>CM029538.1:23224962-23877559 GCA_017141395.1 Laodelphax striatellus
ATTTGAAAATGGGTTCAACTATGCTTCAGAATACATGAAAGCACAGACTATAATAGCAGCTATACAAGATATCTATGCTGGAACTACTATCTAGGATCAAGGACAAGCTTAATGATAATCTAGGTCATCTAGGAGCAAGATTTAAAGAGAGTTGATGAAAAATGGTACAGGCGTGATCACGTAAAATTGGGAGTAAAATCCTACTTTCGAAATAGAAAAAACAGATTTTAGGATGATACTAATTTAGAAAGGAACCTGGGGCCTGTTTCTTGAAAATGTGGATATCCGGTATCACAGGAAGTGACTTTTACTAGACATGAATAGCAAGGTTATTTATGAATTGTTATGTCCAGTGTGTGTCCGCCTTTTTCCTGAAAGTTTACTTTTTTCAATAAAGTTCACTTATTTTTCAATACTCAATGACAATCTCATTATTTCATTTCAAATAAATACTAACAGTTGAAAGTTTTTGGGTTTCATGTATGCAGAAAATTTTCAACAAACGGTACTGCAGCAATGATACTTTGAATAGTACCGTAACTTTCAAGCTGAAACCTGAATTTCTATTCAAATCTCTAATACTATAATCCATTCTCCAGTGTAACTCACATATTCATGATGAGTAATAATATTAATCAACAATCTTGAACTTGAACATAGACTGCTAATAATCGAATGATGAAGTACAGTACCATTAAATTCTCAGAAACTAAAGCAAAAATTGGTTTCTCAATCTATTCTATTGAAATTCCATTTCGAAAAAATTGAATTGAAAAATAATTCTACAATAATCTGGGGGAATAAGACTTAATTTTAAAAATCAACTTTATCACAATCATCTTGATGACATTCAGCTATAGCCTACGGCTTTATAACATTATTGTGATGATGATAATTCATTATAAAATTATTAATGTTCTTCACATCATCAACTTTACAGTGAAACATCAAAACCCGGAAAAATTTCATGATCTTCCAAGGAAAACAAAAAGGATAAAATATTTATTCCGGTAAAACGAAATATTATCCGGAATAAACCGATACAACGTTTCTAATCTCGTTTTCTTGAGGCACGTAAAACAGGGGTTCCACTGCATTACTATTCTTATTATAGTGATCAGTATTTTATAACTATTCTTATCATAGAAATAAGTATAAATTTACAACTATTCTTATCATAGAAATCAGTAGAAAAATCTAGAAACGCTGAATTCGAAAACAAGTGACAGGTCTAGTACCAACATTACCCACTAGATAGCAGCATCGTCGACCAGCCTTCCATTCCGTGATCCCATTGGAGCATCTCGCCCCATCACCCAGCCCAGCCGGGATCAAGCTGCATGAGAGCAAGAGCCCTCGTTCCCTGCGTCAGTGTTATCAGTGCGCTTCAAGATAGTGTGTGAGTGAGTGTGCGTGTGAAAAATTGCGGTACAGAATTTTGGATATGGCGGAAAACCCGCGACCATCGGCTGCCCCCAAACAGGAGGAATTCAACAATACAGGTAAATAATTGCTCAGAAAATTAATACCTAGAAATCATGTAAACAATACAGCATCAAAACCCACCCCTTGAACTCAATTGCTCCTCTGAGATTTGAAGGGGTGGGAACGGTTTGAATGGAAAAGTGTACAAGATTTTCCAGTAAGCGTTATTTTCATGAAAATATTCATGATTCAATTGAATTCTCAAGTTGAGCCGTTGGACTTTACAATGATTAAAAATTATAACTTTTTGTTAAAAATGTATTATGGAGATAATAGATACGGCGTTAATAATACTGTCTGTATACAGTATCAATAATCTTCCTTTTTCTCACATTTTGAAATTACCTGCTATAAAACATGAAACTTAATGATTGTTTTATTGGTTGATTTGATAAATTCGTAATTATGACAATAATTTTAGGGTTTCAAGGCTTATCATAAGCCGCTTATAAACACGAGGTCACGCCTTTAAGATCTCCATCTTTAGAGGTTGATAACCTCTTGTAAATAATTGCATTTTCTGCAAAACGTGAAAGTTAAGCTACTTGCTTCAGAGGATTACACTTGAAAGTACATAAAAAAAATATTCGTGAATAATTGAAAGGTTATATAAACTTGGAGAGAATTGCATATTTGACTAATAAATGCTTTTTGATTTCTGGACCAGCAATTGATTAATAGTAATAGAGAGAGTAAATAATAATGCAATCATAGCACCAATAATAGAAGATATCATTTATAATCATATAATCAATCATAGAAACAACTTAGTACAAAACCTATTACCTAATATTACCTAACGAAAAAACCAATTACCTAATGAAAGTGGAGATTGATGGGAGAAATACCGGAATGTACTATAGAACATCTATTAGTCCGCTTGTTTTAGCCAATTGTCAAGTATATTACTAGTTTTTTATGATTAATTGACTAATTAAAGTTGAAATGACTAATTGTCATCTATTATATATAATAATTAATTACATGTAATAATTAATCGTTATCACAATACATTTTTATAAACGTTAATTATCTATTTTTGAAATTTTCAAGAGTGGGAGAGTAACTTGACAGCAAAATTGTTACAACATGGAGTTATTTGAATTAAAATATGATGCGAGCCAAAAGTATCAGGACTTTTTCTATCCTATAGGATTTGATATAACTCAAGCCATAGCAATCAAATTCCATGATTATTCAACAATATCAAAGGGCTAACGAATATTTTTTTGTTGGTGAAGATGATGCCCAAATGAGCTCTAGACTTGTGCGTAGGTAATGATGATGAGAGATGACGAATACTTTTAAGGCAGCCGGGACCTACGGCTTAACGTCTCCTTCGAAAAATGGGATGAGCTGAAAGTTAAACACCAAAGAAATTAGTACCTAATATAATATAGATTATTTCAAACAACCAGTTCCAAGAAAAAGGAAGCGTACAGATGCAAACTCATTTCCAAGTATGAACACTGTATTTCCAATTCTTATGAGAATATTGATATCAAATCCTCAGACTGCGCGCATCCAGTTAACACATGCTAGAACTGTTGACACTTTTCACGCTTAGTTGTTTTGAAACAACAAACAACAGCATAGCCATAGAGTATAGCGCAGACAGGAAACCTGAGATCATTGTAGTTCAATGTTGAGTTCATGGTTGTATCACAATTGGGCAGGTATTTTGAAAGGGCACCACTCATCAATGAACCCACCATTGCTTCACTATGACAATAAAAGCCATGATTACTATTGTAATACTATTTTCCGGTTAGTTGAACTGATAACTGCAAATTACCACGCCCTTTTTACATGACACGCACACACACAAACACACGTTTATATGTACAGTGCAATATACACGTGTAATAGAGTTGCGATATTTGAAAGCTGTAATTTATAATTATTTGAGACAACAATGAGTTCAAATGTTGATTAATTTGACAAGTAGTAGAAATTAGGTAATATAATTTTGAGCTACTTTTCATTGAATCCATCAATTTAATGCAATGTATTTAATAACGTAGCCCAAACACTATTCTGATTCGCATTTCAAACGAGATATCCAAATAAACCCTTAGCTTGATAATACTGTGGTGAAATTCCCAATAATATTATTTATACGATTTCCAGCCATTCCACCCCTTTTTAATACCCAATTTTAATATGGGAAACTCATACCCATCGGTTCTAAAACCATTAAAGATTTTGGCCTCCGCTTCTACTACCACCAATAATCCCCCTCAAACCTCAACTATAAAATTGCAATATTTGGGTGGTTGTAAAGCTCTCACAACTCTTAATTAGTGCCATAACATTCACAGACTCCACAATCCACATCTCATATAGCCCTTAAAACATCCACACATCATTTAAAAAAAGCCATACGCTAAATAAAAAATCATATTATACTGGATATATTCTATTCCATTTCAAAATTCATACTCTTCTACTTTTCACCCTAACCCTAACCCTGATAGGAAGAAGAAAAATAAGAATTATCAAACTCCCAAAAAGAAGGCTTCTTGAATGATCAACAAGTGAAACACATGTAATCAACAATCTTGTCCTGAAGTTAGTTGTTAATCAAACTTAATGACGTAATTAAGTTGATTCTAATCCGAGAAAGTAGCAAGTTGTTATGAGTCGTTCAGAGAAAATTCTGATCATATTTGGCATGGAATGAAGAACAAGTACCTCACTACAACCATATCAGATGTGCTATTATCGTGATGTACCATGATCACTAAGTCAGAGAGTATCAGGAGACTATATATATACTTTTATACTCTCCTGATCCAACTAGGGACTGCGAAAATAATTTCCGCAAGCATGAGGATACAGAAGGCAGTTGCTTCTACCGCATCTCATTGGTATTCAAGAGGAATGCGGCTAAAACCCAGAGGAGTGCACTCTTCAAGAAGGAGAGTTACACAAACGCTGCATCAAGACTACAAAAGTGGCATCTCAACTGAACAGTGTATCATCAACCAATAAAAACCAACAATGGATGCATTCTTGTATCGCCCACCAACCAATTGAAGTAGTTGATTTGTAACACCTCTTCAAAAAGTACAGCACCTCACGTGACTCAACAATGTTTCAGAATGTTTATCCCAAATCGCCCAAATAGATTTTTTTTCAATTTTTACAGCCCATTTATTTATTTATTTAGCGTATGGCTTTTAATAGTGGAGAGACCCGAGTAGGGTTGTTCCACTTCACCAACATAACCAGCTCATTTACAGCCCATGAGGAAGTTTTATTATCATGAGAATTCATCACATCATGTTGTGTGACACAAGGTAATAAGTATGTATGAGAGAATGATTAGAATAAAAAGTGAGGAAGAGAAAGAGTGGAGTGGAAAGTCAATACAGTCTAATAATAATTATTATTTAATTCAAGTGAGGTTCAAGCTCTGAGTACGTTTAGCATATTCGTAGGTATTTTTTACATTGATAATGTCTCGTACATTGATAATGAATATTGGTTCTGTTGTGAGATGAAAAAAGAGAAGCTTACTGTTTGAAAAACTGGAATTCAACAAGGAATTGTAGAGAAAAGTTATTTATAGCTTTGTTTATTTGCAAGAAATTTTGCAGCCAGAATTCAAAATAAATATTTTTCTCGCCCTCAGGCATTTGCCCACGTGAGCAGCCTTCTTCAAATTATTTATGTATTTTTCCTGTACATTGTATACGAAGGATGGTAACAATAATTTCAATTACAATAAACATTATTCTTTCAGACTGTTATTAAATCTCAGTGTTTTTCATGATTTTTATAGTTTACTCTGATAATGTACTGGTTTTAGTAAATTAGCATGAATAGTGGATTTAAATACAGTAACATTGTTAAATCTTCAATATCAAATTGATTATAATAAACTAGACTTGAAAGTGAACTAATCAAATGTTGAATGAGGAATCTAATGAATGGAAAACACTTCTTCCAGCGCAAGAAGTCCAATAATCTCATTTTAAACAGATTACTTGATAAGCTGTTTAGATCGAGGGCTAATTGAAAATTCAATTCAATTTATTAAAGATAAAATAGATTCAAAGATTAGATTACAAAAGAATAGGTTACAAAAAGAGCTGCGGATAAACATACATGGGTTTAGTCAATAATTTAACACTCGAACAACTTTAGCACTACAATATAACACCCTAAATCGCGATAAATCACATGATAATGCAGCAGCAATACAGTATTCTCTAGTACGGTACTAGGTCTGGAGACTTGCCATGGTAGGGAAGGGTGGGATAAGTCTGGATCAATAGCTTGCTCCATACCACTATCACACATGCACAGCCTCTCTCAGGGGATTCTATCACTCTCTCTCCACTCTATTTCTCTCGCTTCTTAACCACAATTCAGTTCAGGACCTGCAATCTTTCGTCCTAGTACGGTCCTTGATCCAGGATGCTCAAAGGAACGTATTTCTCTACCGCCTTCGGACAATCTCAAACTCTTTCTCTCTCTCTAGTTTCTTGAAGGGACCTCTCTTCCGTCTTCACAGCTGTGATAATTCATCTAAATTCACATCCCTGAATCCAGATGTCTGAATAATTCACGTCTTTACTTTACAGCCAACCTACAAAATGCTTGAAGAGAACTAGATTTTTTATGAGAGGCACTCACCTTGATGAAAATTTGTTTGGTGGTGTAGTATGCGGTTGAAATGTGCTTTACACAGCCATCTTTCACTTTTATCGACGACTGTGACAGGGAAAGGCGAATAATCGTCATGTTCCGTGGAAACCTGTGAAAAATACAATAAAATAATTATTCAATATAATCAATTGAAATATAACAATAACATTTTGTACCCTATTATTCATATTGTATATACATAGATCATTACGCATTACAAATAATGTACATATACATTATTTTACCATTATTCTTTCTCTTGATTTTCTCACCCTCACCAATCAGTTGTCACATTTTAAGAATAATATGAAGCAATTACCGTATCTTTATTTTACGTTCAACTCCTGGAATAGAATGGATAACTTTAAAAATTTAAATTCGTAAAGTTAATTTCCTAAATTAAAGAGAAAAACGATCATAGTTTTTCAATAACCCTGATGAAATTCCAGTAATAATGAAAATAAATCGCCAAAACTAAATCATTATCAACTGCACGTTTTATTTTGTTATAAGAGTACTTCTAATAAAGTTTTCCTCGAATATAAGTATTCTAGGAAACCAACTTTATTCTGCACCTACCAAAAATGATGATATACTGTAATTTGATTTGAATTTTATGCCTCGTTTCCTTAGTAAAATGTTGATCAATTGTACGATGGCTCCATTTCATGCAGCCATTGAACATTGAGCTTTAAGGCAGTAGGGGTAAACACTCTGTGATTGGTCTAAATACTTGTTCCTGATTGGCTAATATCCGTTGGGCGGATACGACACACATGAAATGGCTGATACGATGTAATAGAAAATGGCGGCTTTCGTACACTACTTCATTAGTCAAACTCAATTTCTGATTCAATTTCAAATGAACCTAAAATACTCGATCTAGCCTACTGCTATAATAAACATGATTTCATGCTGAGAATTGTTTTTGAATGAAATTCTATTGAAAAAATTAATTTTCACTATAACGTTCACTACAAAAGTAAAAGATAAAGACACGACATTAAACCTACTGTATTATATTAAACTGATCAAAGTGTAAATAATATGTCAATTGAATTGGAACGAGGATTGATTTTTTCGGTACATCCAAGTGACCCAAGTTGTCAATTGACAGAATAACAATAAGAGAGGAGAATTCTTGTACATAAAGTAATACAAGAATAATATTGTTGAGTAAGACTATGTAGTGCTAAAACAACGAACAATCACCCTTGCTATTTTCCCAAAGCTGCCTTATTCAGAATCTAGTGAAGCCACATATAAATTACATTATGCTGATTATGATGCAACCGCTTCAAGTAGACGACAGCGAAAAGTTTTTAAATTAAAATGGGATAACGTTGATGCTTTGAACAATGTAAACAGAGGGCAGATAAGAACTCAAGTACTGCAATTTATAGTATGAGCTTGGAGCGTTTATACTCTGTGTCAAATGCCCTAAAATTAGTCATGAACATTGCAAACAAGGAAAACGCCATAGTTTGCTCTTGTCAAGTGCTAATCACTTGGAAAAAACACGAGCTTCACTCTCGTCTGTGAAGGATCAATGCTTCCAAAAGAACTTTTATGAATTTAATGACAGAATTTGTTCATTACCACTAGTGTCATATCAGACAGTACCCTAATTTCTAATATTTGTATAATATAATTCAGTGATGACACATTCTGTGTTGAAAATGATCTATTAGTTGAGCCGTAATTGTGATTGATGTAATTAATGTAGGGTGAAAACATTTTCTCATTGAAGATAGGGAGTACATTTATTGAAGTACATAGATAGTATTGAAAGAGCATACCGTACATGATAGCATAGTATCAATGATATTCATGTTGATGAGAGACTAGTTTTAAAAATGTATTAATAGTTACTAATGAAAATAAGAATTGATAACATGCTACCGGTACTGATAAGAGAGTTCAATATATTGTCTCACAGGAAAAAATAAGCCGAATCATAATATTCAATTACAGTTCAAGAGTTTCTTAAATTAAACGATGCGTCACCCAAGTTTAGTTGCATAGCGTGCTCACTCAACTTGAAGCTAGCATGTAATGAATTACTACACAATTTTCTGCACATTTTTTCGAGAACGATATATTTTTTTCATCAGAGAGATAATGAGGAAGACTGACTTTTAAATAAATTACAACTGTTCCACTTGCTGCGAGAGCTAACTAAGCGCTTATAGCAAGCGCAGTTTCATGCTTACATTCCAATTTTTCAAACTACCTGACACGAAGTCTAACTTTTCTCTATCTGTCTCGCTTTTTTATTTTTCTCCTGAATCACTATTATCTCTGCCCTCTGAATCTACCTGCTCCTACGTCATTTACACTGTTCAACGCAAAATAAAATTCCCTACAACCTACATAACTTTGTTTATTTGACATTTATCTTCAGAATTAAATAGACATTTCTGAGTTCTAGGCGCATAAATGTAGGCGTGAGGGAAATGTTCTAACAATAGTAGGGATTAGTGCAATCGATTAAGATAATTTTAGGTGCAAAAATTCAGTCAGAATAAATGTTTTTCTTTCATGAGATCCAATAACATTTCTGTGGGTTCTCTTGTTTATTAACCCTTCAAATACAGTTTACAAAGCTTTCAACGCTGAATTTCCATTGAAAAAACATCATAGTGCTGGAAGATTCTTTCACAAGGGAAGGAATTTTTCAACCGCACTGTATAAATTCACAATAACATTATTCATAATTTTCTTCTCGTATTATAAAACACAAATATACAATTTTATAATTCAAATAAAACGTCATGTAAATAGATCAGCTTTCAATCTACATAATGTTCATTTATGCCAAATAAAATTACTCTTATTGTTATTAACGCACAAGTTTTTGAATTCTCAAAAATTAAAAAAAATATGTCAATTGAATGTGCATTGAGTTTAATACAGTAAGAATTCAATTCAATCTGAAACCTCAAACTTCGAGCAAACGAGAAATACGATAGTAGTATTTCGTAGTTGCTCGTAGTATCTGAGCAACCTTACACAATGCGAAATAGCCAACACATAATGTGGAAACTAGTCAACTTTTCTTATTTTCAATTTCTAGTTTTCAAATTCAACTACATTCACTTCTTGAAAATTTATGGAAAACATAGAATTATTATTTTCTCAATTTATAACCTTTGAAAATATCAATTATTGCTCTTATAATGCTACAAAACCAACTGAAATTATTTGTAAAATCTTTCACAGATTTTCATTATCACAGGAAAAGATTCTAGAAGATGCTTTTTATTGACTACAAATCATCAGCATGATACGGGATGTTAAGAAAATGATGAAGTACATTGACTGACGCCAAAAATTTATCGGTTTGATTCCGAAATTTATGTCTCTCCCGATAATTTGAAGTTGACTCGTACTATATCATTGTCCTCACCATTAGTATATTATTACACACACGTTCATTCTTCAGAGAGGAAGTAGATAGTTGTATGCAAAGTTTGGCCTGCCGTTCCAGTCGGTTAAGCCATGCTCTGTATTATATCAGACCGGCAACTAAATGCTGGCATGTGGGTGTGTACCATCAATCAGACAAAAGGCTTCGACGGGACATTGTTATTTTGGAACATGACTGCTTCATTTATTCAGCAGTAGACGACCAAACCAGCAAGTACTTGTTTCAGTTGGTATGATGACTGCCCTTCTACAAAATGTTGAAATAATGCGAATGTAGTTGGTTATTTTAATTCAAAGGAAGACGTCAAATAAATGAAAATATTGAAAACATCCACGGGCAAACACTGTTATTAGTACATAATGATAGTGTTGGTTATGTTCATTCAAAGAAAAAAGTTACAGATATAATGAAAAAACAACAAGATATTGTCAAATATCACGATTTTTAATAATAAGAAACCTATCATATATGATAGCACTTAAGGTGCTTTCGAAAACACATATGTTTTAATTAATTAAAATAGTGATATTGACCCGACATATCTATTACCATTTTCATTATAATAATAGCTCTCACTTACATCTCACACCAGAACTTACTGTGTCAGAAGTTACAGATATCACTCAGAACACATTTAATTTGTATTATGGAATATTGCTGTCAAATCATTCATTTTAGGAAGTAATGGTGTAATGATTAATAATGTGTATTGCTTGGATTATGTTTCATCTACCTGCAAAATGTCATGCTTATACAATAGAGATTATGCAAAAAAGCCAGTAACTTCAACATTTATCAAGGTATCTGGCACTTTCGTAATGGTATTGAGTTATCTGGTATAGAGCGTATGGTATCAACCATAGTATTATCTCAATGATTTGTTCAATTTTGAGGATTTCAACACTAATCTAAGACCACAAATTGTAACCCAAGAAATGGCAAGTAATGAGTGAGATGAGAAGCCGATACATTTAGTTATTCACAAGTACATTGAACGACTCACAGGATACTCTAAACGCAGAAGAGTAAAAAGAGAAAATTTTCATTCAATGACAACTGACAACTAGATACAAAACTCAGAAATAGGAAAACAACCTGGTTTAAGGTCATAGGAAAATAGAGAGAGAACACAAACAAATTATACAGAGTCTTCCTTCATTCATTTCTGAATTGGTAAAAATTGTACATGCTGAAAAACTCACAACAAACGTCGGATACATGTAACGTTGATTTGATAAAATATTGTGAAGCGATTAAAGCTGATATGGGGATCATTATCGATCTGATAGTTTTATTCACGAAACTCATTCTAAACTCACGACAAGAATGGATTGATAAACGGTACAAGTAGACTATAAGAAATGGATTTCGTTCAAATATGGCAAAAGAATCTTGCGCTGGAAGAGCGGTTCAATTAACCGAGAGCGTCCAACAACTTTCTTCAATGAAGTTTCAAGAAGTCTACGAATCGAGTTCTATTCCATTCTTTCTCTTCTTCTTCCTCCTCCTCTTCTTCTTCTTCTTCTTCTTCTTCTTCTTCTTTCTTCTTCCTTCTTCTTCTTCTTCTTCTTCTACTCATCCTTTTTAGTTTTTACCTTCTTCCTCTTCATTCCATTCCCATTCTGCTCTGCCCTTTTCTTTCTGTGTATTTACTTTGCCGAGTCTGCAACTCGGTTTTGTTGGTACCAGAGCGTTATCAAACTTCTCGACTTTTATTGTTGAAGTTCCTATCTTGAAGAACGTTGAACGGCAGTAATGCAGCTCGGCTTTTCCCAATTAAAAAGCTAATGAAGACTTTTATTGGGTGCTCCATGTAATGTGCTACAATGGCCAATTCCAAAATGCAGTTAAGCGAAATAAGGAGTTTCAACCGATTCGGAAATTGAGTGCGAATAAGAGGGCTGTTTCACTAACAAATTATAGGAGATATTCCTTCCAGACTAATTGGTAAACAGGATTATAAAATGATCGCTCAGCAAATCCACAAACGAATACAATGATATACTTACGGCTTTTACCATAAATTTTACCATTTATACTTTTACCATAAGATATTTTGAGTGACAATATGTTGAAAAAGTACATAGCTGATAATATTCACATAACAAAGACATGATACAAATTTCATAATTTATTTACAACATTGGAATTCAAATTATTCTGGGCTAATATCTGTTGTTTAATTACTTGATTGTGATAATTCAAATGAATGAATAAGGGCAAGTATAAGAATTGTATCATAAGAATTATGATTATAAGATTAAGGGTAGATTATACAGATTAAGGGTACTTTCTGAAACAAACTATAAGCAAATCAAAATTTTAAACCTGAAATTCCACCAAATTATTAAGAAGTTTATTTCTTACTGCAATCTTTTCTTGTAGGCTAACAATCCGAAGTGAATGAGAGAATCAATTAATATTGTTCATCGTCAATATTCCAAAATGTTTAAAATTCATTTAACATTTGAAAGTAATCAGACCCCAAATTTGGCCCCCATTAATAAAAACCAAACTCCAATTATAATAGTCCACTAATGGTCCACTGATCCGAAAAAATAATACCATAGAGAAAGATTAGAAATAATACCATACATACCATACTCCATACTTTGCGTATGCTTTCTCTAGGTTAAATACATAGTGAATCTTCAGAATCTTGAGAAATATTTAAACACTACCAAAACCTTCTCCTTTAAAAACTATCTTGGTCTTTCTAGAATGCATGTGAATTCAGTTGAAAAATCACAGATGGAAAGTTTCGTGTCAAAAAGAGCAAGTAAGAATCTTTAAAAATTAGTTTTAGGGACGATGACTCTCAAGTAAATTGCGATGCCAATACAGTGTCTACACTGTCTCTTGGCTCGAACAACTAGATGCGAGCTGTTTTTTTTGCAAATGCGTTCACTGTTTCTATTTCTAGTGGACAAGATCACGTCATACAAGCTCACACACACACACCTTCTAATTAATGCAAAACTAAATCCTGTAACATAAACATCCATAACATAAACTCAACAGCAAAGTCTAATCCTTTTACAAATTTATACCCACAGTTACTTTCTCGATTTAATTTTTTGGAACCGTTTCAAAACCTTGAAAATTCATTTCAAATTATAACTTCCTATCTAGGTTACTAGAACGTTTCAGTTTGATGCTTAATAGTTGGTACAAGTTAGATTTGTACAGCAAAGTTCATCGACACAGAATAAAAGCTTGGAAAATCGATAATGTTATTGCATTGCAATAGGAAAAAGACAATTACTCTAGGTTCGTTATGAAATGGGTGAACTCTCAATATTTGATGAAGTCTGTAAACGATTCGAAGCCAGTCTAATACCCAAAGTACGAGTACGTAATCGAAGTGTCATTTCAGGTGTCTAGATGTGTTATGATAGGGTACGATACTTCAATAATGTGTTACCCTCGTTCATTTGTTGATGTTTTTTCTAGTAATATTATTGATTTACTGATACTGTAGTAGCCTAATGTCATAATGTCAGTTTTATTGTATTGTTTGTCTGATAAGTGGGATAGCAATAGACTCCATCGGTTGGTGGGAGGGGGAAAATACTATTTTATGAAATATATAGAGAATATTAATACAGTATTCTAATACTATTTGCTGATAAAAAGGGTATCAATAGACCACGACGGTAGGCGTGAAGAGAAAATATTATTTTATAAAATATATAGAAAATAATATTCTAATACTGTATTACTTGTTGATAGAATTCCATTCCAAGCATGTTGTTGGTGTTTGAATAAAAATTGGAATGAATTGCACTTATTATGACACAATCTTCGGTGTGTAATCTTGACTTGTATTCGATACTGGAAATTGCTCTCATTTATTTTACACCTCTTCACGAACTGTGAAGTCAATATAATAATTATGTATATCTATGAATATAAAAGACGTATTTCAATGAATTGGTTAGTAATGTTTTGTCAAACAAAATGGAATCGGAATCGAAACTACATCAAACAATAAAATTGTCCCTGCCACTCAGAAATAAGAGAGAACTATTACGATAATACTGGATTGTGATTGGTTAACAGGATTTGAACATACTATGTCAGGTTACACTGAAATTGGAATTGACTAATAGGAGTGATTGTTGTGTTGGAGTGGGGCGTGCCTTATTACTGTCCTTGTACGTGATTGGTCGACGTTGTTCCAATCGCAGTTGATATCGAAATCCGTCTATTAGCCAATATTGGATGTTCTTGATTTAACAGTCGTCATCTCTCATCATCATCCTTCTCATTACCCACGCACAAGTCTAGAGCTTATGTGGGAATTACCCTTGGAAAAATATTTGTAAGGGGGTTTCGACAGAACTTTAATATTGCATGTCAAAAAATAAAATAAAATTGTATAATAAATGTTCATTGTTGCAGGTTCGTTCTTCTGTTCCTGAATATTTGTATTGGCAGTCGGAAAGGAACCCTATGTGAGTTTCAGTAAGCCTCACAACACAACATATAATATCTGGAAAATATTTAAAAAAATTGTTTACTTTAGATCCACAAGAAGAAAATATGAACATTTCAGATAATCTTCATGAATTTATACATTATTCAATATTGAATAAACCGAAGTACCTACTTTCAAATACAATAAAGACTAACATGAAAGTTCAAAATTATTAAATTGAATAGGCTACTGTATATGAAAACCATCAGCAACTAAATGTATTATTGCTGTACACAAATACCATCTTTCAATGGAGATACATTAATTTTATAATTCGGACACATTTCAAAGAAGAATCTTGTTAATAGCAAGATAAGATTAAATTAAATTTATTACTTGGTATAATATATGAAGTAGAGTACTTCATTCATCTGAGAAAATGAATTTATTATTATTACGTGTCATAAACTTTCATCTTTTTGGTGATGCACTCTATTGTTTCTACTGATAAGGAGCAATCTTTATGATGGAAACAAAGCTTATAATAATTAATGAGTAAAAATATTCTTATCATTGCTTCTAGTGAATTTTGTAGTGAAACGCTCCATATATTTTTAAATCTCATTTGTAGTAAACTGTAATCTTTACAATGAAAAATGAAAGTTGAACTTCTTAGTAACAGATTTATTAGATAACTTCTAATTTTAGAATATCTCATTACAGCGGGAAGAGAAAATCTTGAAATTTTCTAGTTTATAGTCAATATTATATACAGTAAAAATGGTGTATTACACCATTCAGCATAACAGTTCTTTTGGAACATAACCCGGCAGTACGCCTCTTATTTCAATTTGAGTTCAATACTGATAACTCACTACTTCAAGTCAATTGAAAATCACAATACTATTGAAATGATTACCAATGAATAGATTTCTCAGCAGAAACAAAAAAATTGATGGGGTATAATTTAGTGGTAGTGGTGTTTTAGATTCTGAAGCATAGAATTCATTCAAGAACTTTTATGTGTTAGATTAAGGATTTGAAGAACAGTATAATACATTCGAAGAAATACGCGAGAATTTTCTATTGACAAAATAGAACAGGGTGTGGTTCTAGAAGCAGCCTGAGAAGGGGTCTTAAGCCATTTCATTCAGTTTCTTTTGTAGTTGGAAACCGATATTAGACGAATGATTGATGACCTGAACTTCACGAATCAATACGTTTCAACTACAGTAACAATTCGCTCGAATATTTCTTCTCAAAGTTGCATTCCTGGATTCAGATTTCACTACGATGAAGATCACTGCATAATATTGCAGCATTGAATAATGCTCGAGAAATGCAAACTACAGTATTACAGATTCTCATAAATTTTGATTGAAAGATTCATCAACAGTAACAGATCTTTATTATTTAGATACCAGGAACCTTATAAAATAGGGAATAAGTGGACACGAATTGCACAATTTATATGCTATAAACTTATGTCTAGTATGCGTCCGCATTTCTCTTGTAATACAGGACTTCTACATTTTCATCAAGCACACCCCTGATCTGTGATTAAATGCTATCAGAGTTTCGTTACTCATAATTTGAAGAGTGCACTAGTACTCATAGTTACTCATCAAATTAAGTACACCAATGTTATCTCATATTAAGTAATCTCATCAATGTGTACATAATTGAAAAATTACTTGCTACTGGTGTTGAAAAACGTCAACATTTATTAAGTCAAATGGTTGTATATCATCGTGCCTAACGATACATTCCAGATATCAATTAAGTTGATTAAATGCTTCATAACTAGAAATGACCGACTAAATGCTCATATCCATAAATGCATCATAATAAGTGACAGCGAATTCGCTACTAGTGTTGAGGGAATCTAACATTATTTATCAAGTTTAAGTCGAGTACCCTCAAGACCATTTGGTTCATAACAAATCTCGTGTAATTCATGTAATCAAGTCTCATATACTTCATGAATAATCATGGCAATCTGCACTAAATGCATCATAAGTTACAGCAAACTCGCTACTGGTGTTGGGCAAATGCAACATCAATCACTTCAAATTCAATCAACTTTATGAGAGGATCATTCATTTAAAATGCACATAGGCTAACTGATGCTGAGAAGAGTGTTTGAGATAATGGTTCTCGAATGCACCCAATTAACATTGGACCATTACTCATGGCTTGGACGTTTCTAGTGGATTCTTTAGAAGAGGATTGAAAAAAGAGTGCTGAAATAAAGATTAATGATAGTTGCCTGTTAATCTTAACAGCCAATTGCTGTTGGCTTATAGTTGCGTTACTTGAGTTCAAGCATGGGCGAAGTTTGAAGTGTTACTTGGTTTCCATGTGTGGAATTGTATTGAGTTCTGTTTTTTGAAAGGATTCTATTCAATAAGCCGAGATGCACTTGAGAATTTTCGAGTGATTGATTAGGTACTGGAAGATAGGCTGCACTTGTCCTTCAATTATGATTTATTAAAAACTATGATTTTATTATTGAAACTAGCACTATTAATATAAACTTTTATGATAAATTAAATGCTATCGCTCTAGGACGAAGCTTGAATGGGGAAATATTTGAAGATCTTAAGTTAGTGACGAGAGGTTTTGATAGAGCATCATGACTTTTTGGAATTTCAATGTAGTTACAGAACTTGACGATTTTATTTGCTTGAATAGCGTAATTGATTTTATCACTTGCCCATTCAAATCATTGAATTATCGTGCATAATCCATATACGCAACATCTTCAGCTCTATTCACGAATGTAGATAGTTAATCTTGTATGATTTTTTTACTTATTATAGATAAATTTCTTAAAACTTGTCTCTAACCAAGTTCACGTATGTAGATAGTTTTGTCTAATTTTCAAGTACAGTCATTTCAAATTGTATTTTTTCAAATACTGTAATACACCTGAGGGCACAAAGACTATAATGACTGAATCCCATTATCTCACAATCAATTTTCCAATGCTCCAAGACTTAAACTTGCTCAAAGTTTGAAATTTACGTGGCGAACTCAGAGTAAAAGTTGACAAGACTTTAGAACAACCCCATTTTGTTCCAAGTAGTGCAAGGGTGGGTTTCAGACGGTTGCAGTAATAATAGAACTGATTACTGTCACGCTATCAGCGTCTAGGGACAGTACTATCATTAATTAAAACCTGGCCAGTAATGAAGCGCATTGCATCGCCACAAGAAATATTCATTATACTATTGCCATTTTTTCATTACTCTATTCAAACACTCTCCCCTGCCATATCTCGAAAGAATATTTTTATTTATAGTACTCTTTTAAATGAGAACCGTTCTAGCTCTGTTCCAGCCTGCTTCAAAAGAATATTTTTATTCATTACTATTTTGAATGAGTACCGTAAGGCCGCGGTTACATTGAATCTTATTTTCTCAATCGCTGAGACACGCCTCCTTTCACCTTATTGGCCAACGATCCACAATGGAACTATTTCTAAATTCTGTCACCAGATGGCAGTACCTATAGGGTTATGTACTCATGTTCTGCTCAATAGTTGAAAACAGACATGCGTCTCAACATGATTGGACAACGATTCGAAATGTATCTGTTTCTCAATTCTGTTACGAGATAGGAGTTGCTGTTGGATGATGTTCTTATATTTGCTTCAAGAATTAAGAAAAATTATTCTCATCTATCAAACAAGTACGTGAGTACTTGCATCCGACAGCTGCTGCTATCTGGTGAAATAATTTAGAAGTAGTTACATTCTGAATCGTCGACCAATCAGGTGAGAGTAGGCGTGCCTGTTTTTAGCCATTGAATAATGAAAACTTCACCCTACAGCTACTGCCACCTGGTGACATAATTGTGAAACTGATGCTTTTTGAATCGTTAACCAATCAGGTGAAAGGAGGCGTGTCTACAGCAATTGGTCAAAATGAAGCACCCAGAACCTATTGCAACCCAAAAACTGCGTATTCAGCAATAATTGATACTGAATGTGAATATTTGTAGGGTGATTGTAGCTGATTGTAACTTGGAAAACGAAATTAGAATTCACCGAAGAATGCAAATTGTCGCAGAATTCATAAAAGAGAAAGTAGTAATTAAGGTTTCTGATTACTATTTATGATACTTTAAACAATATTATTCAGAAAACTTATTGAATATTTCAAATAATTCAATTATAAATTAGATAGCACTTCTCCAAAAAATAGATAACTGACTGAAAAACGTGGTGAAAAAAGAAAGCAAAATTACTATGAAGTGGAAACCAAGAGGGTATAAGATTAGAATCCCAGAGATTTAATTAGAATAAGGATTGTGGTGTTTGCAAGTTGTATTGCAGTTTGTATAAAACAAGTTGACACTTGGCCTGGTGCTCAAGAACCACTCACTAGAACTGTTTTTGTCAGAAAGCGTCCGATGTCCGAACAGCTGACCATTTGATTCAATGTTAGCATTTCAGACGATCGGTCGTTTTCTGACAAAAACAGTTCTAGTGAGTGACCAGGCCAAGTGACAACTTCTTTTATTCAAACTATAGTTTTCAATAATTTGGAAGAATTTTTACTTGAAGTGTCAACAGAAGCAGCAATTATTCTAAAAATTTACATAGATGCTCTCGCAAATGAAAAGAACGCCGATTGAAGATACATTTTTAAGCAGATTTGTCACCTTGAAAAGATTGAAAGTCATTTCATCTCTAGTCAAATATTCAAGCGATTTCGAGGCCGAGTGTTGACAAGAATAACGGCGATCCTCATTAGAAAATCAAGAGGTTTTTATATGCTGCAATCAATCATATCTTATATCGTCTTCGTTTTGCTTCTTTTTCACACTGCATTAATGGTTCATTTATCAATTTTCGCATAGTTTGTTTTACTGATTTGTTTTTCTATTTTTGGTTCACTGAATCATAAAACTTTCCTCTCTTTCTCTCTCTTCCAACTTCAAGTGAAGGATATCATATTGGACATCCATTTCCAAGAATGGACATTCAGGTTTTCAAACTTTTCCGTTTTATGTAGATACATCACAATCATACCTTTTTAGTTTATATTTTGCTTCACATTTTCACATTGGATTACTAGTTCATTTACAATTGTCGCATAGTTTGTTTTGTACTGTATTCTACTATTGCAATCTAGAATAAGCCGATATATTTGTAATCTACATGAAGAAAGTAAATAATCTAATATAATCTCCCTTTCTACCATAGCCAATTATCAATGGGAGGGATATTCTGGAATATCATTTTCCAAAAATGGATAGCTATAAGTTTGAACTCATGTGGGCGAAAAAACTTCCCTGTTTTATGTGGATAAATCGCAATCATATTGCATCTAAAATTCATATCGCTGAGTAATATAATTCAAATCAAATCATTTATTGCACAAAACAATTCACAATATTCCATCTTAATGTTATTTACAATGTTGAATATTCTAACAAAAGATTTTCTGTACAACTTTGTGCTACACGTCGGCAAAAGTAAACTTGTACGCCGACGTAACTAAGATTATCACGTTACTATTGGTTGTAAATAGTAACGTGAATAGTAAATAGTATGAGGATAGGTTGTAGAATTTAAAGAATTTCACTCACTCATTACTTATATCAGTAACTATTGCAATCTAGAATCAATGCAGGAATATTTTGTCACCTACAAAAATAAAGTAATCTAAACTCGCTATATTTTTCTCTCTTTCTTATGATTAATACCAAATTCAACAGTTGTTGTAGTGCCCCAGGACTTCAGTAGTGAAAATTGTACAAGACAGAACAAGATGAGTCAACTTTTTCAATTCGAATCGCTGAGCATCGAGCACAAACTAACAAGGGTGAAAGCAATAACTGGAGAAGCAGAGCCGAGAGCAGACGATCCCAGTGGCGGTATCACTTCCACTTTCTGGTGATTCATCAAAATGCTCCCAATTTAGAGATGGAAACCGAAAACAGGGAATAGAAGGCAGGCTGATCCGAATGGGAATTTCCGGACCAAAAGTGCATTAGACGGTTCACTACTCAAAATTGCCCCTAGCTTGTAGGTTGCAGTGGGAAGGAAATGGATAGACGAATGGAGAAGGATGAGAGAAGAGGAGAGGAAGGAGGAGGGGAGGAGGAAGTGAAGGAGAAGGAGGAAAAGATGGAGGAGGAGGAAGGTATGAAGGAGTTCGAGGAGGAGCAGGAGAAGAAGGAAGGGGAGAAAAAGGAGGAGAGGAGAAGGATGAAGAGGAGAAGAGGAGAAGGATGAGAAGAGAAAGAGGAGGAGGAGGAGGAGGGAGAAGTAAAAGGAGAGAGGAGAATGAGGAGAGGACAGGAGGAGAAGGAGAAAATGATAAGAAGAGAATGAGAAGAAGAAGAAGGGGAAGGAGGAGAGAAGTGAATGAGATGAGGAAGAGAAGGAGGATGAGGAGAAGGAGCAAGAGTAGAAAGGGAAGGGAGGGAGGAGGAGGAGGAGGAAAGAAGAAGGAGGAGAGGAGAAGGAGGAGGAGTAGGAGAAGGAGGAAAGAGGAAGAGGTGGATGAGGAGGAAGGAGAGAGAGTGAGGAGAATAGGAGGAGGGAAGGAGGAGGAGGAGGAGAAGAAGAGAAGGAGCAGGAGAAGGAGAAGAAGAGGAAGGAGGAGGAGGAGAAGGAGGAGAAGAAGAGAAGAAGGAGGGAGGATGAAAGGAAGAGAAGAAGAGAAGGAGGAGGAGGATGAGGAGGAGGATAAGAAGGAGAAGAAGAGAAGGAGGAGGTGGAGGAGGAGAAGGAAAAGAAGAGGAGAAGAGAGGAGGAAGGGAGAGGAAGAGGAGGGTCAAGGAAGGAGGGAGGAGAAAAGGAGGAGAGGACCGTTGGTTGACATTCTCAGCCCTCACAGGGGTTCTAGAAAAAATAAAATATTAACCGAAGATAGAATTTCCTGCAGGCTACAGCTATCCATCATGAAGCTGAGTGACAGACCAGAATAAATTGGAATAAATAAAAGGGAGAATGTTTACAAACCTTGTCTTGAATAACCACGACGGCAATTATTGAAAGAATTGGAATGCAATTTTTCTATATCGAGACAGCTATACAGAAAATTTCTAGCGATCACAACGGAATTGGGATGGAGAATACATCAGGGAGGCAAGTACAGTATAATAATTTACAATACTGGATTGAATGGAATGAGGAATTGATGGAATCAACAAACTTGATTTGAACTTCTTCTTAGGATAATTTGAAAAAGAAGTTGTTTCAGGCTAGAAACTGCCTGAATCCCCTTTTATAGTTTCGATCTATTCTCTAGAAAAGTTGAATCACAGAGAACAGATTACTAGAGAATATGAGTATATAAATGGAGAGTGAGTATAAATGGAATGAGTATGTAGAAAGAGTATAATAATTGGAGAAAATTCTGAAATATATTAAAAATCATAACACCCTGGCCATTCACGAATCTTTCCTTTCCTCACCAAAGAGTGACTCAAATAGAGAATATGATTGAAGAGATCGATAATCAACACACCTTGCTAGAATACTGTGATGAAATCAATGTTTTTGCTGTATGTTGAATAATCAATAGGTAATATGCCGAGTATTGATTCAGTGTTTGTTCTAGATAAAGCTATTGTGATGTAGATAATAATGTTTTTCAGCGAGAACAAAAACTCTTCAGTCTTCACATAACTCTCCTAAAATTTCAAACTCATTAACATCTATTCTCTCATTCAATCTAGTCGAATTCCATTCGCAGTTAGTTTGTTACTACAACTACCCACACAATAATACAATATTACTATCAAACGAGTATTGTGATTGAAATCTACATCTCCTAGAAACAAAACTATATAATATGATTGGTTCATAATGACATCTATTGAAGACAATCAAACGTAATCTGCAAAAGTGATGGATCAATACAGCTTGTGCTCGTAATCATTAGCATAAATAAGCTCAAATTACAATAATTATACCTGTAATATTGTTGAAATGTTGTCCACTTCAAATAAGGATGCAAATTACAATATTGTAATGCTTGTAATATATGTATTGCATTACATGAAAAACTTCAACCAATAAGCTGAAATTGAAGCAATTAGCGCTGACGTAATTTCCCATGCCCTCAATCAATTCTAATTGATTTCTAATAGATTGGAATAAAACACTAGAGGGTATTGTCAATTCCACTGTTTTATATGTGACTGTTGAAAGTCATATGTGACTGTTCCACAGTACTGTTGAAAATGTGACTGTGTAGCCACGAAACCGCGGTCCAGTGCTCAAAACAATAAAACAGTGGAATTGACAATACCCTCTAGTGTTTTATTTCATTTTGGAGTTCCACAACATCAACCAGATTTCTACAAATAAATTATATAGATTGATTTAACATGAACTTCACAGATTCAACATGGACCTGTTCCAAATACCATTTTCCTGTCCTGAAGAAAAATTACAGTATTATGGTCAGTGCCAATTACATTGAAGAGCATCGAACATATAATTTATTTATTTGATACAAATCAACAGAGAATATGTAGTATATAAAGGCATCATGAGTATAAATGAAACAACAGCTTCTAAGTTGAAATTTAAAGTTAAGAATCATTAAAAATATTAGAATCAGAAATATTAGAAATATTAGAAATTAAAAATTTCCACCAATCTCAAATGAGTGAGACAGAACACACCACAAACTAAAGAGAGCGATAATCTACACACCTTGCTAGAATAATATATTGTAATTAATGCTACGCTGTATATTCAATAGTCAATAGGTAATATTGCGAAATTTGAAAGTAACGAGAGAATATAGTGTTTGCAATTGGATTTCAAATTGGATAAGATCAGGGTAAACAATAATGTTTTTCTGAAATTACTGAATAATTTGTTCTTATTGCAATACTAAAATATTGATAAATCTTGTTGAAATGGACAATTCCACTTTATTGGACATTAGCCTAAATGTTTCGCAGGATCATGATTTCATATTACACTTGACACATCATCAGCTGTACTGTTTGGAAATAATGATCCTGTGGAAAATTCAGGGTGGGTTTATGAGCTCGGGATTTACTAGTCCACCTAGTTCATCTTTTAGACTCGAGATGATCTGTTGTTGGACTCATAAACCCAACTTCTACACCTCGGAGTTTTCCCTGCGATAATATTGCTCTTTCACGCCTGGGATTTGCTAATCTTGAGCTCATAAACCCGATTTTCAAACACTCGACGCAAAATCCGGGTTTTAGCCTCGAAATAGAGATGAACCCGAGCTTATAAACCGCCTCTTTGTGTTCTATAAAAGTGGAATTGACAATCTCAACAAGATTTATCAATCATGGAAAGATTCCACAACATTAACATTTGTTCTACAAATTTTATCAATGTTATAAACTCAGCGATACCAATCATTCCAACTGAGTAGGACATCTGAAATAGTTGAAGAACTAGGCTACTGAGTCATTAATTAGGTTGAAGTTAATGAATAGACGAATAGCACTCGCAACTCGTCGGTTGCGACTCTCTCCAAGGGATGATTTCAACGGCAAGCATGCGATTCCTCTGATGGAACATGGAAATCTAGTCACGGAATTCTTCAGCGATTCCATTCCATATTAGCGGAGTCGTAATATTTTTATAAATGACGCTCTGTCTATAAGTTCCACGTTTGTTTAAGCATTCACCTCATTATACGTTCCCATCAACTTGTCATTCTATTTGGGAATGATTATTATCCAAGTTGAAGATCTATCGTGTCAAAATATAATACAGCAATTCTAATAGGGTTTCTCTATTATGTTGTAGGCAGGCAGAATTCCCCATGCGAGCAACTTACTGTTAGATTGATAAACTTTGTTGTAATGCCTTACAGTTGCCCAAAGTCTTGAAGGTCAAGACTCTACTATTAATATCCTTCACATGGAAATCGGAATATTGTAACCAAGTTACCTACTCACTAGAATATGCATGCAGTTTATACTGTTTTGAAAACAATCTTTTCAGGATTTGACAATAAGTAGTGGATATATTAGAAGCAGAAGTAATATTCTTTAAAAACAATCAAATGTGTTTGTTTTTAAAATTCTCTCTACTGTTTTAAAATTTCAATACTATTTTTAAGTAACGGGAGAGTTTTGATTTCACCCAAAAATAAACTATACTATAAGGAATCTTCCTTTTAAAAAGCGTAAGATGAAAACTATTAGAATGGAATAATTTTTGTGATTTAAATTGACTATCCAAGTAATCTGAAAGTAATTGGAAAATTATTTCCGTAATGTACATATATCTAGCAGTTTCCTTCTCCATCAATGATTTTGTATCTAAGGATAGAGATCATCTCAAATTTTCAGATTAAGAACTCTCATGTTGAATAGAGCGATTTGATACAGTTGAACCATTGAGAATTCTTTGGGACATAGCAAGTAGCAAAGTGATAGAAATAACTTGTTACAAAATATAAAATCTTATTGCTCATCATTAAAAAAGGACGCCAAGATCCATGAGATAATTCCAAGTTCATTCAAATATCAAAATTGAATATACTTATTGAGATAACTAAATATTTACAGATTAAAATCCGAAAATGAAGCTATTCCAGTTGAATCCCCACTAAACAAGCTGAGAAATGTTTCAAACTTTGAGCGCATGCTATTATGAAGATAAGGAAGGTAGTGTTGACATTTACACTGGGGTGTCATCCCCCTTAGCATTTAAATCCCCCTGCCTTTGACCCCACCCCTTTATCAAATATGATAGTGGTAGTTTGATCAATACCTGTATAAATGCACAATACCAACACAAGAAAAGTGAGAATGCTGTAATTATTAGCTCACTCTCTCTTTCACAATTCAACTCGACTCCTGTTCATCTTTCAATCATCTCCTTCTTTCCTCATCTCTCTTTTTCTTCACTCTCACCAGCTCTTCATCTCTCTACTTTGATTCTGGAGAAGTAAGAATACGTTCAGAGAGTTTTTATTTTAGAGAGTAAGTACTGTGTTGATATTGATGGGATAATAAATATAGTCTTTAGAGTAAGTCAATAAGTGAATATGAATAATAAGTAATACAAACATAAATAATGTTTATTCAAAATACTCCTCAATGTTTTAAATTCCTTCTATCTCCCATTTTCCAATCATGCTTACTGATTATTTTCGTTCACCTTCTTTGTTTTTTCTATCATAAAATAATTTAATGTCTTTAAAAGACGCTCTTCCCTAGTAGAGCAAGTCCAAAGTATAGCAAGTCTTGAGATCTTTCGTGCACGTCTTCTTTCTGCCTTCTAATAACCAAAACACCAACAATTTCCTCTTCATTTTTCCAATAATGCCTCCTATAATCCCTATCTTTCTCCTCTTATTTTCATCTCCATAAACGCTCATCCCTTCATATTAATTTTTTCTTCATACTCACACTTTCGGTTCCTTGAGACTTCTTTCAGTACTACACCACAATAATTGAGTGAAAAGAATTATTATTTTCAATCCTTGTGAATCGCTTCTACTCATCCTCAGGCTTATTTTCCAATAATATTTCCTTAAAAATAATTTTCTCTCTCCTTCCACTTTTTACCACTTCCTCAAAATCATTTCTATCTTTCTCCTTCTCTATCTTTAATACCATATTCTACACTAAATTTTTTATCAATCCTTCTCTCTCTGTTCCTTTTATCCTTTGACTTCTTTTCCAATAATAATTTCAACTTTTCTCCCACCCTCTTCCTCACTTCCTCAAAAATCATTTCCACCTCGCTCCTTCCCCTATCTTTATCACTCTTCTGATTTCCACCCTTCGCGCACCATCAGACAACAAAGTACCATCCCTTACTTGCCCTTTCAGAGCCTTCCCAGTAGACGGCCATTGTGATCTGATTTCATTGTCAGCCCTTCATGAAAACTTTTCAAAGGCATCACGTGACTCGATTCACACACGTGCCCTGAATAGCGACTACGATACTTCCTCATTCAATATACCATTTTTCCGGAGTGGAAATGAAACGTGTTGTTTATGGTCGAAAATGTACCGTTTATTCCAATTCAACGCATAAAGGCTCCCATCTAGATGGGATACTTCGAAACCACTCTACAAATTGGAAACGTTTCTCCGAATATTGTACAGAATAGATTTGGAAAAATTTGACCGAATAAAAAACGCAATTTGATGATTGCACATTGCCCGAAGATTGATTTTGTAGCTGATTTTTATATTACTTAGAATTTCACTGCATTTCTTGAACAACATATAGGTTGTGCATTGTTTTATGGCAATAAAGATTGAACACTGTTTTCAGAAATGTTGTAAAATTGTACCATAATGAAATAGTAATGCAATAGGTTGTCTTTTTCTACCTAGGTATGTTTCTGAAGGGACGGATTCAAAGATCCAAAGATTCAAAGATCCTCACACGTCAACCTACCTAGGTAACCTAAGTTTTTGCCTTCGTTTTCTACCTAAGTAGAAAAAGGCAATAAAGATTTTGATTGATACAGCTAATACAGAATATATCAATTTTCTCAATAGCTCTTATCCTTCTGTCACGATTTGAATGAGTTTATAAATTGATACTCAGAATTCAGTAAAATATTGATATCGTTCAAACTTTATAGTTGGACAAACCGTGATGAACATAGATCACACTTTCAAGCTTCATGAGATAGAAAGCAGTAGACAAAAAACCAAAAATATCGAGAAGATTGAATGGTAGGAGAATGATGACAATAATAGGTGACAGCGTGACACTATATCGAAGAGAAACAACATGAATACAGGAGAAATGATAGTTCTCATCCAATAGCATCGAAAAGTTTTCAACGGAGATGTTGGCAGACTTCCAATGATTCAACTCTGAGAGTCGCAAAACATTTCAATTCTAAATAATGGAATGGAAAACAATCAATGTTATTCTATCTGCCATCTCAAACACCCTTCAAAGAGATAGGAAAAATAATGAGAAGGATTATCAAACCCAGATACTGTATTCCGACCTGGATTGTTCAATAATTGATCCCACAAAGTGACATGAAGAGCCCTTACAAGCTTGTTACTACTTGAAATGTGTGAAGTTGGCTAAGTCTCCTTGACGAGAGTTAATTAAAATTCGTTATCCAACTTGTAAGCCATCCGAAGCGTTTTCAATGTCTTTCAAAGTTTCAAGTACTTGGCTTGAGAAGATTTCAAGTTTTATCATTTATACATGTTGTTTGGCTTCGGAAAGATGAACAGTATCATCAATCTGGATTTCATTCAAATTGATTGGGATCAGTAATATTGATGGATGGTTCTTGAATTGATTGGTGATTACTGTCATTGATGAATTGTTCTTGAAGTATAGTAAAACAATGTAGTTACTTATAATATTCTATCAAATGAACACGAATTATTGGAAGATTTTTGTCTAACTTATGAGTATGAAACCAGATTATGATAATAATATTGTTTATTACTACACTTTGAAAAGTATGAGAAACACAACAAGTAGGTTATGTCAAACTAAAGATAAGTTCAAATTTAGTTCCTCTTTCAACTCTTCAAGGAACGTTTGATGATGATCGAAAGCAAAACAAATTCAGCTTTAGTAAATCATACATGAGCTAATTATATATTTCTGTGTAATTGCTATTGAATAGTTTATTCTTGATGGATTGCTTGAGCTCGGAAGACTATTGCTCCTGCCAATTCACTGCGAAGTATTTTTAAAAGTACTTTATTAAAATACTGTTACAGAAGAATATTCTTGTGCTTTATAGAATCGAAATCATGCACATCATTAATTTATCAGTAGCCAATTCTGAAAAACAAACCAGTGATTCCCTTTGATACTATACTCTCGACCCTGCTCGGACAACCCAATGTCATGACAAACTAAGCCAATCTACTAAAATAATCTCAATTTCGCATCCAGTAACTAGAATCCTTCATCGAACTTGATAGAGAATTATTATTCATATTTCAAGTTAGTAGCGTAGAGAAAATTATAAACAGAAGATCGATGTATCGTTTGATGATTCTGTACTTCTTATAATTCAATTATAGATAACACTATTTTAAAAACACTTTCAAGTAGAAAACAATTTGACTAACATCATAGTGACGATCGTTCTTTCAATTATTATAGATTTCAAACTAACAAGGGCTCCGAACAATTTGCTTGACATCATTGCACTTTAAACATCGAATGGTGAACAAACAGAATCAAGTTAAAGAGTTCGAATGACAAGTAATTTCATTAAGGGACTTTCGAGATGTCCGCTTTGATACTCGTTCACTACTTTATTTAATGGAAACTCGATGGTGATCATAAAAAACACCACTTGACATCAAAAGGTCACTTCAATGAACCCTTCAACAGTGATGAGATCACATATTGAATTATTCTCTTTTATACTGCTTGAAAAATACTGGGAGACTTGGGACATCCAATTGATAAAGTTTTTAAATGATTCTATGCGAGTAGTATCGTAAGTAATGTTTGGAATAAAAGTAGTTGAAATACTTTAAAATTAATTGAATTTGCTGAGAGGTTTCTTGAATTTATATATTGTGACTCAAAATTAAACATTCAAACAACAACTGGAACTGTAGTTACTTGTTTATAGAATCAATCTCGAGATGTTATGATTTTAGTTAGTCGAGAGATCTGTTAAAATGAAATACACCAATTATAATACTTATTCTTGACTGATTAAAATTAGTTTATTTTAGAAAAATAGCAAGTACAGTAGGTGAAGAAGGATCCTGTAAGCTTGAAGTTGATTAACTTCCATCAAGCATATCGGTCTGAATTTTTTGTCATATTATCACTACATTGTATACATTGGAGTTTGAATCAGTGGTCAGAAGATGTAATGGACGTACAGATACAAAAGAGATTTGTTTGGTTCAAATAGTCAATAAGTATTTCACTGAGGAATACGGATCTACATTACAATCCTTTGTGAGGTGATTGGAATAATTTTCAAGAGAAATAATTTTGGAGAGTTTTCAATTCGACTGAAACTTAGTCGAAGTAATCAACTCACTCACAAACTGTCTGGAGACATATTTGAGTTATTCTCATCGGTCTAGTCTAGACTTCAGTGCTGAGAAGCCCTCTTTGGAAGGAAGAAACGATTATCAACGGACGTTGTCTCGAATAAGGAGATCCAAATTGAGAAAGAAGAAGATAAGTCCAAATTGTTGAGAGTTACCCTCTATTGAACGTAGACAAGGTCTAGGGAACCCCAGAATTAATCTTTCTCTGGAGAGACTTCGCGCTTGAAGTTCCAGGATGTTCTGTATGTGCGCTAATAATAGATTTTCTCTTGACAGTTCTAATAACTTTGAAAGAATCAATCTTCTGTACTAATTGAAACTCTCATTATAGCCTACTCGGATCATCACCAAGATTTTCCCGTATCAATCTACATAGATTGATAGATTCCTTTCCATAGATTGATTAGTTCTGTTGTCAATGAATTGGCCTACTACCGGTACTCTGTTGTCAATTACAGAAGTGTGAATCTAAGTTCTGCTCCAACTGCTCTTTACTTTTGAATAAAAAACCACATGTAATATACAGTAATGTAATGTACCGTACTTAGTTCTCTATAAAAAATAATAACAGTTTCATTGATAAAACCTGTTATTGGAAGTTTTCTAAAAATCTGGCATTTTTTATCATTCAATATTTCTTCAAGTGGACAAATATTGAATGATAACAAACTTCGTAAACATTGGCAAATTTAAAAAAGGTTTGACACAGTAATGACTATACACTGTTGCGTCATCATTCATAACCCTTCAAACATGTGTACAGTCTGATTTCAGCGAATGAATGAAAATAAGGTGTCAACCTTTGTTTTTTGAAAAGGACTGTACCACACTCAATCGAAGAGGGGGCCTTACAGCATCCTCTTTAAAGACGGTTGCCATGGTGACAAAGTAAGGCGCGAAGCGCATGCTTCGAAACCGAATGGGATTGCGGAATTGAGGCGGCCTACAAGTAGTTCCGACAATGGCCGCTAGAATGGGCTAGCTGACGGCGCTCTGCATTGCGGTGAATGGCCTATGAAGTTTTTATTGGCCAGGGAGGCTTTTCACAGGTGCCATGAGTCACACCTGTGGCCCGAGTCAATTAGAGAGAAGAAAAATATTACGACATTCTTTCCACTTGCTGTTGTTGGGAAATAAACAGAAAAGCAATCCTAAATCCTCACGGATTCCTTTACATGTAGTCTGTATTGTACTGTGGTACGGTATTCCTAAATATCAAATTTTGGTGTGATAGTTTATAGCCAGTAACCATTTTTACTTTCTCTTGGAACTGTGATCCGTTATGGTACAAAAAGTTAATGATTACCAACTTTTTTGCTGAGGGCAATGACTACATAAATAAGCCTAAATACCTACATAAATAAATTAATACCTACATAAACTAGGCTTGTCTGTGAGTAATAGACATAGCTGACGGCGATGATTTGAGGAAAACATCATAATGTATGTTAGGTGGACCATATATTATAAAGCTACAGGTATCCTCATCCTCATACGATAAATTATTTGATTTAATTATCAAATTATTTGATTGCAGCTCTTGAATTTCAAATAAGGATTGCAATGTTTGTAAAATGGTATTTTTTAATGAATAGTGATGGAAATGCAGTAAAATTGGAATGTAGTAATTCTTAAAAGTACCATAATCCCACAATCTAAATACTGTATAGCCTGTATATATTATGGTTGATGTTATTACAAAAACAATATTTGGAAATGGAAGAAGAGACCATTTAGCTATACACAGATGACAATCATGGTACTGTATTTTGAAAAAAGTTACTTTCAATTGATTGGGAAAGAGGAAGAACTACCTTCCGGTACTAAAATAGCTCCCTACGACCCTATTGGTAGCGGGATTATTGACTTACCTTGACTGATTTGGATTATGATGCTTCCCTGAAAAGTGCTGCACTCTCTCAGCGAATAAAGGAACTACCACTCTGGACGCAAAAGTATTGCAACTTCTTGAAGAATTTCATGGCTTTAATGATATGAACGAATCAGGAATCAGCCGATCCTCATTGATGATTGTGTTACCTGAAATGTTGGAAAAATACAAATATTATTTTTGAAGTAGCTCCTGAAATATTTTAGGAGAAACATAACCTATTTAAAGCTACAACTATAAATGATTAAATATTGACTGCCTTGTTATGAGTACCTATTCAAACACAGTAGCCTATTTGGTCAAATAGGTTTCAAGTTTCAAAACAAACTATAGAAGTTTATTTATCCTAGATTGAAGAAATTTATTCATCAATGAGGATGATATGAGTCGACCATCAGATAGAGTCTATTATGTGAGAATACTATAAAAAGATTAAAAACCCTAACCCTAAGCCTCATTGTCTTATTTCAGTCGATCAATAACTTATTTTTAGTTTATTCCCAAGCTTTTACGCGTCACACGTCCTTCTAAGTTTCAAAAATAGATACCTTTTAACAATTCATAACAATGGAGTTGTAAAAAAACGTTTTCGGATCATGTTATCTACGTTGAAACGTATTAGCTTCCAACTATTATTTCGCTACAAAGGTCATTCAATTCATGATATTCATGTTTATCTTCTATTCTGAAAAGAATTCGATATTAATTCTAATTTTCAGCTTAGCTGAAATGCTTCATTTCTTCATCATTTAAGTTTTTTATATCTTGAGAAACACCTAAAATTTTAGGTGCATTCAACACTAATTTAACCTTCAAAAGTAGAAAACATTTTCAAAATCACAATTATGTAGGTAGGCCCTACATACTTTCATTATCCTTCCAATTAGCAATGCCATGGTGGGTATCATCCACCTCAAAAAGTCACACTTGGCTCTCAAATGGAAAACGAGGAATACCAATGATTTAATTGATTTTCGGGAAATTATTGATTTGTTCGAAATTTTCTACTAAAAATATTTCGTAGGGTACAAAGATAGCAGAGACCAGACTATTGAAAAAGATGGGAGCATAATGCAATCAGAGGAATTTTGAATTCTCAATAATATTTTGAATAATTAACAACTCATAAAATTATGATTTTCAGAGTTATTAATTGATTTCATCCTATTTATATTTATCAGAACTCCAGTTTGTTGTTGAAATTCAGCAACAAATTAGATTTTCAGGATAACACTGATTGTACTGTAGATATGCTGGTACTTTTGTAATGGTAAGTAGTGATCATGAAGAAGTGAGTTACACTCGGAGAAAACTTCCAGAGTTTAACAAACAAAAGTTCTTTTCCTCAGTATGAATATGAAACTGTTTTTTTGTATAGTTAGAACAAAGTCATTACAAAAATCACAAGTCGTTAAGAAAGAAGCTAAATTACATTTAATTGGATCGTGACTGAGTGTACTTTCAAAGATTCAGCATGCCTACTTTTTCGGTTTGTTTATCTGCCATACATTAGCTACCATCATTCAGCCTAAAGCCAAATTTTAGAAGCACTACAACCGATTTTTCGTTTCAAGGAGTCAATCTTCATGTGGATCCCTAGAGAAGCTTGAATTCGCATTTCAAAGTTCGAAACTTGGAATACAAATAATGAAATGATTATGCCTTTTGATAATAAAGATAAATATCCAACATTTTGTGCTACTATCAAGAAAACTGAATTCTTCATATTGTCTACATAACTCTCATAACGTTCATGATGGGTTAAACTTTATAACTTTCATCTTACTTGAATCGTGTATGTGATTGGCAGTTGAATGGCCTATCAGGTGAACGACTGCCATTGCTGATGTTTGTAGAAACCGCCCATTGTGGGAGGAGCTTATCTAGGCCAATGGCAGTCGTTCACCTGACATAGTCCAGTCAAATGGTGTTTATAAAGGGCTTGAAGTTTTAGTGTAATTGTTTTTTATGGCTTGTTTTATGTTTTCGAGGTCGCTGAACACGAATCTGATGTTTTCCAACAAAAATTATTTCGGCAAAGGGCGGGAGGGGGGTAGGAGAAGGTACAATTTTCGGGTTTTTCCATAATATCTCGATAAATATCGATCTAGGAGTAAAAAGCTTTTTATAGAAATTGAAGTAAACTAAATTTACTATAACTTCGTAATTGATAGTTTTGTCGTAAGTTTGATAGTTTCCGAGTTACACGCCGCTGAAAATCGATAATTTTCTAAAAGTTCGTCTCCCCCTCACTTTTTTCGCTTATTATTTGCTTCTAGTAGCTCTCATGATGGTTTTACAGCAAAATCGTAAGGAAGAAAGTTGTAGAGCATTTCATTATCTTCAATTTGAATAACTTTTGACTGACTTTTTCTCACGTCCATGTGAAGTAAAATATAGATTGTGATTATTACATATATTATAGATTATTATAGATAAGTGGCCCATTCATATTTTCGAGATTGACGCAATTGAAAAGTGTGTGGAGAGTTGTAGAATGAAACTCATTCACAAATTTAGGAATCGATAAGTCCAGCGTGCTAGTGGAGAGTTTTCTCAATGAAACATTCCAGACCCAACATTAGTCTATTGAAATTCATGAGATTCTTATTACTCTCCCCAATGCCATGCTTCAGGTAGCAACCCCAGTAAAGAATAACCTATCCGCAAACCACGAGTAGGTCACATTCACAATATACAAGCCACTGACCTCCTCTATCAAGGTCTGAGCTTTGGAAAGGAATGGAACATTTTCAATGAGTTGTGCATTTAAAAGGAAATCAAATTACCTTTGTGGAGACAACAGGCAAACTTCTGACTTCTCTCTGCAAATCGCCCACAGCACTTTTGTAATGTAAAAAGTGAAAAAATTAAGTTATTTATCTTTTTATAAATTATCAAATCGGACGTTTTTTGTTAGTAAACGATATTGATAACAGAAAAGGGATTATTCAATTTAAGAAATCAATGAACAAATAATTTTAATAATTCAATTTAAATAAAGAAATGAATCAATTATTCAATTCATAAATAAGGAAATGAATAATTGTACGAATAAATAAATATTTGAATATTACAGTATAGTGTACAGTAAGAAAAGTGACAATAAAGTTGACAGTATAGTGGATATTAGTAGTTGATGAAAAGTTTGAAAGCGGCCATACGATATTCCTTTTCTAACATTAAAAACATTAAGCTTAAACATTAAACTTTTTAAAACATTATTTACTTGCTCAATTCATCCAAACGTATGTTTGGCAGCACCTTATCTCATTTCACCCTTTATTTATTTGAATATTTCACCCTCAATTTCAACTAAATAAATACTCCTTGTCAAATATCTCCTTTTCATAAAAGTATCTAACTTTTCCTATCAATTTCAAACAAGGAGGTTCTTGAGTTAGCTTTCCGTTCAATTGAGAATGATAAATCAAAACTGTAGTTATTATGGGCCTGATCATCCAATATAAATAAGCCAATAATCCATTAAAATATCATAGCATATAATGCTGGTGAATATGAAATAATACAATAATTGGAGTAAATGAAGTGTTCTCTAGAATTCTGAGAATACCTTTTCCTTAATGCTTAATTTATTCAAGTACCTTGAAACCCATTTTTTAAGCCTCACAGTTTAACACAAAAATCTATTCACTAACTAGAATATCAGTGTACATTACATTTGTGCTTGTATTATAGACAGATGTAATTCAACATTATTAGGCCTAACTCACGAAATGTTTGGTCTCTATTCCCTGAAATGAAATGAGAGCCGGCATGCCACTAATAGAATAGAACAAGCCAACTCGTTCATTGCGTGTTTATTGTGGTGAAACTGAATACGCAGCAGGAACGGTAAACGAGGAAAATGACCCAGATACTGAGAAAAATATAAAAATATTTGAAACTACCCTGTGAGGAACCCACTGAGGTATTCTAGTGGTGGAATTATCATCAGACTTTAGCATGATGCAGGAATGTAACGATGAGTTAAGATTCGTTAAAGTTTTCTCCAATAAATACGATAATTCTAGTTTATATTCTAGTAATAGTTTGGATGAAATTTACAACGTCGATGAAAAATACAACAGATTTTGACTCCCGTCTTTCGGAGGAGCCGTCGGTCCCGGCTGCCTAAAAAGTAGTAGTCATCTCTCATCATCAACCCTCCCATTAGCCACGCACAAGCCTAGAGCTCACGTGGGCATCATTCCTTACAAAGAAAGTTCTGATCTTGCAGAACGTGTGAATGATAGTTTTATGAAATCTAATAGACATCACACATTGGCTAAGAATGATACCATCTTTACTTTTGTGTTTTATCTTCAAGTTCTTGTTTGCAGTTTGAATTCAACATACTTCAATATCAGTGTAACTGATACTAAATTTTTGTGGATTTGTGTCCGTATTATTGACATATGGAATTCAACATTATTAGACCTACATCACAAAATGGCGTGATAAAATCATGAACATACGCTTGCATACAATTTTCAATTCAATGTTTTATTAATTCTGAAATTTCTATTCACATGTTGGAACACGGAATCACGTGTACTTATATTTCTTAAATTCTCTCAATTTACTGGTAATTCCAAACTGATACGTAGAATTAGAATAGAAAACTACCGATTCGATTCAATTACTTGAAACATTCAAAATAGGGAATCCTTATTGTTTTTAAAAATATCTAATTTGAAAGAGAAGCATTCAGAAATCCGGTCCTGTAGCGTTTCGTCCGACAGCAATGTCTCAGGTAGTTTTGGGATAAGGCAGGATACCTGAAGGAGTAGTGTTTCGTCCGACTAAACTTTTGACAATTAATAACAAAAACAAGAATGCCTGCATTGGCATAATGCTTGATAGAAACGATTAAGTGAATGGAGATTGAAAATACTGAAATAATTAATGTTCATAATCGTTGGAAAGGAAGTGGAGGAGTTTGGAGTTATCATCAGAGAATTGGAATTCAACTTCATCAACTTCAACTTAAACATCAACTTCAACAACATCTGATAGAAGATAGGTTAATGGGGTGTAACCATTTCATTATGATAACAATTCAAACATATTTCAGAAACGGTGATTCAATCATTTATTGTGTTTTCCAAGACAAATTTTTTCTATTTATTTATTTATTTATTCAGCAATGATAATACTTGAACAATGCTTGACTGTGTCTAAAATTCTTCCTTGAATCGTAGTCTAATTTGTAAATCATGTAGCCTCCAAACTTCGCCTACTATCTCTTGATAAGCCAGAAATGAATGACTCAGCTAGTTCTGAATTCGACCGGTAGATGGCTGCAGTTACTGGGTGATTTACAGCTTCAATTTTCACAGACACGCCTCCAAGCTCCGCCTCTCTCCCCTGATTGGTCGGCAATGCACAACGGAGCTAGTTCTGAATTCTGTCGTTGAGATGGCAGCAGTTACTGGGTCATTCAAGTTACAACTTCATTATTCAGCCGTCTAGATGTCAGAGGTGTTCTACCCAAAGTGAATCACCAAAGTGAAGCCGAAAGTAGATTAATTACTTCATCCAAGCTACCATTTTTAAAATGTACTCATCCACAATTCATTGCCATTATTGGATTGATTCAACTTCCGCCAATGTTTATGAATTGGCATAAATTTCTATATGAACTTCTTCTGGATATGGTACAGTTTTATAGGGAGGAAAACTTGTAATTACATCCAAATAAATAGGCTTTGACTTCGAATCAGTGGCTTTGATAGAAATAATTCACATGAAGCAATACAAATAGCCAACTATTGCAGCTATAGAATCTGAAGAAGCAGATTTTAAATTTTATTTGATACTGATTATTTACAACAGTAATTAGCCAGTGATAGAAGGGTTTCTGAAGTCAGGTAGAAGACTCAAAAATCGGACGAAACGCTACTCGTTGGAAATACGCACAGAAGCGTGAAAACCAGTCGGACGAAACGCTACTAATTTCCAAGAATTTGGGTGTCGGACGAAACGCTACATATTCCAGAAATCCAATTAAATTTTCATGAGAGTGAAATTGGCAGAAGAAATTTAACCAACATACCATAGATTGATTGATGAGGAAATGCTTTGAAATTAAAAATTAATAATTCAAAATTCTTTTGTACACGATTGTTATGGCTCTTTCAGCTATGGATGGGTTTATGTGCGGACTCTACAACCAGGCATCAGACTTCTACTGTGGAACCGAGCTTTTTGTATTTAACTATCAATTTTAATAGACAATGATGAGTTATCTTTGAAATTATCAAAGACAACCAACAAATTCCCAAAACAACAACCAACAATAAGCAATTTGTTCTTGTGAAACACAACAAATGCTCGAGTATATCTGGAGTAATTGGAGTGGAGCTATAGATTATCGGCAAATTCCGATGTTTATAAAATGGGTGAACAACAAATTTAAGTTCGTTTCGTATCTATGGTAACCGACGAAAAACTACCGCTATCGTGGAATCGATACCAACCCCCTTCCCCTCTTCAATCCACCACACCGCCCGCCCATCATGTATTGGACAAACATTGTGTCTACGCCTCCAAAATTATTGAGAACGGGAGAAATAGAATTGCTATTTTACAAGACATGGATTGCTTTTCCAACTGACACGCTGTCTCAAAAATAGAACTCTTTGCCTTTCTTCAAAAGGAACACGTTGGTTGGATTGAGTTGCTACAAAATTTAGGGTTCATGCATTTCTAGGGGTTGTGTATGAATATTTGTGTTTTGTAAGAAATCTGAATTTTGTTTTCGAAGAGGTCTACTGGAGATGCTCTCAAAATAATTAACTGAAAGTTTTTTTTTATCACATGACAGAATAATTGATGATTTGATATTCGTGAACATAGAATTCGAATTAGAATTTTTATCAAAAGAATTACATTGTTCTGAGAAAAAGCAATGTTGTAAAATTTATTGAACAAAAATGATCGATTTTTTGAAGGGCACTAGTGATTTTTCAGTACAAACGACAGAATAATTGATAATTTGATATAGACACTAAAATTGACTTAAAAAGTAAGATTGTACTCTTACTTACGAGTACAATCTTACGTTTAAAGATTTAAGTACTCTTACTTACGAGTACAATCTTACTTTTTAAGTCAATTTTAGTGTCTATATTTGATCAAGTGAGAAAAGGATGGATCCACAACAACTGATAATTTGATATACAGAGTGATTCAAAAAGAATACCACAACTTTAAAACTTTGTATTTAATGAAAGAAATATAATAGAACCCTCGGTTATACATCATTTCAAAGAGGAATTAAAGAAGTTTTTTTTCACTCACAAAGAAGTTCAGAGATGTTCAATATGACCCCTCCAGACATTCGAGCAATATCAACCCAAAACCTCCCTCAAACTCTTTCCACTCTCACCGTAGCATATCAGGCGTAACAGTTTGATAATCTGCTGTTAGCTTGTTTCAAATCATCAATATCCATCCACCATTGATGATTTGAAACAAGAAATAACAGCAGCCATCCAAAATGTCACGCCTGACATGCTACAGATAGTGTGGAACAAGTTCGAGGGAGGTTTTGGATTGATATTGCTCGAGTGTCTGGAGGGTTCATATGGAACATCTCTGAACTTGTTTGTGAGTGAAAAAACTTCTTTAAATACTCTTTGTAAAGATGTATAACAGAAGGTTCTATGATGTTACTTTCATAACATACAAATTTTTGAAGTTGTGGTATTCTTTTTGAATCACCCGGTATTTTCAAAATTATTTTACAGTGTTCCAAAGTTTTTAGGTACGAAAATGGACCATACTCAGGACTTTTGCTAGTAAATAACTACTTTGCCAACTTCCTCCTACTTTATCAACTATGAAATAGAATAATATTTACAGTAGAGAACTTATGATAAAAAAAGGAATAAGAAATTTTGATGAAATTAGAAGCAATCATATGCAGGTCTGTGTTTTTAAAATAACAATATTAGAAAATCTAGGCTCTAAAACTACAACGTTTTTCTTACATAAATACTAAAATGTGATATTTTTATAAAATTAAGCATTTTTCCAGTGTAAATCACAACAAAAGTTCAAGTTAACATGAAATGAGCAAATTTTAAATTGAAAACACGCACACTGATGAAAAGTATGTAACAACCTGTCAACCTCATACAAAACCTCAGTATGAAACAAACAGCCTCAATAGTCCATCTGGATACATTGAGATTTGAAGCAGGTTTATGGATTCGAAATAATATGTTAATAATTTCTACTACCAAAGCAGACAAAGGAAGGAACGGCATCTGAACTTGAATTGACGAGGTTTTTAATATTAGTGAGTCTCTGCTCATTGGTACTTTTTTTGTGATCAAGAAGACAGTAATATTGCAACTGCGATTAGAATATTTTAGGAGTTATTGTTTAAATTTGAACCATCAATAATTGGACTATAAATAAATTTAAACTATCAATATTGATTGATAATTGTTTTCCAGAAAAAGTTTGTTTTTGTTTCATTTATATTGACACTGTTCATGTTGTATCGTACAATGCTAAATAAATATTTTTGATTTGAGAATAAATATTGTATGAATAGTTTAAAATTTTGGATGGCCTGGCACCACTGCTATATATTTGCGCCAAATCTACGGCTCATCGGACCGGCACTGCCGACGTTGAGCAGAAGCAATGCTTTCTACGTTCCTTTTAAAATATAACAATTTAAATCCTCATTTTGTTACAAAATAATACTAACGTATCTCTACTCTAATAATGATAAAACTACTGAAACTATAATCCCATACATATTAGTTTTCCTCTTAATCCGCCCCTGTATGCTGGCACTGCTTTTCAATGAAAAAAGCTCAAGCCATTGTATATGCTTAGAGATAAATATCACATAAAAAAGTCGAAAATATTATGATGAAGCCAAGGTATTTTAAAATAGTTGAGAATAACTATTATAAAAATCACCCTTTGAAACAATCAAAAACTAAAAATCTAATACAGTGTTAATAAGTGATGTATGGCATTCATGAAATTTGAATCAATAATAATTTCTATTCAAATAAACAAACTGAAAGCCAGTTGCAGGAACGCTAACTGAATGTTTGAATTTAACGGCGTAAGATGGCGTCATTTAACAGAGCTTAATAGAGAATCCTTGCAATACTGCCTTCAGATGAAAATCCAAAATGATGTTATTTTAAGGCGGTTGAATTCAAATTGCTTTTGTTTTAAAACTGGTTGCAAGTATGATAAAAGTCAGTACGAATTATAAAATATTCTCTTCACATTATTTTGTCATGTATGATTCTTCTGAACTTGTATTGAACCCCCTTTTTTATCAGTATCAAAATATTTCCATCAGTGAGTGGATAGAAGCTAATTAAAACTATTTTCTGTTCATAGGTGAGATCAATATCTGGCCACATATCATATCTAGTCCATCCTAAACCACAATGAGGAAGGTTGACAAAGGTGAGTCATTTAATTGCAGTGCATCGAACCCATCACTCACCCAGACATACAGCAGGATTGTTGACTTTATGAGCACTTTCATTTACAAATCTTCAAAGCTTGCATGCTTATCGCTTGAAAATGTTAATGTTCAATGTACAATCATGATCGTACACTTTCGTTTTGCATGACTTAGGTCTCCACAAGTAGATGGTCACTGTACTTTCAATTAATAACAAAAGAAATAATAGAGGTCTTATAGTTTTTCAGAACGAATTGCGATAATTCACTTTTTATCTAATTCGTTAAATTGAAAATTCCGCATTATATAACTCACTCTATTATTTCTTTAATTTTGTGAAATTTAAACTACTGTATGCATTAATTTTTCTTTTTTGATATGAAGAAACGACAAACAGTAAAGATGGCATACAACAGCCAAAAGGTCTAGTTGGAAATTTTGCGAAAATTTATCAATTTTTTATAAAAAAATTACTGTTTTGTCGTTACTCTATATCAAAAAAGAAAAAATTAATGCATAAATTTTTAATTTAAAGAATATGAGAGAAAAAATCTACGTTGTTTTCCATGACGAAATACTTGTATAAAATTCTATTGAAGTTAAGCCGCATATTCATAGTGCCTCAACACGATTACTAATGAGGTCACCTAACCACTTTTTCCAATTTCGTATTGTATTTATATGTTGTATTACATAAACAAATAAATGAAATGAAATATTCAATGTGAATTTCACCTGAAAGGAGGCTGAAAAAGCTCCTAAACAGGAGTGAAATGCATCATACTTTTGCCAAAATGATTTGAGTAAAATTTCAATTATTTACAGTGAAATACACGTTATAACTTTAATAGAATGTAGGAATAATTTATTCAGGTAATTGAAAGATATACTATGTACAAATACTTTAATTAAGTGAAAACACAGTAATCAATATTCATTATGAATAGAAGGTAGTTGAAAGATATACTATGTACAAATACTTTATTAAGTGAAAGAAGAGTAATCATTACATATGAATAGAATAGATTCATAGGTAGTTGAATTTTGTAAGGTGAATATGTATGTTTTGTAAGAGAATATATTATTTGAAAATGATGCCAAGCTTGATTGAATAGATTGGAAGAACACACAACAAAAACCTGTTGAAAATGTTTTTAAATTTCCGTACATAATCCCCATAGAATATGGATTATTGTATTAATAATGAAGACCATTTGATGAAGAAGATTATCATTGAGAAGGAGCAATTGAGGAGAAAACTAGTGATTATTATCCTACCTATATAAGATATCTGTAAACATAAGTACGATATTCCAGTTTATTTTTGTGTTTTCGAGTTAATGTTTTCTGTATTTCTGCTTGCAACCAGAAAAACGAGAATTGATAAAGGGATTCTAGTGTCCCACAATATAACAGCTTGTGATGAGTAATGGGCTGTTAAAAGAATGAAGAGGCATTACTTGATTAAAATTGGGCCATAAAACTAATTGAATTTATCGGTAGAACGCATCAAGCCCAAAACTAGAAAAATGTCCTCGAATTTCAATTACATATTGTTAATTGATACTAGAGGAGATCATCAAGTAGTTTTTAGAATGTTGGAAGGTTTTTTCTGTAAAAAATTTTCCTGTTATATCACAAGATTTATATTTGCAAACAGGAACTATATGATGCGTTGTTTTAATTACTTACTGAGCCCAGTAACTTCAAATCATTCAACATTGAAACTTGAATTAATTTAGTTAGATATGTGTGTCTTCACTTTCCCATTTCAACTGTACTCACGGTTAGGATTGTCAGACGCGTTTCAAGGCGTTGAGCCCCATCCTCAGCGTACAAGGAGTAACTTGGTAAGAAGTGAATCCAAGGAATACCAAGTGAGTCATTGTACGCTGAAGAGGGGCTCAGCGCCTCGAAACGCTATAGTCGAGAGATCTTAAACAAATTACTGAGAAAGATGATTGATATTTTATGTAGAAGATTGGAATATACTGACATTGAATCCTCAAATATTTGAGACTTGAACATATCATTGAATGACCCCCATTTCAGACCCCAAAATCAAACTTCGGACTAATATTGATATTTTATGTAGAAGATTGAAATATACTGACATTGAATCCTCAAATATTTGAGACTTGAACATATCATTGAATGACCCCCATTTCAGACCCCAAAATCAAAATTCAGACTTTAAGCTTCGTCATATTAATGGTCATCACATGCCATAGAAGACCTGAAGGTGCATTAGGATGAGATTGCTTCCGGTAATCGTTTTCGTCTGGCGAATTTCTCTAAATTATTCTCGTGTCCGTACAGATTTCATCCTTTTGCCGTGTGAAATAGGGGCGTAACAACCACACCCCTTCTTGGCACGCAAATATATCCTGTCCTCATTGCATTGATGGCATTAACTAGATGTCGTATATGTGCAAAAGAAATTCTGTCTGGAGATGCAGGAAGTTGTACAACATATGCAACACACATAGTACAATGCTACATTGACAATAATTGGACACTCAATCACAAGTGGGTGAGATTCTGAATAATTCTGTGTTGTTCAATGGTCATTTCAATTACATTGTACTATCAAATTAATGCCATCAAAGGCCTTGGAATTTTATTGGTCTTTAGAATATCCTTCAAATAAATAAGAAATATAGTACATTTTTGAAGTAATCATGGTGTATCTATCACAAGCAGTGGTTGAAATATTTCTAAACTTCTATAAATATCGATAGATAATAATGTACCAATAATTTCTTTTTTAAATGCTTGATTAGAAGTTAAATTTGGAAGGGTCATTCACCATGTGTACTATCCGTGTTAGTATAGATACTCTTTCATTTAACTAATCAATTACATACTGTAGTGGAATTTTTTATTTTAAATATTAAGTGGACAATGAATATTTCATAAAGGTATTTTGTAATCATTTGTGTGATAAATAATTCATGTTTCTTTACTTTTTCACTGACTGTTTGTTATAATAAATCACAACGTCCATAGTTCTATGGAATACGAATTGTATTTTTTCTATTTTTGTAATAATATGAGCAATCCTCCTTGCTATTCTATTTAAAAATGATTGGACCCTATATTATTGCAATAATTAAAAAAGCTACATGTAAATATAATAGTAATGCACTTTGCATTGTTGTGTTTCATCTTAATTGAACAATAATTGATGGATAAGTAAAGTAAAACAAAGTTGTATGCTTTACTCTTTACAGCAAAATAACGAAACTATAAAAAACTCATCAACTAAACTTTGAGTTGTATTTATATTATTCATTTTCACACTGCCCAAGGAACCAATATTAGTTGAGCAAAACTTCTAAAAATTGAATAAAAATGGGGAAATTGCAAGTTATGATAATATAAATCGAGTACACGAAGCTTACAATATTTGAAATGGATTTTATGGTGTTGAATAGCCGTTTCACATTTTAAAATTTCTAATACTGCTCTATTCTTTGAAATGTTTCACCCAGTCTTCATTTTATTCTAATGCAGTTGACTCTCAACTTCTGTCCAGTAGACTCTACTCCCCTTCCACTCCTAATCCTTTGAAATTGGGACTCAGACAATCTCATAACAAATTGCATGAACATACTACTTGCTCGTACATTGCGTGTTCAAGGTCTGAAGAAGGGATCGGCACATCAGACTTATTAGTGTACTGTCCAGAGAATTTTTAACTTTTCATTTCAATCTTTTACAAGTTGCGAAGTGAAACTTGCCTAGAATATGACATCTATATCTACATTGAAGCCTGCAAGATATTTCCTTATTATCTGTACCAGCAGCATCTTTTCAATTCATAGCTTGTGGCATATAGGACAACTTCTTTTTTTTGTAGTTGGCGTGTAGAGATTTCCAAGGTTCTCAAATTATGTAAATGATAATCAACTGAAAAAACAAACCTCAAGTATATTACAGTTGTTTGAAAAAATTTGAATCTGTGACTAGAGAGCTGATTTTTCATGTTTTTTTTTTCAAGAAATTTCAAACTGAATCACAGTGAAGTTAATAATTTTCATGAATGAATAGGTAAACCTGATGACCTGAATGACTTGCAAGCAAAAGTACAAATTGATAAAAATTTAATAGAAAATTGGAGCCTAGATACATAATATGAAACTTGTTACTTTTACATAATTTATTCTTGGAAATCACTTATTTACTACTAAATCACTTTGATTCGAATCATATATATTGAATTCGTAATTGCAGTGACGAGTTGACTATCTTTTGCATTATTTAAAAGTCACAGATTTCATCATTCAAGGCAATTAAAAATTTGAATTATAATTGTATAATGGTACCTATACATTAATATAGTATAGTGTGATATATTCGATATAAATCCTTTGTATAAATATATTCGATAGTGTAGTGGGATAAATTCAATTTACTTTATTGCCAAAAAAGGAAAACAAACAATTCACTCTTACATATTATATACACATGTAAAAAATGTAAATAAAATGTACATAATATAATACATGTACACATATATAAGAAGAAACAGAACTAATCTCTAATTCTAGGCATCACCAGCAAAAAGATAACTCTTTGCCCGTTGCCTAAAAGATCCTTAAAATAACAAGAAATTGAAACGGAAAGGTTTGTATAACAAAGTTAAAAAAAGTTATAAAAATGAATGTTTATATATTATTTTATAGTGATGGATAAATAGATAGCTGGTTGGAATTGAACCTAATTTTAGCATGCTCTACAACAGTAAAGAAAGTGAAAGTAATGGAAAGTTATACACGTGGCTCACAAACTGAATTAAAATCTAAAATTTGAAAAGTTTATATGAATTTGCGAGTATTATGTGTATTTGTATGAATAATATGGTTTAGCAGAATAGATAGGCAGCGGGGTTGGAACAATGTAATGGCAGATGAGACAAGATAGAGCGGAATGGCCATATTGTTCAATTCACACGTCAGGTGGTTTGCACGATAACATAACATTCACTCATGGGCTCGGCTCGCAAAAGCGCAACATCACTGTCAAACTACATCATCAGCAACTTACAAATAACTGAAGTAAAGGCATCAAACATTCGCCAAGTCTAATTCAACTTTTGATTCTAATTTAGAGTTATGACTAAAACTGCAGTAAACACTGCACTTTGAATAATGAACTGAAGACTTTTAAACATTGATGAGATTATAAAATGAGTAAATTATACTAATTTTAGAATTTGGTGACTAGCTGACAATGATCCAGTGTTGATCAACAATTCGAAAAATACTTTCATTACGAATTCAAATAATGAGAAATTTAAAATGGTGATATTTGAGAGTTCAATATTATTACTCAATGTACAAATATTATATAAAGAAATTGTATTCTTGGCTGACTCAATCGAATATTTGTGATAATTAATTTTAGATGCAAATCATAATTTTGTGGTAACTTATTTCTATGAAATAAAACAATAAATGATATTGTCAATTATTCCTCAATTTTATTGTTTACATTATTACAGATTTGATAGCGTAACCATTACAGTTGGTGATGGGTCAAGATATTCACAACTTTATATTTTCAACAATAAAAATTCTAGAAACGCCAATTATGTACTATTTATCACAAAAGCACAACATCGTCTTGAATTCATCTCTCAACATCACCCTTCTCATTACCCACGCTCAAGCCTATAGGGTCATGTAAACATCATCATACAAAAGGCAATCCCAGTATGCAATTGGAAAAATTACTGAAAAAGAGTACCTATCAATGCCTAGTGTTTTTGGCTGAAAATTACACAGGTACTGATCCCTCTCTAAATTTAAGCAATAATTATTCAACTGCGCAGTTTTGATTATTCAGTGATTCCTCACCCTTTACAAAACCTCCCCCACCCATTCAACCATTTCACTGTAGGCCAACGCACTCCAGCGAGCAAGTGGTCAAGAAGCGGGGTAGCGCCGTTAATTCGCGTATTGAGCATGAAAACAAAGCCGAAGGCGGCAAAGCGGTGGCGGCAAAATTGGTCATGTGACTGCTCTGTGACGTCATCATCATGCACCCCCACACCACTCCCCCGCCCCACGAAGGGGCAGCTAGCATTTACCCAATGCTAGATGCGCACAACCGCTAGAACTCTTCCAGTGTACAGTCATACCTTGTGCTCAAGCTCTTTCAACAAGCGTTACTTTGACTTTTAACAGGTATTTGTAACACCATTTTCCTATTTTTATCATAACTTTCTACTAGAATAAGAGTGGAAATATTCAATATTGGTTTAGGGATTTATAGTACTTAGTAATATTCAGTTACTTTGACAAGTAATTTAAACATTATTATATTTTTATCATAAATTTGTGCTAAAATAAGAGTGGTACTGAAGCATTTAATAATAGTTTAGGGATTTGCTCAATACCGACTCAGTAATAATCACTTACTTTACTTCTAACAGTATTTGTAATACTATTTTGTTACTTTTTTCATTAATTTACACTAAGATAAGAGTGGAAATATTCAAATATAGTTTAGAGATTGATACTACTCAGTAATATTCAGTTACTTTGACTTTTAATAGGTATTTGCAACACTATTTCGCTACTTTTATCATAATTTTAAACTAAAATAAGTGAGGAAATATTCAATAATAGTTCAAGGAATTATAAGCTTACTAAAGTAACCGATTGGAAACAAGAGTTTGAAAATGTTTTTGAGTTTGAAAGATTCATTTTCAACATTATACAATCCCCAAAATCCTTGTAATCGAAAACAATGATAATGATTATTGAATCAAGGCGAGCATTAAAAGCTTTCAACGAGGATTCTTATTATATTCTGCAACTTATATACTCCATTTCATCTTTTTAAATAGAATAGTGATATCAAATACCTATTATTATTATTGAAAATCTTCAAATCCAATCAAATATGTACTTATTATCAAAATATGTTTCATAGTTTTTTATGGATATCTATAAAATTGCCGAATTTACATTGTTGAATAACATTGTTATTTGATTATCTCACTAACAAAGTATTTTTATAGCAATGATTATAATATTGTGTTATCACTTCCAGCAATGTTTATTAATCAGTGAATGAATCAGAATTAAAATACTAACAGAAAATATAATTTTTTATAATTGAAATTATAATAATTACTGCACTGTGTATCTGTACAGTACACTATAACTAATTCATGTGGTGTACTAATAGATTGTATTGATTTCAAATTAATCTTGGAAGTCTAGCAATTTTAAAATTGGATACCTACCAATCAATAAAACTCGAATTCCCAACTTTGATATTCCAATATGATAACTGGAGAATGATTGAGGATATTACTTGAACAATGATACCTAGTGATTTTATTTAATGGTTTAAGAAAGCTAAAAAGTAAAAGTAATCAATAGTAGCTGAGATTTCACTGATGTCCACAATCCACATATTAGAACTCTTTTAAAATACTAAAATTAGAGGTTATCAGAATAATATATGAAAATACTATTGAAACATTTCTCCAAGAACTGGAGACATAAGAATATTTTAGAAACAATATTGCATGTTAAGGTAATAAATAACCATGATACATTAGGTTTCAAATGCCAGTCCTAGTCACAAGTGTACCTGATTTGTATGTTCTGTCTTATTCAGATTTATTATAATGAATAAATAAATAAATTATAAAAGAAAATGAAATTACTTGAGAATGTAGAAATAAATAAATAATTCTACATGAAATAGGAGGTGAAATTATCAAGAGGATTACGTGTTGGTCAACTTTACAACATAATTATTAAAAAAAAAAAACATCCAAATAGCTATCACCAACCAAGCTCTCAAATTCTTCTACAAGACTCAAACCACTTGAGCAGTAATAAAAATTTGAGATGATCGAATGTAATGAACCAAATATAAAAAGTAAGGATTAACACAAGTTGATAATACATTAATATTTTTATATAATAAAATATCATGTAAATTTTTAAAGCCAAGGAAGATAGAGCATAGAGGTACTTGATATTTTCTGATTATTTAACATGAAAGTATTGCAATTTGCCAATAATTTCCAACTACATCACTCATCGTAATACCTCTCTCTTATTCTCTTATCGATATTAAAGGGATCTCTTATACGATTTTAAAAACCAGGCCTGTTGCACAAAAGACAATCGAAATCAACCGCCTTGAAAATAACGTCACCTAACTGAAACAATACAACATCTCTGTAAAATTATGACATCTTACCGCTGTAAAATTCAATTGGAATTTGTGCAAACGACCCCAAGTATTTAAATATCACACGGCACAATACATATCTGAAATTCATTCAAAGAGTAACAATGAACAATTAAAAACAGTCGAATTGTCTTTTTCTGAATCAATATTCTCAAGTCCACTTATCACCTAAAAATAGCAGGGACGAGCTAGAAAAAGGCAATTTTCAATTTAGGAGAGCCGTTAAAGAATTAATACATGTGCCCTACTACCACAATGTCGAGTTGGGATTGCTTTTGGTTAGAAAATGCCAACTTTTACATGCAGAAGGCTGCGCTGAGTAGCCTATCTGTCACTCAATTACCCACTTAGTAGCACGATTCTCAATGGAATTTACAACAAACCGCTGGATTAATTTTTAGCACACTGACTCCGTTTCTGTTGAATGCTACAACTCAGTTTGATTGATTGATTACTCATGATTAATTGCTTTTTGTTTACACCAGGAGACTTGAGCATTGTTATTTTTGTTTGGAGTATCCCGTATTGATATCAAAACATTGAATGAACAATAAATCAAATTTATTAAATTAAACTCAATAAATTAAATTTATATTTATGAAAGAAAAACATATCTTGCGATACTGTAGATATTTTCTACAAGTAATTTTCAATCATTATGGAGAAAACCCTCAACATCAATTCAAACTAATAGAATACTAATGTCAAACTTGAAATTGAACCCTAGATCAGAAAATATAATTTTCATGAATGCTTCATGGATGCTTCATGAATGAAAATGCTTCACGGATTGGAATTAGAACCATTGATCCAGGAGAATGGCATTGAACAATGACAGTTTTTTTAGGGAAGAATAGTTACAATTGCCTTCAATTTGCCAAAACAGTTAAAAAGGTTTAAAAATAATTTCTGCTAATGTCTATTGAGCGACAGAATCTTAACCAATATGGATTACAATTGAACAGTCGCTGGAGTAAGTTTCTTATTACCATTACAATGGATTAAATTTGCCTTCAATCAATTGAAAAACTTAGTGAATTAGGAACCATGAAAGACATAACTAACATAACAAAATAAATTTATAATTTACTTCCTAGTTTTATTGAAATTTTCCTCCAAAATTGGAAACCCAGAAATAGATTTTTAATCCGTTACTGTCCAAACTGTTGCAATTGGCTATTCTTAGCACCCAATCCATAATGAAAATCCAATCAATTAACAATGATCTTTTCAATCATCCCCTTCACAAAATCAACTTGTCCACCAGTCACTATCCAATCTGTTGCAATCATCTATTTTTAACACACAATCTAAAGTGTTCTCACCTCATTCTAGTAACAAAAAAGCAGGACAATATCGATTACACCAACTGGGGCAACACTCGTTTATTATTCAAGTTCGTTGTAGAAGTATCCAAACTTTCAATGCAATAAACTGACCACAACATTCCCCTCGTTTTCTTCTTCTTCTTCTTCTCCTTCTGCTCCTTTCCTGCCTCCACCTCCTCTTTCTCCTTCTCATCCGCTTCTTCCTACTCCTCTCCTTCTTTTTCTCCACGCCCCCTGACCCAAACCCATGGGTCACTAGTTCATTGAATAGCCTGACGCGTTTACCCAAGTCCGCCCTAAACCAAGATAAACACCTTCTATGCAATTGCAGGGACAATCACCCTGCCCTATAAAAAACTGATGCAAAAGCTAGATATAAATATGGTGAATGGAGTACTGAAAATTGGGGCAAGGCCATTACTGAATTAATGCAATATTAACATTGACTTTTGTGCTTGACATGGAATTATTGTTCGGAAATATTTATTTGGGCGCAGTAGAATTGAAGGATAAACAAAAATACTATGTGTTTTCAAGGGTAGGCCGTGTTGTATGCTGTTATCTAGAGCCATATTAAGTCTGAAATAGATTGGAAGAATGCTTTACTGTCCCAAATCTAAGGATGAGATTAATTTTTCACCAATTATTAATAATTATTGATAATTCTATTTTCTTCTCAAAATTTGTTTTTTTTTTTCACTATGCAAGATTGATCCCTTCTAAGATCAGAAATGATAAGATTGATCAAAAGCAATACCATTCAGGTCTGGACACAAGATGATTCGTCTTGAAGAACATCTTGAGCGTCTTGTTCTATCTTTGTTTCAAAACATCAAACCCCGTTCTTCCTCTTTCAAAAACTCAAATATTCTTATTTTTGTTCCAAAATTTCAATGGGAGGTAGCTAGGAATAGATTCTCCATTATATTTCATGATTGAATATACGATTATTTGTATATTGACTTGGTAATAATATTAACCTCAAGGAAAACTAATATCAACTAAGCAACTATCAATTTTATCAAACATGGAACTTGGAAATTAAGGTTTTCTTCTAATTCACCCTTTCAAGTGTTTTCAAGTATTTTTGGGAAGGATTCAGTTTCAGTCTTATGATTGAATAATCAATCTTGAAGCGCTATCTGATATCTTCCCGACATTCACTTCATCAATGCATGGATAACATCCTTTGTAATCCGTTCAATGCATGACAATGGCCATTGTCGAAAAGTCAATTTATCAATGACAGTCGTCCCATTATTTCCCATTCCTTGTGATCTCTTATTCCAGCTTTCAAGCTGAATTGCATGCTTCACATAACTGAAATGGAAAAGTGAATGCTTGTTTCCGGACAAAACTGTCTCGTCAATTGAGTTTCATTAATATGCTAATAGGATGCACTTCTGCCTGCACAATAGATTTCAAGAATCATTATTTTGAAAGAGGTCGCGGAAAAAGGTCTATGGTGATCGAAAATAGAACATAACGTTTTGCTTCACTAATATTGATAGTGTTATTGAGTTCATGATGAATATTACATTCATGATTACTTTATTAAGTTATCATTATTACTTACATGATAGTTACATTACATTATTACATGATAGTGTTCATGATGATTGATGGATATTACATTCATAATTTAATGCTGAAACATGATTACTTCAAAAAGTTATCATTATTTTGATGAACTTTTGTGGAGTTTCATTTTTATTTCATTTGTGTTTTATTTATGTGTTTATTAGTGTTTCATTTCACTCTGAGTTTCATTTTTATGAAGTTTCATTTTTGTGGAATGTAAATGCTACAAGATATAAAAATGAAACTAAAATATTTCATCGCTAAAACACAATTTTCCCCATTGTTTTTCTTCACAGATATAATTATTTTGACAAGTTTTGATGATTTCCTATGGTTTGATTCATTTTACAGAATAGTACAACTATTGTTATCTTAACCAACATAGATCTACATAATACAATATTCAGAATATATTTCATTCATGACATGATTAAATGTTGGCACATAATTTCTTCATAAAATTTCATCAAAAAACTATTATTATTTTGATAATGCTTAGAACCCCATTTATGTGGCGTATATAATGCTAAAAACCATAAAACCTCCACAGGCTACTTAAGCAGATACCTTCAAACAAACTCTCTCAACAATTACTTTCACATCATAATAACCTATTGAAATAATTTTTATTCACAGTTGATCAATTTCTAGAATTGAAATATTGAGAAATGTGAATCCACCCATAGACTGAATGAGGATTATGCAACCTGTTTATTGAGGTTGTAAGAGATTATTGACTCCCATAATATGTTACAAAGCACTTCATACTGTAGTAGAAAATTGGATGAAATAGTATGCTTGAAATGTCACAGCGAAGCCCTAAAAATGAGAAGTTTGTTAGCAGTTTGAAGCCTTCATATTATGAAATCTATCCTTCGCGTCAACAGTGTCAAGATCCCTGCTATTGTTTTCTCCGTATTAGATTCTAATTTCTGAAATGTGGATATCAAGTTTAGAAAAACTGGTAAAGGAGATAACCTGTAGACTATTCAAGTTGAAATCTTTAAACTGGATTTTATTAAACTACAGTCTATTTGCTTCAACTATTTAAACTGTTAGCTATTGCAATAGTTAATACTGTACTTCAACAATTTTGATGTAACTAGGGTTCTAGGCCCTTCTAGAGATTCAGTTACTAGTTACTATTTTGCTTCAAGTGAACTTGTTAGTACACTATCCAACTATGGTTGAACTATGTGATTTAATATTACAGTTGTCTATACTTGGCTATTCGACAACTATATAGTTGTCGAATGCATTCTATCAAATACCGTCAATCGAGGAATCTTCATATTATCCACTGCTTATACACGTTTTTCTAGATTCTAGGGACTTATAATAGAATAAATCAATTTCTGACATAGTATCAAGCTAATAAGTTATGAATGGATAGTCATAGAGTATAGAGCTGACTTCTCAGTTCTCATTCGATATCGAAGGAGAAACGCTTGTTTAACTTTTAGAAAATAGCCATTATTATTGAAAATTGCTTTGCGATTTGTAGGAATAGTATGACCTGCATCAAATTTGACCCACTAAACTACTAATAAAACCTTGAACACCACTGGTAGGAAGTCAGTATGTAACGCATTAATAATACATCATTTCTTGAGTATTGTAAGAGTATGGGACATTCAGGAACTAAAAATATCTCTACAGTATTAGGTTCTATTTCATAGATGAATGGAAACATTTGTTATGATTAAAGGAAGGACTAGTTGTGAAACAAAATTTTGGGTGAAATTTCAATAATTCTTCCAATATAAATAAATAATAAATTATGTTCTAAGGATAAGTTAGCATCCACGCTCAGATGTTTTCTTTGTGGATGCTTTCTTTTCCAAATTGTAATATATAATTTTCTATCGTTTGTAGGCCTAATATGTATTACTGAATAGAAAATAAATTTGATTTGAATGAGTGCATTATCATATCTCATGAATCAAACAGGATTCTTACTTAAGACTACAACAAGATGAAATCTTGAACTATAGAAGTTCTAGCTTCGTTAAAAATGTATAACAGATATTTTAAAGCTGTAATACATTACATAATAAGATCCAAATAAGAGCTTTTTCAAATCTGTAATATGTATAATGATCCTTTATAAGGTTTACTGATACTTTAATGATCCTTTATAAGGTTTCAAGAAATTCAGAAGGAAATTTATTAGGTGTTGGATGTAGTGGTTTTTAACCCTTTATTCAGTTTATGAAACTGTTCTATGTTTATGAACTTTACTCTATGTTCCTTTATTCAGTTTTAAGAAATTCAGAAGGAAATATATAAGATGTTCTGACATTTGATAACTTGTAGTGAACGAAGTATGATTTTAGATCTGGATGATCCAGTAACCTTTACAGAATCAGAACATTCAAAAGTTTCAGAGCTGATAGCTCCCAGTACAAAATTTAACACATCTCACTGTTCAGAACTCTTCCCAAGAATAGAAAGTGAACTTCGTACTTTTATCCGTCTCGGAAAACTTACTCTAGAAATTAATAAGGGAGCACTCACTCAAAGGGTAGTTTTCCATCAGATTGGATTTCCGTTTTTCCAACATCAACTTCTTCCTCTTGGCATTTTTCTTTCGAACACGGAGAGCGAAAATAATGTGAAAATAGCTTAATGGAAGTAGTGAGCCAGACAGAGTAAACATTGTTTGGAAGCAGGTTCTCATGTTCTGCGCTTCTTATTCAATCGTCGGCGAGAAGGGAAGCAGAAATTTATACTTGGCATGACATTTTGCATGCAATCTAATACCAACTTTCCATCTCACACCTAGGCTAACGCCTAGTTACAATCTGCATATTTTACTTGAACCGTTTCTTCGTAGAAAAAGGGTGTACTGTAACTCATTTTTTCAAGCCTAATCTCAAACATTTCATATTGATTATTCAATATCCAGCGAACCATTTCGTAAATCAATAATGTAACTAGTTAAGAGTAGAGTTGAAATTGTCTATCTACAGGGACTGTGTAATCAGTGTGGTCATTGGTGTGAAAAGATCCATAACAGTGTGTTGAAAACATTTTCCCAGCACCGCCATACTTTTGCCAAATGTTTGAAATTTTGTATGGGATTACAGGCAATCCTGAATCCATTCACTCATTTGCCAAACTTTTTCAAGAGAAAGAACATCAAAAATAACTTTTCTAACATTAAAACTAGTCTCTATACTCTTGGAATTGCTTTAAAAGCTAGAGATTATAAAACGTAAAACTGGCAAAGGCAAATTGTGGTGCGAAGTGAATAACTCAATAAAATATATATGATTTGCGTATCATTTCAATGCAAGTATTATGGGAATTGGCAAAAGTATGGTGGATTTGTCCGAGCTAACCAATCAAAAGTTTAAATGACCACGATGTGATTACAGTCTCTGTACATCTATCTAGAGGATTCTGTTCCTAAAAAACTATCATTCCTTGGCTATAAGAGCATAGACTAGAGGCTACATCCCAGACAGACCTATACAACTATACAGATACCTAGTCCGTGCTATGGTTGATGCCCACCCGTGTCTGAGAATTGTTCGTAGCTGATTTATCATTATGCTAAATGATGGAAAGCCTACAGTTTTAGGTAGGTTCCAAGCTTCCGATCTACCATAGCAACAAAGTTGAAAAGTCAAGTGATTATTGTTCAATTATTATCCTCATTATTGATCGAGTTGGGAAAATGAAACTTACATTTGTCTTGAAGAAGTAGATATTCCTGTTAGGTCTGGATTCTATGGGCATTTGAACCTTCTGGAGTATGAACAATCTGAAAAAACAATATACAGTATAGATTAGAATACTATGAAATAAATATTTTTCATTTTAATACTTTGAATATAATAATAATTAAAGTAATTCAGCAAATTATTATCACTGTTCATACTTTTAACGGTTACAATCTTACAACACAGAGTAGATCAAAGAGGATTATCGTTTGAGGAATAGCCTATTCTCATTTATTGAAGAAACCCCCTTTTAATTGAATTATTGGAATAATCAAACAATTAACTCAATAAATCAGTAACTAAAACAATTTAATGAGTCAATATCAGAGACTATGAAACAAATTATGAAAACACTAGAATGTAGTCAAATATCACTGAATTTTCCTTCAAACTGGATTAATCCTTTAAACTGGAAACTTTAAACTGGATTAATCCAGTGATATTTGACTAAATCCTAGTGTTTTCATTATGTTTAAATATCACAACATTTCAGCAGACACTGTGTCAGAAGTAAGACTGAGTTGAAGCACTGCTTATTTATTTTTTAAAATTCACTGAATTATTTTTAATTCAATCAAACTGTACATTTCTTATGTTGGCTCCTACAATTCAATAGGTTAAAAAAGTTCAGCCCTGACAGAATTTCAACTAGGGTAGAAGATTTTCTTGAGCAATACTAAAATTGCACAGATATTTTGCACTTGCGGAAATAATTTCAATGACATGACAATTTTTCCACATTTTATGACCTGCAAGCATCATCGAATTTCATGTTAATATGCCAATTGCATGTCAAACTATTATCATCAGTTAGTGCAGCAATAATTGTACTAAATACTAGCATAAAGTGAGCAGTGAATCGATGGAACACAAGTTCTTCAATTAATTTCAAACTGTATTTTTATGAGAGGTGCATTCAGTGACCTAATTGTCCTGCTTGGTGAATTTTTCAAATAAAGTTATTGCTAAAAATTGCCGCCAACACTGCAACGGCCTTGACACCGAATGAGAAAAGAGAGCTTACTTTATTTCTACTTTAATAATTTCATTTTTATGAAGGTTGGATATAAGATGATACTAATTATTGGAATAATTGAAAAAATGCACGAAAGCTATAAAAATATCAAGAAATTTTGTTTTGAATTAATCTCAATAACATTGATGTCTTGAACAGTCCATATAACAGACTCTAGAACAAAACTTTCGAACTTTCAGCTCTGGATAGATTATGTCGACCTATTATTGCTGATAAAATTTCAATTCATTCTTCATGGATGAAAACTCTATTGCAAGTTAGCCATTATTAGTCAAACTCTGTTTGAATATTTAAAAAATAAATAAATGAGTACTCAAGAATTTCCAAGTATTGAATAGAGTAGGTTTTCACGCAGTGTGATGAATATTCCCTTGTGAATTGGTTACCAATTCGATTAAAGCACTTTTTGTAAAGAATGATTGCTAGGTACAGATCAAATTTTTATATCATTTGTTTCCAGAAAACAAAAACATTTGGCAGAAAAACGAAATAATTGAGTGAAGGCTTACATATTTCACTAAAAAAAAAACATTTTTCAATCAGATCAAAACAAACAACAAAAGTTTCCTTCATTCTTAGTGTGATGGAGAGAGGATAATCATGGTATAACAAACCAAATTCGATATTGTCTGTAACGAATGTACTTTTCAAAAGAGACTGGTACATTTGTAAATATCAGTGGCGACTGTTGGAATCCTCTTCATTTCAGCATTCGAAATTGGTAAAATGAGAGAATACTGTAATCACCAATTAACTCAATTAACCGTGAATTCTCAACAATTGTCTACGGTACTTACAAAACGTTCAATTGACAGAGCGTTTCCTAGTTTTATTCCAGATATTTATATTTTTAACCCACGATATTGAAAAACAAGAGGAAATAAAGAAATAGAAGGATTGTTCTTTGCTCAAGTCAGCTAATAGTGAAATAATTTTACATTAAAGTTTTTGCTGAGGGGCATACTTTTTTAAAATTCACATCAAGAACAAATACAATTTTTTAACGTTTCTAAAACAGTTTTTGTTTTTGCTGAGGTACAGTACCTACTTACTTTTTAAATTTCTTACATTTTAGTGTAAAATTAGAGTAAAAATAAGATTTTTCAACGTTTCCAAAACAGTTTATAGGCTAACTGAAACAATTATTTTATAGCGATTTCAATGATTGAAATCATTATACTGGAAACAACTGGCATTAAATTGATCTCTTCTTGTGAACCGCATTTGTTACAGTACAAGTGAAACACTAATGCCTCTTGAATTTGTAGAGTCATAAAATGCTCATGCGTGTTCAAAAGATTAGAGTGACTGATCGATCTTGTAGTAATGAAGGAAGAAGTAGGTCACAGCAATCAGTGACACTAGAGGGGCCACTTTTTAGTTCAAATGAAAAACAAGGGGTGCTTTTCAGGAAAATTAGCTTGATTCTCTATGAACACTTCTAGGTTGATGTCTGTATTACACTTTCAACTGTAAGGGTCAGTTGCACAAAAGTGGATTAATTTAATCGAGTAATAGTCGATTACTCATAAGAATTAGCGTTGTTGATTGGAGATTAAGCCTAACAGAACTTTGTTAACTTGGACTTAGCCTTTGAAGCGTTAAAGTAATTTTTCAAAAATGGATTGCTCATATTTGACTATTTATCGATTGAATATTTGAATTATTTGGTTGAGTTATTCTCAGTTTATTTTCATAAAGGGTGACAAATACTTACTAACCGTTAATGTGAGATATCCATGATGATACAAATTGAAATAGTAAAATGAAATCAATTCCTTCTTTCTTTGCTTGGGAACTGATGTTTCTTTGTTGTTCCTGGAAAATAAAACTTTCTATTATTCAAGAAGAACACTTTCAATGAAATTTTTATTCTGGATTGTCTCAGAATTGAAGTGGTTTAATACTGAGATCAGAATAAAGTGTAATGCAAGAGATGTACAGTAAAAAGGTGTTCAAGGGGATGATAAATAGATCTTTCTGTGTAGTAGTTTTATTTTTTGTAGTAGTTTTTAATCAGTACAAATAGATCTTTCAAATAGAATTAATTTATTGTGTCTAGGACTGGCATTAAATATTCAAGAAATCAATTTCATAAACTAAATAAGAAAAAGACGAAGCAGGAGTTCATGTTGCAATAATAAACTACACCAATAATATGGAATATAGGAAAATATTATAGATTATAATGGTTATTAGTCTACAAAATTTTGAAACTAAAATTCAACTTCCTTGTAATCGAATAAAGGGACAGAAAAATTCCTTCGCATATGGTACTAAAAAGGGATATCAAAAATCAAGAATGTGACTGAATTAATATTATAATTATATTATACTAGAAATACCGTAGGGAATATCAAACTTATTATAAGACTGCATAATTATCATATTTATTACACGGTAGTTGATAGTTGAATTCATTGAAACCCCAACACAATTGAAAATCATGATCTCCATTTTTATATTTGTTTAGCTAATTTATTTCAATAATTTTTTATCAAGTTATTGAAATAATTTATGATATCTTTTCCAGCAATAAACAACTCAATTGATAAATATTTCCGTAAGAATAACTCATTAAAAATATCAACTAAAAAAATATCAAAGTTAGTCTTGCTAATAAACAAAACTAAAATAAGTTCATAAAAATAAAATTGAATAAATTTCTTCTAAAATAATATGAGTACAGAGAACGATTCAAGCCAGCTTTTAATGAATGGTGACACAGACTTCAGTTTAGACGCTTCTCAGAGCTCAAGGCTAGACTCTCCATTGAATGAGAATAAGTCCTTCAATGATTCAAAAGATTTGGTAAGACCTGATAAGAAATCAGGGTTTACTCATCAACTAGGTCTACACAAGTACCGCCTTGTGTAATGCAGCACTGTTATAAAATTATGGATGATTTTAAAATATACATTAAAAATACTCTGATAATTAGTGACTTTTGTGTGTAGTGTTAAAACTGATGTAGCTGAAGCATGTTTAGCTACTCAACTAAAATAAAAAATAATAAAAAAAGTATAACCTAGCTATGGAAAAATTAATCGCACAAATTATTATTGCCACCTTAAAATATCCTCATAGTTATGGCAAATTTATAAGATGTTTATATAGATCACTTTCATGTTAACAGGGAAGCAATACAATTTTGCTTGCAATTCTGGTACAGTAGTGTATTTTGGATAGATTCTTCAAAATACATATGTACAGTAAACTGACAAGTTTATTATTTAGGTACCAGAAACTGAAAAAGTATGGAATATTGATCTTCCAAACAAACAAACTATAGTCTATTGGTACAATTTCGGTTTCAACAGAACCAGGTGTTGTCAACAACTCAAATACATAAACTTCTGTTTTGCTATTTGTGAAATTTATTGAAACTCCATATACTTCTATCCTATAGATTCTATTGTTTGAAAATTACCCATTTTACTCTTATTGCAAATTGAATGTGATTGTTTTAGAAATTCAGCTTCTGCTTTCTTGAAAGTGCATTCATCAAACTAATTTCCAGACATCATAATACTGTATTCCCCTTAGAATACTTTCAATGCCCCACATTTTCCATTCATCTTTGTCTATGAAATGCTAAAAGACTTATCACAATCATTGGGTGCCAAAAATAATACACCCGTTCCTCTTGAATAAGGTATAGGGAGATAATAGGCACAAAATAATAGGTATTAAAGAGTTCCAATAGACTTCCTAATATTTTAATGCTTTTCGTGACTTGATGAAATCACAGACAATCCACCGTTATCTGAATATTTGCCGAATTTTATTCCCAAGTTGAGAAATGATGAATTCCCAAGATTATGAGAGTATGAAATAATGTTCCACGAATGACATAACGGTTTGAATAAACGAGAAGGAGAGAAGATAGTGGAAGTAGCGAAGAAATTAAAATAAGAAAAGAAAGAAGAGGAAAGCGCAATCATGGTTGAACAGAGGATATAAGAGGGTAGCTTTTGTAATGTGCCCTCCCAATATCGTGATAGGCACGATTTCTTGCCACTTTTAACGACCTCTTCTTGTGAAGCATGAAAAGAAGACTTTTCCGGAATCTCTCATCTTCGAACTACTACACTTTTTAGGCCTCTCTCTTTTCTCTCCCATTCTTTTCTCTCTTTCACCTCTTCTTTCTTCCGTTCCTCGTCTTTGTCAGTTACTTTTCGTGTCAGTATTTGTTCGTTTTTATATATAAATACATAAATTTTATGGCCTCCAAGGTGGATTCGAACAGAACAACAACTGGGTCGAATCATGATTCTGTCAGGTAAAGAAATACTTCTAGCTGACTGAAATCTTCCCTCTGATCCTTCCACCTCCTCCTCCTCATGATCTATTCATAGATCACGTGACTATCCAGCTAAGCCATGATTGATTTAGCCAGACCTGAGTCAAAGGTCTTCTCCAACAAAGTACAAAACATAGAGATTATCTGACCTTCAGAAAGTTCAAGCGAATTGGAAAATTACCGCGACTGAAAAGTGTTAGGCATGTATGTTCATAAAAAAAATGAACAACGTTTTGAAATAATGATGAGCAGATTACTTGAAAAACAATGCTTTGCAGGATTCAATAGTTAATATTTCAAAGTTATAGTTTCAGACTTCTAACCATCATACAACGATTGTAATTTATTATAGTTGAATTAAAAAAAAATCAATTCAACGGTATTAATGTAACAAAAATGACAACATCTGGTTCGATTTAATTTATAATAATAATTAGAGAAACGAAAATCCAAAAAAGCTATATATAAGCTACAGATTTGGATTTTCATAGCTTTCTATTTCATAGTTGGTGGAACCCCGGTTTTACGTAGCTCAAGGGACCGAGATAAAATTCGTTGTATCGGGGTATTCGTAAAAACGGGGTTGCAATATAAACTACATTGAGTGTTTTGTACGTTTCAAGTGGATTATAAATAAATAAGTTAAATCGGGGTATTCATTGAATCGGGGTTCGTAAAACCAAGGTTCCACATTGGAATTTCATTTCTCTAATTACTATATATTTACAGGAGTTGGTTAACAGCAACGTCTAATAATTTATTCCATATTCAATGAAAAGGAATTAATTACGCCTTAAAGAAATACTATTTTCATGTTCAAATATAATGACAATAGCATGATTGTTAGATAAACAATAGCTTTCTAGCCCACATGCTTAGAACAAGAAATTAGAAATTCCACCTATATTGATTATTGATATTATTATTGACGAGTGATGTCATGTTATAATATTGAATATGTGTTAATGCTTCAAGTTATTGCACACAATTGCAAATGACAATATATTTTTAAAAATTCAATTTTTTCGAGGTGGAATAAGCTGGAAACTGCATTCTATTTTAAATCAATTGATAAGTTTCACATTACGAATTCTTAAAATATGATGACTAGAATATTTGGAAGAAGAGTAATGGTTACTTGAAAATTATAATAATTACTTCTCCATACACAGACAATATATGCAAATTCTAATATCAATTTTATATTTTTTATGTCTATTAATTTGTGTGATACGTGAATAAATGAATTGAATTGAAATAAGAACTATAGAATAGACAATAATATTTCAGCTGCTATTTAGGGTGTCTATTAATTTGTGTGATACGTGAATAAATGAATTGAATTGAAATAAGAACTATAGAATAGACAATAATATTTCAGCTGCTATCTAGGGTGAACTGTTTGAAACTAAAATATTGTTTTGTCTCTTCATTGCAATGAATTAGGTGTCTGGTGTCTCTTCTCATCATATAGAAGAGCCGACCAGCAGACCGAAACCGCCGTCAAACCTACAACTATCTCAGGAACCGAAAGTCTATTCGCCAACCACTTCAGCGTCCTCGACACTACAGTCGTCGTCTCAGGGCTATCCAACGACCGCTCCGCTCAGACGCGTCGACAGCCGCTCCTTCCAGCCGGCTCCACCGCAGCGGCCGCAAAACCCGCTCAACTTCCAGCCATCGCCAAACTGGCAACCGCGGCCCACTTCAGGCCAGTTCAGTCCTGTTGAATATCGCCCTCCACCTCAACAATATCAGCCATCCAATCAGCAGTACCAACCTGCCAATCAGCAATACCAGACAGGACAATACCAACCGTCCTCACAACAGTACCAACAATACCAGCCGCGATCCCAACCTCAATACCAACAGCCTCCAACAGCTGATTCAACCAGGAAGCTCCCTCCCTTCAGTCCCAGCTCACCTACATCCCCTCCACTAACCAACGCACCGTCCCCAAGGCCTGTTGTACCAGGCGCCCTCAATCTTAGACGCGCTTCACCTTGGTCACTTTTGAGAGAAAAATTCCCACCTTCAGATCTCACCCGCCCTCGTTTGAGGTCCTTCCAGTACCCGAACTACGCATCAATGAATCCGCAACCGATTCAGACACCTCCCCCTCCTCCACAAAACACCAACCAGCTCCAACAGGACATGCAGAGGAAGCCTGAAAATGAACCTGTACAAAGAAGTTATCTGCCACAAGAGCCAGCTAATAAAAACATGGATATGATGAGAATGAGGTCTCCAATGATGCAGAACAGTGGCAGAGACAGTCCAACAATGGGAGGTGGGTCTCCCCAGTACTCGTCTCCCACTCCAGGACAGGGTGCGACATCTCCACGGCCACCTGTTGCTCCCATGCAGCGCAATGATTCAATGTCAGCCATGAGAAACGATCCAAGGATGCAGCAGCCCTACGCTCCGCGCCCGCCCCGCTCTCCCAACAAGTTCGATGATGATGACGTTGTGATGGGAGATCCCCGCATGAATATGGGCAGGGGCTCACCGCGTCCTCCTGTACCTTTCAACAAATTCCAAGGACAAGATCTCCCCAAAAACATGACTCCACCGCCAGGAGAACCAGTCAAATACATGACTAGACCTGAAACGCCTGATAGAAACTCCCCAATGAATCAGACATACACTCGTTCTCCAATGCAAAACAACTATCAAAACTCACCAATGGGAACACCAACCCCTCCCAACTATGGGACCCCCAAAATGTCCCCTTCTCCAATCATGATGAGCTCATCTCCTCAGTCTTATCTCTCAAAATCTCCAAACCCATCCTCCACTGACAGATCATCTCACGAGTCACCCAACATGATGTCAGGAAAAAGCACTCCTGAACAGCTGTCTAGAACCCCTGAGGTGCCCAAGGCTTCCCCAACACCCCCACCTCCCGCTCCAACTAAACCCCCTGAAGTACCAACAAAGCCCCCCGAGACACCGTCCAGAAGCTCCACTCCATCTGAACGGCCATCAACTCCATCAAAAATAACACCACAGTCAAGCAATGAGAGACCCAACACTATTAGGAGATCTCCATCTGGCAGAGATACGCCTTTCTTCAACGGTGTTTCATCAGAGAACTCATCTGGACGAACATCAAGGACTGAGTCCAGTCAAGAGGGAGTTCTCAACGCTAAGAACTTGGAGAAATCTGATGAGAATCGATCCACTCCACAGCGGAAACGATTGATCTCATCAAGCAAATCTAAAGGTTCAATAAAAAATATTCTATTGATCATACTTAAAATACTAGTTGCTCATTTTCATCACACATAGAATGCTTAAAATTGACAGATCATTATGTACACTATTCCAAAAGTTTAGATACCTTATTGACACAATAAAAATCCTTAGTAGTGTTCCAAGTTGTTCCTTCAAATTCTAGTTTAAAAACTGTTTGTAGAAGAACACAAACCATTATAGATTATTGAAAATTATGCGTAGTAAATTTTGTTCAAATCAATTATGAAGCAAATTGTACATTATTCACATTCATCATTCTCTTAACTTCTGTCACTTATCTTTAATAAAAAATTCTACTATTTTCCACACTTGCATGAGCTCACATACAGCTTGCACTTTCTAACATTCATGCTTAACTGTACATACACTGAACTGTATATTTTGAAATTATAATTATATTTTAAATCATGGTAGTGAAATTACGTAAGTTGGAAATATGGATTGGTAATCTTATTGATTCATTCTTTTTCAAATAACAGCATAGAATGAATTGTTTGGATTCTTTGAGTGTAATGAGTGTGATGAATTTAATGCCATTGAATCAATTAGGTCAGTAGGTTGTGAAGTTTGGGTTCGAATGTTGAATGAGGATTACAGGTTTCATCAAGTTGGCTGACTGATAAGAGATTATACGGGAATGAGTGAATCACAAGGTGTAGAAACTATTTCACGGGTATTTGCATCCAGAAATCGTATCTAAAAGCCATCTCCAGTTAACACGAACAGGCTTAGAATTGATCGTAAGCGCTCAGATTGACAAGCTATTACAGAGGGTCGAACCCAATTTAATACCCCAGTTCAACTGGAGTACTTTGGTTAACAGTTCAACTTAGTTTCCACTCGAAGATCATCAACTAGGCGAAGTTGTAATTAGGAGATAATTCGTTCGGTCAACTGGAACTCGAAAGTTGATTCAACAAGAACTTTATCAATGCCAATCTAGGTATTTTGGAGTGAGTCGAATTTCTGATAACGTAAATTTAGATAGATGAAGCTCAATTTAATCAAACTTAATTGATAGAACTTGACCAAAATAGTAAGATCATTTAAAAATAGTGTAGAGACTATCCCTTACATGAATATTGGAAATAGTTCAACTAGGACAGTAAGAAAACTTCATACTAATTGAAAAGAACATCAATATTATTATTCTTATGCAAATTGAGAAGAGAAAAGTGTTAACCTTACATGAATATAGAAAATACTCCACTAGTACAGTCAGAAAACATCATACTAATTGAAAATTGTCATCGATATTATTATTCTTATGCAAATTGATAAGAGACAGATGTTATACTTCTGATAGTTTCATAGTTATCATGTCAGAGTACCAGTAACTTTTTCAATGTTTGAAAAAGTATCATTTATCTATAATATTGTCACATCACATAAACCTTAATTACTCACATCAAAAACTTGTAGTGTTGGTCACGTGGTTGAAATAGTTCCTTCAAGCAAAAAATTCACAACTTTGAGAATGTTCTTTCTGTATGTTAATAATCAAATCAGTAGGACTGAAACAAAAAAAGAAGAAAATTATTTATAACATAGAGCTTTTTCAATCATAAAGTTATTCATAACAAAATCCTTAAGACTCAAAACAGACAGTTGATAACAAGAACATGAATAAATATAAAGCAATCTTTCACAACATCATAATACTACTTCACTTATAAGTTAAGCTCAAACAGTTAATTTTGTATTTAAAGTCATTATCATTAAAAAAAAAACATTGTATGAATATTATAAGGTTATGAAGAATATTTTTCCAGGTCAGATACTAATAAATTGATTAATCTGTAGTTCATTTTTGGCGAAGTTCTAAAACAGACTTCCAACCTTGGCACCATCAATATTGTCAAGAAACAGTGAAAATAGGTTGAACTCATATTGCGTGTCTGAGTCACGTGATGTAAACAAATCTTCAAGAATTCAGACGCTGTTCGTACATTTTCTGACAATGATCACAAAATTTCATAGACAATATTGACGATAATCATTTCAAAATTCATGTGTAAAGTTCACTACCAAACAAGCTGAAGTAAACCAAGGTTAAACGCCTCTTTATTGAATAACCTCATCATAGAACTCAAGATACCCATTTTTCTTGTGAAGAATCCATTGCGTAACACTGGGTTCAGTTATAAATTTCCAATCGCAACTTTGAAATACTTTTTTACATCACGAAAGCCGCAGTGGTTGCGTGGTTTCATGTTAGAGACAAAACATTTGTCAAAAGTATTTTCGGGAAGTGTGTTAAGATTACATTCACCCGTCCTTTTAGCTCGTGATACAACAATCCAAGTTATGGAACAAAATACTGTAATATTATTTACAGCTAAGCCCACTATTACACTGAAGGGTTGAGCTATATCATCTAAAGCCGCTAAGTAAACTAGAAATATTTCAGTTAAACACTTGTCAGATCTTCAAACATTTCATAGAATATTTTCTATGAAAAAACAGGAATTAATTCAATTGGCCTACATTTTAACTATACAATATAATATTATCCTACTCTGGCTTATAGTTTCTACATTATTATTCTTCATATTGTAAAAAGATGAAATCAACAAATAAATTGGATTAAAAAATTACTTTATCCTGTATTGATTACAAAAAATCAATCACGGCCTTTCTTCAATATTTTAAACAACAATACATCATTGTCAGGATGAGGACTGTATAGATTATTATTTGTGATAATAAACTCTGTTTATTTTGTCTCATTGAAAAATGAATCATCATTGATTTTCCTTTTTTCAATCATATATAGGCCTATTATAGTAAACCTATCCTAGCTCTAATCACAAACTGTCTCAAATTACAGTCTATTCTTTACCAAGAAAATATAACAATAATTTAGAAACGAGGATTGTTATAAATAATTATAACAATATCAAACTTCTTTTCAACTTATTTAAAAACGAGGACAGTTCTCTTGAATTCTAAAAGAAAGGTATATGAGCTGATAGAAGAAATACAACATCATTACTGAACTATGGATTTGTAATGATTGATTTATCTTAATATTACCTTCAATTCAAAATAATAAATAACTTCAACTATTAGAAGGATAATTCAATTAGCTACGTATCGTATCATTCTACATTATATATCTTTCATTGATCTCCATCTGAGAACTGAATCCCTGAATATTTTACCCCTGATTTCCAAAAATATTCCCAAATATTTCACTCCAAAACAACCAATGCTTCCAACAATTCTCCTCAGGTTTCCATGTCACACATGGAGGCCTACTCAATTTCCCACCAAGGCATGGAAAGAAAAGCTACTCGGTCCAACTCAACTATTTATGTTCAAGTTCACAGAAATAAGAGAAAAGTCAGATACAAAGCTCATGTGAAATTCTAGAAGAAAGCCCTAAAAAAGAATAAGAGAAGTACATCACAGTCGAAAGCGTGATCGATGTAGACATATATCTCTCATTCAATCTCTCACTCTGTTTTTCACTCATTTATATTTACTCTCCTTCACAACTCACACATACAAGAGAGGATTGTTTGTGATGGTATGATCGCGTGTATTGAAGCAGTCTATACGAGTCAGTTGGTCGGGAGAGCCCTTTATACCAACGGTTGTTACCAATGGTAGAATGCTCCATTTGTCCCTCTCTTTTTTTATCTCTCTCTCTCTCACACACACGTGTAGATAGACAAATGATGAGAGCGAAAAAGGTTTCTGCCCGGAATGCTCCATTTGAAGGGGTCAGCGCATCAGCCTGCATATTGTAACCCACATTTTATGCAAAAGCTGGAACTATGATGGGTGCCAGGATTTTGTTTTACATGTCATAAAATATTTATGCAAACAGTTTATATATGTAGTCTACTTATTTCAAGACAAAACTGTAATTTATGATTGGTTTTCGATCATATATGAGTTTGGGGAGAGATGGCAATAAGAGAAGAGGTTGATTATGTTGCAATTTCAGCAAACGTCACTCTAGATCATGGAGAATCAAGCTCCAGTACCATAGAACCCCATTATTAGAAGTTATAATAATTTATCACCTATTTTTCTATTTATACTCACTCCAAATGAAAGTTCCACTTCAGAGAAGAAATTTTCCTTTTGTATTTGCTCATCTCCTCAAACGAGTACGTCCTTTGCTTTTGGTACCTGTAAACATGAATAAAATTGAATGTTTCAGTAATATTTCAAAAGTCCTACATTTCTTGAATAATATGTAAATTATTAATTTGTCAAAAATTTCACAATATGATGACAAACATATCTAAGCATGGAGTAAGTTGTAACTGTAACGGTAGAGCGTTCAACAACTTTAGTGAAATTTCTGTAGATGTAACGTACTGGTACATGAGAAGCGAGAGAGCTTTCCATATCATCTCTAGTGTATTTTGTAACTATTTTAATGGTATGAATAAACACTTGAAAAAATCAAGCAGGATCGGACAGAATCGATCGTTTGACACCAAAATGTGATTTTGATACAGCAACAATATTAAATAATATACAAAAAAATCATATAAAATGATACAATACAATATTAACCTATAAGAGATTGATACAATATGAAAAATTGTATCAAAATACAATATGAGGGATACTTTTCTTCAAGATGAAGCTGTAAATTCAAATTATTCTTGCATGTATAGTTGACCTGCACCTCGAATCAATCAGGGATCATCCATGTTGTAAGCATAGGTCTCTAATATTTTCAGGTTGGACGATTATGAGGTAAAAGGTAGAGTATTTTAATTTATGAATTTGAGTGCTTTTTACTTCATATTTCATATCATCCTAATGTACTGTTTTCGTGCTTTGTATCTATTTAGTGCCACTTGCATTGAAACATTACAATTCATATTATCACAATTCCTTTAGAAGATTTTATAAATAAAACCTTTATAATCGAGTTTCTATTGAGTACATTCCATGTAGACTGTAGCTTAAAGCTATGGATGGAAGGTAAGTGGAAAGATAATGTTCAAATTTAATAGCCAATTGATAGAAATAATCATTAATGTCGAACTCTGTAGAAATAGACATGAAGCCTTTATTTTCAAATAATTTATAAGAACTTTCAAGATTCAGGAATCACTCAAAGGATAAAATCACTTTATATGGAGATAAAAAATGGAAAACTTACTGTATGAACAGTAGTTTTTACTTTTGGCACATTGTGCTAAGGGATATTATTCGAGGAGTTGTGAGACAACTCCTACAGATTTGTGAATAATCAAAAAAGAGATGTGGAAATAATATAACACTAGGAAATGCTAAAAGTTGAGAAAGTTCTACTTTAAATAATAAAGGCTAAAATAAAGTCAATTGACAATTTCTACAAGTTTCTCAATATTATAAAGATCTACAACATAAAATTAATTTGTTCTACGAATCTTATTAAAGATTATAGGCCTAAACATTTTAATGGAATTTCTATAAGTAAATAATGTATTACTATATATTTAATGAGGTACCGGTAATGAGTATTTTAGTATGACTTAGTTGTTGTATAAGAAAAATCCAAGTATTCATAAACTTTGTTTTTTTTTCAGATGGCGATCACGATAGCGGAGTAGACGAGTCGACACAAGGACATGTGAGTAAATAAAACTTTAAAAGTTTCACCTGAAAAGATTTTAGAGATTCGTCCTTTGGAAGATGAGGCTCAGAATAGGATGAAGTAAAAACAGCTAATTGAATTATGTATTGCTTCAATTGACAATACTGTAGTAATACATTTCATTAAGATGAACTTACTAGGAGGAAAAAGTTAATTTTGATTTAATGGAACTGATTAAGGTAACAATTTAAATCAATGAAAACATTAGGAAAAAATAGTTATATATGGAACTACAGAGAGTGTATAGTGATATATACTACAAGAAATAAATAGTAACATAGAAAATACTGTACACTCTCTGTATTGTATTGGAGGGTTAAGTGAGAAAGGGCTTATGATGCATTTTTGTAATAAATAAAATGAATATTGATTATGTAGACGTTGTAATTGTACGTCTTACAATATTTACTTTTATCTCAATACATGCATACAATATTGAATAATACATATAAAGGTGAACGATTTTTATGGAATCAAAATATAAATTATTTTATTTAGAGTATTGGAGCTACATAAACTATATTATAAGTTCGCCTTATTTCCCAAATCATTGGGGAACATTGAATAATTCGGCGAGGCGGAACACCCGAGAGGGTCTATCCACCATAAAAAGCCATAAGAATAATAAAAATAATAAATTATTTCTGTCTTATGATGCATTTTTGTAATAAATAAAATGAATTTTGATTATGTGTAGACGGTGTAATATAATACGTCTTACAATATTTACTTTCTACTTAATGGAATTATGTTTAACTATTTCAAATTCACAATGGTATTGTTTCCCACATGGTTTAATGTTAAAACCATTACTTTTTAGTATATATTTTTCAGTTTTGAATTATAATATAGACTACTATAATTCTCATCCGACCTCATTTTATTATTTTTTTTCAGGTTCTTCCTTCTCCAAACTGTGATGTATAATTTTCTATAGTTTGAAAGTATCACAGAATGGAAATTGAACATTGTTCTTCTTGATTTTAGGAAGCAACAACTAATGGAGACCTTGGATCACCGAAGAAATCGCCAACCAAAATTCCAGCACCAAAAAAACTTTCCATGACATCCCCAACAAAAACACCAACAAAGACCACACCAAAAACTCCTGAAGCACCAAGCGCTGATAAGAAAAGTAAGTCTGATAAGGATGGTATGTATGAAATAGTATGTGTACGAATTATTACACCAATTCAGTAATCACAGACAAATATAATTCACATAATTAGGATCTACATAATGAGAATAGGTAGTTTTCAAATCAGTAGAGTATTCATTGGATGCATTTTCCAACCTACAACTATACTAACGTGTGTAGCATACAAACATGCTGAACTGCGCGAGGAAAAATACAAGAAAAAATTGTTATAGGCTTAATGTAACTTTTTAATATTCGTGGATATATTAAATTGTTTATTCTTTATATTCTGATACACAAATACAAATATTATTAATGTAATATTATTAATATAGTGTTAATGCAGATACAGTATATTGAATAAAACCTGAAAGATTACTTTGTAATCATTTATTACAAAGTATAGGCCTAATGGAATAGGAATAAGAAATACAAAGTTTGTGTATGCATTACAAACACAAAATTATTAATGTAATATTATTAATATAATGTTCATACAAATGTATTGAATAAAACTTGAAAAAAATTCAATCCCGAAATGTTTTATGATTATTTTTAGTTACTAAAGTTGATCTGATTACTACAGACTACACTCTGTTAATCTTGAGATCGCCATTTTCTTTTCTTATGGAAGAAAATATTAAAATAGGAATTAATAGATAGATCCAAAGTTGAAATAGCCTCAATTAAATAGGCTACTATTATTTTTACAATCATTTTTCTAAAAATTTCTGTTTTGTGTTAACGCAGAAGTGCCAATGAACAAGGTGCAGGTGGGGGCAGCACCGTCGCCTAACCTCAAAACGGTGACGTCGAAAATCGGATCCCTGCAGAACACCAGCTACAAGCCGGGTGGCGGCAAGGTGAAAATCGAAAACCGAAAACTCGACTGGAAGGCGCAACCGAGAATAGCGGCCAAAAACGACACTTACACCCCTGGCGGCGGAGACAAGAAGGTAAATTGATGATGAAAAAATGGTAAAATTTTGAACGAAATTTGATAAGAATTGAGAAGGTTGAGGATAGTTTTAACTCAAGAAATTTACAAGGTTGTTTATTTTTAACTGATGTTAAGTTTATTAAGGATTAGTTTATTTTTTCCTTTTTTGACAAAAATCCAAAAATATTCAATTGCATCATTCAAGGGAGGAATTTATGTAGGAGGAAATTCATAACTCATGATATTTTTATAGGATGAGGATGCTCGTCTGTTGCATTGGTGGAGAACTTTTCCATCATAATGTACGCATATTAATAGTAATGGAATGTTTATACTCATGCATAATGTTTATATACTCATGCATATAAACATGACGTTTATACTCGTATATATGATGGTTGAGGTCTATAAGCCAGATAGAAAACACAGTGGTAAAATAGAGAGCGTGGAATAACTTTAGTAAAGTAAAACTACAGTTTTTCAAGACATATCGCCCTTCTACTATGTCATACAATCTTTTACCATCAATGTGTAAACCTGAGCTTAAAAATGCCCCGTTTCACTGCTCCACTTTCTACCTTGCCAATAATATTAGCCTGCTGTTATTGTTTTGAAATCCTTCAAAACAAGAATTTCAAACCAATTGTCAAGAATCAATTATCAGAAGCGATGATTTTGCCATTAAAGATTCTAATGTCGAATACAACATTCCCTTCAAAAATTATTATATTGGAAAAAAATTATGAGACATTATGAATTTTATTTTGATCATACAATTATTATACGAATCAAGCTACATGAACCCTTAGTTTTCGTGAAATGAACAATTTATTGTTTATATTTAAAGTAAAGTAACTATCAAAATTGGATTAGGTACTTTTCCATTGAATTCAATACAGAAATTTTAGATTTGGAGCATAAGAAATAACACTTGTCAAACTTCCTCACATAGAGCTCTCAGAAGTTTTTCCACACTGGTGTTTCAAAGAAATTTTGAAATCCTGTTACAGGGAAGCGGCATACGTATACTAGACCAAGTTTGATTTAATGTATAGTAAATGAAATACATTCATAGTAATTCATGGCACGCTGTAATATAAATGTTTACAGGGTACCCGCCTTTTTCCTGTTTACAGAACTTTTTTTCATGATCTAATAGAAGCCTACACTCCTAGATTCTGTAATTTCAATGATGATTTGTATTGTCTTAAATTTTGTAATGCTGTCAATTGAGAAGGAGCTATGGATGTCAGAGAATACATAGGAAAGAAGCACAATTATTTTCTATCTGACAGCTTATCCGGAGTAAATAATTGGAATTTTTATTCAAATTATTTTCTATTTATTGTTTCCTAAACCAGGAAACTCAGCCTATGCCACCAATACCACAGCCAACTGTCACTATAAAACCAAAGAAGAAGGTTGCAGTGAGTAAGAATGGAGGCGACCAGGTTAGGAAAGATGGTCGATGTACATCTAGATTTTTAGAAAATGATAGAATGTGTTAGATTCAGAGGCACGGATGGATCATCTCAACGAAAAATTATAATTTAAAAAACTATATAAAAAACATTTGTACAATAATAACTAAAATAATTGATAAAAATTAAAAGCATGAGTCATCTTAGCTGAAAAATGGCACAATATTGCATGCCAACATTTCAAGTAAGTTGAAATTGGGCAAAATTAGAATATTTATCGTTCGATATTGATATGTTTAGTTTCTGAACACTAGATTTATTCTATAGGGGAAAAGTTATTATGTTTAAATTTGATATTGATTTATATTATTGATGTTCTTGTATGGAAGGTAAGTGGATTGTCAACATGAATCTATGTTTCTCGTATGTGTCTTATAAAAGATACACTTCAAACGATTAGGATTGGAATTATATCTATTATTCTAATTATGGGAGTGAAAAATACAGTAGAGCTCCAATTTATCACTCCACTTATTAATTATTCTATTAATGGGAGTGAAAAATAAAGTAGATCACTCTAACTTACCGGATCGCCAATTATCTGATTAAAAAATAATAATTTAAGGCAACAAAACAGCTAACTCTGTTGTTAAAAAATATTTTTGGCTCGTATTTTTTAGAATAAATTAGTTTTACTGTGATTAAATATTGTATGTTAATATTATAAATAAATAGGTACTTTGAATATTTAGTTCTCAATTAATACGGTAGTCTATTGTAAAGTGAGTCTATATTGTGGTTTGTTTACGGTTTTATCTTGAAAACTGCATTTTTAATAGAAAAATCTTATTACCTTGATCGGGTCCAGGTCCCTATTGGTACGGATAATTGGTGGTCTACTGAATTTGAAAATTCACCACGATTTCAAATGTTTTCTAGTATACTTTTTCTTTCAATGCTTGAGTAGCATCAAATGAATCCAGCAATAGAGAAATGATGTCAAAATTATTAAAAACAACACAATTTTTCAGAACGCAACTCTGAAGAGCATTGTTTTCCTATCAGTAGAATCAATTAATTTTTCATGAATCAATCAAATCATTCAACGGCTCTTGGAAGCCCTCCGCACACATGTTTATTTCTGAACTTAATCATTTTCATGAACTTCTGGGCACTATTATTATAGAATGTTCATGAAGACACTCCAAAAAAGATCAATATAGTTGAGCCTGTTAAAAGAAACCACTTGGACGTGGCACTATAGATATAGTTTTAGATGGATTATAGCTCACCTTTCAAGATATTAAACTGATAGTGTTGAATTGACGCATCAGTAATATTCCTCTTAATGTGTTTCTTTGCAGCATTTAAGGAGACAGCAATCATATCAGAAACTCATAATAAGCTATTGATGTATGCATATAATTTGAAAATATATTTTGGAAATTTTTCATGAATCAACTGTTTTGCATTTTTCACACCTGAATAAAAGAATTTCCGAGAAGTCAAAGACCACCCAAAAATACTTTTCTACTATAAAGTTATGCCGAAGGTCAAATTGAATCTTTTGCTACATCATTGTACACTTATTAAGTGTCGACTTTCCATTTATGGAAGATCTGAAAATCATGTAAAATCTCAATAAGATACTACCCGAGAATATGTTCAACAAAAGCGCTTTATACCAATAATATTCAATTTTATTTGGCATATCCACTGATAAAAGACTACAATATTCAAGAATTTACCTGTGTGGATCAATGATGATTGGATTAAAAAAAAATACAATATAAGAACGCTCATTAATTAAAAAATTAATCAACATATAATTATTCAATGTAAAATAATTTCTGAGAACTACCAGAGTCTCAGAATATTGCCAGTTTGAATATAATCGAATCAAATCATAATAAATTAGCAAAAATAATATGAATGACCCATTAAGTTAAAATGTTTAAAATCAACTATTAATCGAATGAAAATGAAATTTTCAAATTGACACACCTAATGCAATGAATATGTGAGCCAAATTCATCGATAATTTCATAAACAAATATAGAACAGGAAACTTGAATAAAAATACTTCTAAAATTGGACAATTGATTACTCTTTAGGGCCATATTATACGAGGCGGCATTGACGCAGCTTCAAATTTTCTGTAGCATCAATGAGAGCACTTTGATGCTCTGATTGGTTTGGCAGAAAAATTGACTCCGCATCAATGCCGCCTCGTATAATAAGATCCTTAGTTAGAAACATAATAGAGTGATTAATAAGTAATGAGAATGTGTATTTGAGAAAACAACTCTACCACAGCTTTCAATAAAATTACTTCAATAGGTAGCCTATTCAATTTATTGATAGAATCTAATTTCATGAATGGATTTGTATCTTCCAATCAGGCAATTGAAATAATGTCTACCAGTTTCCAAGATCTGGTTGAATTAAATAAATTGACTTCCAATGGATGATTTTTTTCATAATATGCAAGGAAATCTTGCTTTTCAGCAAAAGCGATTTTATAAATATCCTCTAAAAAGGATGGACTTTTTCTAATGTGAAAGGAAATTTTGCTTTTCAGCAAAAGTGATCCTATGAATATCCTGTTGAGGACATGTATTAATTTCGTTTTGTTCTATTTATTCAGATCCAACAGGTGAAGCTGCAGTGGAATGCCAAATCGAAAATCGGATCTCTGGAGAATGCAACGCATAAGCCGGGCGGAGGAGACAAGAAAATTGAATCGGTCAAATTAGATTTCAAAGACAAGGCGAAGCCGAAAATCGGATCCAAGGATAACATGAAGCACACACCCGGGGGTGGAACAGTCAAGGTAAGAATTTTTCCCAATATCGATGTTACTTTTTTCAACAGTTTTGTGTTTTATGAACAGAGAAAATAGGAAAATCCTATCCCTAGAAGGTTTTATAACTCTCTCAGGGTCTAATTTTGAAGCCTGGCTCGTATAATAACCTATAAAGACTATAAATCCCTTCTTAGATTGTCATAAAAGATAATTAGACGAATAATATTATTATAGTAGAAAGAATTAGAAATGGGTGTATTGTAAGATCCATCTCAAAGTCAACTCAATGATTTACTTATTATTAACTCGTCTGAAGCTTTGTCAGAAATGAAAGTTATAAAATATATAAAGCCCTCCTTAGATTCTCATACAAAATATTAATAAAACAATAATTATTTTTTAAGATAGCTTTATATGGAGGTGTATTGTAGGATCCATCTAGAAATAACGACATTTCTCATGACTCAATGATTTACCCAATTATTTATACTAATACAATAATTTTCATTAGGCTTTGTGGGATTGATTTCCAACAAGAAAATTATACTTGAATTGACAAAAGATTTTGCAATTGTAACAACTAGCAAAAATTCAACACAAATAGTTAGAAGCCACTTTATTTAATACAGTAAAGCTCAAGTAGGGGAGATTGAAATTGGAATACATTCATGAACTGTCAAACAGAATTGATAAGGAAAATATGATGGGGCACAGATATGAGGGATGTAGAGAGAAAGCCTTTCCAGAATACAGGCTCAAAAGCAATCATCCTGTAAGTTACAGTAAATGTTATCCAAGTTATTTCATAAGTGACCCAGGAGTTATGGCTAATAATAATAAATCATGTGAAAATATTTAGTAAATTTCCTACACATTGAGTATTTGAATAATTTATATAAAGGTAGGTCAAACAATTCGACATTGATTAAAATAAAGTGTTTCAATGATTTGAAAATCAATTTCAATCCAACGATTGGTACAGTTTGATGATCTGAAACAAACTATATGTTCTTCACTATTCACTATATTTTCCAATTGTTACATCGTTTTAGCACCTATTGTTGTTATATATGTGTCTTCTGTGTCTTTAAAACTTTCAGCTTAAATCTTCTAAAAACTGTGCTTTCTCTTGTGAAACGTCACATCTTCGATGCATTCTGTCACGTCTTCAAATACTATACACTATAATCTTATTTCGAAATTACTAACCAGTCAATTAATCACTGTTTATACACATTTCAAAGTTTGAATAATATTGAGAATAGGAAATAATCGCAAATATAAGTTCGAATAAAAACCTTTGAATTCTTCTAGGATATGAGAAAGTTATAGAAAATTATAGAGGTACTGCATGGGTGTTACAGTACTTCTAAGATACGATTAGTGTCTAAGATAAGACATTAGCTTGAAAACAGACCTCATCAATAACTAACATTATTCAATAACAAGAACTACCGAATTTACAAAACTGAATTTTATAGTACAGTACTTATATTTGTGGCAAGAGCGAAGTACCTTGTCAAAGCATCGAAGGAGAAAAAAAAATTTGAACAAAAAATTGAACTTGAATCCTCGTAGTCTTTAAGAATAATTGAAGTGGTTAAACACCAAATACACTGTCTGTCATCCACAGTGTTTGTGCATCACGTTTTTTCTAAGACACGATATTCAACAACTTTTTACAATCACAGTACATTTATTAGGCCTGTAACTCAACACACAGTTCAAATCTTCTGTGTGATTCCAATGTTTAGGATGTATTTACCTGCTTTTAATAAGTTGTCAAGAGTTTTTCCTCTGGAACTCATTTCAAATTGTCAACTTTTTTGAATTATACTAGTAGGCTAGCATTAATTGATAAAAATGAAGATTCCATTAGTTGAAATTGATGGATATACAGTTGATTTACTCTTTGGCAACTGCCGATATGAAAGGTCTAACGACGAACGTCTTTTTTGATGGTTGATATAGAGAATAAACGAATTTCCAAATGATTTTTCAGCTCCCTACAATCTAATAGCTTCTTTATAAAAAAACTTCAATCCAATCATTCTTTCAAACTATTGCTTTTGTGAAGTCTCATTTTTGTTTGCTGTATGTTTTAAGTAGGGCACATTTATGTTAAGATTACAATTTTGTGTGCTGAAATATAAAGTGGACTAAGGGACCATAGTAAAATAAGATAAAAACTACTTTGATCACCAGTACCTAATTGAATTTTAAAAAATCCAAGAGGTTTCATCTGCGATACTTCTGTACGGAGAATCCTTGATTATTTTAGGCTATTATACTAATAAATTCAAGTCATGGTATACTACTGATCCCTGAGAGGTTCAAACTTCAGTACGGTATCTATTATTTAGAGAGTAATGAAATGTGCAATGCAAGCTTCAATACAATATGAATTTACAATGTAAGTACATTTTCCAAGTTTAATCATTTTTCTTCGAGCTCTTTCAACTGCTATCGAGGATAACAATAATAAAAAACTATCAAAAGATAGGAGAAGTTTGGCTTTTTTGCTTTCAATTTTATCAAGAATAGATGATAATCTACTAACATTACAAACTAAAATCGGTACAGAAAATAGTCCAGTTTTAGAGAATCGTTGAGTCGATTACTCGACCTTCCATCATTCCATTGATCCTATTCATGCTTAAAAATGTATTGGCTTGATAGTATTCGAATAATTAGTTTATTTTCACTACATTGATTCCTACTACAATCTCAATTATTATGCTATTTGGAAACATTAGTCTATGCATGATATTGAATGAGTATGCTGCTGTCTCATGATTCTTGAGAGATTCATTTTCATGATTGCTAATAGAAGTATCTGTAGAGCATGGATTACAATTCAAATGAAATTATGATTTGAAAAAGGAGTTAGCATGAGAAATGAAAACAATTTTTTGAGGAATAAACAAGAAAAATGCTTCCAAACTTTCAATGACTAGGATTTCTTTGTTAATTTATATTTATTGTAACTAATTTATGATTTATGATCACAATAACCTTCACAATCTTTTTTTGCAATTAAAGTTGGTTGATTAATGTAATTTCACGAAGGCCTAGGTCTTTTGATCCATGATTTTGAATTTATTTCTTTTATTCAATTCTCACTTACGGGAAGTCGTTACTGAAAACATGAACAATTTCACAGAGGATATAAAAAATAATTATTATTATTATTTTGTGGTTTGTATCTTTGAATAATTTGCTTTCAATATTAAGCATGAAAAATTAGTAATGATAGTCAAATGAACTGATACGTTTAGTGAATGAAAATGATATTCAGTACATTAGTAAAACGCAAAACACGATTCCAATTCTTGAGGAATCTAAGCCCTACTAATTCCATAGTAAACCTAAACTTAAATCTGAGATTACTTATGAAATTTGAATCATTCGGAAAAGTAGGTGAAATATAAATACAAGAAAAATAAATATTTAATACAGCCAGTCTTGATTAGAAAGATTTTTCAAAAATTAAATCATTGAACTTGATGAAAGTTGAACAGAAGTTTAAGAATGTTTCTCTACATAATTTGCACATCATTACCACATACATAATCATATAAAAAACTCCTTTAGACTCCATTTTGCTCGTAATCTGCATGACAACGTTTTTACTGTAATTTTATTCTTTTGCATGTTATTCCACCATGATTATGCATGGTTTGCCTCATAGCGTTAATATTATGCATGTCTTTATTGTTAAGAAAACTGATCTTGGAACTATCAGGATCAACTATTACTTTCAATTGTTTCATTCGCTGAACCAATTCATTAAACCTTTCACCCACCATTTTAATGTTATTATTTTTAAGATTGGATTTTTTGCTTAATTAGTTGCCATTCTATACACATGTACTCAGAAAATTATTTGATCACTGTAAAAAGACCTCCTAAATCAACAATTATCAAAATGTTCATTTTGTCTTTGAAGTGAAGTAATGAATGCACTATGAAGAAGCTATCATCATTACACAGTTTCTACAACTGTAATTGAGTAGAATTTCACTTTTTTATGACAATTTCGTTTGAATAAGGTATAATTCAGTGATAAAAGGGAAGGACTTTCCCCGCACTGTCACCTAGCGATTATTGTGATATGCTTGATCCCTGATGCCACCAATTAGATTTGCAAAATGTTATTCATGTATTTCAATGCCCATTCCAACGAGCATGATTTTAAACCAAAGAAGTGAACGTTATTTCCTAGGTATTTATAGCTCTTTGCAGAAAACTCAAACATGCTTGATCCCAGCTCATGAATGGAAATTTAGCTTGAAAATAAAATAAATCAAATTAATACCATTTTCCGGTATTCTAGATGAAATCCCTAGAAAACAATCGCGGGTCACATTGAAAATATACAAAATTTGACAGAGGCTTCTAATATTAACATGGAGGAACACCACGTTTTTACATTAGTTCAATAATGTCAAACAGAAAAATGTCTGAATCTAATACAAATGGATTTACTATTAAAATAAAACTCCGATTTCATTGAGAATGCCAAGCAAGCTATCATTGATGAAAAAATATATCAGAATACATTAGTATTTCCAGTAGGTTGGTGATATATTTATAAATGTTGGTGATATTTTCAAGACATGATGGGGTGGGAAATTCTTAATGAATGAACAACATTATGTAATTAAGATAACTGAATCTACTCATCAGTTATAATATTCAAAGTTGTTTGTTACTTATATTTATAGTTGTTTGTAACTCTTTATTTGCCTATTAATTCAGATAAATTGATCTTCCAAGTGAAATAAAAGATCTTCCATAAAATCTTATCAACAGTTCAATCACCTAAGTTTCCTCAATCAACTATTTTCTTCAATTTGTTCATCATGGATACTTTTAGTGTGTAGTGAAATTTTTGTTGATTATAGCATACTAGAAATCATTCCTCTACTAGATTCAAACGTATATCATAACTCATTCATTGACCGAGCAGATTGAAAAATATAAATAAATTCTACCAACAATAAATGTTCCCAAAAGCATAGTTCCTTCCAACTCAAAAATTCCTTTGGTAAAACCGTCATATTTTCAAAGTTTTGCAAGTGATCATAATAATAATTACAGTGTATTCAAAGAGCAAGACAAAAGTTTTTTTTAATTCAGAATATTTTCTGTAGTAACTGTTATTGTGATAAAATAATTGCAGTGTATCGGATAGAAATCATATTGTCTGTATAGCAACCTTTGATTCAAATTAACAATTTTCTGAGTACAAAAATTTAACCTATTGATTGCTCATTGGTTTTGTTTTCTTTTTCTGTTTTCATTAACATCGAACATAGAACCCCGAAGAGAATGGAGAGCCCGTGCAAGTAAGTATAACAACATAGACTGACCCATCGGCTGCTTAGTCCTGCTATGATGTTGTGAAGAGCCGTTCGTTACCCCAGTTGGCTTCTGTGGTTGATATTTGAGAATGGAATAGATAAATGTATGCTTTGTTACCACTGTGTGTACCTCTCCCTTGATGTACTACCTTATGTAAATACCTAAAGAACGGCAAAGAGAACCAGTCAACATCAATTTGGAAATCAGTGAGATATCAGCAAAGGATGAGACTAATTTCAAGTATTATCTATAATTTTATAAAATGTTTGTAACCCAAGTAATAAGCATTAATCTTTAATAATGTACATAAAATTTGAAGTTATATTTTGAAAGATAGATTTACAATGATGTGCTATTATTTTGGCAATGGTTTTATATTTGTTTTGTAAATATTAACGCTTGAAAAGAAGTTTCTTTCAACCAGCAGGTAACCAAAGAATTTATTCTACTGTAGTCATTACATGATTATCAATAATGTAATCATTCGTCAATAAAGTGTTATAAGATTCAATCAATAAATTTAAATATGAATGTTGTAGTTAATTAACAATAAATTTAAGATGAATATTCAAGTAATTCTCGTAAGACTTGTTTTGATTGTTTGAGATTTTAAAGAGATAGATGTTATTTTTGAATGTAGTATAATATTGGAATAATATAATCATGGATGAAAGTATATATTTGAGCTTCAAAGATTAATTTATGCACAACTCAATATAATAATATTATAACATTGTGTTGAAAATAAAGATATAATAGTAATACAAAATGGAGTTGTTTGTTTTCTATCACTTTCATGAACTAGCTAGACTTAGAGACTACATTATATTTATAACGTGATTTATTGGGAGTTTTAGTTGTATTTCAGTATTTTTATTATACTGAATTTTTTTGATTTATCATTATAACAAACTTTTATTATAAAATGAGGCAGAGAATATCAATTAGGAAACAACCATCAAGAAATCTAAAATTCTTTCTGTTAGATAGTATTATTGTAATGATAATGGGTAATTATTTAAGAAAAGCAAGGAAAGGATGGAGCTTGGCATACAAGGAAAACCTACAAAAATAAAATAATTAAATACCGTATCTCATTTCCTATCACCTCATTAACTATTCAATATATTTTTTTATAATATTCATTTCTTCAAAGAGCGTTTCATCTATTTGATGAACTTTCTACTTAACCGGGGAAAATCAGTCCAGTTTGCTTATTGAAATGAATATATCGCTTTTATACTATTATAGTCCCTAAATAATAGAACAACACAGTTCACTACACCTCTCCCGGAGGAAAAAAATGAAATTTGTAAAAGAAGAATCACTTCGAGCTCAATAAAGATGCTATAATTATTCCAAAATCCCAAGACAGCCCGGAATCAACCAAATCTTTGCTTCATATCTTATGAGAGCAACTTCTATCGCAATCCAAAGTCTTTTAGCAGTAATCTGAATACCACTGGAATGAGAAGTACGTTGAAACATGATACGAGAATCCCTTTTGCATGGTAAGAGTGGACATTTGCATAAATAGTGAACAACAGAGAGAATATTAACCAGAGCTTGATATAATCCTAGGAGACAAAATGACAGAATAATATAACAGTTGGTGAGTTCGTTTAATTCAAGAGTAATTTAGTCTCCACCTTTTTTATTAATGTTGGAGCATTTTAGAATGGAATATTTCATAGAAACAAACCTGTCAAATGATTACTAGAAAGTACTAAGAGCTTTGTAAGTGAAGGTGTAGTCTACTTTGTGTCTATGATAGATTCTACATTAGGGTCTTTATCATCTTAATATTTTATACAATATTAGAAATATATTAGGGTCTTGGGTTTATGTATATTACTACAAATATATTACTGCAAAATTCTCATTTATCAATATCCCTGAATAATTCTTCATCTCCATCATGGTACAGTATAAAATAACATATCGTTAATGCAAGGAATTCAAAATACTTTCCTGCAATAAAATAAAAGTGGATGATACACCATACACATTCAGGGATCCAAATATGATTTTGGGGAGAATCTTTACACTGGATTCCCGAAACAAAAATAATATGAAATTATAAATGAAACAAGTCATGTAGGCCTATGTCATCAAAGAATTTATTTCTCAAAGTAGGTCTATGTAATAGAATGATTTCGAATGAGTACAAGGAATCAAAGATCTTCTACAATAATGATAAATAAGCAGAGATTTTTTCAAGGCTTTTACTGGTGAAGAGAGATGAAACGGGTGTTTCATCTCTCTTGTAACTTAAAATACTAGTCATATTTTATGTATGATATATAGGCTTCTACAGAGACTGCACAATCAATCACAGTGTGGCTATTGGTTGTAAAAGGGCCTTAGGCAGGAGTGTGTATGTTGGACCATTTTCTCCCGATACCGTCATACTTTTGTCAATATTTTGAATTCTGATATGAGATTACAGGCAATCTTGAACCCATTCACCTATTTTTCAAACTTCTTTTAAAAGCCAAAATATACTACACTCTGATTAAAACTGCTTTAGGATTGAGACCCGCTTGGCCTTAATGGTGGACCGCTCTCGGCCAGTCCTAAAGCAGTTTAAATCAAAGTATAGGTGGCATTGACAGGCGACATCCATGCCGTAGCTTGCGCATGCGTCAATGACTCTGGACCAATCACAGAGCATCAAATTTAGCACGCATGCGCATGCTACGCCGCGTCAATGCCGCCTAGTGAATTTTGGCGGGTGGCTACCGTAGTCGCGACAAACGTTAGCCTCGACAGGTTTGCTCTCTAGCTTCTCACTGGTCTCAACCTTTCTTGGTAGCTAACCTCGCTAGTAGGTTAGCAGCATAGAGAGCCTGTGCCACCTCCCTTAGAACATAGTGTTGAGGCTAACGTTTGTCGAGGCTACGGTGGCCTCCCAAAATTTTGGCCCCAAGAGAAACGACATTAAAATAATTTTTCTTACATTGAAAATAGCCTTGTTAGTCTTGGTATTGCTTTGAGAACTTAGGAAAAACTTATCGTAGGTAAGAAGTGAATCACTTTACATAATATTTGATTCGCCTATGATTTCTATGGGAGTTGGCAAAAGTATGGTGGATTTGACAGAGCTGACCAATTGAAAGTGTGACCATTCAATTTGATCTTACAGTCACTGTAGTTGTAGAGTATATAAGCCCCATCTTACGGAAAAATAAGACTTGATCATAATAATTTTGAAAAGATTTGAGGCGAATTGGTATTAATTTTTTTCGTTTGAAACATAGTTTCCTCACTTGAATAATTTCCTTTGCCAAGAACTTCAAGATGTTACATATATATGAAAATAGTCCCAAGCAGAATACAAATTTATAGGCCTAATCAATAATTTATTCATTACCATCCACTTTTATAAGAAAACAAAAATATTCAAAAGCAATGAATTCTTCTTATTTATTTAATTTTGAACTCAATAGTGTATTTGGAGCATTATAGTAATACGGTACTTAATAAAACATTGAAAACACTCAAAAGGGATGAAACCTTTTTATTTATCCATTTAATTTGGAACTCAATAATATATATTTGCCTGAAATCTTTTCAAACTGAATATATTCGTATATAATTTAGATTAAGTTATCTCTGCGTACCTATAATTTATTATTTTATCCAATCAAGTGTCATCCCTCACATCCCTTATACTGATTTTGATGCAAGCCATGCAGCAAAAATGATATTGTGTCACAAAAATTGTGATCGACTCAATATTACTGAGGACTCATTCATGTAAACAACTATTATGGTTTTGAGTTTGATTTCAAGTGAAAACCAAAAAAAAACATCTCCCTATTCTTTTCCTCACACTAGTAATTGATTCCATCTGCTCAGAAAAATTCAAGGTATGGATAAGTTCATTACAAAAAGAAAGAGAAAAATTTAATTTCGGTTCTCATCAGCTACCACAAAATACAAATTTGTATTATGTGGTCGCTGGTTCTTATGTAGAGAATCGTAACTGTATGATGTAGTGTGGAATTATACTGTATTCACTAAATATGGAGCAGAATCGAATGAATTCAACCAAATAAAATTGAGAAGAAAATATCTCCACCCGTATCTAATATCATAAAATCAATGACTGCTGGTTTCTTTCTTTATAGAGTGAAACAGTAGCCTATATTACAATATCTCAGAATATATATAATCTGTGATTCAAAGTATCACATATATTCAAATATCATATGTGAATAATATGTATATAACGTTGGTTTCAGCTTGTAAGTTGGGAGATGTGAATTGAATAACTTATAGATTCACTTTTATTTTCATAAAAACTGCGTTTGAAGAATGTATAGTTTAATATTTTGATATTTGTAAATAATGAAATGATAATTAATACTACCAATCATGTATATTCTTTGGATTTGGGTGAGATTTTAATCGGAGTGGATTTCAATTGAAAAATATATATACCAGAACAATGAAAGAGGATGATAAAAGGTAAGACAATATTGTATAAGATCAACTGGTTTTGAGTAGGAAATAATTTGAAACTGATATTTCAATCAAACTATTAACCATGATTTAGTTTCCAATCAGCATTGAATCAAATTGAATTGGCATGCACGAAAATACAACATGAAACAAGGACCAAAAAACATACAACTTTCTTCAAGGTCTGTTGATGAATTGAATTTTCAAATACAATCTATTATCAAGATCTATTCCAATATCAATCTATTTCATCCAAGCAACTATTAAATTGCATTTGAATCAACCAAGAAACCTGGACGATGGTGTCTTGAGTGTAAGTTTGAAGGAACGAAGGAAGGAATCTCTACAAAACTTTGGTAAGTTGAATACATAAAAATTACTAGAATAATTCTCATAATAAATTATTAAGGCTACTTTATTAAGGTAAAATATATACTATTCATATCTCGAATCCTGAATGGGAACCTCATTATCATTCACCAATGGACTTGGAAACTAGAAATTTATAGAAGCATGTAAAAAACTAGTTTGAATGATACATTTATTTAATAAATAATTATGATTTTATAGTAGCTTTCATTACTTATCAGCTTTTCTAGCATGATTCGCCTCAAGGAACCTTCACAATAGTAAGCTACCTACCATAGAGTAGATCATACCCATTTAGTATCAGCACTCTCATGGTATGGCCAAGACGAAATATCACTTTATTTATTTTATGTAGGTACAGTACTTTATTTAGGCCTATGAATGAACCACAACGAAATTTATCGCAGCAAGCAATCACAGCATGAGGACATACTCCTGAAACCCATCCCCTACTTTACCAGAAAAATTCATTTGCTCTATAACTCTTCAATGTTTTATAATTTGAATGTACAGTATTAATTAAATGAAAGAGATGAATTCATAAGAATCCAGTTGAGAAGTAGAAGACAAGGATGATGATTTTACTTGTTAAAGTTGATAAAATCACTCATTAAATTTCTGAACCACCATAAAGGTCTCATTCAAATTCCCACATATCAGTCTAGTCACCGTTTCGTTTCAGTTCAGCTCGTTCTGCGCATGCGTCAATGACGATGGACCAACCACAGAGCACTGGGCCTATTGACGTATGCGCAGAACGAACTGAACTAAACCGAACAGGTGACTAAACTGATATGTGTGAAACTGATTAGGTGTTAGTATAAGCGAACACAAGACACGTCTTGTCTTGACTAACCAGTGTACGCCTAGCCTAAGACAGGAATAGTATTGCAAATTATAGAAACGAAACCCCCTGCATAAGAGTATTAGAAAAATTTAAACTTATTAATAAATAAAACTAGCCTATATTGGACAGCGGAAATTTACACATCATAAATGAGTAATTCGTGTCTCATCCGCGATGATATTAAAAATTTCAATCATTTTAAAAAACTTTACTTTCTCAAGTTGTCCTACATTATAGTTGTTCTTTGACGAGAAATATTCAGGTACAATATTTTGTTGTTTGGTTGGGAATACAAAGAGATATTGATTTTTTTTATTCAACTCAATAGAAATATTTTGTTGAAGATGAAAATCTAGATCACTGTACCTCAAACATTGAATGATGATTTTTTATAACAAAAAAGAAACGTTATTATGCGATAAAAAAGATACATCATGTAGTGCACTCAGTACAGAAAGACCATAAAAACTCCATCAAGCTCTTATCAATACTCAATGGTGGAAGTTTTTATTAGTGGAATACCACTACCTATCACAATCGATCAAACTCAATGCTTTAATAAAAATAGATTAAACAAATTCCAATACCATTCCAAGAACAATGAAACAGTAGTATTGATTCCAAGCAGACTCATTTCGTGACTGAAAAATAGAAGTAGAGAAGTTTCAAGTCGATTCAAACTGTCAGTCAATCACCAGAAATAGGCCGCCACAAGAAGTGTATGAGCCCGATCTATAGAAGACCATGTACATTTCTGACTAACCGAATCAGATTCTCAGATCTAAAGCACAATATCTTGACCTAAATGCGACCATTTAAATCGTTCAATGCTCGTTGAAGCAAAGCAATATTGTTTTATGTAGGGGAGTAGTATGTTCCCCATCTAGACTATGTGTATTACTGACTACCCAAATTAGTATTATATCGGACCTCTAGTCGGTTTATCAAATCTAAAGCACAATAACTAAAAAAACCCATCAATGTATATTGCAACAATTTACATTGTATTTAGCACTGAAGGAATTACATTGATAAGCAGGAAATCTTTACTTTACCAAGAACTTCATATAAAAAGGCTTGAACATCAAGCATATTGAATCAATTTATTGATTCTTCAATAATAACTGATCGAAAGTGGAAAAATACTTGTCTTGATTTATCAGGTGTGAATACCCTAAACACTGAATGTAAATATATTCTGAATGTGAATTTAGTTTTTGAAATAAATATGTGATCAGTACTGTAACTAATTAATGTAAATATCGGTTACTGGTTGAATCATTGAGTAACAGTAACCCAAGGTTGAATCATTTTTAGACAGCTAATTGAATTCAAGAATTTGAATTAAAAACAAATCCATTCATAAATTCTTACAGCTAACAACGAGATTGTGGAATTAGTTGAGACGATTGTTGATTATATTAAGTTTATCCTAGAGAAGAAATACAAATAAGATGTAATTTTATGAAATAATGATGATTTATTTTCAAAGTATTTGGAAAGAAATGGAAATAGAATCTATGATTATTTATGTGTGAGATTTGTTGAGAAAATATCACAAGACAAAACAAGTGGAATGAGTTGATTGTTTTGTTAGTTATACAAATTGCACTCACAACTATTTAGAAATTCAAAACTTCAAACTTTGAGTCACGGAAGATTGTAGGATCGTGTTTCCAGATGAATTAGTACCGCAGATCCTCGGCGATAGGGATAGCGTTACATGGGTTGAGAAAGTTCAATGAGAATTAAAGTTTTAAATTTAATCCGCACGAAGAAAATATGTTAGAGAATAATTTGATAAGGAACGCATTGAGGTCAAAAGAAAATTTTTTCAGGACTTGGAGGACATTTTTTTCAAAGAAGGACTTTTACAAGACTTGGATGATCGTTAGATATACAGCTGAACCTTACCTTAAATAGAAAGATGCATTTGAAAATACGAGTTATTGTTTCAAGGTAATATTGGATATTCTAGATGGACAATGCATAGGATAATGCACAGATGAATAGTTTTACAATACTGAAAATGACGAAGTATTGAAAAATGTAATAAATTGAAAGTAAATTTTACACAGCAACCCTCGAAGCATGCTAATTATTAATGACATTTTAAGCATGAATTCATATTTTTTAGAACATGATGAATTTTTAAATAGGGTATTTTTTAATCAAGAGACAATAGATTTTTCAATTTCTGTTAGATACACCATTGATAAATAGATATTTATAAATGATAGATGATTAAATAACTAGATATTTATTCCAATAAATTAAAGACTTCAACCCATTCGATTCAAGGCAGATAACAAAATTTCCCCAACATAAATTTGGAGACATGGATTCCTTCAAATTGGCATACACAGAAAAACATACTAGGACTTTAAATAATAAAATTTATTTGAATATTAGCTAAAGATACCTTGATCGATGTAAGGTTTGAAATTAAAATGATATACTGTAAAAATTCTCGTTCTTTAATGTGAATAAAATATTAAGCTGAAATCTGATAGTCGATTTGTTATTAGATAGGCAAGTCAATCTTATTACAACTTAATTATTGAGATAGGCAAATCTATTTTCTAATAAAAAATATGGTCAAGTAGTAAAGATTTATTTAAAGTATTTAAGAAGTATTTATATAGTTATTTATATAAGAAGTATTTAAAGAATTAGATACTAATGTCCACCTAATGTCCTAATAATCCTGGAGTAATCCACCTCCTTTTTAGAAGGCTTATTATCAACAACATACGTGATTAGTAGATACAACATCCTATACATTCTATGGAGACATGTTAATTCTCACCAAACTAATGCAATATTATGTGCTTTAAGAAATTAAAACAAATTGTTTGAAAAAGTGCTAGAAAAATTTTCAAACAATCAATATTTTCAACAAATCACATCCAATAAAATAACATTGAACTGATCAGCTGACTTGAAAGGTACCCACACTAGACACGCATATCGTGGTTAGCTGCGATAGAATAGTACATGTCTAGTGTGAGGGTTACCTTACAAGCCAACTGTTCATTTCAAGTTTATTATATTGGATTAATTTCATGGAGAATTTTATCGTGAACTAACGCCTTATTACTTCAAGTAGATGCGAGGAAAATAATGTCATTTGTAATAAATTCAATTGTCACATTCAATCTCGACAGTTTTTAAACCAATAAAAAGTGTTTTAAGCTAATCACTAAATAAATAAAAATGTATACTTCTATTCAATTTAGATTTCAATAGAACTCGGTCATAAAATACTTTTGCCTTGATCATACAGGGTACGTTAACATTTGAATGCATGCATCATGCATGAGAACTTGTATGAGATAGTATTGTTTGAGAAACACTTCATACTAGTCAAATGTTGAAACAAAATTTAAATCTGTAGGTCCATTTATCTCTCATCATCATCATCCTTTCTATTACTCTCGCACAAGCCAACAGCTTATGTGGGCATCACCACAGCAAAAAATGAAGGCTTTATGAGGAATTCTTGAATCTCCCACACTGTGAGCAAATGTTTCTGGAGATTTTATTTAACATGTATTGTATACAAATACCTCATTCATTTACGGTATCCGAATGTAAACATACCTTTAGCCTTTAGCAGCACACTTCTATAAGTAGGTACAGTAATATTCAAAAAAGGTTTTGTGAGCCACACAAACACAAAACACTTATCAACACCAATAAATACTTGACACTCAAGCATATACGAACATGTAAGATTATCCACACAGAGATAAATCTAATGCATTATTCACATGCAGCAAATGGGGTCAATTTCATTGCAAGCTGGGTGGTGCAGTGAGCACACATTCAGCAAACTTTAGCAATTTACTGAGTCGTAATTCACCCCAGTCACGCTTATGCGTGTTCACGGTCAAAGAACAAGGCAAAGCACCATGTGAGTGTGAACGAACACATCAAGTAAATAGCCAAGTCGAATCAGCTTGCCGCGAAACTGGCTGAATTTAACAGGTTCTTATGGAAGGTCGCACACCAAAGACACAATTCTGTCGCACAGATTAGCTTGCCTGGCAAATGATCAATAACAACCGCTGTGAATTCGTATTCCAGTTTATCACTGACGAAAATTAACGATCGAGAATCTTGCAAATGGAGAATTCCCGATCTTGTATAAATATATAAGACATAGATGGATTTGTGAAGAATTGACCAGTTAATGAAGGGTTTTTTTAGGACATAACACTAAATAAATGAAAATATGAATTTCACACCATCGATAGAATCAGAAACTACAAGACGGTAGTGAACAAAAAACCCCCAAAATATATGTATAAGTTTCACTAGTTATTGAACAAACCTTGATGGTTGAGACAGAAGAAGTAAAATTCTAATTCAACGAATTCACAAGTGACTATACTCTGATTAAAACTGGTTTAGGATTGAGACCAGCTTGGCCTTAGTGGTGGACCACTCTAGGCCAGTCCTAAAACAGTTTAAATCAAAGTACACACCCCAAGTGAACAGAATCGATATAGCATATATACAGTTTAGTAGGCCTATGTGTAGAGCAATTGAATATTTAATATTATTCCTATCATAAAACGACTTCATAATAGAAATAGTTGGACGGTATCATTAAAATGGTTTAATTTATGGTAATCATATTAAGAACTGAATAAAACTTTAAGGTCCGTCAAAACATCAAATACTTATATTCCCATCAGATGTATGGGGAACGAGTTAAAATAGCCCATTAGAGTTTATTCAGTAATAAAAGCGACCGTATTTTGCTGATTCATTTAGAATCACACAAGTTTATTTTTATGACCTCATAGCAGTCACGAGCCTAATATTATTATTATTGCATTCCAACATTGAGCATTCAGAACATTTACGACTTAATATGAATTTGAATAAAGAACACAGGTTACTTACCTCAATTTAGCATTCCAGCATCTATTACTGAACATACAGTACCTTTTATGATCAATACATACGCCTCTTGTACACTAGATTACAGTTCAAGTTCCACACAACTTCAAATTTCCTTTATCATTAAATGTTTCTGGCAGGAACAAATTGTGTAAAAATTGAACTACTAGTGTGCAAACTGCGATGATGATCCAAGAAATTTCCAAATAATTTCATAAGTTACATGGAGCCACTACTCCATGATAAGATTTCATTATTAGGTACAATATATGTACTACAATAATGAGTACATCCACAAAGTAGAAAGTAGATTCCTTTCTTCTCTGTGGTACATCCTTGTAAGAATCCTTGTAAGGATTACAAGGTATTTAGTAACCTACCTTTATTAGTTACCTTGATTATTATTATTATTTGATGTATCACATTTAAACATTCCAAAATTAGACATTCAACACATTAAAAACACCAATCTACGACAATACACTTACAAAATTTGAACACATATAGTCATGCTTTAAGTGAAGTTTTCTGGAAATACTGAATTCAAAACTCTCCAATAGAGGTTTTTATCATTTCTATAATTAAATGAAACTTTTTCTATAATAAAATGAAACTTCAAATATGATAAAATTCTAATAATCCGCTTCTAAAGAGGAAGGATTAGTGATGGTTTCAAATTTTAAATGAAATGCATTTTGAAGTCATAAAAATTTAATCACTACTTCAACAACTTCATAATATAACTCCTAGAGCTACTCTAGTATCACAGAACGCTCATGAATTGAATCAAGCATTAATTTTTTAAGGTTGAGAAACGTATTGTCCAAGAAAAGTACATGTCATTCAAAGATTATTGGAAAAACGAACAATATGCATGAAATATCGGATGGGATTTATTAGAAAGTGATGACAAACATTGTGAACTAATACACTAAATTCGATTAGAATATTATTCGATGAAATGCAATACTTATATTCTAGAAAGGGTGGGAATTGTGAGACCTATTAAAGTACATTTGACAAAATAGTAAAGACACAAAACACATACACTCAGTGATGCACATGCACATATAAAAACACATACATACCATTTTTTAGAAATAGTTTTTTTAGTGTACCTTGCAATCAGAAGATTTCTAGCTTTTTCTAGTTCAGAAAGCTCTTCACTAGTACTCATTTCTATTACAGAATATTCGAATCGGAAAATAAATTTCAGATTAGATATGCTTTGTATTTATTTGATTTTTTGCATTATCAATAATTTAATAACTTTTAAAATATTCAAGAATGTTTGAATTGGAATAATAGAAAATTATGGAGAGAAATGCTGATTACTATGAAGGAAAGCAAATATTACAAAAATTTTCAACTTGTTTGTAAGGAATCAGATAATATTATATATTAATGAATGAACTATTCCACTAATTGAAGATTTCTCATGTAAAAATAGTTTATTTCCTATTGAAATTCAAGAAGACATTATAAGTTAATATTTGTTCATTTTTTGCAACAATCATCACAAGAACATAATTATGACACAATCATACTTGTTCTTCCCAACAGTACAACTGTTTATTATCCCCAAAAACTATTGTTTCTGTTAAAATATTTTCTGTTCATTATAACACATTTGTCTTTTAGATAAGAAAAAGTTCTATTATTATTAAATATCTGCCGTTAACTTCCTAAAGGGTTCAGTTTTTGTCAAAGTTCAGTCCATGAATTCATTTTAAATGCAGTAGGTTCAGACTAGAGTAAGGCAGTAAAAAGTTGGAAGGATCAATACGTCTGTTGGTGGACTATAAAATGCAGCAATATTTGGCCTACCACAGTCAAACACACTGTAACTACTCATTTTTTAAACAATTCCCTTGAGTAATGAAATTCATAAGTAGCTCACACGACAAACCTTATAATCTTTCAAGTTGAACAATCACAATATTATAATTTTTCACTTCATATTCGAGGAATATATCACTTCATATGCAAGGAGATTTTTCACTTCATATCCAAAAAGATATTTCATTTCATATTCGGAAAATATATTTCACTTCATATAACGTTGGAGTCAGAAATAACAAAGTTATAGTGTAGTTTCAAAGGGTTCTGTTGGTGGAAAACGATTTTCACAAAGTTTTTTTTGTGAAATACTTGGTAGTGACCTTTACAAAGAATGTCACATGTCACAAGAGCACTACTTGTACCGCAGAAATAAAACACAAGACTGCACAGAACTCAACTGCTGATCGGATCAAGATAGCGGCAGGCGACGGAAGAGAAAGAACTGAGCTGTTCACTCGTGCGCTGCTCGCTTTCAACTAACTTACGACCTAACTGAAATACGAAATGTAGTGAAATGTTGAAGATATTCGAAAAGTTTTGATTTCATTTTTTTATTGCCTTCAAATGCTGAACGTTGTATAAAACAACTTTATAGCATTCCATGCCTTCAGTTTATTAAAGTTGAACACGAAGCTACACAGTTGCTGAATCTATTTTAATCCCAAATTAGGTATACAGTGGCGGCGAATTTGTTGCTTTATAAACGGAATAACAACTTTTCTAATGTATGGAAAAAGGTGTATATTCAAATTGAATTGTTCTATGTCGGAAAATAGAAACAAATTCTTGGGTCGGTTTGATTGATAGAGCGTTCCTGTTTCACTCATTTCAAGGTGAAAAGGAAATTAAATCAAACTGGCAAAGTTCCAGCGGTAAAATCAATACAGGAGGCACAGGGGATGCGCTAGAATATATTAGAATTCGCCCTAGAAATCATGCCTTCTCTTAACCCCCCCCATCCCCCATCAACTGATAGGTCCGTCTTATATTTGCATGACAACACTGATGTGAAAACTCAACTTAAGTTATATATGATTGAAACTTCACAAGAAAATACAGTACAAGGAGATTATTTTTAGAAATATTTTCATAGCCCGTTTGACCTGGATTTATTTCTTCACATTATTGTAGAAAAACTTCAAAAGACGATGACTGGAAATGGGCGGCAATAATTTCATCTGTTTACACTTTTGACATTTGAAAACCATGACATGCGCATTGTGGACTTTTTATAAACGAAGATTTAACTACAACGGGATGGGGGAGGGAGGCGTTTCAATACAATATAAGATTCTAAATTACTTTACTTTGGATGTACTCATGACATTATTCAAGTATACAGAATTTCATAAAATAATGTAGTGTAAAATTTATAAATTTCAATCATTGAACAGTTTACTTTGAAAATTGAAATTTCTTAATTGTAATGTATCAAAGATAATCTTTTTCATGAATTTTGAAATGGAATGAGGAAAACATTTCCCAATTTTTTCTTAAAAACATTTGATATTGAAATCTTGACATTTTAATAATTTTCTAAATATTCAGCGGAAAATTGATAGAATTGAAATAAATTAGTTGTTAAACCAATTTATTTTAAAAATATAACAAAACAAAATAGATGCAAATTTAATATTTTCGAAGGCAATGAACCATAATTCATTGTGTAGAAATATCTAGATTTCAACTTATATTACAGCAAATTACGTTGATATTACGTTTCTCATCTTCTTGTTTTACATATTGTTAAATTTATTTAACATTTCATTAAAAGTGAAGTTCAGATGAAAATAATTATTTATGTTATAAATGAATTGAAAATATGATTAGAAACGATGGGGGGTAATTCAAATAAATTCCCAATTTATATTGAAAAATAATTACTTAATTTATCTAAACCAAAACCTTACTGCAGGTGGTATACAAAACATTTGAAATAATAAACAATAATACTCATGAACCTTTTATCGCCTATGAAATCCCCCATCAGTATTTTTCTATACTTTTAGCAGCAGGATTCAGTAATTCAAATACTACTTGCTCTATATAGATACCGTTATGAAATAAGTTTATGAATCAAAATGTAAGTTTAATTGTAATATACTTGATTAAGGATATATCTATTTCGTTAATGAACCTTGATTAAAAGTACTGTAAATTATTTTCATTAGGCCTACAACTCTTTAAAATTCTCAAAGTGAATAAGAATTTATTTACCATACAATATCAATACGGCTACAACATAGTGGATGAATTTCAATATGTACATAGTCAGGGAATAAGAATTTATTTACTATATAATATATATCAATACGGCTGCAACTGTTAATTCCAATATGTAAGATATAAAAAGGCAGACACACACTGAACAAGAATAGAATGGGATACTATGCAATAAATTAAAAAGTCTGGTGTGTGTCCGCCTTTTTCTGTTTCACGGGCCTTCTAAAATTTCATGAATCAGGTCCATTGTTCCTCAGCAGAATGAAACAGTTATACTATATAGTTTTATATTCAATAACATAACATTTTCTTCATAAGATTGATGATCAGAAATTACTTGTGTTACATGCTGGGAGGTTGGAAGAGGAAGTGGAGATTCAGTTACCTATGTTCCCTACGCATAATTCTATCAGAGTCAATCTGCCATCTTTAGAGCACAGTCAATTCCATAAGAATAGCATTGGAAATGGGTTCCAAGATGGAAAACTTCAGTCTACTAGAAATTAAACTATTCTTTCAACTCCAAAATAATAGCGTTAGAAGTAGGCACTCAAGATTGGGGACTTCAATCTATTCGAAATTAAGCTATTTTTTCAAATCCATGAGAATAGCGTTAGAACTAGGCATACTCAAGATGGCGGACCTCATTCTACTCCAAATTTAGCTACCTGAATCTCCCCTATTCTTCTCAACTCCATTGTTATATGTACCACCCAATCATACTAACAGTATGATACTAGTTCATACTCATTCCTAATTTTATCATACTCTAATTAAATTTTGTTTTCCATCAGATCGAAGATCAAAAACTAGAAATCAAGGCATCGAGTAAGATCGGCTCACTAGACAATGTGAAGCACAAGCCGGGTGGAGGAGCCATTAAGATCTTCGACGACAAGGAGTATCTGAAGCAGATGGGAGGAACTAGCAAAACAGGCAGCGAGGGACCTTCAGGCACACAGGTGAGAATATTAGGCACAGGGTTGAACCAGAAATCTAACAAAACTCAACCTAAATCCAATCTAAAAAGTTCACTAAGCAAAAGTGACTCTAGTATACAGCAGGGCAATAGAGTTAGGTCGAATGTTAGGTGGAGCAAATCGGTTGAAGATTTGTGGGAAGAGTCTTCCAAGAAAATGAATAACTATGCCACTGAACAACTTGATAAAGGATTGAAGAAAGTAACTGATAGTAATCACCACAAAACAAAGAAACAAAAAAGTGGAAGTACATCAAAACACAACAAAGATAAACCTAAGAAAAAGAGGAAGGTTTCTTCAGCTAACAATAAAACATCTATAAGATCTAAAACAAAAGTTTTGAAATCCAACAACGATGCATCCAAGAGTAGATCTAATGGGAGGTCTAGTGGAAAAAATGTTAATGAAAAGGGGATTAAAATTAAGAAAATTAAGAAATTTGTGGTGTTGAACATGAAGAATAAGAATGATGCTAACGATAAAAATGAGATTAGACAAGATTTGCTAAGAAAGCAATATGACCAGTTAGTGAGACAGAAAATTAAAGCAAAACTTGGTAAGAAATTCAATGAGAAAGATGGTTTGAAAGCGAGAGGGAAAGTTAGTGAAAACAAGGATGGAAGGGGAGAGAATAGTGGAATGGTTATGAAAAGTAATGAATCCAAAGAACGGAAGAAAGATGGAATTAGAGTTAAAAGTAGTGAGAATTCAAATCAAAGACAAGCTAGTGCTAGTTCATTAGATCCGTTGAAATTCATTGATAAACAACTTTTACAAAATTCTGTAAAAGCTACAAAAGAAGTCAAAGCTATTTCTAGTTCTATGGATATAAGATCTTCTAATGGTGATACAAACAATCAGTTGTTTAAAACAGTGGAAAGCCCCTACGATGATTCGGATTTGGAAGACAAGGAAAGTTTGGTGAAAAGATTTATTGAGAATGAAAACTTTGGAATCAATATGGGAGACGACTCTGTTGATAATCAGGATGATGGATTGAAGAGTAAAGATGAGATGAAAGTAGAAAACAAGAAAAGAAAACCTATTAAACCTGGAGAAAATATGGATGAGAATGAGGAATTACAGAAGAAACAAAAGAAAATACAAGGAAATATTGAAATGAAAGATAAACGAGACCAAAATGTTTTTGGAAGCAAGATGAAAGAATCAAATCCAAACCAGAGTAGAAATTTGACAAATACTACCAATCAATACTCTGATGAAGAAAACTATAACAACTCACTTCTAGATAATGTGCACAAGGTATTATGTGGAACAGCACAAGATATCCCTGATCAACACAATATACCTAGATCCCTTCTGTTCAATTCATCACAGAAAATGAATGCTCCAAGAAATTTTGAAAACCGAAATTCTCCACTGGGGAGCAGTGTTTTCAGTTTACCCCGTAATCATAATTTGCCCGATGTTATTCATGCAGATGAAGTTGATACACATTTACAAAAACCGATAACTCTCCCCATTGGTTACACAGCTTTAGCGATATTGAAAGACAGTAATGGGAACGAGTATTTACAATGTTATGTTCCTGGTAAATGATTCCTCTGATATTATTAGATGAAACCATGAGAAATGCATCCAATAATTAATAGGAATACTTGGAATATAAAGATTTGAGACAATATGACAAATGACAAAAAATTGAACTGCCAAGACAATGGAAAAGAAAATAATGTTCTTAAAAAACCTATGAGTGCTATGACAAAGATTCTCATAAGAAAAAGTTGAAAAAATAAAGACTGGTCATGATTTTTAATAATTTAAAAGTTGATAGGCTACAACTAAGACAATGACAACTACGATTTATGAACTTAAATGAAGAGCTGATTGATTGAAACATTCAAGACTGGAAATAAATTTCAAGAATACCTCTATAAATAGTTTAGAATAGGTGCTATAGATGTAGTTCGTATATTATAAGGAGAAACTGAGTTCATCCTTCAGAGACTGATATTGGAGACAATATTTGAAAAACGATATTTCAGTCTGAATAAAATTCCTTGACACTTTTGTACTTTCAACAGTATTAAGTTACAAGTTCTCAATAATAATAATAATACATATCAGCAACTCAAAGTATTATCGAGTAAGATAATTAATGTAATTTTTTAGAGATTTAGTTTTGAGGAAGCTAGGTTAAAACATAACAAGTTTTTCAAACAAGGTATTTCAATGTCAATTATAATAATTATTGTATTATAAAATTGCATTCTAAATACTGTATTCATTACATGCAATGAACCTGAATTTTTAGGAACGAAATAATTGAAGAATATTGGACGAGAAAAGAATGAAACCCTTAAAGGAAACAACTCTTAGGATGAAACCCTTAAATGAAATACAAATTCAAAACAAGAGCTTCGAGAGAATTTTTATCATCTATGGTTGAAAGCTTACTTGGATTACATTGACGTACATTTCTTAATGAATACTTCGAGCAAAAATATTTTTCAAAGATCTTAGTAGATAATGCATAAAACAAGACTGCAAATTAGATGTACACTTAGGTTCATGTACAAAAGATAACTTTCAGGGTATAGGCCTACATAGAACTAGGACTAGTATTTATTTATAGTGTTAATGACTGTTCAATTAGTCAAGAACTGAGTAGAATCTACATTTAATGATCGTTACAATAAATCATTTAATTATAAATCAACCTCGAATGAATACAGCTCCAAAATTATGATTATTAGTACTAATCAACTCAATTTTCTAGCAAAAGCCTATCTAATCAGTTTGTCAACAGTTATACATTGTCAATCAGTTACTCAACGATTGATTCATAACTTGTTTGTCAATCTGGAAGTTATGTTTTCAGATCGGAGGCAAGAAGAAGTCCACTTGAGAATTTTCAAACTCTAAAAAGGTTCTCAAAATAAACAATTTAGCTGCTTAAATTACCATGCGCTCATTGAAAACAATAGCTGCACCTGTTTTCTCTTTTTCACACAATTTTTCAAGCCTAGGTACACTTAAGAGCAAATGAGTACTGTATGAGCATTCGGTTTGCGAGGAAATATGTAACTGGCCAATTCATACTATAATTATTATTGTACTTGGCATAATGCTATGATCTCGTATTCTATTATTTTAAGATACGCCTTATTAAAGACTTGAAAAAAGGAAATTTCAAGTACTGAAGAGTTGAAAATAACTTTTTCTACCATATTAAGTAACTATGTGCCTTTGTTGTAGCTGTACACAGTTACGTATAAATTCGAAAACATCTAAAATTCAGTATTCTGTGAAATATAACAATCAAGCTTCTCTGCTAATATGTTATATGTACTGGATTTAACGATACTTGGTTTATGACAAAAAGAAATGTTATGACATTTGTTTATGCTGTCATGTATGGCAGTGATCAGTAATCTCAAAAATAAAGCTATGAATAATTTATTACAGTATTAGGCCTATATATAATCATGTGTTCTAATAAAGTTCATGAGATCAACGTAAACTCTACTCCAGTAAATGGAATAATATTAGACAAAAACAGTATAATTATCGTCAGAGAAATTAGAAATTGAAACTCATTTCATTGAATATTCTGTACTTGAAAAAATTACAGTGAAAAATCATTAAAATTGGCTTTTAATAATTTTTTTTAATTGGATCAATTTTTTAAAAATTAAATGAAGTACAGTGAAAATCATTAAAATTGGCTATTAATAGTTTTTTTAATTGAATTCAAATAATTTTAAAATCTAGATTAAAACGAACAGGTAATGTAATATTGATAATTTTAAGACAATCAATTTGAAAAGAGTAATGTTCAACGAGTATTTAAAAACAAATTTCAAACAAGAGTTCAATCTTCTTGAAAATGTTCAAGGAATTGACGGTAGAGCAGAAACATTAAAAAATGATTACTTCTGGATAATGAAACTTAGATAGTGTTTTTGGCAGAAGAAGCAAAATGCAGCAATCATTTATGTACATACAACACATTATTCAATTTTTAGAGACTTCAGTCCAAACATGCACATATAGAACAAGTATTTGTATAATAGTCACACTCTAAACTACTCTACACACTACTCAAACATACAGACTAAGTACTTGTAAAATAATATTGCACTGGAAACTAAAAGTATTATTAGTAAACTACACACTCAACTACACTACACACTACATGATCATTCATGGATAAGGACTTGTAAAATAATATTACACTGGAATCTACAAGTGTTATTAGTAGACTACACAATCAACTACACTACACACTACATGAACATTCCTTGTTATATAATAGCACTAGAACTACGATCATAATACAGTCCAAATTCAGACGTAGAAATAACTCACATATGTAGAGATCAAAGCATCTTCCTCTATTTAAAACACCTCCATGCAACACAGGATCTGTGAAAAAATAATCACACCATTAAAACCTTTTGATTCAGGAGGATCACATTGTTTATTTAGTTATTTTTTTAATCCAAAGTAAAAGTGCATCACTCATTCCATTTGAAATAGTTCCAAGAAAAATTTAATAATATGACCATCCTCTATCAATCATTCGAAGTACAACACTTGAAATCAATCTGATAGACTTAGGATAAGTTTTAATATACATGGATCGATTCCTTATTATACGAGTTAGTATGATAGTAAATTGTGAGGAAATTAATTTTATTACTCATGTGTAACTGATTTTGGGAAGAACATTTTGGTATACAGTTAAATGTTCTATGTTCAAAGTAAGTATTCTGTTATTTTTATGCCTGTTCTTCTCTATTATTTGATTTATTTGTCTACAATGCTTTTCCAGTTGAATCTTGGTTTCAGGAAAGAGGACTGACTTGGATGTTTGATGTATTAGTTTTCATAGTTAGGAATCATTTATTGGCTTGCAATTGAGGAAATCATTTTAATGTGTAGTTAGAAAATATTTCACACATCTATTTATCCTCATACTTTTCCCAAGTTACAATGCAGTACTTGGGGAATGATCAAGATATGCTCGATTATTGAAAACTTTCACGTTCTTAAAATGACAAAATTTCAATAATATTCACCACCCATTATTTCAAAGCACATTTTCTAAACATTGCTTCAAACCAACTGATTCTAAATTGAGTTTTTAAATGTATTCAACTAAGAAATTAATAATGAATTCAAGAACCTGCATTGTAGCTACAATTCTTTGATTTACTCATTTTCAAAGCTGTTACAGAATAAGATGCTAGCATTACATGCATTATTTTTTACAGCATGTTTTCATGTTGATATGTATTGCATCATAAATTTAGTCCTCTTATCATCTAGCATAAATGGATTTTAAGACAATTTCAATCTCAAGTAAAATTGGCATTAAATAATGTGATTGGCATTAAACATTATAAAGGCTACGGATCAAACCAAAACTTCCAAACACTAATCAAATTGAGATTATGCAGGAAATTTTTGGAATAAAATTATAGTTCCAATCACAAATAATTGAGATTCTGTACAGAACAAAGTACCTCTTCCTAATTCCTATCCAAATTTAAACCAGTGCAATATTCTTCCAATTTCATTATTTCGAATCCTCGAATTCTCTCAGTCTATAAAGAACAAAAGATATAATATTATGAACACTGTAAATTGACAAAATAACTTGAGCATCCGTTTAATTAGAATACTTCAAATTGAAATAATTTTATTAGTAAAGAAAGTGGAGAGAAGTAGTAATTTTAATAATATAAAACTCCCTTTAACGTACCTAATTGAATCACTCTCATACAATTATTCCCTTTTCAATATATCCAACAAGATCTCAGAGATCCAATCGTTGAGAAAAATCCACCAGGGTCCGTTGAAAATCAATCCCGATACGGTACCAACTTCTTGAAAAAACTTCCATGAAAATGCTGTTTGGAATCATAGCCGGAAGCCTGAGAAAAATAAAAGGAACATTGAGCATATCACAAAATTGAGAAATGTAAACTTTACTATTACTACACAGTTTAAGAAGAGGTACAATCATTCTTTCTCATTACTTTTTGAATGGGTATTGTTTTGAAACATAGTACTAACAGAAATCTACTAGTTTAAAGGTGAATTATTGCCTGAGAAAGTTAGCAGAAACCGAAATATTCAGGCTACAGATGAAAGATTTTAGTTCAAATGAATAGCCTACCTAATAGAATAGAATAGCCTCTCCACTTCTATTAACGAGGTCATCCATTTCATTTGGTCATCCTCCAACATGACTCCTATTATATCTTATTCCAAAACCATAGACTATGAACATTTGCATTTTATATTACCATTATGTAATTATTTATATATGTTCGCTTGATTTTATTATTTTCATTTCACATGTAACTTACCTACCATTTTATACAATTCTGTTTGTAAATTAAAGCTTATATAGTTACTGTATCTATTTTATACAATATATATATGCTTTTGTGAATTGAAAATACCTTCTACATTCATTTGCACTTTATAATTAGTGTGATAACCTTGATTCATACTTTTCATCAAAAAATAACTTTATAATAAAAATTATTGTAAACTAGTACCTACCGTATTCACTTTGAACACGATTCCAATGACATAGTGTTCCCATTCAAAATATTAATTTATTTTCGTACTCACCATCAAAATCAAATCAGTGAAATGAAACCAGCATCTTAAAAAAACGTGTGTCTCAAATTGTAGGCAACATGCTACATGTGAGTTTCTCTTTCTTCTACAAACAACTCTACAATAAACTCAAAACAAAATAAGAACTGGAATCTACAATATTACCTTAGCGTATTGTAACTTATCAACTTACATGAAAGCTAAAATAAAAGCATCAACTACAAAAACAACTTGCCGAAATTATTGCATGCACGATCACGCACGCTCAACCACAACATAACCTCCATCTCTTGACTCTTGATGAGAGATGAGCTGATTCAACTCGGCCCGCTATTGGTCTATTCTACCAAGTCAGCTGATATGAAAATCATTTTGAATTTGAAAAGTTTTCCGTCTTCCCGCCTTTTCCTTGTCTTCAACAAGTCAACAACCAATAAAGACTGGAAAAGTCAAGTTTTCTTTGATTTTTATTCTCAACTTCAATTAGAGGATCTCCAGTTCTTTGTCAAGTCCTCTCATAGCCTAAATATTAGTCCTCTCTTTACTCTTTGTCAAGTCCTCTAATTTTCTTCACCTATTTGGTGAAGAAAACATGGCAATAAAGTGTTGACAAAATCCCCAGCTTTATTTTGAAACAGGCTCAAGTTTAAAAATATATAATATTATATATTGGATTTTCACATGTACGGTATCCAATAATCTTTAGACCCGAAAGGAGTAAGGTACCGTAGCTCGAAAAAAGTATGAATCAAGGTATAGTCTATGACAATTTCTCTGTAGCACCCTGCTTGAATGTGTCACAGCTTTTGTTTATTGTGTTACCACAGAGTCCCATGCACATGTCACAATCGCAAGAACTTCAGTCAAAGTTGAGTTAAATTCTTGGAGACGGAAAGTCTACGCGAGATGGGAAAAAACCACTGAACGCTACGATATATGAACAGCTAAAAGCGATTCTTCAAGTACTATTCAGTTGTAGTTTTAGTATTGCTACTACTAAGCTTATTTTGTACTGTCGTTCAAAGCTTGAGGATGGTTAGTATAAACAGGTAGCATGCAGACTTGCTTGTCTGTTTCTGGATTAGAGCAGTGAGCTCAGTAAAAAAATTAAATTGAAAATTGTTTTCAATGGGGAGATGAAGGTTGAGAAGAGATTTTTTGGGAAACCAAGGCTACTTTTGAATGATATTAAATACAATAATAATGTCATAGAGCAGCTTTTCTTGAAAAATTTAGTTCCTTGAATTTTCCGATATTAGTTGGAATTTGAGAGAGGTTCAGGATGATTAACTCATGAGAGATGCAAGAAATCTGTTGAATCCTTCCCATCCACTCAGGAAAAATCAAATTTGAATCTCATCATTTTTAGAGAGCCACTGTATTAATTGGCGTACTTCACTTGATTAACTGGAATTTTTATAGGGGGCTAAATGCACATAATTTAGCAGAAGGCTATTTATTCTTTTTTGACAGAGAATGAAAAATAGGTAGAGTATACAAATGATGAAAAAACGGAGATTTTGACAAATTTTATTGTAAAATTTGGCAACTTCATTAATATCGTTATGAAAAAGCTCTCAATAAAGAGTTTTTCTCATTTAGATAGGTGGTGCTTGATTTGAAACACTTTAAGGAGCTGAAGTGACAAGCAAGTCTGCATTCAATTATCTTGTAAGATCAGAATATATTTAATCTTCAAGTTTAAAATTAATATATAGGTACTGGACCACACCAAAATTGATTTCATGCGAGAATGTTGAAGATAATTTACTATTGTTTGTATCCATAATATAACCCACATGAGTGAAGTTGAATTTTATATATTCAAGAGTGTTTAATTAATGAAAAATAAAGTTTATTTGAACTCAGATTTGATAGCAAATTATTGTAATAGAAATTGGGGGTTGCATAGTTACCGGTCTTAATTTTTCATCTTACGTTATCCATGATGAAGAATAATAATGTTCAATAAAATGTAAAAACATCAAAAGTATGATGTCATACATGATATGAACTTGAATGAATTGAATCTAGAAAATTTCCAATCATTTCACTTTAAATTTGAAAAATTCCAGGCAATGCTGGAATCAGTGCTTCATATAAAATTGTGGATTATTATTTTTTGCACCTCACATTGGTAGTAGAATTATTATTATCTTTAATAAGCCATGGATTTTGTAAATATTTTTATATTGCTCTGTATTAGAATGTGAAACACTAATTCCCGTACAATTAATATTTTTCAAATGATAATTAAGTTATAGAGAAATGGTAGGCTAATGGCTGCCAGAAAAAGCTTGAAACAATAATTAGACTATCAATTATTTTTCTGATAGAATACAGAAAACCTTGATTGCCACAAAATTGATATTTTTCAAACGATAGATCTACCTAATTCTAAATTACTTCTAAATTCTACCTAATTTAGCATTAGAGAGATTAATTAGTAATGGCAGCCAGAAAGAAAAATGAAAGAAGTATGAGTACTGTATTTTCTGATTGAATATGGAAGTAGAAAGATACATGAAAAATTTCCATCTCAGAGGATGATATTATTTTATGAATAATTTCCTAATAATTATGACATCCAAATTCAAATGACTTTAATAATCACTTCCTCGGTTGTGATTGAATATCGCCGTGTACACTGACTTTTCAGAAACACAACAGAAATAAAAAGAATCTTCAAGATATTGTGTGCACATATTCATCCTTTCATTTTAAACTGTATAAAGTATTTGTAAATATAATGTAAATAACTTTTTCAATAAAAATAGTATTAGAAATTAGCGAAATTATGTGCTGTTATAAATGTTGCTCTACAGCTTAAGCACTCGATAATTTCTCTATATTCATGAAGTATGATTTATTTTGTATAGATTCATTAGCTAGGGAAAAGAATAATTTGACAATATAATATATCCATTAAACTTGAATATTCAAATACTGCAAGTAATCCCAATGATTAATCTTCTATATCCCCCAACAAAAATTCCAATAATATTCATACTAATAGTTTTCTAGATAATTCTTGTTTTCTGATAAACAACACCAAATTGTGAGTGACTGAGCTCACTGAACTTTTAATAATTATTAATATAGAATACGGTATCAGACAGAATCCATTTCTTCATATTGTATTTGCTATTTGATACTTTCGTAAAATAATTAATCTAATTGTTGATTAAGTAAAGGACAGCTGTAATCTGTAATTTGAACATTGTTAAAACATATTAAAAGTTGACGAATCATATAATTTCCCATGAAATTGATTGTCTATAAATTTTTGTGGGTTTCATTACATAAAAGAATAAAATAATATGACAGTACATGAGTAAATCTCAATTCATGATCCACGAATAAAAAAGGATACTGTACGCGGTCTTGCTGCATTTCTTGAATTAAATGCAAATCAAGCCAAACTCGACCACAATGTTTTTCAAGGTTTTTGAAACTTAAAAAATGTAAAACCTTTTAAAAACAACTTTTCATTTTGATAAAACTCAAATTTATCGTTATCATATATTTGCATCATTGTGATATAACTTTAGGCAGCTCTATAAATTTCGTTTTCAATAGAATTTCAATTTTTGCTCTGTAGTAAGAAATACGCTGTAAAAGAATATAGGCTAATTTCAAAATAGTTGAACTCAAAGTTGAGGATAATTTTGTTAAAGTAGACAAAGCAGTTAATTTTATTCGTCAACAATATTCATGGCTGAGGTTTAGAGCTATTACTGAATATGTATTGGGTTAATGGCAACAGCATTAATTTTGAATTATGAGATCAACTGTTATGTGAATAATTTTCACTGTGACAAGCTAATAAAAACGAATCACAAAACTTATATGTGATAAGTTGGGAATTTGAAAACAAATTATTATTGTTAGATTGATGAAAAAGTACATTTTGAGTATGGTCATTAAACCACCAGTTAGTAATAATATGTTTAAATAATCATACAATAAGTATTTACATTATTTGTATAATTTTGCAAGATATGTTCAAAAAAGTGTATATTATTACACAATAATTTGAGAGTAAACTAGCAATCATTGTTAAATGTGTTGATTTTAAGACTGTTACAAGAATAATTTGAATTTTTTTTTGAATTAATTAAATGTTCTTTAAAAAATAATAACTGTAAGAATTGATATCAAAATTACCTGAATTTTCATTATTATTCATTTTATAATCAATATATTTTTTAAAGGATGTCTAGATCATGAATATTAATCAGAAAATCAGTGTAGCATTAATTTCTTCCTGTGGCATGATACAAGAAAGCTTTCATATTTTTATTTGCAATGTCAATTATGTGATGAGAAGCTTCTTCCTCTTACAAAGTTCAGTGAATTTATTCACATTATGTCAGTATTCTCTTATAACCAGCTTCGTACTCAAAGTTACTATATAAGACCGATATTTATTACTTGTATTTCATATTTTATGTAAACGTTTTGGTTTTTTGTAATACTGTGATGAATGTTACATTATTTAAATCTGAAAATATATTGATACTATTACAAACTGAATGTGAATTTTCGCTTCCATACAAATACGCTTACTCTTTTAATTTTTTAAAGATTTTATTTTGTCAATGTTTGGTAGTTCCTTCAATATTAAGCTTACAAGTTGTGTTGGAACCGATGCTCAACTACCAAAACGGTTTCTGGAATATAGAGCTTCTATCTCAAGGTAAGTGGAAATTCTGAATGAGCATGTCGGAATGTAGCAGGCAAGATGCATGCTACATGTTCCATGAATGGTCTAAATGTTTTTCAACTCGACTTAAGAAGGAATCGAATTGGGCGCTCGAGAAATGGTAGATTTCATTCACAATGATTTCTTAGACAGAAATTGAATTGAATATCAGAATAAAAGCAATTAGTTAAGGGGGAAAGACTCTGATGGAGTTGAAAATTAGAATGAAAAATATTGTAGAGGAAAAAACTATGATGTTACTTGTATCAGCAGGAGAAAGTTGATTAAGTAGTCAACTGCGGTTCTCAGAAGTTTAGTAGATAATTTACTGGTCCAGTAAACTTACTAGACTAGTAATCCTATTTACTTGTACAATGAAACTGTTTACAGGAGCAGTACTTTCTAATAAACGACTGAGAAACTGATTAACCGAACTATATTTATAATATAAAGAGTACATATTATTAACACTAACCATATTATGAAATACTTAGAACAGAAAACAGCAGCATACATCAAGGAACAACAAATAAATAATAGAATTAATAGTGATTATGATATTGATTGTTTCGAATTAACAGCATCAAGGAGAAACTAATTTAGGAAGATTTTTACCGACATAAAATGAAATGCAAAATAACACCAAAATGAAATCATCAAACAATCTTCAAAAAAACACATCATAATTTGAGTTTCAGAATTTTTCTAAATAATTCAGAATTGTCTACGCAGGTACAGAAATTGAAACTTCTCAATTATTATCAAGTATTATGTGTTATACACGTAACATGTAATACCGATACTGGATTTTCAATATATTTCCAGGTTAATTAAACACTTTCACTGAATAATGCTACTAAAAAAGTTGTTATATGTGTAAAATGATTACATGATTTCATTCAGATTATTCTTTCATAAATGCCGATTAACTTGTTTACTCTATAATGAGCATTTTGGAGGTGCTTTCAGAATTAATTTCTTGCTTCAATATTTACATTGAAGAATGAAGATGTTATGTTTTCTAAGAGAGGACATTCAATACAATTGACAGAAGCAATTCAGAAACATATTTGAGGTAGGGAATCTATGGTAAGTGCAATAATATCATGGAAAATTATGATCCAGTAGTTTGCACTCAACACTAGAACAATCACATGCATCTGTGTGATTAGATGAATCAGCGTTTCCCACAATAAGAGCACAAATTAGATGAAGTTGATGTTTTCGATAACTTTTTTTGGAATAGAAATTTGTTGATAAAATTGACTGGGCAAAATGAAAGATATCAATGAGCGAACAACAGTTCACGACTGATGATTCCACATCTGGAACCTGATTTGCTTTGATCAACTACATGAGTTACAGTTTAAGTCTCGGTTCACACGATCGGTGCGGTGCGGCGCGGCTACCAGCGGTTCCATGTGTGGGAGAGAGACAGAAAAAATCCGCAGGTAGCCGCGCCACGCCGCTCGTGAGAACCGAGACTTAATAAAATTTATCCAAGAGCTTTGCAGTTGAGGTTTTTGGTTTAATTAGATGCACACAAAACACTGTAGATCTAAATATTTAGAAAACTCCACTCGCACTTTATCTAAAAAGTTTCTAAAAATAATAAATATTTTTATCATATAACTTTTTTTATCAAGAAATATTTTAATATATTATCTCTTCGAGATGACAGTTGTTAAACTGCGTATAGGCTAAATGGAGTTACCTTGCAAGATGCAGGAGAAACATGGTTATTCAATGTGGTGCCGTTAGGCCTATATCATCTCTAATTATATAAATCATTTGCCTTGATATTTCAATGGCCTCGACAGAAATTATATTCTGTTAGTCTGGTAATCTAATCTATCCTATCAAACTATCTGATTTATTCAACAGAAATAAAATCTGCGAAATAATTCTATTCTTATATAATACGGTACCTGTAAAGCATAAGAAAGTTTCTTATAAGAGAATCTATTCACAGAAGATGGTTTTCTATCACTTTTTCCTCATACAAAACTTTCTCAGTTTTTATTTTTTCAAGTGAGAGGAATTCATCAACACGTTTTTGATATTAATATGTTATTTCAGTAATTCTCATGATTATGTTTTCAAATTAAATAATATATAAGCTATTTACAGTAGAGTACAAATTAAAATTCTACAATCCAACTATTTTCTTACCTGTACCGTACGTATATACTACAAAACCATCATAATAACTGCACAAAAGCCAATCAAATTAAACTACTAGAAAATAACGTCATTAAACAAACCAATGCACCATGTTGAGCTCTATGACGTCATTTACAGCAATTAGATTTAACGGTCATTTACAGCAGTTAAATTTAACAGTCATTTACAGCAGTTAAATTTAATTGACAGCTGTGCAATCGACCGTAAATCTACTGGCGACCCTTTCATGAAGGGATATCAATTGAAATATTGTGAATGATTTTAGGGGGAGGATGGAGCATCGACAGACGTATCCAGGAACACATCCAGGCAAGCATCCAGGTCGAGGGACCGGCGCCAACTGTCACAGACGAGTATAGTCAGGGAAGGAGGCCACCAATCACGCAAGAGAACCAGAGATAGCACCCTCAACGAGACCAACAACAACGGAGATGCCACTAAGAAGTCTGATGATGCAGCGGAAGAAGGCGAAACGAGCAAGGTTAAAGAGGAGGCTGGGGAACAAGGGAAAGAAGAAACTGTAACGAAGGAGGAACAAGGAAAAGAAGAAGCTATCACGGAAGAGGAGCAAGGAGAAGATGGGAAAGGGAAGGGGGAACAAGATGGAGAGAGTCAAAAGATAGAAGAGGAGGGCGAAAAGGTAGAAGAAGAGCGAAATAAAGAGTGCAAAGACGAGAAAGATGAACCACATGGAGAGGAGAAAAAGGAAATCAAGGAAGAAAGTGGATCTGATGTTAAAGAAACTGAATCCAAAGAAGAAAAGTTAATTGCTGAGGAGTCGAATAAGGTTGAAGTTGTTAAGAGTGATGTAGAAGATGCAGCCCAAAAAGAAGCTGAGAAAGAAGTAAGTGACAAAATAGAGACTGATAAAAGTACGACTGATGTCAAAGAAGAATTGAAACATGAAGAGGAGGTGAAAGATGAAGGAGGCGTTAAAGATGGAGAAAAGGTGGAAGATGGAGGAGAAAACAAAGATGAAAAAGAAACAAAAGATGAGAAGAATAAGGAAGGTGAAGATATAAAACATGGAGGAGAGAAAAAAGATGAAAAAGAAATTAAAGATGCAGAGAAGGTGGACGATAAAGAGAAGACAAAAGATGAACAAGAAGTAACAGAAGTGAAAGATGAAGGAAATTTGGAAGATGAAAAAGAAGTAAAAGATAAAATAAGTACTGATAAATGTGAGACTGAAGTGAAAAACTTGGAAAAAGAAGCAGATGACAAGTTGAAAAGTGATGAGAAGAGCGAATCTGTTGTGAAAAAAGAGGCAGCTGAAGAAAAACAAACATTGCAGGAAGAGGAGGCTAAGGAAAAGAAAATTGAGGAAGAAACAGGGAAGGAAGAGACAAAAAAAGATCAGGATAAAGTGGAAACTGATAGTGCTGAGAAGAAGGAAGCTGCTAAAGAGGAGAAGGAGAAGGGAGATGCCAAAGAATCAACTAAAAGTGATGGGGAAGGAACTGAAGTTGAAGAGACAGTGGTAGAGGCTGGAGAAGAGAAGAAAGATTCACTTGTAAGTGACGAAAAGAAAATCGATGAAAAATTTGCAGGAGAACAGCAAAACGAAAAGTTGGATGAAAAAACGGAAAAGAAGGAAAAAGTGATAGAGAATGGAGAAGTAGAGACCAAAAATGAGCCAACAAAGAGCATAGACGAAAAAATATCTGAGAAAGATCAAAGTTCTGAACCATGTGATGTAGGAAGCACGGAGAAAAATTCAGAGAACAAAGAAAATGACTCAAATAAAGATGCTGCTGATAAACAACTTGAGAGCAAATTGAAGGAATCTGATGTCAAAGATGCAGGTGAAAAACCGGTAGAAAGTTGCACTAAAGAAGATGTCAGTCAGAAAGAGAATACTGAAAAGAAAAATGATACTAAAAGTGAATCTTTAGGAAAAGATGAGTGTAAGAAACCAGAAGAAAGTGGCACAAAAGAGGAGACAGAAGTCACCAAGAAGAAAGATGATGAGGAGGTGGGACAGGAGAATAAACTGACAAAAGAAGAAATAGCAAAGACTAAAGAAGAACTGAACGAAGTGGAAATCAAAGAAGTAGACTGTAAAGAAATGAAAAATACTTCAAAATTGGAAGATACTTCAAAACCAGAGGAAAGTGGGAAAGGGATTGATGAATTAGATGATAAAATAAAGAAAGAAAGTAGTTCACAAGGGAATAAATCACCAGATAAACAGAAACAGGTGACTGATTTGAGTAAGTCAAAGATTGCTGAGAAACCCACGCAGTTTGATACAAATATGATAAAAACATTGGAAATCGGTACAAGTCAGGTTGAAACAAAAACTGCAAACAAATCCACTGAAGGAGCTGCAAATTTAAGTGATAAGAACGAAATAAAATTCGAGAATAAGATTGAACAAAATAAAGATAATAGCACTGTCAAATCAGATTCCAAGGAAATAAATGAGAAAGAGAAGTCATGTGATATGAAAAGCAATGAATTAAACATTAATGGAGTAGGAACAGGTAACCAGAAGGGGGCGAAATGTGATGATAATGATTCTAAAGTAGATGCAGCAAAGAATGTTACAAATGGTGACATTGGTATATCCAAAAATCACTGAGTAGATATTGTTGTCAGTACGTATAAACCATGTGTAACTAGACCCTTATGACTGTATACCTCCCTTTTAATAACCAGGAAAGACTTAAAAAGAGGGAATTTTGATAAATTCACTAGAGTTGAGTCAAACATATGTCATCTTGTTTTTGAAAGTTGAGATACCAGTGCGAAACAAGACCCTGAACAACTTAATCAGCATTGAAAATATGTTGATGTTACAAGTAGAAAGTTGTACATAGTCTCCTCAATATACCTATCTATGTACACCCTTAACGCTAGCTGAAAAAACTACAACTCTTCTATTACATTAGTTAAGACTGGAGTTAAGGTCGATTCAGATGTTTGGAGGAGGAGATTATGTTTCTGTGCAACTGTTCTTGCTAATCAGAATAGTGTGGAAAAACAATGGAAGAAGGATAACAAGAACTGAAACGTTGACGAGGTGAATTTTTAAAGAAATAAACCAAATATATTTCGAAAAAATTTCTTGCTGCAGTTTGAGTAAAATTGTTTGACTAACATGCTTGAAAAATAAAATTCTTGACGGCTACCTTGAGTAAAAACAATTCTGGTAATAATTTTTGTCAAATGAAAAAATAGTAGGGAATTTTGTGAGAAAAAGGATGATTTCCACATGAATTTTGAAAGAAATCAGAAACATTTTGGATCAGGATATTTGCAGCTGAGACTGCGACCTTACCAAAATTTCGAGAAAATGGGAAGTTGTAGTCCTGGTAACCTCCTAGGAGGCGAGACATAGTCTGAGTATAAAAAGTGAGAAATGAAATGGAAACATAGAAATGAATTAATACAAACAAATTTATGAAATTTATATGTCTGTCCATTCGCAGCCTTCAATCAAATGTAGTTTAGCAACATGAACCAGAATCTCTCAAAATATAGGTATTAAGGGTAAAGTGGATAATGAAAGCAATGACCTGTTCCTTACTTATGTATCCTATACCGAACAGTGATAGATCAATCAAATTAATTGCCTTTCTTAGTTAAGTCATAATTTTCTACTTCCATTTAGTGCGCTTAAAATTATTTGAATAACTTTTTAATTATTCAGATAAAAAAAAAGGTATGAATAAGTTGTATGTTATAGAAGTGTGAAACGTGCAACACGTATGGTATAGAAATTACTCTGCACATTAACGATAGTTCCAAACTGAAGTAACATGAGTAGGTGCTGTATAAAATAATATTAAAAATGACGAGATAATGGGCTATAGAAAATTAGAGTTATAAATGACTCGTATTCAAGTGATACATTCAAGTGAATAAGATTGCAAAAATGAATTTGATAAATTAACACAAAAAGTTAGTTTGTTAGAGCTGGAAACATCCGATGTAACAACCATTTCAAAGTACAGCCTGTCTTGATGATATATGGTTCTAATTTTTTGAAATTATTTATATAAAATATATTACAACTAGGTACTGTTCTCTGAATCCAAGGTATTCGTGAGATATATCAAACTGTTAAATCTCCATGAAAATTATTTATCCATTACTAAAAAAATCAGGTAGGCCTACAGTTAAAATTATATTCAAAAATTGATGAAATTAGTAGAGATACTATATTGTAGGTTCAATAGATAGTGTGAGAATAATAATGTAAACCAAAGAGGAATCTCTAACACTGACAAAGTGTAATTAATTTCTATAAATTACAATGACTCAATTGAAATAATGGCTAGAAAAAGGACCAAGAAGCATGATAAAATGTGGTAAGGTGTATTCAATTCAATAAAACTAATTTTATCTTGAGGTACAAGGTTGTAGCTCGGATTCATAAGCAGGACATATACGACTAAAATACAAAACTAACAAATATCAACCTCAACCTATAATGATAGAGAATTGATTGAGTAGGAAGCTACAAGCTCAACATGATAAAAAATCTATACAGTCACTAACAATTAGTATAAATTATTTATGTTTACATCATCAAGACAGGCTGAGTTGCTATCTCATCATCATCCTTCCATTACCCACGCACAAGCTTAGAGCTTTTGTGCATCATCCCTAGCAAAAAAAATCGAATCACAAGTTAAATTCACATTTGATGAATGTAGAAACAGGCCTAAGTTAATTTTAAAGCAGAATAGGGAAAACTACTGATAAGCTAATGAGAATGTGATAAGTTTGAGTCTGTGGAAGCTTTAGTGGATAGCAAAATTCAATACTAGGCCTATCTCAAAAATTAAATTTAAGCATCAGTTGAATTAGCAATTTTTTGATAAAACTATGTAATCATTGGTCTTCCTTTCTTTAACATTGTTATTCAACTTTTTGATTACAACAAATTGTTGAATTACAATTCGACTTCAATTCATTGACTCAGCTTCCCTTATTCTTTTCAATAAGAATACAGGTGAAGATGGAGAAAAACGCTTTTCAAAAATAAAAATTATTTACACTGACTAAGTTGAAAAACTAATCACAGTAAACTTTATTATTCTTCATATTATTATTTCATTACTCTTAATATGTGAACGCGGAACCGGTATTAAAAAATATTATCTAATCAAATTACTAGGTTGCACTAATTCCTGACACCATAAATATTGTTATAAATTATATTTATTTTTAGTTGAACTTCTAGATAAAATTAGTATGGTACGAGATGAATAGAAAAATATGAAAATATATATTGGGTGGAATGTAACTGATATTAATATAGCAACGCTTCCGTTCATTGATTATAGGCCAGAATTCTATAAATTTTAGCCTACTTTCATCCAGCTTTCAAATAATTTAGTATTAAATACATGTAAAAATAAGGAATATATTGGACACTATAATAATATTAATATTGCAACGCTTCCGTTCATTTTGATCCGTGAGATTTGGCCTTAATTTTATCTATTTTCGCATACTTTGATCCAATAATTTGGTGCAAAATATGAATTAAGATACGGTAGCCTATATAACTCTTGCACTGGTGGCATTATTTTGTATGAGTAGATAACCAAACTAGGTTAAAGCTAAACTAGGTAAAGATATTTTTATAAATGAATTCATCCCAATAACTGCTTCAATCATTCTAAGCACTGCTTTTCTCATTATAAGTTGGAATGATTGAGAGTTTGTAGTGAGTAGACTACTGGGCATGTGCTAAAAATATATACAGAGTAGACTATAATTTCAATCAAAATATGAAATTCTAAAATATACTTGCGAATGAAAAACATGAAAATGAATGAAATGGAACATAGAAATGAAAAAATACTGTAAATTTTCTGTTAACCTGGAGAAACGGAATTTTCAAGAATTAATTATGAAAGAAACGATGAACTGAAAAACTTATTATGAAAACTTAGGAAAAAGCTTAAAAATACATTAGAAATAATCTACATTTTGAATAATCAACCAGCACCAAGCCCTCAAATCTTTTTTCTATCTTGAAGTGATCATAAATTATTTAGATTATTTATAGTTTAAAATTGAGAGATAAATTTCAAATTAATACTCGCCAGATAATTTATAAATTCAACGATACACAAGTTATATTTTTGGAGAGTTACAATAGGCTTCCAAAAAATTTGTCACTTTTAAAATATATTTATCAAACAATTATAAAGAATGGAAATGAAAAAGAATGATAGCCGTTTCTTCAGGTTAAGAGTTGATGAAGCTAAAGTATGCATTTTATAATAAAAAATCAAATTCTCCAGCTTGGAAAATTGAGTGTCAAAAGTGTAATCAAAATCTATTTTGAGTTCATTTTTGTATAATTTTCAACAAAACTTTCGCGCTGAGCAAAGAAATCAAATTGGAATCAGATATGAAGATTGGATCAATCTGAGACCGTTCGTTAATAATAAATTAGATAAGTGTAGAAGAATGAAAGAAATACTGTGAACACTGATAACCTGGAGGAATAAGTTCTTTGTAAGAATTACTGTTAGAATAGGGAAAGAACTAGAATACGAACTACAGTACACAATCGATGGAAAAGTACGAAAATCGACGATTATACTTTGTAATTGTTTTGAAATTAATAAAATACCTTTACTCCAGTGTCTAGATGTTTTTACTCCAAGGCAATTATTACACCTTATTCATCATCACTTACTAATAGATCTATTATTGACAATAGTACCACTGAGATCTAATTGTATTAACAATGGGGTAGTGGTAATAAAACAATTTCAGAACCTGAATTTATTTCATTATTCCAAGATTTTAATAAAATTGTCACCAAGTACAATATTACAATTCGCCGAATATTACTGTGCAGTTATAATAGAATTGAAAAAATCCAATATTGAAAGAAGTGTATGGGACTTTTTTTGAAATCAATTTAGTGCTGAATTACCAAAAACTTTGTGAACGTTGATGTCGAATATAAAATACTTCGCATTACACTTAAAATTAACCATAGGTAGTCTTATTCTTTTCTCGTACTCTCATAGTACACTCCTCAATTTTCTTTCAACTTCAAGCCAAACACTGTAATTCTAAGGCATCAAGATACAAGGTCTGGAAGAATAGATACGAACCATCTAAAACTACACCCATATGAATTCATAGATGAATTACCAACAATGAAATTAAAAATTCTAAAATCCCAACATTTCAAATCTAAAATAGTTTCTAAAATTTAGAAATTGGGTTAGTAGCAACAATAAAGCAATACTTGTTTTTACAAAAAGCATATATATTTATGGAAAAATGTTTGATTGTACAGCAGATGAAACTATGGCACTAAATTATGTAAACCAAATAGTACAAAACAGTGGATAATAAAAAAGAATACAATAAGTGATTCAAAATAAATGTTTGAAATATACCTAAAATAAGAAATAAATCAACATGTTAGTCAATTGAAGAGAGACTAACAAAGAATATACTGTAAGTGATAAGATGAATAAACATGATCAACATCGTACAAATTTGAGAAAGGATACAAAATATTTGGAATGGATTATTATAAATACTACAGATATCACAGCCTCATGAGGCACAAATATTCGAATTGCAACCATTTTAGTCTATACATTTCGTTTGATATAGTGAAATATAAGATACAAAATATATTCTTTAGATATTCAGCTAGCCTTACATGTACTACGATCTACAAAAATCTACATGAATGCTAATTTATAATATCCACAGGAATTCAGAATCCAATATTCTTATTATACAGTACTAAGGATGGCAATAACTTAGGCGGCGAGCAATAAGCAACTAGCAACTAGTGTTTCTAGTTGCTTATTGCTCCGGTGTGCGAGCCGCCTTATTGCTCGATATTGCCCAACTTTACTTACAATTGAATTTCATTGAAAACACGTCTTCAACATCCCCTCACAAAAGTAGAAAAATATTCAATTTGATAAAATACTCCCAATTTATTAATCAACTTCACCACTTTATCAACTTTAAACATTAATTGATTAATCAACTTTAAACATCTTCCACTTTACCACCCTACTTCATTGAGCTACTGACTTCAACATCCCTTCACAGGTAAGTATATATCTTGGAAATACACTTTATTACTTTATAAATACTGAATAAAAAGACTTGAAGTTGTCAAACCCACATATTTAATAGAACAACGAGATACCGGTTTCGGTTGTTACACCATTATCAGTCTCTGGTAAACTAAAACTAAAATACGTTGCAGCAGAATTTATTTTAGTTTTAGTTTACCACAGATTGATAATGGTGTAACAACCGAAACCGGTATCTCGTTGTTTTTTTGAATATGTGGTTTTGACAACTTCAAGTCTTTTTATTCAGTATGGATAACTACCAGAATGTCACCTTCACTACTACACAGAAAGTTACTTTGTAAATATTTTTGAAAGTGTGTTGCTTAATTAAACATAGCAAAGATGATTTGCTAGTAGTTTATAAATCATTACACCAACACTTGAGGACCATTGCAACCTATTCTTTATCCCATCGAAAAACATTAAATTTGTCCCTTATTTTCGACAACCTATTTTCTATCCTTAATTACTTGTAGAAAACCAAAAATATAAAATGACAATTAATGCTGACATTCAACAAATGTTACAGGATAAAAAATATAATGGAAGCCACGTGATTCTTAATGTGGTTAAATAATCAGTATAAAATATTTCAAAAAGAAGTGAACATACTATATCACTGACAATACATTTAATCAATATAGTATTGAAAAAGACACGAGGAAAGTTTTTCTCAACAAACCTCAGAGTTGAATAAACATTATGTAAAAATGTTTTCAAATTATTTTGTAGAAGTATCAGAACCTTCAAATGCATTGTGAACTCACTCGTCCGAAATAAAATTCTATAAAAGTTACGAACGATTCTCAATGACCATAGTTGACTACTTGGATAAACTAGAGGATAGACAACTATAAATGAAGCTTTGTAATTGGAGACGGCAATGAAGAGATCTTTGTAAGAAATTACTACAAAAAACCTGCAATTATTTCAGAGATATGATATTCTACGAAAACATAAGCCTACCTAAACAATAGCAGGTTTATGACTAGGATTCAAAGAACCCCGTTTTCAAACCTTAATTGAAAAAAAAATGTAGAATTAATAATCCCAGATCAGTTTGAAAGATCAACTATTACTTGAAATCCAACAAAGGAACACTATTCAACGTACGCAATCGACTTAGAAACAAGGAAACTTAAAGATAATTAAACTCTAGATTTGACTTTTTGAATTATTATGAAAAAGGAGATTATAGAATAAGGAGTCAGTCTCCAGAGATTATGGCACTGTGAACTAATTGTCTACAAATCCTTAAAAAAGTTATGGTAGAAGTGTCAATCTTAACAGTTCCTAAGTCTCTAGTTCTTCAAATTTATATAAGAAAATTACTTATACAATGAATACAATAGCAGTGAAAGATTTGAGATGGAAGATCTGAGAGCCTGAATGGACGTATTCAAAATTCTAAATTCTCAAAGTTCAAACGTTGGATGAAAACTGGGATTCATAAAGGGTGATTTATCAATTTTATCGAAAGTTTGGTAAGCAATTTTCGCTTTTACAAATCCTCTACAAAGCCAACAAATATATAAGCTTACAGATTCTACAAGCCTACATTCGAATATTACATATTCAAGTTATTTAGATAAAAATATTTGAAGTCATAATACACATATAAACATAATATGGTACAACACAATAAAAATGTCAATGAGTTGACGAAGACAACACTACTAACCGTACTTGAACACTCACACATAGAAGAGGTTCCATAAGAGTTGCTCGAATAATTGCCAAGCCTCCTTGTGGATTTTCAATAATCAAGGTATTGGAGGTTGTGTGTAGTAGCCTTCTTTACGGTTTCTTGAAGCAACCAGGCTTGGTTTTCACAATTGTAGGAGGGCATTTCTCACAATCGTCGAAAAATGGGTGATTCAAGGCAGCTTTGGCACTGATTCTTTGGTTTGGATCGTACTTGATCATTTTCTGGAAAAATAATAAAAATGAATCAATAAATGAATTTATTTCCCTTCACAAAAACATGTGTATAATTAATTGGAAATTAACTGATCACTTCTTCAAGTAAATGTACTACTACCTAGTCTATCAGATAACATACATATTTTTCATAGTTTCAGTTACTGCCTGCAGCGTGATCTAGTTTTATGTTAAATTGTTATACAAGTGGAAGTGGATGAGTTATTAGAGAAAAGTTAATCAATAGTATATTATGAAAACGTAATAAACGTGTAGTAAATTGACAAAATTGATCATTTGATGAGATGAATAAACAATTTTCTTTTCAAAAACATCAAATATAATATACTTATTAATTACAGAGCAATTTATATAAAGTTCTTCCATCTCTTCTAAAATGTTTAAATGAGCTATTATATTTTGAATGAGCTACGGTATTTATTTTTTTTTCTGAGGATGATGCCCACATGAGCTCTAGGCTTGTGCGTGGGTAATGAGGGGGTGATTATGAGAGATGACGACTGTTTTTTAGGCAGTCGGGACCGACGGCTTTTCGTCTCCTCCGAAAGACGGGAGTGACCGTTTTTGTCAAAATCCTTTCCCTCAACTGTATTCGAACCAGGAACCTTTGGATTATGAGACTGGCGCTTATCGCCCTCGGCTACGGACCACTCCAATTTAGAACTATGAACAGATAATATTGTTTTCTTGATTAAACTCTAACACTGAACAAGATTTAAATATTTTCGAGATTACCAAAGATAAAATTATGTATTTTGGAAGCGGGTATTCATTTTTAGGAAATTAGAATAAAAGAATATACTGATATTGATAGACAAGATATGTTATTTTCAAAAAATGCAACTAAAATGATCGAAAACTTCCAGTTATGTGCTTATCACTTCCCGGTGATTCGGAACCCAACTTAAACTGCAACCCCTATTATTATCATACCTTTCTTTATCTACACAAGATTCAAAGCACAAGTGGGCATCATCCTCAGAAAAAAATAGGGCCATAGGCCATTACATTTTTCAACTCTTTTAAAATAGTCCTAACTCCACCCTTAATAAAGGCAATCAATCAATCATCGTCTTTTGGTTTCAAGTTTAATCATAACTATTATTATGCTTCCATTTTCTAGTGAGAATTCTAAGAATATCTTTAGAGAATACGGTCAAAAGTCATAACATTCCCTCAACTTTTTCAAATTCTCTAAATTATTGATTAGGGTCATCAATAACGTAGTCTGTGCATCTTATTATAAGATCAATAAGTTATAGAATTAAAGAATATAATAGAATAGTAATAGAATAATAATTAATAGAAACTGGACAAAATTGTTGAAATAGAAGAAATTAGACTATTAATAGTTTGATACTGAGCTTAATAGGCTACTGCTTAAATACAAGCTAAATACTGACCAAAAACTAACTAAATACTGACCAACTCAAAAAATCCAAAAAATACTGACTCACCATGAACAAATCTCGGCCGTCATTGTCCAGTTTTGGGACAATTTTAGGGACTTCCTGAGCCACCCAGCGTGGGAATGACGGCTTGTAGTCTTTCAGATGGGATACTCCAGGCCAAATGCTTTCATCAGGGGTGCCCATTGTCCTGAATATCCGAAATATTTGATCGATCTCCGAGTCTCCCGGGAATAGAGGCTTGCGATTCGACTGTAATTTAAATAATGGACAATTGAATGAAGTATATTCACGATAATTCAAATCAAATACTTTATTCACTTCATATTACAGTTCATACAAAAAATATATAGAAAAGAAAAAATCAAGTGCATTCCTCATTAGGCTAAGCCTGTGTGGAGGAATGGCTCGTCTTATCATTAACAAAGCTTATTCTTACAAAAAATAGCGAAATACATCAATTATGATGAATACAAGTCTAAAAATACAATATTGGATTGAATTTCAGTTGGATGAGGATCACATGAAACATTTTTGTGTAGTAGTGAAGGTGATATTGTGGTAGTTAATGATATGTGGTAGTTCATCCATAATGAATAAAAAGACTTGAAGTTGTCTAAACCATAAATTTCTTTAAACTTCGAGATACCGGTTTCGGTTGTGTTATTGGCTACGATGTGGTCGATTGTGTAACATAACGCCGGCTAGGATAGTGCGCGGGTGTCACCGTTTGACTATTGAAAACGAAAAACTCCCGAAAAACTAGATTGGAGTCGATCTCGGAATTGTTCCCAGGTGTTCACGAATTGGCTGTACTCCTTACAACAGTTGGCGGCGTCGTCCTGCAGTTAAGCCTTGAGAAGTGTTACCCAAGTTGGAACTTTGTGAACTCGTAGAAGCTCAGTACACTGTTTTATGAAGTCTGTGTGGTCTACATGGAGTTTTCGACGGAATGCAGATAGTAGGGTGGACATCTGTTGGACATAGTGGTTGAAGGAGACCAAGGCGTAGTAACTGGAGTAGCTAGTAGGGGCAGTCGTAACCACGCTGTGCGGGCAGGATGTCAGTTGTTACACTATTATCAATCTCTGGTAAACCTTAGTTTTTCAGAGAAGAACGTTACAGCTGAAGAAGGCAGGGAAGAAGATGTCAGTTGTTACACTATTATCAAAAGAAGAAGAAGAAGAATAAGAAGAAGAAGAAGAAGAAGAAGAAGAAGAAGAAGAAGAAGAAGAAGAAGAAGAAGAAGAAGAAGAAGAAGAAGAAGAAGAATTTCAGAAGAAGAAGAAGAAGATGAAGAAGAAGAAGAAGAAGAAGAAGAAGAAGAAGAAGAAGAAGAAGAAGAAGAAGAAGAAGAAGAAGAAGAAAAGAAGAAGAAGAAGAAGAAGAAGAAGAAGAAGAAGAAGAAGAAGAAGAAGAAGAAGAAGAAGAAGAAGAAGAAGAAGAAGAAGAAGAAGAAGAAGAAGAAGAAGAAGAAGAAGAAGAAGAAGAAGAAGAAGAAGAAGAAGAAGAAGAAGAAGAAGAAGAAGAAGAAGAAGAAGAAGAAGAAGAAGAAGAAGGTGAAGAAGAAGAAGAAGAAGAAGAAGAAGAAGAAGAAGAAGAAGAAGAAGAAGACGAAGAAGAAGAAGAAGAAGAAGAAGAAGAAGAAGAAGAAGAAGAAGAAGAAGAAGAAGAAGAAGAAGAAGAAGAAGAAGAAGAAGAAGAAGAAGAAGAAGAAGAAGAAGAAGAAGAAGAAGAAGAAGAAGAAGAAGAAGAAGAAGAAGAAGAAGAAGAAGAAGAAGAAGAAGAAGAAGAAGAAGAAGAAGAAGAAGAAGAAGAAGAAGAAGAAGAAGAAGAAGAAGAAGAAGAAGAAGAAGAAGAAGAAGAAGAAGAAGAAGAAGAAGAAGAAGAAGAAGAAGAAGAAGAAGAAGAAGAAGAAGAAGAAGAAGAAGAAGAAGAAGAAGAAGAAGAAGAAGAAGAAGAAGAAGAAGAAGAAGAAGAAGAAGAAGAAGAAGAAGAAGAAGAAGAAGAAGAAGAAGAAGAAGAAGAAGAAGAAGAAGAAGAAGAAGAAGAAGAAGAAGAAGAAGAAGAAGAAGAAGAAGAAGAAGAAGAAGAAGAAGAAGAAGAAGAAGAAGAAGAAGAAGAAGAAGAAGAAGAAGAAGAAGAAGAAGAAGAAGAAGAAGAAGAAGAAGAAGAAGAAGAAGAAGAAGAAGAAGAAGAAGAAGAAGAAGAAGAAGAAGAAGAAGAAGAAGAAGAAGAAGAAGAAGAAGAAGAAGAAGAAGAAGAAGAAGAAGAAGAAGAAGAAGAAGAAGAAGAATAAGAAGAAGAAGAAGAAGAAGAAGAAGAAGAAGAAGAAGAAGAAGAAGAAGAAGAAGAAGAAGGAAGAAGAAGAAGAAGAAGAAGAAGAAGAAGAAGAAGAAGAAGAAGAAGAAGAAGAAGAAGAAGTAGTAACAAACTTCATCATAAATGGAAAGTTTAATTGTAGTCATACACGATATTCATGGTGGAAGACAGAGAAGAAGAAAGCCATGAATTGTGTCTGCAAATGTTGATTTCTGTTTAAGCTCTGTTACAATTACAGTAGTTGTCGTGGTAGAGGAGAGAGGCTTTCCACAATTCCCTCTTCTTAGCCGAAAAACTAAGAACTGGGGACCCAACTTTCAATGCTGGGGACCCATTTAACGTAACACTAGATGCGTTCTCTCTTCTTCCTTCTCTGTGTGGAAGCTCAACTAGACACTTGGAATTATTTGGGCAAAATTCTGCCATGGGAAAATTTAAACTTTTTGAACTAGTCTACGCTAGACATTTTAGCACTACCTAGATTGTCTTAGGCACGACTAGTTAGGTCAAGATAAGATTCTGCAAAACTGCAAAATCGCTTTAATCCAATGTATTTCCAATGTGATTCAACAGAGATTCTAGCTTCAAAAATAGCTATCCTTGACATTAAAAATCTTCATACAAACCGGTCTCTTGAGTATATAAAGACAGAAATAATTTGGCACATTCAAAAATAAAGGTAACAGCATTTATAATGGACAAATGATTATCAAGATCATTCTAATGTAATTATTCTTTTTTTTAAGGTAACACTTATTTCAATTTTTATAACTTTTAATAGTCCACCATGTCACCACCACCATGTTCTTTATAAAACAAGTTGGAATACCCCTCAGTTTAATCGACCAATCAATAAATGAATGAGCATGAATGAATATATAAATTCGAGAGATGCATGGAATAATGCATTGAAATTTACCAAAGATTTGATCAGTAAAATTACAAATTCAAATGAACCGCGGTATATGAGGAACATAGACTCAGATACCATTATAAATTAAAATATTAATGTTCAATTACAATTTGAGCATTCAAGGCTTAATTAAAATCAGTCCCTATATCCACACTTGGTCGATTTTTGTGTGCTGCACAGCATGCGGCCAATACTCAAGCATTATGCAGCATGCTTGAGTCTCACCCAAAATCGACCACGTGTTGAAATAGGGATTGAGAGCTACCAAACAAAAGAAAGCATTTCTCACCATTTCTGCAAAAATGCATGCCAGACTCCAAAGGTCCAGTGACGCCGTATAAACATTGGTACCAAGCAATATTTCAGGCGCGCGATACCACAAAGTGACCACCTCATGAGTGAAAGAGCGCAAAGGTATTCCGTAAGTTCTGGCCAGTCCAAAGTCGGCCAATTTTATGTTACCATTTGCGTCGAGTAGCAAGTTCTGTGGTTTCAAGTCTCTGTGCAAGATTCGACGTGTGTGACAGAAATAGAGTCCTGACAATAGCTGTTTCATGTAGCTCTGAAAATTTACAAATAAAATATGGGTTCATAAAGAAAGAAATCGGATACTGCACACATAGGTACTGAAGACGAATTGTATTGAATTTTGTATGTTTGTCAAAATGATCTTCTAACATGGATACAGTCCAAGCAATTGTAAATGAGGTTCTAATGAAACTATTTAAACAAATATTAAAATAAATTGTAATGTGTCAAGATACCCAAAATTGGCAATTTTTTGTATATAATATTTCATTCAATGTCGTGCTATTTACTCAGTCATTCACACAAGTTATATGTCAAGAAGCTACGTGGATTGTAGATTGGGTGAACTTTAAAAGAAATGCTGTAGGTAGCCTACATATAAATTGTTTCAATAGTATTTTTAATCACAATTTTTATAAAAGATTATATAAAAGTCAAGTGGAAGATGATTAGCACTAAGAAGAAAGAAATAATTGATCACATAAGGACTAGCATACACACCTTGACGAGTTTCAACGGAAGATCCTCTTCACATTGGTCCATGAACCTTTTCAAATCTTTGAGGAGGAACTCAAACACCAAATACAACCTGTGTTCGACATGAACAACATCGTAAAGACTAACAATATTTGGATGCTGAAGCTCCTTGAGCAGTGATATTTCTCTCATTGCAGTTGAAGGGACACCCTCTGGTTCTCTGTAACACGAAGATGTCTAAGTAAACTACCAGAAGCTAGTAACATGTCATTAAGTAGGTCATCTCAATCATTTCAAAAAATCTGATGGTAACTTAGTATTTCATAATTAGGCTAAGTAGGCTATATTTTAATAATTGAAATAATTTTTTATAAATTAAGTACATTTTATTCGTTCAGTATTGATTAAGTTGAATGAATAATATATATTAATAAAAGAACTCAATAATTTGTTGAAAACGACAGGAGAATTAAACTTCAACTTCAGGCGTAGGCCTACAGTACACTGCAATTGAAACCAAGGAATGAATTACAAAGTTGCAGTGAGATTTAATAAACAAATGTTTCAAGTTAATGAATGACAAAACTCACCCTTCCAAACGAATTTTCTTTAGAGCAACCATTTGTCCAGTCTTCTTATTCAGTGCTTTATACACAACTCCATACGTTCCTTCTCCAACCTTTTCAACGGTTTTGAAAGGAAACGATGAATCTTCTAAGGGATCCATTTTTTCTTTCATTTGAGAATTCGTGTTTGAAGTTGATTTTGTTGTAAATTAATTGTTATGGAAGTCAAAGATCAGAGAATGAGCAAACATCGACTATCCTTACACTATGGTCAAGCTTGAAGAACACAAGTACAGTTAGTTCGAGGAATAAACTATGCGAGCTTCTTCCAGAGCAAAGGTAGACTAAAGATACTAAAAATTACTTTTTGGCTATTTTCATTTCTATCACAATTTTGTATAAATAAAGGGAAGACATATTAAACATTACCACTATTAATCCTAACCTCGAAAACACAATTTCAATGCATCTGTCGCCCAGCTCGAAACCGCCTTGTCTGTGCCGCGATTTTACAAACCAGTGTTGCCAACTACACTTTTGCTTCGTGATTCCTAGCACTTTATCGCGAAATTTGGAAAATATTACTCCATTAGATATCATAGAACACAAGAAATTAATAATTACTACTCAACAAGACTAAATTAAATGTTGTGAGCGAACTGGAAATATTTGCTGAGTAGCCTACTCTATTCTTGTCGAATAAATTGCAGTAATCTGTATGGCAGTGGAAAAGTTTAGATTCAAATTCAAAATTAACAAGAACAACGGCTTCCCAAAAATATTAATAGAAGGGTCACCACAAGTGCTAATTGAATTATTTTGTACTTCCTCAGTTCAGTACTGACACATCTTTCTATTCTCATTAAATACCGTGTTACCATGTAAAATCCATTGGAAATACCCTCCGTGGTTCTCTTTACCTCACATATTATCTCTTGCAGCCGCACTTGGTTTACTCATTAAAACACTCACCGCTCACCAACATCAATAAGTGTACAACCAACAGGTTTGATGATGAAAGCTGAATTGAAAAGAGAGATTCAAATGAGAGAGAAATTCTTCCTATTACTTGGAAAATTTTAAATTGGACCATTTTAATAATAATATATAAAAATCTTTCAAGAGACCTGCTGCAAGAGACGGTATGAACCAAGGGCAAATCTCAATGATGACATAAAATACCTAATTGATAAAATAAAAATTAAAATATGATAATAAATTACAGGAAATTTGTCAACATAATTCTGAATTTTAATTTGGGATTAGAATAGAATTTTTGAAGATAAAAACGAAACGTGAAATGTGCTATAAAAAGCAAACCAATTGAAAGACCCGACCAACTTGAATTACTTGAAGACAAAATGCAAATTCATTTTGTGAAATAAAAAATATTGAATACATTGAAATTTTTAATACCTCAGTTGAGTTACAAAACAACAGCTCAGAAGCTGTTGAAGGCCACTTTATACAGTATAGTTCAATAATATAAAATATGGATTTACAAACAAATATTTCACTATCAATACAAACATAATATTTATTGTTGGTACAATAAATTAAACAGAATACAGAATAAATTATAGACAACAGGTGATTTCATTAAACAATTAAATACGTGCTAGTGTAGTATCAAATTCAAACAATAATGATTAAAAAACATAATTTAGAAGTGTCATTGATATCTAGTACAATTTTTATCATTAAAATGATATTTATATTCGAAAAATATCAAAATTTTGGTAAAACTTTCCAGTACACATAAATTATCTCCTTCAATTGATAAAGAAATGATAAAGGTATTTTGCTTGCAAATAAGAATCACAGAGCAAAGCAAAGGAAAGATACAAATATAAATGAAAAATGCTTAATATACATATCTACAATTAAGGCCTAATTTAGATAAATATCAATATTATTGATAAAGCGGACGCATAACTTGCGAATCAATGTTCTACGCAAAAATAGAAAGTGAAAATAGTAGGCGGCCAATTGATAAATTCAAAAACAAAATATGATCAAAGTAAATTTGTTTTAAAGCTCATACTTTGTAATTATTGATCGTTTAAAACAAATAAATATTATTTAATAAATATATCAACTTAACAAAAGGTACAAAAAGATAGCATTGTCTTGAAAATAAACCGGTAATAAATCTATTATAAACTATTGATTCACAAGTTATTGCATGTACAGTAATAAATATAATACGATTGCAGAAAAAGTTACCACTGATTCATAATTTTCTAATAAATTGATTAATAAATAAGTTACAGCACTTTCAATGAGGTATAATTTGTTTACAATTATCATTATTCCCTAATAGTACCTAACAACACTGAATTTAAAAAATAATTTATATTTATATCTTATTATATAATCGGGTACTAGAACTGATATGAATATTTCATGGAAGATTTTAATAAAAGCACTTCAATTGCATGAGGAAGCATTTATGTGATATGATTCAGTTTCCATCAAGTTATTGCATACTAAACAACATTGTTCCTAACATAAAATTTACATATTCTATCAGTATATTATTGAGCTTTAATATGTTTAATCTTATTATTTATGACAGCGAATGAGTTTAGGTTTTTAACATAAAACGAAGCAACACGTAATGAACTGTAAGTAATTCAAGAATCATAAACTGTTATGAACTGATAACATTGTGAAATCAATTAATATTTTACTTCATCTCTATAATTTAATGATATTAAATTTAACAAAAACACAAAATTAGGAAATTGAAAGCTGGTGTGCCAGTTAAAACACGCAATAATCATAAAACATTTCAGCATGTAATATTATGACAGAATTAAATAATAATTTATTCACTGTAATAATTAATTTATACTGATGTTAAAACTTACAGAGATATTTCCAATTTCTGTACTGTGTTGAATAAAATAAACATTCTATCATATTCAAACAGTCAATGTTAAATTTTGTAATACGTAGTAAAAATTGTACCAACGAATGGTAAGTGATGAATGGCCATCTTTTCTAGCTATAGTAGAAAATAATAATAGGTTGCACAAACGTCAATAAATGTTAGATCAATGATTAAACATTATAAATAACACGATAAATTAGAGATCAGCCTAGAAAGATGTTACAACATTCACACTATGAACGATCTAATACATTAAAACGAATATTTAAAAACAGACCTAACAAACATGATATGTATTCTGGTTTGAGATCAACTCACATTGAAAATAAGTTTACGCAGTTTGAAGCCAGCCTGCATTGTAGAAACTTCATTTATAAAATTATTTTTTCTCCCATTACCCTCGCAATCATCACCCCAATAAAAAAACGTTTAGCAATAGAACTCATGCCCGGTTTCTCAGTTGTTCAATAAACTATTGAATCAATAATTTTTTGCATTTGAAAACACATGGTTATTGATTCAATACTGCTATTGGATCCATAAACTGATTATTGAACGACTGCGAAACCGGGCATTAGAATAATATACTGATAGAACCGATAAAATCGACATAAAATTCGTGTCCAACAAGTTGTTGTTCAATCAATTTCAATACAAAAATAACCGACAAAAATACACAAAGTATATTTTAATTTTTGAATGTCTAAAACGACTGCCTTATCAAGTCAGTGCGATAAAAATTATCAAAGCAAATAATGTTTCGGCATTGTATGCCTCCAATGAACACACTTTTACTGAGTTGACAGATCTGTGCTCTACCAAACAACAATAAAATGCTGTTCATGGTATAGATTTTAAATAAAATATAAATATTTAAACAGTATCTAGTTAAATAGAGGTTTATCACATATGGTTCACTTATTCTACAGGCGATTATTTCAATGTAGAATACATTGTGCAGGAGAAAAGCATTGGGAGGTGATTGTCACTCAACAGCGAAGCCGCAAGTCTCCTCCACAGCCTGGCTGAGTTTCTCGTAAAGCCGTTGGTAAGTGTCGTAGGCGGGCAGGTCTATTCGGTTGAAGCAGGTGTGCGCTTTGGGCAGGTTCTCTTGTGGCGCTTCGATCACGTGGATTGTGAACAATCGTGGCCCCACGGCTCCTGTCGATCCTGTCAACAATAAGGTTCAACAATCAGTCAATCTGTAATTTGAAACATTTTGGGCCGATAACACATAAGTAGATCAAGGTTAATCTCTCATTAATAATAACAATTAAAAATCTTGATTGGAGATTAGGCTTGACAGACCTTTATGCAACTGGGAATCAGTTATTTGAATCTCCTCAGTAATTACTTGTATTTGTTTACGACATCTAAATGCAATAAATAAAGAATAAAAGGATATCTGAAAGTAGAAAAAAATCATGTTAATTATTTTGGATCAAAATTTTCAAGATTTATTCAATATTTGTGAATAATTTCTAATTTTAATTGTTTATTTGGTGAGTCAATCAACCTTTTCTGTATTAAATTGATAATCTACTTTTGATTTACCTTTTTGGAGTAAAAATTGTGAAAGTGATCAAAATATTTTGGATGAAACCTGAATTAGGACATTTTTCAAGTTAACTTTGGAATGGAAGATATTTTGGGCTAATGCCTGTTAGCTTGTTATTTTTATTTCCTTGATACTGTATTTTTTTATCAAAATAAATGAATATAATATAAACAATATCTCAACATGACATGTTAAACAAAATGTCCAATAATTATCTGAGCCTACTTCTACCTCTAGTAGTACTTCAAAAACCAACAGGAATGTTCCTACAAAATTTGACAAGTATGCTTCGTCAGTGAAGGTGAAAAGTAGCATATTTTGTCAAAACAAATTTTTTGTGTCTTGATTTGAGAATGGAAATTGATAGGATATCATGTAAAATTTAAAATGAAACAAGGTGGACGTTAGTGACTTTAGTGGTTATTGAAATACAACACCAATAAAAATTATTTAGTAGGAAATTAATATTTATTTGTCTAATGTCTTATAAAATCTACTAAAATCCATTTCAACTTTACATACAATTGATCAGGTACAGTAATAATTAAAATTGATAAATTTGTGGAGAATTGAATTTTGCAGATGAATTTTTTCAGTCAACCGAATATAGCAATCCAAGGTAAAATAGAATTGCTTATTAGTCACAGACTAGTTGCCATAGTAATAATAAAAAACATAGATTCTAAAATGCACCAAACCTTAGAAATCTCATCTTTTTACAAAACTAATCATTCAGTAGTGATTTTTCCAGCCTCTACTTTTCTCTCACTTTCGACTCCTTTCAATCCTGGTTTCCTTCAACTATACTACATAAAAAAAGCTACTGAGTTGATAGAAAGTGAATGCAAACCTTGTAAAGCCTTAAATCCTTGCAAGGGCACTCGGGAGCTCCCAGTTACGAACTGTAGCAGTCGGGCCCTCATTTCTTCACTATATTGTTCGACTATCTCCCAGAACCACTTGACAACAGGCGTTTCGGGAGTACAGTGCTTTAAATAAAACAGAAACAAATAGTCATTACTCAACACAATAACAATATTAAAAACAAAAAATGAAAATACAAAATTTAAACCACTAGCTGTACAATCTTCCGGGATGGTAGATCGGTATCAATTGTACACAAAGAATTGTACGTGGTTCTTAAGTTCCAATAAACGAATGAATTTATTCAACCTCAGTCAACTAAAAATATACAACAATTTGGCAATTGTACGAATTATCAAGGAGAAGAGCAAGGAAACAATAACAAATCAACTTGAATAAAAAGAATAGACTTGAACAAATTTTGTATTTTCCTTAATTCTTTATTGTTATTACTTCTTGATTAACTGATTAATCTTCTGACTGATTAACTGATTGATTTGACTTCTTGACTATTCTTATTGAATCTTTATAATGGTGTATGACAAGAAAATTACTTTAAATATAGGATCTGCCACGAACAATCAAACCGGTAATTGGGATTTGACATACCTTTGATTCAAGAGGAATACAACATAATATATTTCAAAAGATGTGTAATTTTTAAAGATCTGTAAATTCTTTTATTTATTCAAAACAAAAGATAACAGACATGCAGAGAATGCATTACAAAACTTATTGAAATCGTAATAACTGGCATTACAAATGCAATTTTTGATTGATTTAAAAGTAATGAGATTTAAATTTCGCTAGATTTTACATCATCATTAGGCCTACATGATAATGATTTTGTTATATTTTACATGAATGATCATCATTATTATAATAGGCCTACGTGATGAAAAAAAACACTAAGGGCCGGTTCATGAGCTCGGGATTCAGCTAAGTCCTAGACTAAAACGGGTGGCCACCGTAGCATCGACAAACGTTATCCTCGAAACTATGTACTAAGGGCTCTCTATGCTGCTAACCCACTAACCTGTCGAGACAAACGTTTGTCGATGCTACGATAGCCACCCGTTTTAGTCTGGGACTTGGCTATATCCCGAGCTCATGAACCGGCCCTTAATGATATTGTCAATTCCACTATTTTATTCGTGGCTTCACCAGTCACATTTTCTATTAATTTTGTTCGATTTTATGAATGAGTGGACAGTAAATGAATCTAATTCTAATAGAACAGCACGACATCATATAAGACACATATCTCTGTTGTTGGATAATTCATTGAAGAATAAAACATTGGAAGTGGGAAATTATTCGAGAATAGAAAATCTATTTCTTAAAAAGGATCACAACATTTTCTATTAACTCACCTTCAGTCTTGTATTTTGTTTCCAGTCATTGATGTCAATTGATCCCAAGCCTCCAATTATTAGCTCCAATTCTCGTTCGTCGAAAGGCCTCAACAGATGTGCCGGAACCAGTTCTGTGAATCCTTTTTGCAGTGCAAGAAATTGCTGCTCAATTCCTCGCATGAAACGGTAATTGACGTATAATCTGTGAATCAATAAAGCCATCACGTAAAGTTATCCGCTTGTACAACATTGATACATTGCGAAATTCAATTTGATAATAAAATGACACCGGTTTCCGACTTATTCAAGAAACAAAATTTTAAATGGCCGCCATTTTGTTTTATGGATTTAAAAAATTGTCATAATTTTTTCGTAGCTTTGTGTAGTTGTCATAAATGTTGGTGCAAAGTTTCAATTCTATATGTTTCACCATTATTGAGATAAAAAATAATAAGTGAAAAAAAGTGTGAGTATTTAAGGACTTCTGGACAATTTAAATATGATATTTAGAAATGGTTTTTACCCAGAAACAATGCCCTAGAGTATTGGTAGGGAGTTCTGAAACATCCTGTATATGTATGCAGGTCAATTGGAGACACAACTTGAATGTGCTAGGTACTAATTCTATACATAGTCAAACATTAGTCATTAAAATCAATTATGTATATAATCTGTGAATTAAGAAAACAACGACGTGAAGTTATCATCTTATACATTGTAACGTATTGTATGAATCTATTCAAATACAATTCAATAATAAAATTTAATGAACAAACACATACGGTAGATGAGAAGAAGATACAACAACTTGAATAAGATACATAATCTGTACAGGGTCAAATATTTGTAGGCAAAACTGTCTCCGAGTTTCATTGCATTCAATTTCCTTGAAAGATGTGATTATGAGATGAATGACACTTACTTGACATATTCTTTTTTGTTCTCATCCGTCACTGGTATATCCTTGCCGCCAGACTTCAACTCGTGAACCCTCAGCACACCAAAACTATTCACTTCGACTGCGAAGGTTGTGTCAATTACTCCAGTCAAATCGTTATCCCTGTCAAGAAGTAAAGAAATTCAGATTTATTCCTCACAATAAATTGCATAAAACGATAGATTGATACAAATAAGTTCATCATACAAAAATAATGTTTAAATTCTGGCACCAAAGTGCAGAATAGGATACGTGTTATACAAATAAGTTTACTATACAAGATTATACTACTAAAATATCATTACAAGTTTGATACAAATTTATATATTCAATATCTTATATTCTTACAAAAGGTAGGCCTATAAATATGACTTAACAATAGACTAACCGAATGTATGAATTTGATACAGTATCAACAGCGAATTTCCAAATTAAAAAATACTTCAATCAATTTTAAATTAATAAAAAAACTGTAAAAGATCAATTAGTTTAAATTTGTCAACTTACTCCTTTACAAAGTTGAGTTACTGCATATTGCCTTGAAATTCACAATTTTAAATCAATAATTGTTTTGCTGGGGATGATGCTCTAGGCTTGTGCGTGGGTAATGGAAAGGATGATGATGAGAGATGAATGGACCTACAGCTTTAGGTGGGTTCCGAACCACCGGGAAACGATTTTGAAGCTCATAAATTGTATTTAGAGGAGCCGGTCACCGTTACAACAGGAGTGATAGGCGCTGTCTCTTATCTAATCTCACCAATTAGACTCGCCTGCTACCATTGGGACAACCACTTCCCTTAAAGAAGTTGAATGAATTCAACTAGGCCTATATACTTGAAGAATACAAATGGTTGAAATAAAATAAGTTTTGCATCAAGATTATACTATTACTTTGACTAATATGAAGACATTGCCTATGACTCATTAATATGTTGAACAAAATCTAATTTTCATACATTATTTATACAAATAAGATCAAGATAAATTCCTAGTACTTACAGCATCCATGTTAAACTACGATGCAATTCTGGATCGACGCCTTCGATATCTTCAAGTGTTATTGGTTTATTGAGCAGCATTTTGTAGAATGGAGTTGTAAAGCCACCATCTATGTAATGCCCGTGAAACACAGCTATACCAATTATCCGACCGGCGAAGTGGAAATATGATAGGTGCTCCTGTGGAACCAAAAAATTATTCAAGTTATAAGGAAAGAATAAGTAAATACCGAAGAATAAATAATTTATATGGCAACAGCATTGAAAATTCACTTATACTTATCATTATCCCTAATTTCTAGTCAATAAATTATTTGGAAATTTCAAATAATTTGAGAAAGTGCTGTTTCAAGCTCATGTTTATTCTATACTCCCATGGATATTTTAGAATGAATATCTCAAACTTTGTATCTACGACGACGTATACTGAAAAGAAACTATAAATATGTGACTAAAAAGTATCTTTTTCTCTTCAAATAAAACTTTTCCTGATTCTAATTTTTAAAATATGCATAATTGATGGCTACTTGGAATACTATTACCAGACTAGAAGAATAAATCATACAAAGCGTAAAGCGTGAAATGAAGTTCCTTCATCAATGTAGATTACAATTTTGACTTGAGAAAACAGATTATATAAAAATAAGAAAAGTCACATGTATTGAAGGTGTTGTTTTAAAAATCGAATTAAAAGGAAAAAGATTCTATGAAGCTCCAATCTTATTTGACGATATGAAGATGAGATTATAGAATAATTATTTAATAAGATTTTATCAAATTATCTACAAGAATAAATAAATATCTTTAAAAACATGAAAATGCCAAAATTGAAATAAAAACGGTAACTTTTTAAAAACTTGCATAGAACGATGAGCATAGAGTACATACCGGATTGACGCCACTATCAGGATTGATTTGCAACGTGTAGTTGCCTTCTCTTGAGTACTGAAACAAGCCGTATTGCGGATTCAGCATTTCGTGGGACAACAAGTAGAGCCATTCGCGGGCCACGCCTCCGTAGTCCAGTCCTTCTTCGCCTCTGAACTTCACCATCAGCCGTTTTCTCATGTCTTTCGCTCTCATTTTCATAACTAACCTATATGACTCCTGCAACAAATTAATACACACTTAAAATTACGTACAAGATGATAAATTATGTATTCAATATAAAGTTAGGTGAAAGTTTACGGAAATTCACGGTGATCGGTCCAAAAGTTCACAAAAATACAAGATTTCCAACAAAAGCTTATTTTTGTTCAAGTTATTATTCATTTATATAGTTACTTTACTCATAGCTGCATAATTGTATTCCTGTAAACTAGGAATTACTCCAAGTCCCGATAAATTCCAGCAGCTGATGAAGCTTTACACACAACAGAAACGACTTTACGGTTGGTGGGATCTGCGATTATCGCACTCTCAAGTACTTTGAGGATACGCTTCGTATTTTTCAATATAATTTGCATGAGCCCCACATCCACCACTACCCACATCTCATCTAACAACTTTATAATGATTATACTGTATCAATAAGGCTTGTGATGGATTATCATATAAGTTGAAAAAAAAACAGTGTCTGTAGTTGTGAATGAGGTTTCTAAGCAACTATCGATTGTTTATAGTCCACAAACTACACTATTTATACTATAGTCTGTTCATCGAGAAGAAAAAGTGCGCATAAATATACTGTGCGTGCGGGAGACGGAAACCGGTCAGGACGACCGATTCACTGTTGTGTATATTAGCTATCATTCTCACACATTCACTCCTCTTTCTTCTATGCTGAAATGAGAACATGCCGTCAAGCGAAGAACGGAAATGAATCATGCAATATAACGTATAATTAACTCACAAAAGGTACACTCAGATTCATTTAATTTGACGCTTGGCATTAGATGGATAGAGAGATATTATTTCTTGACGTTGCTGATGACCGTAGAGTACGATGGCAAAGAAATAATACCTCTCTATCTATCTTTCTATCTAATGCCAAGCGTAAAATCAAATGAATCTCAGTGTACGCACACAAGCTCACTCTCTGTTTACATCTACTATTTGTTCTCGGTTAACAGATTATAGTATACCATTTTCAATGCACTACAACAAACAAAAGTGCTAATCTAGAACACAGATCAGTACCTCGAATATTTCCGATCTAGACACTTCGAGCCGACAGTGACCAGTCTGCGGCTGCAGTGCGGTCAGCTCGGCCCTGAGGATCTTCTGTTTGGCAACCAGGTCCCTTCGGTACTTGGGCAGCATCTCGCCATCGGCCTCCAGGCTGTGGGGCCCACCGCCCTCGGGACACCGCGGACCCGCCTGCGTCGTGGTGGGCTGTGGTTGGTCGGTAGGCGGGGCTAAAGTGGGTGTGGCCGTTACAGTGGGCGTGGCCGTGGTGGTGGTGGGGGTAGTGGTGCTACCGCTCGGCGAGGCTGGTGTGCTAGTGTTTCCCCCCGGTGTGGCAGGTGCGGTTGTGGCGTTCGGGTTGTATTTTCTGAAAGAAAGAAAAACATGGTGTAAATTATGAAGCAACATGTGACAGTGTTTTAGTTTGATCGAAAACTTCAACAGTAATTTCATGATAAAAAAACATCAATGTACAGCAGACTCCCTCTAATTCGACTCCAGTTAGTCCTCCTGTGTTTTCAAATTAATTTTTACCACTTTTTTAGAATGTGTTCTTCTATTTTCACAAGTAAGTTATCTAACTTTTGATGAAAGTGTTAATTCACATTAAGTTATTTGAAAGAGATTTTATACAGAGCTGTTTGTCCATCTTCCAATCCAATAATAGTAGTATATCTACGACCGTGTTATAATGCAATCATTACAGTTTCTTAATTGAAATCAAAACAGTTGCTTTTTCGAAATGGAATTTGAAACTTGTATAGTAATGATGATAATTATAAAACGGATTGTATATTATGAAACTTTTCTAGTTCAATCTGTTCCAGATTTAAAACACTGGAACGGAACCAAAAGCTGATAAAAGCACTGTTTTTTTCGAAGATTTTGATCGAAGCAGCTGATTTCAGTTTTTCTATACGAAACTGAAATAAATGCTGGTTTCTGATTAGGTCTAGAAACTGCATCAAAAACTAGAAGTCGTGTTATAATAAGCTCATTATGCAACGGGTTTGAAAAAGCATTTCGAAAAGTCAGCTGTTTCGATTTTAATTGTGAAAATGTAATAATCACATTATACGATTGGATGGCAATATTGATAGAGGACACTCCGCTTTAGAATTCTATTCAATTTTATTGATACAAGTACAAACCAATATGATTGGGATAGAAACAACAGTCTCAGCCCAATTTTAAGCATTGTTAGAACATTTACACTATTTTCTCATCAATTTCAATTCTCTAATTTTCATTCGTGCGGAGGCGGAATGAATGAATGATTATCTGTTATCTCCAAAATACAATTGTAATGAAAGTAACTAACTTGAGAATTGTTATAAAGGAAAAATGAATTTGTTACCTACAAGTATCATTGTAATGAAGTATCTAATTTGAGAATGTTTGATATGATGCTATAGTCTGTGCAAACCTTAGATTGCAGTGTTACGTTTATGGGGCGCAGTGTTGCCGGATTGCACACTTAAATTAATTCCGGTCGTATATCAAGAGCCGAAGGTAGTTTTAGTTAGACGACTTTTAAACTGTGATTGATAATACGGCCCTAAAAGAACTGAATGTTGAAAAATGCTTTCTCAATTAATTCTGTCTCTGGGTGTGCTAATGTTTTCTCATTTATGTAGTTTTGATAGAATAAGCTGAAATGTAAAAAAAAACAAGAGAAAGAGCGGAAAAGAGAGCAAACAGCTGTGAGTGAGGAGTAATAAACGAATAAGCAGAACATGGCACCAGCGCTTCCATATCCCCATAACAAATAGCATTGCCATTTAAACGCTTACTGCATTCCAAGGTTTGCACAGACTATAGTAAACAACCAGGGGTCGGTGAACCAAGTGATGGGGTTGTTCTGTTTATAAAAATAACAAATTTACAAAAATTACAAATCAGTCAAATTAAATCTACTTAGGGCCGGTTTCTCCAACGAAATTAAACCAAGTTTTATTTTTTTCATAGGTTTTAAAAACATTCGTTGGAGAAACCGGCCCTTACTAATCTGAGAGAGTGACTCACTTGAGAATGTTTGATATGATGCTAGTGGAGAGGCGAGGGTCGGTGAACTGTGTGGTGCGGTTGTTGTGGTCGACATAGTAGAGGCGGCCGGAGGCGGTGTGGCGCACCTCCCAGCCGGGCGGCAGCGGCCCGAGCGCCTCGTTGCTCAGCTCGACGGGGCTGGCGGGCAGGTCGCGGGGGATGCGCGGGTCGTGCCACGTCGACACGCCCGTCGGCACGTGGTAGAAGTACACCTGGCCCTGTTGCGTGGTGCGCAGCTCTGCAAACAACCAATCACCAATTCAAAAATTCAAAAATTTATTTGCCATAAATTTACAAGACAAATGGACAAAATGCACATATACACAAATTAATACAAATACACATTTGAATCTGATCTACATAAATTAAATTAAGTCTCCTGAGTATAATATTAAAATCGATTATGTGAGTACAGTATGCAAGTGTCAATGTAATTTTATTAATATTGTGGCTCGACTAATAGAATAGAATAGAAGACACAATTGAATGTAGAATGGAACAAAGAATAGAGAATAGAATATTCATTCATTTATAACATTAGGCTAGGCGTACACCGGTTAGTCAAGACAAGACAAGACGACATTAGTCACGTTTAGTCACAGTAATTCACATAGTTGCTTATGAAGCAGCACACACCGATGCAATGACTAATCGGTGTGTGTGTTGCTTCATAAGCAACTATGTGAAGTACTGTGACTAAAAGTGACTAAACCGATTAGTCATTGCATCGGTGTGTGCTGCTTCATAAGCAACTATGTGAATTACTGTGACTAAACGTGACTATTCTCGTCTTGTCTTGACTAACCGGTGTACGCCTAGCCTAAGAAATACAATAAATTTTCAAAAATACACAGCAAAAATAAAATAATCACAATGATACAAATGAAAACATAAGGAACTACTTCCCTAAAGAGCAAGCTCGAGCTTGGGGAAGGAGCAGTCGTACTTGGGCTTGACTAAAAACTAAATCCTTCTAACAAACATAAACAATCCGTAACAATATAAAAGAAAAATAACTCAATTCATACATTTCTAATAATATAGTATATGGACTAATGATCTATGAATTATACTTCTTAGATCATTATACTTCTGCTATTGTACTCCACATTTCATCAGAATGGAGAATTTTAATTTATTTTTATGCATATGTGAAAGTAAAATATACGAATAATATTGTGCAGATGATAATCAAATTGAGACTTGAATGAATATATACAGAGTAATACATTTCAAAATTTCATAATACTTCATTTTATTTCATTTAATACTTCTTAGATCATTAAACTTCTGCTATTGTACTCCAAATTTCATCAGAATAGGAGAATTTTAATTTATTTTTATGCATATGTGAAAGTAAGATATAGGCTACGAGTAATATTGTGCAGATGAGAAACAAATTGAGACTTGAATGAATATTTACAGAGTAATACAAAATTTAAATGTGATGAGTCATTAATAGGTTTATACATGAAGAGTGTAAAATGACATACAATAGTAAAGAGAATGACATAGATAAGTAGTTTACAAAAGAAATCAATTCAATCTACACAAAAAACGTTATAGAAGAAATGAGTGAAAAAAGTGAATAAAATAAATACTAGTAATTGGAGAAAGTATGAGTGAAGCTGTTCAATCAAGTAGTAATAGTGGAGAAGTGAAGTAGAATAAATTATTGATATGTCTTCTTGGAAAAATGAAAATAATCTGAAAAAAGGCACAAAAAAGATTAGGTAGAACCTACCCGTAAGTCTCGCATCGCAACCAATAAAAAGCCATGCTTGTATTTATTTAAAATTTTCATTATTTTGAAGAACGAGACCGAAGAGTTGAAGCTCAAATCAGTCTTTACCAAGACGTGTTGAAGACTAGCATTTATTCAAGAAAGAAATAATATTGGAGTGGTAAAATCAACATACCGTAACCGGGAGGAAGATCAGAAGGTTGTGGTACATGATGTCTGCCGATATTGTTACTTCCAGACTGCCGACTTCTATTCGATCGTCTTCTCGATTGGCCAGAGGCAGGTGTTCTACTATTCACGTCATCTCTATGCCTGAAAAACGCAAAACAATCATTATTCAAGAAATATCCAACAACAAATCATAAATAATAGCTTTCTTCCCTACACAGCTTGTAGCTAAATATGGTGGAACGGAATTATAGAAAATGAATTTGGACCAAAAGAACTTGAAAATAAGAGAAAAAATTCCAGGAATTTCAATGGAAAAATATTTAAATGGAAGTGGTTTAGGTAGGTGTACAAAGCCATAGAAAAATTATTGTCTCTTCGAAGACTTATGTTAGGCTGCACTAACCGGGATCAACTATTTTGAATCAGTTGATCCCATTTGATTAGCATTGTAATAATCCTGGATCGAAATTGATCTTGCTTGGTGCAACCCAAAACAAGAATCACATTTCAATTACAGAATATTACTGTCTTAAAATAAGACGCAGTATGAAAAAACGTAATTTTGCTGACTATTCAAAGCAGTCAAAACTGAATTAGCACCAAACAATTATTATAAAACTAAAATATTACTCATAAAAAAACTGACAAAGAATGATTTAAAACAACAATAACGATTAACAAATTTGCACAGATTAAAATGCAAACGAAGTAGAAGGTAAACAGCATCAGATCTTAATAATATAGAGTTGATAATAAATATCAGTTGGACTCAAAATTAAAACTTGAAAAAATAATCATTTTGGCTGTTTCAGGGTTGCCAAAGTTGGGAAAATAAATTATAAATATTACAAATAATATAATAATAACATATAATAGCAATTACGTTCATGCAAAGGGTTGTCACCACCGTCAGTCAGTCATTAGTTATAAGTCAGTGAAATAATGTTTTCCGTCAAACAACAAAATAAGCCTAATTTTTAAATTATATAATTTAAATTTATAAATTTATATCAGTTTATTAATATTTGTCATGCTACCATGCTCAGTAATGAAGAAAAACTATTGTACAGTACATGCCTTTGGAAAGGCTAAAAAGTTTCAAATTCAACAAGCTTTTGTACAGATGTGTTAGACAAATTATGGAGAATTATTCTGAAATGTAAGATTGAGATAATCAATCAAATACAAATGAATTTTGGGGGTTATCAATAGAGCAAGAAACGTAACTCAAGGGACGAAGAGGGCCATTCATTCTATTTGGCATCGAAGTTATCTTAGAAACGAGGTTTGGTTGAATTTTATGAATTAATCAGAATGTAAGATAGAGATATTCAATCATATTCAAATAAATTTAGAGGGTTATCAATAGAACAGGCAACGTAACTCAAGGGACGAAGAGGGCAATTCATTGTATTTGTTTTTTAGATTACGATAACTTGAGGACTTGGTTACATCGGGGTTTGTAAAATTATTGAGTTGTATAAAAACAGTAACTGTATAAATATAAATGTATGAAATACTTCAATGACTAATATTCGGAGGAAGAATCCAATTAATTTGATGCTATTTGAAGAATACAAAATAATTTTAATGACTTTTTCATATACATATTAATGATCCACACCTTATTGACCACCACCAAATACGGAATTCTATAAATTACTACTCATGTATGCCACGAAAGAGAATAGACAATAAAGAAATACAAGAAGAATAATGAGAAAACAGAATCCGAAGTAAAGTATAAACAGGCTCTAACAGTTGATGAAGATGACTGGTTTGTACAATATTTCACAGAATACATTTTCGATCCAACAGATACCTTTGTTGTTGTGGTGTATTTGAGTTATTATTGCTACAATTCAGATTTGATGGTGAATTATTCTCATTATCTGGGGAATGGTACACGTTATTTGAATCGGAATTCAATATCTGGCTCCTGTAACATAATACATAAGTGGTGTAACAAAAGTTAGACATAGAATGATTGTAGGTTAGAAAAGAAATGTCAAACTCTGTCAGTCATCATGTCCAAGAAAAAGTGAGATGAACAAAAAGAGAAAATATAAGAAACAAAATAAAATAGTCGTGTTTTTGTGACAGATGGTCGGTTTAATTTTGAGGGAGCTGGCAATAAATCCTCACTTTTAATAAATCCAACCAATAAGTACAAGTACGTTATAGTATAAGTACGTTACATTATGAATGATAGAATAGAATGTTCGTGTTGAAAAAAAGATAAATCAAGTACATAGAAGGTGAATGGAATAGAAAAATCATTCATGGAAGAGAATAAGTTACTTATATAGTATAAGTAACTTATATTTCAAGTATTTTATTATACAAATATTTCTATATAGGCTACTATATTTATACTAAAGTAATTTGTACCATGGTAACATGTATCAGTGTATAAAGCTGAAATAAAAGAAATTAGAGCATTAATTTGAACAAAAGATAATATGCAAATGCAACTACTATGCAGAAATAGGATAATAACTGTTTTAATTCAACTGTCATTAAACTGTTAATTAAAGACTGTTATTAACTGTTATTAAAGACTCACGAAGTACGAAAAATTGTGGTACAACTATCAGAATGTCCAATGAATAGTCAAAATCAAAACAACTACCTAAATGGTCAGTTTTCAAACATAAAAAATTTATTTATTTACTTATTTAAAATAAGAGTATAGAGTATAAATATTGGTATGTGTCGTGAAATTTGATTAGTTTCTTCTCAATAATATACGAATATTTGTATACAATACAAACAAGGAATCCGACAATAGGTAAGGAGGAAATCTCAAGATAAATAATGCGCGTAAGAAAACCAGCAGTAGTGTTTTGTTATTAGGTTACACAGCGTGACAAATGGTGGCAGCGGGCAGCAGTAGGCTGTAATGAGAGTGAAAGTGTCCTCAGTGGGATCGGAGTGATGGACCGGTGCACTGGAGCGGAACACACAAGAAACCGAAAGAAACGAGATATCAGTATACAGGTTTCCATCTAATCCTTACACGCTGACAGATCATACTGACGGATTCAGATTACATTAATTTGATAGAATTAATTAGGCTGCATTACTTATAGTTATTTAGCATTAAATTAGTTATAATTCAGCGAAAAGGAACTTTTCAATTTATAAAAAAAAAAAACAAAGGAAAATAGAAAACCTAGAAATTGAATGATTATTATTATATTGTTATATGAGATCATTATTTAATTATTTTATATATTTTGTTGTCAATGTTTACCTTCATTGGATGTAATAAACTCCCTTCTTCTGGGGTTACCAGAACGAAGGGAAAGGAAAGGCTAATGACTTTTTTTGGCTTCTCGGGTGTTCCGCCTCGCCGAATTAGTTCCCCAATGATTTGGGAAATATGGTAATTATTGGTAAGTAATTGGTAAGTATGGTATTTGGGAACTTATATGATAAGTAGGTCTAACACTTTGAACTTTAATTCATCATAGAACTAAATTTAATTCAATTCTTTAATTGAATTAAAATACAATAAATTGAATGATTAAATATAGAGATTTGTATTGAAACACCGATAGATTAAGTTATTGTATTTCAAGTGTATGATACTATTGTAGAAGTAGGATAGAATATGACATTTACCTACTCCAGCACTTTGAACTTTAATTCATTATGAAACTAAATTTAATTCATTTCTTCAATTGAATTAAAATACAATAAATTGAATGATTAAATATAGAGATTTGTTGCAGATAGATTGTTATTGTAAAGTGTATGATACTATTGTAAAATGATAGAATATAACATTTACCTACTCACTTTGAACTTTAATTCATCATAGAACTAAATTCAATTAATTTCTTCAATTGAATTAAAATACAATAAATTGAATGATTAAATATAGAGATTTGTATAAAAACACCGATAGATTGAGTTATTGTATTTCAAATGTATGATACTATTGTAGAAGTAGGATAGAATATAACATAACAAATCGTTATAGGTTTTATTGGAAAATAAATCATTATTTATTTATTTAAAATAATTATTCTGTTGTCTATTTGTGATTTGAAAATAGATTTGAATTTAATCAAAGTTGGATGGAAAAAATAAAACTTGAAATTAACCAAATAATCAAATTACAACAGATTTCTTTCAGTTACCTGTTAGGCCTGACCCACTGTGATGTTTTCGTGTTGTGGTTGACATAGAAGAGGCGTCCGGCGGAGGTGCGCCGCTCCTCCCAGCCGTCGGGCAGGTCTCCGGGACAGGACAGGCCGCCGAGCGGGTCGACCACGGCGTTATGTCCGCTGCCGCCGCCGCTTCCACCGTGGCTGTTGCCGTCGCGTGACAGCAGCGAAACAACTATCTGCCCTTTGACCGGGTCGGGGTCCTCAAGGCTCGCTTTGCACAGGTCCAGTCGTTGGTCTGCAAAAAAACATTAAACAAAATCAATCAATCAAATCACTTATTTATCCTTGAAACAAAATACAGCAAACTTGAAAAGTACAATGAAAAATAATAGAATTAATAATACAATAGATATAATCAAATAATACAATAATGCCCGGTTTTTTAGTCGCTCAATAGCCAGTTTATGGATCCAATAGCACTATCGAATCAATAGCCATGTGTTTTCAAAAGCAAAAAAAGGTATTGATTCAATAAGTTTATTGAACGACTGAAAAACCGGGCATAAATCAAATCAAAATCATTTTTTTCCATAGTTATATCACATTTCAGTATAGTACGATCTTATTATAAAATACAATGGTCATACAAAATCATGTTATTGATTGAATATGCATACACCTAAATGCAAGCATTATTGTTTTTTTTTTTTTTTTAATATAGAAAAATATTCCTGCAAAGGTAAAAACCTGAACATGAAACATTTTGCAGGAACTCTCCCCCATTCACAGACTTCTAGGGGAATTATTACACTCAATCCATATTGTAATTTTTATTTCGATTATAACAGTAATTCTATTTAATATTGTAATTACCATACTATGTAAGTACAAATCTTGAGATGCTATGTGGAAATAATTAATTTCAAAGTTCATTAAGGCTGAGTTTTGAAAAAGTCTTGAGTTTTGTCTTATAAAGGTACAATCGTATACATGTTTAAGATAGCCTACTTGATTGTGAAAAAACACGACATACAAGTCAGACTTTGAACAACCTCCCGTTCATTCAAAATGCATAAGATATTGTTACACAGATTGTCCAAGCATAATTATTAAATTTCTGGACTTGAAACAAGTATCTCATACATGGTGTGTATGAAAATTAAAATAAATTACGCTCATTTAAAATTCAACAGATTTTATGCATTATTAATGTAGAATTTGCATCATTTACTTACAATGAATTCAGGGATATTAGAATTGGAGAGTACATCTGGATATGGACACCCATGATTGAATATTGTACCATAACTTATAGCAATCTTGAGTATCGAATTACAGATTATATGGATTAAGGCGATTAAAAGTGTATTAAACACTTTGTGACGTCAATAATAATGATTTTACATTACGAAAGTAATATCAACTACAGTACTCAACATCAGAATTCTGATTCATTTCCTATTTATCGTCAAGTAAGTACATAAATTCAACTTTTATTATAGACCTACTGATATTTAGCTTTGATCACATTAATTGAAGTAGATAAATTTAGAGTACTTACATCCAGTGTCCTTGAGCCGTTGTATTGTATTGGGCATAATTCGTACACAGCCAAGAAATCCGCCACCCTGCTGTTTATGAATCTTTTTATGATTCCAAACGCTGATTGTGATGCCATCACCCTTTCCAATGTATCTGAAAAAGGACATATCGTAATTATTTTCCCAAAAGAAACATCGAGTAAATTCTAGGTCTCATAAAATTGGAAATAATATGTATCACTAGGAATAAGGAAAGATAAATCCAGACATAAAGATGAAGTTAAAGATAGCCATAGGATATTGTGGATATAATAAATAATTATTGCACCCAATAAAAATATCAAATTGTGAAACTGAATGGAATAATTATTTGAGAAGATAATAGCCGACACAACTTTATCACCCAACCCTTTATCTTCTTTGTATCTCTATCATTAATCCTTCTAAAAACCATCAAAGACTTAAATTTTTTACCCAATCCTTCATCTTGTGCTTCTTATATTTAGTTCTAAAAACCATTACAAATTATTTTCTATACTAATTGTCCTACCATAAAACAATAATTTTCTTATCTTCAAGTTAGTATAGATTTCTGTATATTTTGATACAACTGTACAGTGTAATATAAATAGAGAAAATTTTATAAAACTACAATATTATATTTCAGTTCATCTAGTTGATATGGTCCTCTAAAACAATTATGATAAGTCTTTCAAAGTTTGGTGCTAGCTTTTGGATGAGAGAGGGTATACCTTCAAACATTTTATACACGATTGGAATTATTCATTTTATTATAATGGAACTCTGAGCATCTATTGCCTATTAGAATAAAGATGAAATATCAAGTAGGCTAGTTCCGTCACTATGACTGTAACTCCATAATACCGAAGCTTTCTTCGAGCAAAAATGGTAAAAGTATGGGAGATTTTGATAATACAAAAACAAAATTAATAGAATAGAAAATGAATTATTATAATTAAGAAAATGATTAATTTTCCAATTCACATTTCATTTAAATCCAAATTATATATGTGTTCAATATGAAATGTAGTCATTATAGAGAGAATCATCATTGAATTATAGATTAAATTATAACAAGCTACTTACAAATCATAGTGCTGATTCCACTTGGGGTCCAAAGTTGCTTTACAAGTGTCAGTGCTATGACATTGGCCAGAACCATCCACGCTGATTTTAGCAAATGGATCCGGTAATCCTGTAAACAATTATATAAATAAATCTAATTTTCAGATTCAGAAGTCTGTACATCAACCTCAGTAACCTGAATCAGATGAGGCTGGAATTTATACGAACCGATACAGTGATTAATATTACAGAAAAATATCTTCAAATTGTAAAATCAAGAAAAAGCCAGTCATTTACTTGATAGAAAATAGTACAGTATTCAGTACTACAACATGCTGTTCGAGAAGTGCCATATCAATATTATTTTGAGATGTGATGCAGTCGATCCCCGATAAGACGAATTTCAAGATGCAGAACAGGGGAAAAAATTCGTCTTATCGAGGTAAAGAGATTCGTTTTACCTGATAAGGAAGATTCAAGGGGATTTCAGAAAAAACTGTCTTATCGAGGAATTAGTTTTATTATAAGTAATTAGTTTATTGAGGAATTAGTTTCATCGAGGTTCGACTGTAATGGTAATGTGTAACTACTCCAACATGGAAGTAAAATTTTCCCTCCAATGGAAGCAATGTGTCATTCACTATAATTTTTCATTCATAACTGAATTGCGAAGCAAGTTATAATGTATTAAAGTTGAAAGGAAGGTCAGTGTTAGAATAAGACGTTCCCACTACAGAATTTATTACTTTTGATGATGACGGAAATCAGGGAACACCCACACTTGTAACGCGGGGAGCTTAAATAAAGACCGACAGCAAAATTGTTATAAATGATCGCTTGACAAGACAAGCTGTTAAAGTCGACGAATCAAGATGTTTCAATCAAATATGAATAGTCTCAGTGAATAATTGCAGTATATTGAGCATGAGAACAAAATACAAAATGGACGATATTCTTCTCCTTAATCGAATATCTTTGACCAGAATCGATAATTCTTTCCAGAGAATAAAGCCGTTGGCCCACGGAGCAACTGCTATCTGATTTCAGTCAGCAACCCAGTGTTGACATTTGGCTGTTTTTTGGGTAATCCAACCCATCAGCCAATGTCATCTGGCAACGCTGGGTTGCTGACTGAAATCAGACAGCAGTTGCTCCGTGGGCGCAGCGACTTAAGGAACGTTGAGAGTTGCAAATGATAAAATTTCAAACAATCATAAAACGGGATATTTCGTGAGTTCGAAAAGAGATCATTGTTCATAATTTGATACATGCATGTTCTCCTATAAGGTTTCTTAAATCATGGAACCCTTTCACTCATAATGATTAATAATTATTATCATGGTATGGTCCAATTCTACACAAACGATAAGACCAAAATTGAAATATTATATACCACTATTTTGTTACACTAGCATATATCACTAGTATTTTTTATAGACTATCAGAATTAGTTTACTTTATGAGAGATCATACTATTATTTCAATATGATTAGATTCATTCTATGAGTAATTGTATTACAGTTCTATCAACCTGGAAGAATTCTATTTCAACAACCCAAATAGATAAGACCACGTTTTGTCTTCAACAAGACATAGAAATCCCAATTTAACTAGCTAACAAAAATATCCGCAGCAATATTGAGATATACTGTATGCGTCTGGTAACAATGTAAATTGACATTCACTATTATTATTGGACACCAATCAGCGATAAAAAACAAAACAATGCAACTGGGTGGCATTTGTTTTCATTGACACTGCATTAAATCACGCATCCAACGCTCAACAGCCAATATCGCGGCCTTGAATTATCACTTTGTTGCATTTTTAATTTTAAGATATGTCCAGTCATTGAAAACTGCCATAAAACAATTGAGGAGCAGTTTTATTGAATTTGAAGATGATGTTTATTTGAAAATAATACGAATGTTTATAGGGTAGCGAAGAAAATATTGTTTTCCTTGTGGAATGACACAATCAACACTTTGAAGAAAGTGTAATATTTTTTTTTCTAATTCCAGATCTTGTTTCATTTTCAAATTCACAATCAATAATCATATTATTTCATACAAATTATGTCTTGGTAGATTCTCAACAGTAAAATTTAATTCAATTGAAAGAGAAATTGGTTATTTGCAAGATGTTTATTGTTTAATATATTTTTCATTGTTGAAAAACGTCTTCTCCAGATTATTATCTGAAAAACGTGCTTTATCAAGGACTTCAATTTTACTTCCGACGTTTCATTGATTGCATCACCTCAGAAACTCAATTAAAAATCAACAATGATTTTCTGCAATTTGATTGCTACTTCGTTTTCTAGCATACAAACTGGAGTTTTCAAATTAATCGTATTTGAAGAAAAAATGTTAAAATAATAAGTTTTCCAGCAAACAAACTGGAGATCTATAATTATATTAAGAGAACAAATAATAATTAAAAGAACTTTGGAATAAATCTCCATTAAATACATTAAATTTTAAAGAGGATATAATTTTTGCAAACACTTTGAATTGCTTTAAAAATTCATATCACCACCCTAATACATCTAATATGAGCTCCATGGATCTTGCCTCTACAAAGTATGATTTTATTAGAGGGAGATTTTTGGAGCATGGCCCATTATTAAATAAACTGTATTGACAATACAGTTGTCATTTATATTGTGAGATCAACAAAGAACCTAAATTCAAGTAAAAACTTTGCTGGTCTTGATTTTCATTCCACTAGTCTCTTAATTTTAGTAAAATATAACTTATAGGCCTATTCATGTTCAAATGATTTTTTATTGGTGGGGAGACCCTTGCGCGGAGGTTCCACCTCGCCTTATTTTTGTGTCGGTCACCCATCCAAGAGCTGTCGTGAGAGTTAGAGACTTGCTTCAAGATCACTCACCAACCATACTCTGACCGAGCGACCAAACAATACTTACTTTTAGTACAGTACTATCACACATTAGCGTACAGATTAGTATAATACATTATAATATTATAATACACGTAGAATAGAAATACATTACAGCGCGAATCCCTTATCCAATTATACAAACAAGAATGAGACAATTGATCTTCAACTTACGAAAGTATTCTTTCCTAACCAGGTTCCGAGCACATAATACTGAAACAAAAGACGTAAAAAAATAATGAGCGAGCAGCAAAAAATAATAATTTGTGAAAATAAAATGATGTGCGAGAAAATACTTCAGAGTACTGTACAAATAAGCAAAAAAGCATACATACAGCAATAAGCAAAAGTGATAAAAAATCGAAGACGTGGATAAGTAAATTAATGCATAAATTCATAATTATTCGAGTATTTGAATTATGATTTATTTAGGCATAGGTCTCAGAATCATATATGTCCTGTCTTGATAGTTGAGATTGTAGACGTTAAGAAAACACACATCTTTGGAATGTAATTCATGTATTGTAAGACTGATAAAATATTGAATATCCAAATATATCTAAATATTCGTTACAAAATTTGAAGAACAGAATTTCCAAAAATTATACATTCAATAGACTAGACACTAGATAAAACAACCTTCGAAGTTGAAGTATATCTGAAAATGGAATTCTATAGTATTACAAACTATCGTGTATACTTGATTATGAAATTTATAACTATTTGTTTCAAAAACTACATAATAATAATTTGAGGAAAACAATTTTCACCAAAAGCAATCCAATCGTACTGTAAACATTACGAATAGCTGCAGACGCGACGAATTCAATTTAATTAAAATACTTTTATTCTAAAAAACAAGTTGCATAAATTTAAATACCTACTTAAATTATTCAAGTTGAAATTTGAGAATAATCTATTATGAATGAGTAATACTCCTTGTTCAGGAGCAGGAATGTATAATATATAGCAGGATTATTTTAACTTGTCAGAAAACAGCTGATTTAACGTCAGTAAACGAGCGTACATCAATCAGCTGTTTTCTGACAATTTAAAATAATCCTGCTATATTTATACCTGAATCTCACTGTTTTCAAATAACAGTAGCAAGATACTGTAAGTACAGGCAACCATCAAGAAACTTGTACTTCCTCGATATTTGCATGCACACCAAAACAATACATTACATCTGCATATAAATATGCTTATTATATTTATATAGTAGAGTACTGTGTACAGTGACATTTCAGCACACTTCAGTTGGGAGCAGGAAGAGTTGCATCAACAGTACAATAAGCAGGATGCTCACCGCAGCAGGAAAGGAAGTCAATGGCCCAACATTGCAAGTAGGAGCAACCTTCATCGAGAAGATGTGCCGCATATCAGTTTCGTATTCAGCTCTCTAATTACAAAGGTAATGGGAGAGTCTTATGGGGACAACAGAGACGTTATCGAATTAACAACGATCAATCACTATATATGCGGGCCAACTAATTTTGATCGAGCACAAATTTTCCAAATCGATTATTCACAAGAATCCTCAACTGTATTATAGAATAGAATGACTTCTTTATTTTTCGGAGTTGGCGAAGTTTGGACAATAATGTCCATCCTTGAATTTAACCGCCGTAAAATGATGTCATCGAAGGGAACCGATGCAACGAGATTCAATGAACGAGTCTAACGTCGTTATTGTATGACTCACACTTGAATTACAAACCAAAACATGGTATGATAAACCAATGTCTTAAAGTCGTAGATACTACATGATCGAAACTAAACATTAAAAGATGAATAAGAAAAACCAGACGTTGAAAAAAATTACTGTTTTGTTTTTTAGAGTTCTTAAGCCGCAAACAAGCAGCTAAGCAACACGCAATATTATATTAGTTGCTTGTTGCTTATTGTTCCGGTGTGCGAGCCGCCATGAGTTTTATTAGTTGAGGATGGAAAAATTGGACTAATTTTTCATCAAAAATTAAAATATCTACTAGTATGGATTTTTTTGAGGGTGATGATGAGAGATGACGACGACTATCCAAGTATTTATTAATTATATTATAATAATTATATCAATTTTTGTTAGTTCTTATTTCCACATCCAGCAATTTATTATTTTCTATTTTTGCTAACAGTTAGGATACGGTGGCATTGAAATAACCGTTTATAATTATTTTATTTTTTTGCTGAGGGTGATGCCTGAATAAGCCCTTCAGGAAACGATGCTTATGATGAAAGGTGAATTGACCTACAGTTTTAGATGGATTCCGAACACCAGGAAGTTAATGATTATCAATTTATTACAGAAATACCATTTCAAAATATTGCAGTTCACTTTTGATGTTTGAAAAATATCGCTACAATTAATATTATTAAATAATGTTGAAATTAATTGTTTATTATTGTATGACATTGACTCACACTTGAATTAAAAACCAAAACATGGCATGATCAACCAATGTCTTAAAATTGAAGTCGTAGATACTACATGATCGAAACTAAACATTAAACGATGAATAAGAAAAAACACACGTTGAAAACAATTACTGTTTTGTTTTCGAGAGATCTTATGCCGAACATTATATGGTGGTACCGGTCTAGAATATTCCTCCGGCAGCTTGTTACTCAATCCTATAATTTGAAAAGTGGAACATAGTACACGGCGATTCATGGTTGAATCCATTCCAGTGCACACAATAGCTGCTGCTATCCCCATCCCATCTGTCTCTTCCCTTCAGACTGCAGCAGGAAACAGCAATTCGGAAAGGAAAAGTATTAGCAGAAGAAAATCACTTGACACTGCTAACTGCATTGCTTTCTATTGCAACTGAGGAAAGATGAGCCATGTTTAGAACTGCAGTTGTTCTCACATTCAATTGACTAGAGACGTATTTCTAATATCGTCCTTTGAAAGAAATAGTAGTGAGAAAATTCTTAATAACTTTTAGTACAGCAATTATTCATTGTTTCCACATTCAATTGACTTTACTGGAGACATATCTTCAATTTCTTACGTAGTATTTTTTCATATTATGTGAATAAGAATACTCGTAACAATTTTTTTCGTTGCTTTAATTGCTAATTCGGCGAGGAGAAATACATTTGTTAGGACAAATAACCTGTTGCGCTATTTCTATCTGTATAGACACAGACTAAAGAGATGCATACTTTGATAGTTTGACTAGTAGAAATGGCAACCTGGATAGCCGTTATCGCCTAATCCAGCTTCAATTGAAAATTACATTATACTCGACATTCATGAATTAAAAAATCCTTACATGAATATTATAGGAACTTTCGCTAAACATTGTATTGAAGACTTCAAGGAAAAAATATCGAATTCTATAAGAGTATCATCAATATTAATAGTGATACAATAATAGATTTCCATGGCGATTCAACAATAATGTAGCCTAGTAGAATTGAGTTGGAACAGAAATATTTCTATGGGTCTACTATTTATATATTTTATTTCTATATATATCTACTATATTCGCGAAGTTGGAGAGCACATTCACAAAAACTAAATTTTTAAAATCCCCTTGAACAGAAACGTTTGAATGAGTAGCCCACTCTTGAATTATTGTAATAAATTATCCATCAACATATACATATAATTTAAAATATATTACCTAATGTTTTGTATAAGAAAAGAATGAATTTCAAGCATTAAAATCAATCTATTTATTGTGACCAATTGATTATTACATTAACATTGTACTAATTCCAAACAAATTATTTAAAAGGTGGTCTAAATAAAGATTGGAATAATCCTTACTCCTTACAGAGGAGCAATAACAAAATATTTATTAGATTAGTTTTATATATTTTATAAATGGTTGGAATAACAACAGATGTTTATTATACAGTACGAATTTCTTATGCTACTGAATAATAATCATCTTTGCAGCCCATTCAAGTGTTCTAATTCAATAAATTATTACATCAACTTCATTTCAAGGGAAAATTTACAGTACGGAACGTGAGAGTAGGTATCAAAGCTTGCCTCCATACTCACATGACGAGAAACAAGGATGCCAATTTAATTCAATCACCTCCAATTGAAAGGTGTTCATTCAAAGTTCAACCCCATATAATAATGTTAGAGAAAAAAATTTAATCCGTGATCCAAGTATTAAGTTCTGTATTGAGACCGTGCAATACAAAAAACCTACAATAAGATTCGAGAGAAATAGAAAAAATCTCAGGGAAGAGTTCCAACTACGTTATTTGTAAGTTGAGATGTTGTATCATCTTCAGTAGATTAGAAATTGATATTGAGAACATCCGACAAATTCAATAAGATGATATAAAAGCTAAAATATACAAGCTGAGTTTGTTATAAATTCGTAAATAAAAACCAGTAGACTATTGCTTACAAAGCACAATTTTGGTGTAATGTTTTAACAATAGATAATAAATTTAATCACAGCCTTTAAAATACTGCCTTTAATACTGTTTTAATAATATTTTAGCAACAAACTGCATCAATTTTTCATTCATCAGCAAACTAACCAGAATATTAATGGAAATTCAACAATGTTATTTCTTCATTTATGAAAAATCAAAATAATTTTAAATTTGATTTCAAATTTTTGATCTTCATTTATGAGAATGCAAACAATTTATTGCTAGTCAAATTGAAACCATGGAATGCTAAAATAATACAGGAATGAAACACATAACTTATATGGAATGATCAGGCCTACATCTAAATAATTATGAACACAATAAGTGAAACATGAAACCCTATAAGCAATTTTCATTCTCTACAATCTACACTGAAAACCCAATTTAAACAAGGAAATTAAAATGGAACTCCCACATCAATCAAAATGCAATTGACTATTATTTTAATAATAATGTTGAATTTTTTTACTCGAATAAATAGTTCATAAATAATTAGTTGACATTAGAATAAATAATTAATTAGATTAAATGGTTCATAATAAATAGTTTTTTGATTTGAATAGTCTATTAGTTTTTCTCCTTACTGATCAGATTTTATAAAAACCCTACACGTTACACATTATTTGGAATAAGATAATATTCATATAATTTTGAATACAGACACTTTTTCAGAAAGTCGTCATTTAAAAACGAGTAAACTCATTGAGAAAAGTCTAGACATCATGACAGAGCGAAGTTACGATAAAGTGCTCAAGATTTTACAACTGATCGAATCGTTTATGAACTAGAAGTGGGTTAAAACTTATCTTATCAGGAAAGAATCGGAGCATACATTGACCCAGGACTACATAGCGCGCTGTTAATACTTCTAGATAACTACCGGTAATAACTTTCTAAATGATTCTATACGAATAGCTATGACTGATTAATAATTCAAACAAAACAAGCAAGGGCAAGAGAATAAATTAATCACAGTGTATTAAATCACATAAGGAACCTAGTTGTTAACAGGTTTAAGGAAGGAAGAGAAGATAAAAGGAAGAGGAAGATCATAATTGAATGGATGATCAAAAAGTGCCTACATTAAATAATAATTTCATCTTAACTTCGATGAAATACAGGGTGGCTATAAAGTCTCTACGCAGAAGCTGCGCGTTGAAGTATATTTTGTCCTGGTCAGGAAAATACTGCACAAGTTGAATTGTGTAGTATGCAACAACAGAAAGTTACTTTCAACGTTTACTGTGATGAATCTTCAGGTTAATTTTAATAACTCGTTATTTATAAATAAATTGCTTGTTATTTAATAAATAACTTGTTTTTGCGGGGATACTAGTGTTCATTAATTTAGTTTAATTTTTATTTAGAGTTGTTTCATTAGTTTCACAGTAACTAGCGATTGGCAGAGATTTTATTTACGTTCCTAGCAATTAGCACAGAGACGAAGACATTTTTTCACCCAATTAAATATTACTTAAGTCTACCTATTCAACATCCAAAACAAATTATTCTATACGGAATCCCTTCATATATTGAGGCAGAATAAGGTCTATCCTAAGATTTAGATGTAACAACAGTTTGAAGCATTTTTAAATAGATTATCTAACAAACAGTTACAAATATAAGAAAAGTAACAGGGATGCTCAAGAATTAGAAAGCTATATACATTACAATCTATTTCTAAGAGAAGATTAGCTTCTAAATGGACCTTGAACCTACATGTAACTACAAAACCACTTGCTCTACATTACATTGATAATACACGACAGTGCGCTTACAATACTTTCCATTTTTAAACAAATAATTTTGTATTATCTTCATATTTCAGCATGACTATTTCAGTCCGTATTAGAAAGAACCTATTAATATAACATAATAAGATGAGATTTAAATTTGTGAATGAAAACATTCTTTAGCAGACATGCCTACCTTACCTACCTACCTCAAGTATGATACACCTACCGCATTATCAGGACCTTTTATTAGTGATTAGAAAGAAATATATCTTTAGAAAGAAGAGGAATCATGTGAGGTTTGTATAGAATGTATAAAATATGAAATTTTAAGGTGAACAGTAACTTATTAGAAGAATCATGTTGAATAGTTGGAAAACAGTTCCAATTTTTATATTTTTGACATGCATTTTTCTACAAAGTTGGAAACATTAGTTTTTGAAATCACTATTGAACAATGAGTGAAAGAAGCCAAGTTACTATTAAACTTTTCATCCTAGAATAGAATGATGGTTGATCCTAGCTAGATGAACTTCTACATAACCGGTCTATCAATTAGACGTTCAGCTCTCATGTAACTATTTCGTAATCAATTGCCGAACCTCAAACATTGTAAAATATAAGTGAAGAAAGATAATAAAATGAGCAAGGTAAGAGCTTGATGAATTAATAACGTGTTCAAAAAATAGAAATGAATTTATGATTGAAGGATCTTAAAGTTTTAATTTGTCAATGTCACATTGCATTGGATATGTACTGCCAAAAAAACAATAAAGCTGACAGAAAGCGTAAGTGATATTGCTTAGACGAAAGTGGTTCAGCGAAATTTTTTGACTGCTGATGAGAGAAGTGAATAATATCTGGAATATTATTTTAATTGATTCAAATATTCGAGTAAGTTACAAACTTATTAGTTATAAGGAGAGGCCATGTTGAAAATTAGCCTGTCGCACGTACAACGTAAACACTGGCATTCCATTGATGAATGGCAAGTTGCTAACCATAAAAATGTACTAGTTTATTAAAATAATATAAACATAATTGTACTTACTGGTCAGTCTAATTTTCATAGTCCCACTTCTCCTGCTACCGCTTGGATTTGACATTTTCTTCAAACATTGATTATAAACAACGAATTAACTTAGTAAATAATTGGCAGTCATTTGTGATTTCTGATTCAGAATGACCAACCATATGGCTAGCACGATTCGACAAGTTGATGCAAATCTTGATCAGCTCACGAACTTTGCCAAATGGAATAATATTTTCAAAGAAAATAGAAATTTTCTTTAAGTTAATATCTGAGAAATTATTTTCTCAATATTGATAGACTTTTTAAGTAAGTTACTGCATCGGTTAAAAGCTTGTTGAAAAGACATGATACGATAAAATGAGAGTAGTACTTTTCATGTTGCAGAACCATTTCTTAAATATGATTTTGTATCATACAAAATATGAATCAAATTATTTTACTCCTTATCCCTTCATCAAAGTTGATAAAAAAGTGAAAAATGATAAAACTTGAAAAATTATAGTTTGTTGTATTGGCTACCCCGATTTGGAAGACATGCACGTCTGCTGGGTCAGCTGTTCGAAATAGTTTATAAACAAGAAATTAATCTTTATTCTAGAAAAATTATTTTCTAGAATAAACCAGCGTTTATTTAGCTTTTCTTTTATGTATTTTAAGACTGTAATGCTTTAGTATTGATACAATGAGCTCGTTAATATTGAAGTTACAATTCCAATTGTTAAAAAGCTGTAATAACCTGTAAGTAGAATCCAATTTTGAGGTTATTATAATTCAATTCTCATCTTACAATATTGGTTTTCACCAAATTAATGTAAACTTATTCAATCATCACCATGTATTCCATTCTTTACATTGTTCACCTACAAAAAGGATTATGGAAATGACTTCTCTTGAATTCTAAATGTCATGCGGCGTTTTATTTTTAGGACAGTCTAGCTATTTGAAATCAGCCATCCAGAAATACATTCAGTCTTTTCATTCAAATACCATCATGATTATGAAAAATAATTCAATGTGCAACATCGTGAGACACAAAAGCTTGAAATAGATACTTCAGAAATTGAACATCCAGTGTGTATTGGATGGTATTGTAATATTTTACACTTCAATAGAATTTAAGTACCTACTGAACGTTTACAAATTGTTTTTTTGATGTTTCACAGGTGGACGATTGGACAGATTTCCAAGTACAGTCAATACAGCAAACAGTATGTAAATCCTGTCCCAACCAAACAAGATCAACAATTACTGGAGGAATCTGGTGAAATTAAGCCGCTCAAGTTTCTTCCAATCAAAGCAGCTTGCAACAATGAAAATTCACTGTATAACTATGACCCAGTTGTTAGGTGAGTGCTTGAAAAACTAAAAAAAATCTGTAAGTGTAATTACAATCCGATATGAATAAGTTTTCAAATGTGATTTTGCTTACAGAAAGTCTTATGTGGTATTCAACTTACATTACTCAAATTAATATCTCTCACAGAGAGGAAGCAACCATAATACTTACTACAGTAATACAAACTCTATTGTATATCAATATTTGTACGAAATTATAATTTATGAATTCATGGGTAGTCTAAGATTTAAATATTTCATTGTACTACAGTAACAGCACTATTTCATTGGACTTTATAGTAACAACTACTGAGGAGCAAAATATACAAGGCGTCATTGATGCGGCCATGCATGCATAGCGTATTTGTGCTCTGTGATTGGTCCGGTGTCATATATTTTGGCCCTAAGCATGTAAACATGAGATACAACTATCAATAATAATTATTAGATGTGTTATAAAACTGGTAAAATGACGAAAAGTATTTTAACCAATTTTATAATTTTGAATTTCAGGAAATTTCATAACTTTTTGATGAGGGGTGGCAACAAAGATCTTGCTCGTTCACTACTCGATAAGGTAAATATTCTGAATACTATTTACTGATAACTGTAGCGTTATAAAATACTGCATTACACTATAGCTTAGTGGAAATAAGTTGTTATGTAAATAGTTTTTAATATAACAAAAGTATAAGTTAGTATAAATAAGTTTCAGATGAATATTTCTACTTTGTTTTCATTTAAATTCTACCCAAAGTACAGTATTCAGTATTTACAAATTTTACAAATTGGACTTCAAAGTAATAAATGAAGGTTCAAGTATGAACATTTTTACAAAAATTGACTTCCGTTATTTTTATGGTACTTGTATTTCTTGCTATTATTGTGTTTATAATATTAAAAACTATGTTGTTCTAACAGGCATTTGAAAATGTGAAAAGACTGCAACTGGCACGTTATCACAAGGAAACAGATCCAGAAGAGAAGGCAAAAATCATAACAGATCCTCTTAAGATTTTGCACAAGGCTGTGGAAAATTGCAAGCCTCTTCTCGTACTTATCTCGGTTAAGAGAGGTGGAGCGTACTATCAGGTTTGTTGGAATTCATTATGATTATATTGATCATAATTTTACTATCATGGAGTGTTGTCATAAAACATTGAATAGGGTTTTTTGAAACATTATAGATTTTTCCAACACTATGTACGTAAGTATAATTTATACTGCATCTTAAAATCAATTGTCTAGAATTTTTCTAAACTCATACCGGTACATGAAAAGGAATGTAGGTTTACATCTTAGTTGATGATTTTTCCAATCTTATTCTTGCTCTTCTCTTCTTTCCTTACCAAAACTAATTTTATTTTTTCTAGATTTTTAATTCAATACAATGGTATTTTCTTTATGTATTTCTTGGATTGCATATTTTTATTTTAAGTTATAAGTAAGTTTTATTCAAGTTTGTAATTATGCTATATTTTCTCTTTATATTTTTTTAGCAATTATTAATTTAAAATTTTGTAACATGTGTTAAGGAGGCAATATTTGGGTTTTTACCTGTTTGCCTTCACATGTTCGTATTTGAATAAATAAATACATGGAATAGTACCCAGAGAAATACTGAAAGGGGCAAATCAACTAGTATCAATGTTGAATTGTTGTTAGATGAATTGTTATTAGTTTGTAGTTGTTAACAATTAATGAATGGCATGCAATCAAATTGAAATGAAATGTTATAGTCAATGTGTTAATAAGAAAATTACGCATATTATTCATGCCAAGCATCTCAATCAAGGTTATTATCTAATAACCTTGCATCTCAATAGCTTCTAACACAGATGAAGAACTAAGCTTTATCTGTGTTTCTGTGAATCTCGAACAGAAAATAAGTGCACTGTCTTGAAACTAGGTTCTTTAAAGGAAACATCGAGCATTCAGGAGAATTTCAATGAAGTGAAAGAATTTCCGTCTCACTACTATTGTAAATTAAGAATACTCATTTTTCCAAATTATAGTTAAAATTAATACATAATATCCCTTTTCTTTTATTTATAATTATTTTAATATTGAGCATTTTATTTTCCAGGTTCCAATGCCAATAAGAGAAACGACAGCAATTTTCTACTCAATGAATTGGCTAATTGAAGCTGGAAGCGATAAAGCAAGAACTAGCAGATGGCATGATAGAATGGCTATTGAGTTAATTGATGCATCAGAAAATAAGGTAAGGTTAATATTAATATTGCTCCTTAAGATTCATTCAATTTAACGCTTTGCATTAGATAGATGGATAGATAGAGAGGGTTTTGACGTTGCTGATGACCGTAGAGTACGATGGCAAAGAAATAATATCTATCTATCTATCTATCTAATGACTAGCGTCAAATTAAATGAATCTGATTATACGGCACTACATCTACCAATCTACTAAATAAATAAAAAAACTATCAAATAAATAAATTGAAAAATACAAAAACAAGCAAATAAAAACTACTAAGTTAGTAATTCAGAAGCTAGCAAACTTCTGATATAATGTGTTTTGTTAATTTTCAATTAATTAATTAATTTACAATTCCCCTTTACTTAATTCCATTTTTTTTTTGTTAAATTTCATTTAATTAATTTTCAATTTCCCTTTACTTGATTTCAGGGACGAGTTATCAAAAGAAAACAAGATCTTCATAAGCAGTGCGAAGCGAACCGAGCTTATGCTCATTACAGATGGGGTTAATTTTCCTTCTTAGATTACTGATAGAGTACCAATTGATAAGTTTACAAATAAATTAAGTTTATAAATTGTTAGTAATTTTTCTTTAAACATGTCCTACATGAACAAAAATTTCACTTCTACCGCACTTCCCTAATTCTATAGATTGAGGTCCGGACATAGCATTCAATGCGGATTCCCTCTGTTTTATAGAAGATTTATTGTAAAACAAATACAAATATTAGCAACATTCAACATACTAGTAAAATTAATTTTAAACTAATCTAAGTTTTCAATGTAATAAGAAGGCCAACAGCAAAATATATTTTTACTTGAATAGGAATATGGAATCCACTCCTTATAAACATGATTTCACTCTTTATCAATTCAAAAACATTGGCCTAGCTATTTTATAAAGATGAATAAAGGCTCCAAGATGTCAGTCAATTTCATTAAAGAAAATTCTAGATTAGAAAAGTGGCGTAAAAACAAAAATTAGTAATCAGAGCCATGAAGGATTCAACAAGATTATCAAAGAAGAGAATTTGACGCTTCTGTTGAACGTTTTGGTAACTTATGAATTTACAAAAATAATACTTCAATCTTTTTTTTACAAAATTTTCGACTAGCATGAATACTTTTAGAGTAATTGATACAGTTGAAACTCTAATCGTTAAATTCTCGTATTTGTTAGTTTTGAATAAAATGTTACTGGTTAATTTATAGTCTTGAGACCGATAAAAATTTATGGATGTCATATTGTTATTGTAGAAGTCTAATTATTGAACTTCGAATTGTTCAGAAAGAATATTAGCCAACTAATATTTGAAGAGAATAATACTGCTAAATCTAACTACAACAAAATGATACCTAATGTACGTAATAAATTAATAAACGAACAAATAATTATTATTGTGATGATGGAACTAGAAATAGGAATGCAAGTTTGATCTGAATGAACACTTACAACTAGAATTCAGTTGAGTTACACCAACCGAACAAGGATTTTAAAGCTGTGAGCTATCTCAAAGAGTTGGCTATTAGTCATAGGAACATTGACAAATGATCCAACATTCATGTAAATCATGTTGGATGTTTCGAAGTGAATTATTTCAAAGAAACATAAATGTCCAGTAAAACAGATTGAAAATGAGAAAACACAACGGAAAGAGTTTTCTACTTTTTCTGTCAACCCAGGTCGCTATCTCTTGGGTGGTCATTACTGTTCCAAAATCGTCATTATTTTTAGACTTTTTACTATCATCACTTGTTTCGTTTTCACTGCCCGTTGCGTATCCTTCTTCCTCCGTACTTTCTGTCTCTTCCTTCTTATTTTTCTCTCTTTTCTTCTTCAGATCCTCCAAAGCTATTGCCAGGTCTAGTGATTCGAAACGCTGAAAATAAATTTGAATTGAGAAAACTATATTGATACAGTATAGAGGAAAGGTCATACTTTCGGCCAACTGCACGAAAGGTAGTCAAATTTAACCGCTGTTAAGTGACGTCATTTGGCGATACCAATACTACGATTTCCGTACGACATCTACAACGATTGATGAGCTACGTTAGCGGTTGAATTTAATAGGATTCTTGCAATTGGCCATTAGTATTGTAACACTATCAGGCTAGGGCACACACGTATCGTACTTTTGTTCTGTAGAACATAAGTGAATTGGTGACAACACACGAACATCTGTGTTGTCACCAATTCACGTCTATGTATTTCTACAACGGACGTCAAAAAGTACGTTGCAACGGACGCACTTTGTGCGCTCGTGTGGCCCTAGTCTCAATTGAAATAATTATGTTTTAATAAACCGTATAAATTGTAATATAATATTTGTAATACTGTTAGGGTCGGTTTATGAGCTCGGGATTTACTAGTCCACCTAGTTTAGAAGCCTTTTTAGACTCGAGATGATCTGTTGTTGGACTCATAAACCCAACTTTTAAACCTTGGCGTTTTCCCTGCGTTAATATTGCTGTTTTACGCCTGGGACTTGCTAATCTCGAGCTCATAAACCCGATTTTTAACACTCGGCGCAAAATCCGGCTTTTAGCCTCGAAATAGAGATAAACCCGAGCTCATAAACTGTCCCTTAGAATGAAATAATTTTTAATAAATGACATTATAAGGGGCATTATATTATTGCAGCATTATAATCAGCATCATTCTTATAAATTATTAGATAATTTTTAAAAAATTAATCGACTTACAACCAGTCTGTCGATTTATTTGTGGAAATTTCATAATTTATATGAACAAAAATAACAGTTATGACAACATAATACCACTTATAATACCATAATACATTAGCGTCCCCAAACCTAAAATTACACTGAAATAGACCAGGCAACGTTAACACGGCAAAAAGGTGTGATGTCCTAGCTGCGTATAGTGACGTTATAAGTAGTGCAGCATTAGACCGCTTTCACACTAGTGCCACCCGGACCCAGGTACAAACTTACAATTACGACAAATTTTACATGTATACCCATAAGATTCATCAGTCAAAACATTTTCATCCGATACGGGCCCGGACAGCACTGGTGTGAAAGAGGCCTCACCCATGCTCCAGAAAGTACGTAGCTGGGATAACACACCTTCAGACTATTTTTTTTGCTGGGGATGATGCCCACCTAAGCTCTAGGCTTGTGCGTGGGTAATGGGAAGGATGATGATGAGAGATGAATTAATCGCAATTAGAAAAACTCTGAGATACAACAATTCTGAGAATCATGAAATAATAGGTATAAGAATAGAAAATCATAATAAAAATGATTACCTCAACGCTGAGCGTACTCATTTTGTTCTTTTTCGTCAGTCGATTGGCGAATTTGCGCATCTGCTCAGGAGATGCAGGGCAGGAAGATGTGCGCCGGCGCAGAGTATGAGGACTCAGAGCCGTTTTCAGAATAAAACGACTTGAGGCCTTCTTCAATGCGATTTTCTTCAATCTGAGACAAAAATAAAAAATAATATTTTCAATTTTCGTTTCATTAATGTTACTGTTTGGAATGCTCCAAAATGTTAGAGCTTTTTTAAATTTGTATCCAGATGATAGTTCTGCTTATAGGACAATATTTAAATTAGTAAATGGAATAGTCAAGTTTTTATGAATCGATTTAAACTCAATTTCATTAAAATAAAACCCTAAAAGATATTGTCAATTCCACTATTTTATTATTTACAGCACTGGAACGCGGTTTCAAATGTGACTGGTGTAGCCACGAAACCGCGGTCCACTGCTGTAAATAGTAAAATAGTGGAGTTGACAATATCTTTTAGGGCCGGTAGCCACGAAATCGTACAAAACGCTGTTTCTGTGCTTCTAACCCACTAACCAGTCGAGACAACGTTTTGTTTATATATACAGCAATGGCCCTAGTGTTTTATTATTTCATCATGAGTTCCACAACATCAATAAGACATATAGATATTAGTATACAAATGTGCAATACACATACGTGCCAGCATGCACAATAATAAAGGATATACTTGCAATCAATTTGTTTTGGTAAGAGAATTTGACTGTAATTTATAGATTATCTATATACAGATTATTTTATAGATAGATTATTTTATAAATCATTGAACAATATTAATAAATATTTCACGTGAATGGTGGTACTCATAATAAGAATCTAACTAACAGATATCGCTAGTGGAAAGAGGCAAGAAGACTGTAAATGTTTAATACTGATCGCCAGTATTGATACTGTCGACAAATGTCACAATAGATACGTACGCATGGATGAATATAATGTTTGTCTGTTCTACAGATTGACATCTAACCATCATGTTCCCCGTATACCGCATGGTTTACTTGTAGAAAAATTATGAACTATCATCAGCATGCACGTACCTATGGATTACTAACACATGACAGGTATACCATCATATTACTGTATATTTCAATAACATATAAATATATTAACTTTGAACTCTTAAATAAATAATTACGGTCTAGTAATCGAATGATTATATACATTTTTTAAAAATGTCTTCAAATTTGAAATGGTTCAAAGTAAAAAGTACTACGTTATAGTTCTAGAATTCAGTATGCCAGTAACGCGAACTCAACCAATGACAAAAATATGAAAGCTGTGCACCCTATGAACCAAACGTCGTTGGTTCTAAAGTAGAGCAGACTCAAATCACCACGCGAGCCTGGCTTTGAAGAAAGAAGAATAAAGGTCAACATCGTGCTTGTACCTAAAAAGACAAAATAAAATAACGAAAATTTTAATTGAAAAAAAAATGAATAGCTGGAATACAGGTAGAATACGGGGGAGTCCGATCTCATAATAAGGTGTCAAATTATCTATCGATTAACTGAAAAAAACTTCAATAAATAACTTCATAGAATAATCTATCATTTTTTGCGATAGCGAAAGGTGATAAGTTAATATAGAACCTTTTTACAGTTGACTGTCTTTATAAATAATTTTAGGTGGCTAGGAGCATGAATCAACGGGATTTGATCACAGGTCTTATCAAATCTGATTTTTAAAATTTATTACTCTAAAATTATCTTGAAGCAATAGAGAGAAAATTTTGTTTATTGATTCAATCTGGTACATTCTACTCAAAAGGAGCAATCGTTCTAGTATATTATATTCAATAATTATTTCTAAAATGAGACATGCCGTATTTGAACCATTAAAAAGAATAGAAGGTACCCTTATTGAGTTAATATATTGAAAACGACAGATAAAAGGTGCTGGTAGGCTATTAGTTTAGAAATATGACTCTTTCATGAACTCACAATAGTTAATGAAATATATTGTCATTATTGCAATAAGAGATACTCTGGTAGGTGGCTGAGTAATCGAATGATCTCACACAGAAAGTTTTATCCATGACAGAATAACTATAGAACACTTTGAGGTAAATAGTCCATTAAATAGTAGCCAAAGTATTCTCTTGACTCAATAAAGAAGTATACAGTACTAGAGAACTGTAACTGTAATCTGAAAAAAGAATCACAATTAAAGTTGAAAGTTTTCTATTATTTTCCTATTTATAAGCGATATAGTCTCCAAAACCATCATTTTAGAATGAGGTTGAGTGACTACATTCCTTAAGATTGTTTTTATAAAATAATTACATCAACCTGTAATTCATTCATTTCGTGAATAGAGGAAATCATGGAGCAATTTATGATTGAATTCCAATCGATGAAATTGATTATTTTTATTTATTCATTTAATACGAAGGAACAGATGATACTTTTGACTTTATAATCCATGACACCACGCACGGATAATTTATATTAATCATAAAATAATATTGAATAATTTATAATTACAATATCGACGAAATGGAAATTATTCAATGCAATGCACCGTAAAGGCACTGGGTTACTTGAAAATATTGAGAAGCGTTATACAATTTAGAAGAAGGATGGACTAGAAGACTTTGTAGAAGGATGGATTCAGAGCTTTAGCAGAGTGAAAACTTACAAAGAGTACTGTTTACCCTTTATACTGCAAAACTACCAGAAAAACCATTCCATCTCTACAGGTTTCCGTCTTACACGGGGTCCGCCTTAGACAGGTTTCACCATTGTAATTATACTTACCAAGAGATACTCTGGTAGGTATTGAGTTTGGTTCCAACCAGAAAGTCATCCATGACAGAATAACTAGTAGAACACTAGGCAGGTAATAGTCCATTAAATAGTAGCCCTGAATCTCGGAAGGCACAGGACATGCAAGGTTAGCACTTCAGAGAACCGTAGCTCGGATGACGTATCTGAAAAGACCCTCCGAGACCACAAAGTTTATCTACAACCTTCCTATTTATAAGCGATATAGTCTCCAAAACCATCATTTTTGTAGAATACATAAGGTTCGACTGCCATTCCAGACAGCCATTTTTTTTTTCCGAGGATGGCCACATATATGAGCTCGTACAGAGAAGAGACAACATATATTGAAATACTTACAAGATAATGAGGATACAAGACGACTATTTTTTAGCTGCAGTCGGGGCAATTGTCCGACGTGACATTACATCAACCAGTGTGTAATTAAACCACTTAGATGTCGCCAAGAAGAACTAGGGTTATTGTTGTTGGGAAGACCTAGGGAAGAAATGGCCATTGGGTTCGCCTAAGATCTTGTAGAGAAGGGACTAACACCAAACGAAGCACATGATCGATGTTGGAAGCGACAGACCTGAACTAGACCCCACATGAGTTAAAAGTCATTAAAAAGAAGAAGAAGAAGAATTACATCAACCTGTAATTCATTCATTTCGTGAATAATTCTTGAAATCATGATTAATTTATGATTGAATTCGTGGTTGATTTATGATTATTTTATTTATCCATTTCAATACATGGAAATACTTACAATCCATGACGAGCCTTATATTAACATAAACAATATTGAATAACTTATAATTACAATATCGAGGTTGCTTGCCCAAAGTTATTCAATATTAACCCACTAAATAACGACTAAAACTTGAAAAATTGAAGGTTATACAATTTTTAGAAGAAGGATGGAAGATACTAGAACTTTGTAGAAGGATGGATTCAGATACTAGAGTGAAACCTTAAAAAAATAAAGTGTTTGAATCTTATCATACTGCAAAACTACCCACCACCCTTTATAATTGAGAATAATTTCAATAATTATTTATTTATAATTTATAAATGATTATTATTTAATTATAATTTCAATATTATTTCTATCCATTATAAGTTTATTGATTGTAGATCATCAATCAAGACTGCCCGATGTTGAGCTCTGTGTTTCTGAAGACTGAAGCGAGGAGACGAGACACTCTTACACTGTTCAAAACCGAAGCTCTGATGACGTATCGCATACCAAAGAGCTCTGAGAGCTCAGCATCGTAAAGTTTTTGGTTTGTCAATGGCTCAACAGCCCCAACAGTATGTGGGCTATACTGTATACCAGCTGGTTGCCAGTTTCACATCCACTTAAATATTAAGTAAATTGAGTATTATTGTTTTCAGCATCGTACATGAATGCATGATCAAAATGAAATTTTGCTTATCAAAGTCAGTGTACCCTTATTTTCTACTAATTTGACTCATATAATACCGACTCATTGGCCACGCCACTTCAATGGCCACACAAAAACTCGCAAGAAGAGAAGAGAAAAATATAATTGAATGTTATAACAAGTATGAGGATTAACAGCACTATGCTGAACACAGCAATTGTCCTCGCCATCAGGTGTATTATTTTCACCAGTTTTTCTGCCATATTAGGTTGTTGTATCAGTGAATTAATAGCTGGGGGCTGTGGGTTCCCATTCCAGTACTAAGTTGCTTGTGTTGTAGCGCCCTGAAATTGATGAAATCCAACTAGAAATATTTCTTTAATTCATTAAAAATACTAGTATGATAGGTACTTATTTAGAACTACTCGAATTCAATAAAAAATAGTAGTAGATTAAGTACTTATTTAGAACTACTTGAGCTCAATAAAATCTACAGGTTCATTAGATTAGAATTATTGGGGTTTATTGCTCTGAGACTTAGTTGAGTAATACTAGTTGTCAGATGGCAAGTTACCATAGTGACAACTAGTATTACTAGCTTGTATTTTCTCATGCAACAGGCCCCAGATATCTCAGGATGCTTGCCTTCAGTCGCATAGAACCCACTAAAAAACTAAAACGAAGCCTTATACAGGGTGTTTCTAAAATAGACCGACAAACTTCATGAGCGGTTTTCTGACATTAAAATTAAGAAAAAGGTTCCAGTAAACATGGGTCCTAAAATGCTTTGTTTCCCCCCTAGTCGCAATTTTTTCTCTTTTTATTGTTTTCTCTCCAGAATGGGTTTGACTAATTTTGTTGAAATTTGGCATGGTCAAGGCCAAGATGAAGGTCTTCACAAATTATATGTAGCAAACTTATCTGACGAAATATTTTCAAAATTATTATGGTTTAACACAACTGTTAATAATTGAAGCAAAATTTGAAAACTTGAACTGATTGCCAAGACACATGAAACAGCATAAAATTCATGAACACTACTTTTTATGTTTGTTTTAGCTCATTTGCTTTCCGCAAAGCTCATTCTACAAGCTCGTCTCTAATCAATAACTCGACCACTGAGCAAATTATTATAAATACAAATTAATTATGATTTATCATAAACAGTGGTAAATAGAATATATATTTCCATCTCGTTATATCTGGGTACACAAAGGTCGATCAAGATTCTATCATCGATACTTTACAATGTGATTAATAATAGTTTAGTTATTATGTTATTATAATTGACATATTTGCAACCAGCCTCAAGACTCTGTTGCTATCAGTGTTACTTGTATAACTTTAATGGATTTCTTCACTATTAATCATGGTACAGAAATTCCTCAACAGTAGTATATCATTGTATTAAGAATGCATAGGAATAATATAACACAGTGCAACAAGTATATGAATGAGTGGAGTACGGATCAAGCTTACAATCTTACATGAATCCATGATCAAATGACATTTTTGCTTATCAAAGGGAAATTTCCCTTGTTTCATCTGGCATAAGGTTGTGGTTTTCATCCTGCAATACAAAAATATAATGAAGAAGAAGAGAATGTGAAAGTGCATATTGATCAATTCTTTTGATGTTGATGTAATGATATATATTATAGAATTATTATATATATTGTAAATTATTATTATTTTCTTAATGTTTTTCTTTGTACCAGTCTGTTGTTCATATCAGTGTTCTCATCAAAGTAGTGACCTCGTCCCGGACAAGTTTTATCTATCAAGATCTCCCATCCCTGGCTGTGATCAGATATATCATATTATCTATAATAATAATATCCTGGCCAACGTATTGTTGTATACATCAATCAGCACAAATGAAATTCCATGCAATAGTTAGTTATCATTCCACATGAGAGGTTCAATATATAAGAGGTTCAGTAGCTTAAAAATAGAAAATTGAATAAAAAATCAACGTCTAAAAACAATACTTATTGCTAACTTACTTGACACGGAATTTTCGATGTATATTCACAAATAAAAAATTGAGATCATTAATCATTTTCAATGCTCTGTAATAATATGTAATTATCTTATGAAATAAGTTTCTTAACTGTAAATCATTAATCAATTAAATAATAAAATATATTATGAAAGCTTTCATAAATATTAATGCTTTTACATTTTACAGCATTCTTCAGTTTTTTTATGACGATTCATTAGACCCCTTACGTAGGTTCCACCTCGCCAAATAGCACAATTTTCAGTCTGTGTCCAGTTACCCATCAAACAAGAGCAGTATCCAGTTAATTTTTCATTATTCACAAATTTTGAATAATTGAAAGACTCATTCGTTCATTAACTACTGAGCTCATGATTTTTCAGGGTAATGAGTGATTATTATTCAAACTTATTTTGTTATTCTCGATGAATGAGCATTTTTAATTAGCTTATTCAGAAAATAAACAATTTTATCTTTTGAAGTGATTGTATTATTTTGAATAATCTACAAATCTGCATTCATCAGCTTACCTGGTTGTGAAAAGTACATCTCCTTCAGGCAGAATCGACACAAGGTGATCCTTGTTCGACATTCCCTTCATAACAAGACTGTCCCTCTCATTTGCAAAGTAGATGTGAGGCGCCCAGATGAATTCAAGGAGTCTTTTCTCTCCTATCAGTTCGCTGTGATTGCTCAGATGATCGTATCTTAACCGGTGATCTCGCCAACGTAGTTGTAACATCATGTGATTTATTGAATTCGCTGCAAAAAAGAAAATTGTGAAAATAATATCCTATGAGAAGCGGAAGAGACCACGTTATTTTCTGTTTATTCAATCTTGAAATGTAGTCATTATAATAAAAGAAAATATCATTTAGAAATTTTTTTTCATTTGAGCAATTTATGAGCCAAGAATACAATTGAAAATTCAAACTTCAATAATAAAGACCATCTGGAGACTACTTCCCTTTTATTAAGTGTGTTTTCCTAAAATAAAGTTTCAAAGTAAAAATTAGTCAGTTTATTTAAAAGAGAATGTATTTGAAATTTTTGCCAATTTGAGTTGACAATAGAATAGTATGCTTGTTTTACAGAGATACCCCATAGAATAGGGTACTGTGAGAGTTCGGATATATTGTTGAGGAAATAGATTGGACGAACAGAATCTAATATTACTTTGAGCATGAATAAATTTAATGCTCTCCTGATAGGATACCCATCGCAAAATCAAATGGAAGGCTTTGACCACAGTCAATTCGTTATTGTTAACATTACGATTACTCTTTTTCAATTTTCAGTTAGAATGCGAACCCCTTTATCAAAACCTCGTAACTTGGAAAGTCACCAAGTCAGCCAAACGAAGCAAAATATCTATCTGAACCAATTATAAAATTGCTTTATCAAATTGAGGAAATTTTAGAGTTGATGTAATAATTTTTCCATTAATAAAGAATCATTATAATTACTTTAAGTCTGGTCAATTTTCTTTTTCTAAGCTTTCAAAACACTTTCTTGAACCAGCTCATAAAAATAGAATTTTGATAGAAAATTAGAAGAAACATCATTTTTACACTGTTACTGTCAAAGTATTTATGAACAGACCCATTCAAGTCTAAAACAGAAAATATTTGGTTTTGGTCATTAATTGGAAATTAGAGTTTTAAAAATTGTAATTATAGATTGATTGAACCAAGGGAGCGAGTTAAACAAACCCATTTTTATTAATGTGAGCCGAAAAATCATATAGCCTACCAACCTCAATAAAAAAAGAGATAACGTATGATAAATGATTCTATAATCTCTCTTTAACGAGCTAATTTCTACTCAATCATCTACTAAACCTTGATTATTCATAAAATTCTGCATTGAATGGTGCTTTAGGCTGGCACAAAACTTGAGATTTCTCAGAAAGACTGAATAACCACGTAATAGGATCACAATAAACCTCAAATCATAGTTATGAAGATATTGTTAGACTGATTAGCCGTTCCAAATAATTCCTTCGAAACCGATCAAGGAATCTGCTCACAAATCAGTGTGTAAGCCTTCCGAGCCGAGACAAAATACAAACATTTATTCTGAATAGATTTGTTAAAGCAGGCGTGCCCGTGCTCTATGTATATTTATAGTTAAGGGATCCATTTAACTTGTCAGAAATCATATGACTCGACGAGCATATGATCACAATACTAACGATTACAATGCGTTGAATTTCTGCAGATTATTGAAAAAGGTCTCCAAAAAAGTTATTCTTTTGAAAGGTCTTCAAAAGGCCAGTAGTTATGAACTTTGAAATGAGTTTGGTCTATACCAATAATACTTTCTTGCAAGCCTTTTGATCATTGTGTCGAAATCACTGTTTAATTATTACTGGAACAGCTGACTTCTGTCAAGTTAATTGGATCCTGCTGTACATAAACATGTGTGTGAGACATTATGTGAACAGATTTCAGCAATATGTTAGAACTGGGTGAAGGTCGGCCGGTTCCAAATTCTTAGAATCGAGTGGAATTTTTCAGGTCGACCCACGCATCGAGGTAAGGTCAAGATTTCTCATTAAGGCTCTTCAAACAATCCAGATAAGGGATCAGAGTAAGTTATAAGTTCTCTTACAATTACCGACAAGACAAGACCGACGTACAAGAGACGGCATACAAGAGAGATCTATTCATCAAAGAAAAATGATATTTTATTGAAGTAGTCTACAAAAATATGAAACAAGTGATATTAGACTGGAACATCCCTAAATTCCAAGTACAGTAAAAGCTTTATTATGAAAACCTTTTTTATCAAATATTCAATCACCCAATAAATATCACCTCCCGTGAATCATTCTATATAGGCATATTGACATTAAAGAAACAAATACATACATTTTATTCTCAAATATACAACCAGATCATATTTATAAAACAACTAATGCTTTAAATTTGACTGAAAAGAGAATCTATTTACATATTATTAAGATATCTAGATTTTAAGTTTTTTTTAATAGCATTAGCACTACTTTCAAAATTAATTTTCTTCAATCAATATTTAAGGAAGCATTAGAACTGTATGAAACTAGATTCATTTCAATGATAACATCTAGCAGTATTTCTTTTTCCAAAGTCCTAATGTGTAAGCCTATTCTCTTATGTTCCGGTTTTCCACGGTAGATTTAAGAAGATTAAAGTTCATCTTCTTCAAAGTACCGTATTCTTTTTCTTACGTATACTTACAGAATAAATTCTTCAGACACTTAACGAGAATACAATCAGAATTTTATTACCTGTGAGCCTCATATAGAGAATCCTATTCAATCTAATAAAAAAAGAAACCGTATCGATAAAATTACGTATTTTCGTCAGTCAACTAATTCTCTTTAACGAGTGCAATTTCTCACTAGGTTTTGCGTTTTCAAAATTTTTCATTAATCCTGCATTGAATGTAGTTTTCTGGACAAACTTTTCAGAATTTCTTAAAAGTATTTATTCTATCGACTTTGTCTCATTTTTAACACAGCATTAACTTCCTTCAAGAATTTCAGTCAAACAGATATTGATTACAGTTTTGCGCTACCCAATGGAAGAACTTTGGATCGAATATCCTGCACTACAACCAGGGCCCGCCATCTGAGCCGAGACAAAATACAAAACATTGTCAGCAGCCGCTCTGGTGATCGCCGAAAGCACCTACAGGCAAGTGACAGCGCGTGCGTTCATTTTACAGAGACAAACATGTGCAAGCATTAAGTGAAAACAATGAATTTTCTTTGGATGATGTTACAACGGGTGAAGTCCACGGTTCCAAATTATGAATCGAGTTGTTGTAATTTTCAGAAGAAGAAGAAGACCCAGTTGAAGAAGAAGAAGAAGAAGAAGGAAGAAGAAGAAGACAATCCAGATAAGGATCAGAAGAAGAAGTTATAAGTTAAAATAAGACAAGACAAGAAGAAGAAGAAGAGACGGCAGAAGAAGAGAATTCATTAGAAGAAGTTAATGATATTTTTATTGAAGAAGGCCATACAAAAGAATATGGAAGAAGAAGAAGATATTAGAAGAAAGAAGAAGAAGAAGAAGAAGAAGAAGAAGAAGAAGAAGAAGAAGAAGACATCAAATATTCAATGAAGAAGAAGAAGAATGTGAAGAGATATATTGAAGACATTGAAGAAGAAGAAGAAGAAGAATTTTATTCTCAAATAAGAAGAAGACTCAGAATCATATAAGAGAAGAAGAAGAAGAAGAAGAAGAAGAAGAAGAAGAAGAAGAAGAAGAAGAAGAAGATTAGCACTACTTTCAAGAAGGAATTTTTCTTCAGAAGAAGAATCATTAAGGAAGAAGAAGAAGAAGAAGAAGAAGAAGAAGAAGAAGAAGAATAAAATAGCGGCATTATTTCTTCCAAATAAAGAAGAAGAATCCAAGAAGAAGAAGAAGTCCATAAATAAATAGAAGAAGAAGAAGAAGAAGAAGAAGAAGAAGAAGAAGAACTAGTTAAATCAGTAAGGAAGAAGAAGAAGAATAAATAATAAACTTGAAATAGAAGATTTGAAAAGAAAATATGAAAGGTACAAAATAATAAAGAAGAAGAAGAAGAAGAATTTAGTTAGGGAATAATTTCAGTCATTAGCTTGAAGAAGAAGAATAGAAAGATCTCTCTCTTCGAAGTCAGAAGCAGTTATTTTTTCTGTCATAAATTTCACAAGAAGAATAGTTGAAGAAGAAGAAGAAGAAGAAGAAGAAGAAGAAGAAGAAGAAGAAGTAGGTCTGAAGAAGTTGGAAGAAGAAGAAGAATAGTTAAGAAGAAGTTATTAGAGAAGTAAGAAAGGAAATTTCTTGTCTGTAAAGAAAGAATAGAAGAAGAAGGTGAAGAAGAAGAAGAAGAAGAAGTTGTGGAAGATCCATAAAGAAGAAGAAGAAGAAGAAGAAGTTGCTGCTTAGCTTTGAAATAGTTAAAGGAAGAAGAGTGAGAGAAGAAGAGAAGAAGAAGAAGAAGAAGAAGAAGAAGAAGAAGAAGAAGAAGAAGAAGAAGAAGAATGTTAAAGAAGAAGAAGAAGAAGAAGAAGAAGAAGAAGAATTCTGAAATGGTTGCTAGAAGAAGAAGAAGAAGACACTACAGAAAGAAGAAGAAGAAGAAGAAGAAGAAGAAGAAGAAGAGAAATTATGTTAGAAGAAGAAGAAGAAGAAGAAGAAGAAGAAGAAGAATAGTTGAAGAAGAAGAAGAAGAAGAAGAAGAAGAAGAAGAAGAAGCAAGATAAAGAAGAATTCTGGAATATGAAAGGTGAAGAAGAAGAAGAAGAAGAAGAAGAAGAAGACAGTTAAAAGCGAAGAAGAAGAAGAAGAAGAAGAAGAAGAAGAAGGAAGAAGAAGCATCCTGGAAAGAAGAAGAAGAAGAAGAAGAAGAAGAAGAAGAAGAAGAAGAAGAAGAAGAAGAAGAAGAAGAAGAAGAAGAAGAAGAAGAAGAAGAAGAAGAAGAAGAAGAAGAAGAAGAAGAAGAAGAAGAAGTAGTCTCTCAACAATCATCATTCGCCATCCGCCAAATTAAAAAATTCTACTAGATTTATATGTGACAATGGATTTGATTTGTTTCAATTGTTGTATAATCGATTGTTATCTTATATTAGAAGAAAAATATTCATACTGGGTGTTTCTAAAATAGACCAACGAACTTGCTATTAACGCTACTTGACTTGAAATTAAGAAAGCTCTTCATGTAAACATGAGTCCTAAAATGCTTTGTTTCGTCCTTAGTCGCCGTTTTGTTTTTTCACTCTTTTATCATTTTTTCTCCAGTAAAGCAAACTGGATCGAACCTTTGTTGAAATTTATGGTCAAGGGTTAAGATGAAGGTTCGTTGTAAATGAAGCAACCTTTACTGACTAAATATTTAAAAATGGCGGGCAACATCAAGTTTTCGATTTATTTCAATTTAAAATTTCATTATTTCAAATGCTCGCCATTTTTAAATATTTAGTCAGATAAGGTTGCTTTTTCTACACCAGACCTTCATCTTGGCCTTGATCATGCCAAATTTCAACAAAATTAATCAAACCATTCTGGAGATAAAAAATAAAAAGTGAAAAGGGGGGAGTGGGGTCGGTGTGTTTGATTGCATATGAAAATTATTTCAACTCGACATCTTTCGGCCTCTGGGGGGGGGGGGTTTAACCCCCATAACCCCCTTCTGTGTGCCACTGACATTTGGTTTCCATGCTCAGGAATTAGCCCTGCACATGATATTGTGCTTCACTCCCATGCTGTAATAGTACGGTAGCACGCTTGAGAGAGACAAAGAATAATAAGATCCTAATAAGATGTTACTCTGATAATACATACACATCATAATATCATTCAAGAATACTTAAAAAAGACAAATTAGGAGATGACATATCAATCAGCATCCTTTTCTGAGTTCTAGTAATTTGTTTATATAATTATTACTGATAAAAAAGCAGTTTCTGTTAACAAGCAGAGCTGATAACCAATGCAAAAATCTCTTAATAACAAAAGATATAACAGTACCGCACACAAAGAATGACAAGTACAAGGCAAAATAAATGACACACAGTACACGTATTTCAATTTGCAACGTGACTGAGCATAAATTAAACCGTTCAATACTAATGTATATCCTGACACCTGAACTGACTATGAACTTGTGTTTTCTAAAGTCGCAAATTTTCGTATTTTTCTTGGTTTGGTTTCTACCAATTCATGAACAAATTATTCTAAATTAATTTAATAACAAAATGATAAGGAACACACCTAGCTGTTCATGTAGAGACTACAGAGAATGGGGACTTATGGCCCTTTATTTATATCTGTTCTGAACCACTGTGTGATAATGGAATCAGAGATAGCAAACAATCCCTATGTTCACACTTGTCGAGCATAGGCCTACTGCATATGCTTAAGCATTGCAAGCATGCTGTGCAGCACACAATAGTCGACCAAGTGTGGACATAGTAAATTCATTGAAAAATAACGACCAGAAAAATAAGAGGATTTACTTTTGACAAACACAACATTATCTATAGTATATTATCTAAGTAGGTAGTTGAATTGTCTTTGCTTTTGAGTAGACCAATACAACCGACTCATGAAATAACTTGATGCACATTATAAATCAAAAGAGTTATCATTCCCGAACCAGGGTGTGATTCAATCAATTTCTATTGATTCATTTCTCAATTTGGTTCATTCCATCAGTGATTATTAAAATGGAAATCTCATTAATTATTTAAATGTGGATATCGCCGCTTCTGTTTAAAATTTTCTAAAACGGTGCTACACAAGAGTTAATTCAGTTTTTCAGTTCTTCTTGGAGCATAGATTTTCAGGAAGTAGTAGTCTAAATTATCGACAGAATACTACTGTATAAAAATTGGGTTCAATCTCTGAAATTACAGATACCGTAATGTACGTGTAATGTGTGACATTTTCAACTGTCAGGCATTTTTTGAAGGAAAAATAAATACTAGCAAATTTACTACTTTCTAGTTCAGTTTCAGTGTCTTGAAGACTCTTCCTCCAGAAATTTCTCCCAAAATTTTCCTAAACCTGTTTAAATAACTACAACCTCTAAATCATGACACTGGCTGGATTACCAGGAAAAAATATTATTTAGAAATAAATATTGATACCGGCAGTGTTTCCTATGAAATTTTTATGATTCTTTTGAAGACGTAGAATATCTGCAACGTACTGCCAACATAGAATATTTTGAAGGAGACAAAATACACATTGTTACCAATACTATTACAAAAATTATAGAAGTTCTACTTTTAACAAGCGTTTTTAAATCGTTATTAAGCGTTTATCTGAAAAAATTATAATATTATATCCTACCATCTTCAGTTACAAACTTAATTTTTTGGAAACATTAGGATGAATAGAAAGAGAAAGTTAAAAACTTGAGGTCTGGTCACATATGATTGGGGTTTGATTTACTTCACTTCACGTAGAGCCTGGCAACACTCCTCCTTTGCTTGACTTCACTTCACTTACTCGCATAGTATATCTATATAAATCGTATGGTATATAGTAAGTGAAGTGAAGTAAATCAAACCCCAATCGTATGTGACCAGGCCCTAAATGTTTTGGAAATGATTGAACAACACTTTCCAAAAAGAAATATATTCAAATTCAAAAAATGTAAAGGTTACTTGAAAAAAATTATGTATTCTCAAGCGAATGAAAAAGTCGAAACATTTAAAAACATGATGCAATGAAAATATGACAATATCATTAATTAGAACTCTTGAAAGTCGTGAATCCAACTCATGTGATAAGACGCTATTAAAATATTAGTGAGAGACTTGAAAGGCTTACTTGACAAATGGGTAATTATTTTTGCAACATTAACTTTCCGTCTACCTGCAAACCTTTGAATTTCAGATCTTTTTTTGTAGCGAAAAATAATGAAAAATACTCCTAGTAAGAGCAACATATTAAGCAGTTCCAATGTAATGAGAAATTGATATATTGCATATCCGTCTAAATTAATGAGGAGCAGCACTATCAAACTTTTTTAAATTTATCGGTTAATTCCAAACAATGTTTATTCTGTATTAGAAAGTTTCCCTAAAAGAGAGGACACTACTTATTATCAATTTATACAGCACTATTTAATTTATATAGTCATTCGTTATATTCACATATGAAACATCTTATTTTCAAATATGAGAATTACTAAGGAATAAACTTATTTAATTTTCAAAGAAAAATACCGTATTGGAATGATTGATAAAAAAACTTGAAAAAATATAATGTTGAATTTAGTAAATTAAATAGGCTACTTTATTGGCCTAGGAATCAGATTCAAAAGCTAATTAAAAATAAACATGATGGGGAAAATATATAAGTAACTTAGTTGAAGCATTGTCTTGGATACCGGTAATCAAACATTATTGTTCATCTCAGTTTAAAAACATGATTCATGATTGCCCTACATTTTTTCTACATAATGAATGCACCTCCGATTTAAAGAATAAAAGCCTGAGGATTGTACTAGTTTAATGCATTGTAGTGATAAATTACGGGACACCTTTTCATAATGGAGCCACTCAAAAAAACTAATGCATAGGTGCTTGAAATTCTTTTTTTTAAATTAATTTGAGAACAAGAAAGAGAAACCGTACTCATTTATAAGTTATCAAAATAGATTGTTCTTTGCAATAAGCATCCCTATAATTTGATAATAGGGTAGTGTAGTATACAATTGTATTGAACAATAAGAATTATTCTAGGATAGTCATGATACTCAAGTCTAGGACGTAGATGTTCCTTATGAACGTAAATTATGTCATTACTGTAATATCTGAATTGTTTCAAGATTTTCAGTGATAGCTTAGTTTTTCAATCACAATTAATTATAAAATGAATTCAACTTTAGTCGATTAATTGCAGTCACATTACAAACATAGTTCAAGTAAATAACTTAATAACCTGTCATTCCATTATGGATCGAGTAAGACAAGTAAAAATGTATTATTGTTTATTAAAATCTCTGTGTTCTATTTATTGTATGTAAGAAATTTTTGTAAGAAATGAATTGAGAAAAACTGCCTTATTAATTAACTTTTATCCATATAACTATGAGTGATTCACATCAGGATAATTTACACAATCACTATCATAGAGATTTTTTGACAATAAGAACAATAAACGAATATATCTTTTACATTGAAATAAATACTTGAATGATTATTGAAGGATCACGTTAAATATTTTATGCAGGCAAGAGGCAAGACAACTTTGATTCTGTCTGAATCTTGTATGATTAACAAATATGGACAATTAACAATAATTATTGTAAAATTTCACAATAATGCTAAATGATTCTGCAAATGATAAAACGTATTCAGTTTAGACCTACAAAGCTTTGCGGATATAAAAACCAAAGCGGATGTAAACTGTTGAATTGGTCATGGTTCTTCATAGCTGAATGCATTTTACCTTCAAACTTACATAAGCCGACTAAAAAAAAATACGAAGAAAAATACTATGTATCAACGTATTTAGCAATAATATAGAATATTTATTCATTTTGGAACAAAAAACCTGATATACGAGGACAAATCAAGTATAGTATAGCTGTCAAACACTACAGTACACACTAGCTGATAATAGATCCCACGACAACCCTGCAAATCTCAGACATTATCAATGTATTGGTATGAAGTATAGTATTACTTACGCCGCATTTATGTTTCTTGTTAGTGAAGAAATCACATAAATTTGAAACAAAAGACACAACCTCATGGCAATGAACAAGAACTGTGGTATACATGATAACAGAATACAATTTACGATAACATGTTGCTTGACAGCTGGACCAAGCCTGTTGCATTGTTCAGTTGTAGTAACAGAACAGAAGTACGAATCAAATTTACCTTGGAACAATCAGGCAAGATAGTTTCCCATTTCTTGATATTTAACTCTTTTTTCATGATATAATTGTTTTCTTTGATAAATCAATAATATTCCATTATTTTTCGATGCTCTGTGATGGCTAAAATTCCTTAAGAATATCTTTATAAGTAATGTGCAATATTGTTGTTTTGTTGGCACTTCTACCAAGACTCCGACATTGTTGTAGCGGCTCTTTTGAAATAATGTTACCGAACAGGCATTATTAAAAAACAAAATGAAATAATTGCTTACAGTAGCCAGTAGTTTACAAATGAGTTTTTTTGTGGATGGAAAATTCACTGTGTTATTTTTTATTTTTACTCATTTTTCATTTGTATTTTCCAGTATTATCCATTTGAGCCACAACAACTGGTTAATGAGGCCAATAATTTCTCTTTTGTATGTATAAACTGAAATTTTATATTGAATTTGTTGTATGAGAAATAAATTTCAATTTGTTTTTTCTTTCTAAATCAATCATTGAGTAGCAATTTTAGCAATAAACCAATCTAATTTTGATGTCCGCAAAAGTACGAGAAATCATTCAGTTTCAATAATACTATATTGATTTTTTCATGCGCAACTAAAAATTAGCGAATTGAATTATAGAATTATTAGAAGGCTAGACTGCTATTACACAGAGTCGACAATTTATTTTATCTTGAGAAGAAAATTAATGCTTATAACCAAATGAATAATAAACCACAAACCAAATGGATCACTTAATTACTGTACATCTAGTAATAGTATTATAGCTAAAAAAAATAGGTAGTACTGTACATCAATGCCAGTTCGTTCTAATCCTGTAAATCACTTGAGATGCAGCGAGTATCAAAGTATTTTGCACTCTGCTTTCAAAAAAGCTAGCAGCTGAACTATTTGTGTTGTTTTGAGATTTTCCATGAAATTGTTTGAAAATGTCGTGTGTCTGAGTCAATTTTTCTGCTCTGGGAACGTTTGAAGACGAAATTGCCTTTTCAGCCTCTTCTGAGAATTGCTCGAGCTGCTCAGGAGTCATTTCCTGTAAAAAGTTTTTCATTATTTTCATCCAAAAAGATAATTATTTTTATTAATGAAAAGTAGAAACTACTTTTATGAGTCAGTGATCTAGTACAAGACAATACATTACATAAAAGAGATAAAGTTGTCTAATCAAATTTTAGGATTCGATTTTGGAAGAATAGATTGTTGTGGAGAAATTTTTATTCACCTGCGTTGTTTTCTGTGGTAAACAATAAACAATTTCTGGTGTTATTCCTTGCATTGCTTCGACTGGTATGATTTTTACATCCGGTAAACCAGCAATCACGCATCCAACTGCTGCTACCTGTGGAAAACAACAATAAACTTGATTATTGATTTTCTTGAAAGTTCATTTTGAAATTAGGTCGATTGCATCAATCAGTAGAGCTTGAGTTAACTCTAATAAAACAGTTATATAAGATGGATTCAAGAGGATACTCTCGAATAGAGTGCTAAGGAAAAAATCAGGCTTTTCACAATCAAGCTTGAACAATGAAGTTAAAAAGAGGCAATGAATATTGTTAACTCATGAGTTTCTCAAGAAATTACACTGTAATAACCAATTTGAATCTAAATATGTTTTATTAGAAGAATAGAATAATTTCAGATCATCTAACAAGACATTCTCGTTTAACAATATTCACCAAAATATGTAATGGAAAATTGAAGTTTGAATAATTATTTTGAGCTTATGGAAGCATAATATTTATATTATGATTACGTTCTGCGTACTTGTTGGAAATTATATTGATTATGTCTGATAACGATACTTTTAAAACTAATTCTGGATTTCTAGATAATTTTTTGATTTTATGGCATAGGGAATAAAATAATAATGTACTTGGAATTAAAATTAAAACTGAGAATTTCATCAAATTTAAAAATGTTAAATTGATTAAGATATGTTTTTTATACCGTACTTTACAAGATATATTTATGTTTGAAATAATGTTGTGATTTTGAAATTTACTAAAAAATTTGGGGTTTCAATATAACTTCGCTATGGAAAAATAATATTTGGTCTTTTTTGCTTACTTTATTGCTGTTCCATGTAGCTGGATTTCCGAAGGCAGCTTCATTTACAGCGAGATTTGCAAGTGCAGTAATAATATCTTGCGGGCAGTTCCTCACAGTGGCTAATTCATGTGCTGCATCTCTGAAAAATAAACAAAGCAAGATATTCAATTTATATTTGAAATTTGATATTAATCGTCCAATGACCTCCTGTAAAAAGGGTATAAGGATTTGTCATGTAATTCTAAAACTAATATGTGTAAGATAAAGTTGCTGAATTTTTTGTGATTTGAGAGAGGGAATAAGATATTGGAGTACGATAAATTGCATTCAATTACAACAAGTCGTAATTTTCTGAGAAAAAGTTTGGCATCTGTTCATATAACACTGCTGGAACCAACAGTGAACATTTTGTTGGAAAATACTCATAGAACAGGGAGATCGATTTCCCTAGGCGTGAAACCTGCATTAACATGAGTAGAAATTGATCTAGAAACTAGAAACATAATGATTTCTCACCTATATGATTCAGGATGTATGTTGCTGATAGCTGAGGAGTTCAGTGCACACACAACTTGACGCAAATTCATCAAATCAAAACTCGTCAGATCTTCTTCACTTTTTGTGCTCCAAAAACTGAAAATGTTGTCACGAAGGGCAGCCAACTGGAAAAATAAGGATGGAATAAAAATCAGAAAATGTTGTAAACTACAAGATTCCAAAGAGAGGTTTTTGATATCAAGTAGTACAAACTATATAAATAAAAATATTTATTAATCACATCACAAAAGAGTCACTATTTGAATTTTAACACTGATAGAGAACAAACTAATTAAAGCGCTTTATTTTAATTAGTTTGTTTTCTATCAATGTTGATATTAAAATATTCATTGAAATACTTATATATTTTTTAAGCTTGAATAGAAAGCAAGGGCAAACTACAAGTATTGCTTCAATTAAAAAAATTAGCTTTCTAATAAAATTCAAACCGGGATTTTCTTATGGCAATCAGTTTCTAATAACTTTTGAGACCTTACCACACCAGTCGAGGCTTTGTTTTTTTTTACATCAAGCAGCAATTGATTTGGGATTGGTTTTTACACTCAGTAGACTACAATAGAAATTCTTTATGAATTTTACATAATGGACTATAATTTACAATCCTCCAGCAAGATTTTTCAGTACCTATTCAATAACTCAATCTAAAGCCGGCAAATGTCAAACTCGGACCCAATTCAAAATTAAATACTAAGTTATTTAATTATTTGATTGCACATATATATGTACAATTTGTACATTATTTTCAATCAAATAATTAAATAACTTTGTATTTAATTTCGAATTGGGTCCGAGTTTGACATTTGCCAGCTTCAGATTGAATTATTGAATAGGTACTGAAACATCTTGCTGGAGGATTGTAAATTATAGTCCATTATATAAAATTCATAAAATTCACATATTATGTGAACACTTCTTTGTTGAAGTATTTAAAAATTATAATAGCCTTATTTCTGGACTAATTATTTATCAATTTGCAGGAGAAACATCCAGTATTTGTTTTAGCCTGTTATTTCTCTCTGAAATCATAAATATTATAGGCTAATAATTTTTCTGTAAGAATGAAGGAACGAATGCTTGAAATCAGTCATCTTTGAACGACAAAAATCAAATATCTCCATTTATCCTTGAATAAATGTATGCAATAAAAATGAATAGAGAATTCATTCGTCAAACAAAGATAACATTAATTATTATTATCAGTATTGGGAAGAAAGCTTCTATTCGCAAGGCTCCATCAACTTACTTGCTGTGCTGATAAATTTCTAAATTGTCCAAACGCAGCAATAGTATCAACATCAGTCAGAGTTATATTTTGGAAGTCAACTGGTGGTATTCCTGAAATCACCCAGCCTAAAAGCCTCAGCTTCTCTTCTGGTATGTCACTGGCAGATCCGTAGATCTACATGAAAAACAACAAAATATTAGGTAGACTAACATTCTAACATGTTAGGTATTCTAACATGTATTTATAGAACTTAATGGTACTGTTTGACATTTTTTTTATTTGAATTCAACTCTTTAACTACCAAAAACAAAGTACATTCATAAAATGAGATCTGGAAAGTACAATGTTAATGTAAATATGTTTGTTTGCTCACTTTTGTAAGAGCTCTCCAGGCAGATGAGGCTTGATTACTGTCTAGGATGTCTATGCCTAGTAGAACAAGACACGGCTCTATTTCAGAAGGTGAGAGACGGGACAGAGATTGCAAATCGTCTGATGAAAATTTGGATCCTTTGCCTGCCTCACTTATCTCCACACATGTTAAACTGCAAACTCGATGACCTGATAATATAAAAATCAATAAGGTGCTCTATTTATAGATGAAATACATAATTAAAATATATTGCAATTTTTCAATGAAACTTCCTCCTTACAAAGAGACTTGGTGTTGGAATAGAATGAGTGAGTTGTAGTTATTTTAACAAGTTTTTCTAAATGAAAATAATTGAATAATTCTCAATACAGTAGTTTAAATAATAGGATGATAACCTTTAGATGAAAATTGTGATGATCATTGCGGTATAGTGAAAACTATTATTATTCTGATAATGTACCGGTAGCTCTTAATTAAAAAATACTACCAAAGACTGTAATGTGTATTATTCAGTAATTTGATGCGTTACATTCGGTTATTGTTTCAAGCTTGGTACAATAATTTCAATCTCAATACAGTGGAGAACCTTTTTTTGAATATTTTGCGTTTTTAACAACAAAATTGAATTTGGTTTCTATATAATATAATGTATAGTGGCATTTAGTCTGTATCTAGATTGAGCATGAAAGATTTTAAAGTACCAGTATATAATATTATACAATGGACACTTTCCGTAAAACAAATTGATGAAATTTATTATAGCCCAGCTATATAAATAATTCTGAAATTTTTATTGGAAGAATAATTTCAACTCACTATGGTAGAGAAATGCGATTATTGCAACCAAAATTTTCAGAGTATTATAAGGTGACATATTTGATATTAAACTTAAGTTTAAAAAATAATTTCAAAATGGTAAGAAGAACTTGTTTCTGAAAATGAACACTATAATCTAGTGAGTGCTAGTTGTTTGGCTTGATAATGTAGGCCTACTGAACACGAACGCTAGAACAGTATTCATTTATAAGGATTAAAACCAATTCGTATCTCCCTCACTCATTCTTTAATCAATAGAATATTTAAATCAAATCATGAGCCTATGTTCGTCCAAATAATTGGACTTGAATTATTTGTTCCGACACAATTAACTGATGTGATTCATGTGAGATGAGACAAGGTAAGCATAGATAAATATTTCAGGACTCCCACATTCAAAGCTCATTGCATAATATATAATTCTTCCAGTGCTTGACTTCGATGTATTTTTAGACAGGAGATTGTGTGTGTCCGAATGAAAAGGTTAATTTTGTGATTTTGGAGCAAATCCTTAATAATTCGTAAGGTTAAAGTGTAAGAATCTGTTGAAATTTACCACTGACATGACATGGACTAGAATGGACTGATTATTTACACGCAACTTCCAGGGCAGAAGAATGATTATTTCTGTAAATTATTTACATAGGTTCAGAGTAAGTTTCTTCTTGTAAATGAAAATTTTTGATCAGAGCTAAATTACATGTTGATTATTTTTTTATTTGGGAGATTTTTAAAAAATTGAAAATAACTACTACATTATATCACTTTAGCAGTAGCATCTTAGAAAGATACGATTCTTTGAAAGATTGAGGGAACACAACAATTCGTTGCTATATAAATATTGTTGATCTTTATTCAACGTGATTGATTGGAAGCATGCAATTAATACCCATGAAAGAATTGAATTATATTATGAAATTCAAGGATGATCATTACATAAGAAATATCATATTTTGTCTCTGGTCACATCGAGTAACGGTATTTACGACATTCAACAGGTGGCAGATTTGAAGCTTCTTCCAGTTCATTGACCTACCTCACTGAATGTTTCTGTCTGGAGCAACAGGTGGAAATATCCATCTATTTTTTTATCTTGGGAATAAAATTTAATGCAATAAAATTGTTATTACACGGCAAAATTTTATATGGATTCCTCATAATTATGTGGTTAACCTCCTGTTAACATTACCTGAGTTATAATTTCAAAGCTTACCAATTGAATGAAATTTGATGAAGAATGTGACAAATAAAATTCATTGTACACTTGCGAAATTTGATAAGGAAGGACTTCTGATTGAGCATCTTCTCCTATCGTCGTCTCTGTTATTTTAGACGTACTGTATTTGGTACCGTAATTTCACAAGTAAAGGTATTCAACTGAAGTAAATATAAACAAAGACGTGAAATTTGAAAACAAAATTTTCATTTGAGTTTGACAACATCAGTTGTTATGTCACTCATTAATCATTATTCCATTACCATCTACTCTACTCATTTTTCATCTCTCTCAATATACTTTCTCTGTTCATCTCTTTTTCTCATGATGTTTTGATGCCAGCTTTTAACATTTCTTTCATTCTTTCATCTCATTTTCTCCTCTTAATACTTTCTCTGTTTATTTGCTTCAATATTTTTTTCTTTGACTTGATGCCAGCTTTCATTATTCTTCCCATTCTTTCATATTATTTGCTACTCTCAATACTTTCTCTATTTATCAGCTCCATTATTTTTCCATAATGACTTGATGCCAGCTATCAAAATTTCTTCCATTCTTTTACCTTCCATTTTCTATTCTCAATACTTCTCTGTTCATCTCTTCTTCTCATTTATATGTCTTGATGCCAGTTTCTAACATTTCTTTCTTCATTATTTCATCACATTTTCTACTTTTCTATTCTTCCATTCTTTTACCTCAATTCCATTTTCTATTCTCAATACTTTCCTGTTCATCTCTTCTTCTCATTTATATGTCTTGATGCCAGCTTCTAACATTTCTTTCTTCATTCTTTCATCTCATTTTCTACTCTCAATACTATCTCTGTTTATCTGCTCTAATCTTTCTTATTCTCACGATGACTTGATGCCAGCTTTTAATAATGTGAACTATATAGAGTGCGGGGTGTGGTGTGGGCTATAGTTGAGGTGAGGTCTACAGTAATTCTGATTGGCTGTAAGCCAGTGAGTATTTCGGCTGTCAGCGAAAAGCGTGACCTGGCTTCAGTATTTTTTGACTGTTCTGTTTCTCAGCTTGAAAGTTTACGGTGCTCGATCTGATCTGTTGATGTGATAGTGGAGTTTATATTGAATTTTGAAGTTGAAACTCAATCAATCACGTGGAATCCAAACCGCTAACATTCATACAATAGAAAATATATTATTGATACTTACTGAAATTTGGATCTTTGATATCAAACTAATTCGGATCAAGATAGCCTATTCACAATTATAAATTATCCTTTTGTTGACATTTTTGAGATAAATCAAATCTGTGTCCTGCAATAAATCCCAATATTCTATTATAAATCATTTTTCACTTGGTGCACTTATAGATAACTCGTATTTCTATTGATTTCATACTTACTCATTTTTCATTATAATATGATGTAGCTCATAAAGCTCATACTAATGACTGATTTGTTCAATCAAATTCGAACGACGATTCTAGAAAGTTTTGACTGATAAGTGGAATAGATAATAATATCCTCGAGAATATGTAGACTCACGGTGAGTATTGTTCATAATCTATATTATTTTAGTAATAGATTATGGATTAAGAATATTTCAAAACTATAGTTTATAATATTCATATATTCTTTTGTACATGCAATGAATTTCTATGTAAAAATTAACAAAACGGAGGAGTTTCACTATCCTATGACTGGTATGTTTATTATAATGTTTTTATTACACAACGAGTTCACCCCTATTCTCTTATTTTGTTGTTGAATGATTCAATCGTTTGTGAAATACTTCTCATTCAATGATCACATTATTCAGATTTAAACAACGCCATCTATCAACAAACAAGGAAGCTAACAGCGTTCTACGTATTGTATATTACTTGCTCGTGATTGGCTGGAGGCGTGGCTAGTTGTAGTGGGGCTGAATGAGCCGACCAATAGTAAGGCGACATGAACTTGGAGGTGGACTGACAGTATTCTCTTCTGATTGGTTTGAATTTCAATGGTGAACATTGTTCTCTTATTATTAAAATTACCTATTCAATTAATCTGTTATTGAATGACTTCTCATTTATCATTTATAAGAAGATCACAACATTCATACTCAACCAACGCCATTTATCAACAAACAAGGAAACTAGCAGCGTACTCCATATTGTATATTGCTTGCTCGTGATTGGCTGGAGGCGTGGCTAGTTGGAGTGGGGCTGAATGAGCCGACCAATAGTAAGGCGACATGAACTTGGAGGTGGACTGACAGTATTATCTTCTGATTAGTTCGGATTTCAAAGTTGGATTTGATTCAGTGATAGGTTGAGAAAGATTTGACACTATTATGTATCTATATCAATGTGTCTATCACTTTCTACATTTATCAATATTATCTTCGTGATTGTTCATTTATTACTTCATTGAATTAGTATTGATAAAGATTAAGTTTGTCTAAAAATATTGATTGAATTGAATTAGCCTACTGATTTTTGCATCATTCCAATTCGAAATAGATATTGATCGGTGTTTTCTGTCAAGCTTTGAGAAATAATGTAGACCTAATTCACCAAGCGGTATAAATAACTTGGAACAGGAAGAAATTTTGAATGAATTGTAATATTTGCATCTGAAGATATACGAGGCCGAATCTTATTATATTTTAATGCCATAAAAATTCGCCTTCATCTTCGAGATACAAAAAGCCAGTATTTAGCTTAAATTCCAACACCTTACTACCGGTCACAGTGCATAATATTCTGTAATTGACAATTTCCAGTGTTGTTTTATCAATGCAATAGAATTTGGCCTTCCTGCTATAGCTGTAGAAATGAATAAAATTCAGATGTATTGATATCAATAGAATTGAACATGAGTTTCCCACTCTTTAATATTTATTTCGAAAAATTTTGAAATGTCTTTTACATTATTTTCTACAGATGCATCGTCATTATTGGTTAGAAGAAAGATGCATCTTCCACTCAACCTGTTGCTCTAGACTGCTTTTGTTGGCTTGGGAAGCGTGCATCTGTACATATGTAGGTTGAATTATTTATCCATGTTTACTATTCTTTTTACAATTGTTCCAATAAATAACAAAATCCTCTGAAATTGAAATAGTTTAGAAATCAATCAATTCATTCCCTGGTTTCCAGAAGTTTGCCGCTTTATCTAGATAATAATTATGCTGATAACGTTTCAGGTGTACTACAACATTTTCTTATCATAAAGAAAGATGTTGAATTGTACAATTTTTCCAATTGGATAAAATGTATTGTAATAACACTTCAAATAGTTTCATATTTTATTGATTAATATGTTCATGTTTCACTAGAGCAGATGCTAAGCGTTTATTGTTGTTTTATACGTACTATTATAGGCCTGTCTCTAGTTGTATTAAAATAAATACCCGCATTCACATTGACATAATTCTCATTTGATTGTGATACACATAATTTCCAGAGATGATATTATAGACCGACTAGGATTCCATACATGGAAATTAATAGATTATTAATATCATATTACATTTTTCTCCATTCAGATTCTGTTTTAATTTTTTCATCTTATTTCTTTGCTTTATAAGACTATAAGACAATGTTATTTGCAAAGGCGCAAATTCCAATCAAGCCAGGGAAAGAGAAAGTCATTGAGGAATCAGTAATTCTTTTTTCAGTTTCGAATAGGCCTATGTGTGATCACATTACAAAACCGGTGGTACTTATAAGAGTTATTTGTTGCGGTGATTCAATAAAGTGATGATATATTCATAATTTTTTAAAGATTTGAAATCAAAATTTATAATATTCTGCTCTCCCTTTGCAGGTAATACAGATGTTCGGAAATCCGCAAAGATATAAGGCAAGCCTTCAGCGACTTGAAAATAGACACGCAACTGCAGGTAAAATTCATTAAATTCTTTTAATCAACTTTGGAATATATCTTATTGAGTAGACCTACTAAGTTACAATTTTTTCGATGAACCTGACATTTACATTATATAAAAAATCTGAAATTTGATAATATCTCAAATAGAGTTTAGATATAGGGGAGATTCAGATAGCTAACTTTCGAGTAGACTCGGTTCTGAAAGATGGTAGACTCTGTCATCCGTTTCTACTCAACTAGCATAGACTAGTTTCCGGGAATATTTCTTGAATATCAGCTAAGAAAATGCTAATTTTTCCTCAAAAATGATATTATGAGTGACATTAGAGAGGATGACATTACTGAAATGGGTGACAGTCGACTAGAAACTTAGTGACCGTGGCATAAATCTATATAACTATCAAATCTATATAAAACCAAGTGCATATACAGTAATGGGGTTTGAAGATGGCTCTAATGCGCTCTACACAGAAAATGCATAGGGAACATAGGTTTCTGTTACTCATTTTTGAATTTTAATATAAATACTTCTTACCTCCATGATATCTTCATTTAGTGGAGTGCTCTCGATTAGATAACTTGATTTATTGATTATGATAATTATTACAATTTATCAAATATCTGTAACACGAAAATGTCTTTCGTTATTTTTCAGGATGTCTATTGGCTCTATTGTTCAGTGTGCCTTTTCTGGCTCGAGCTTTAAGTATGTTGATCATAGGCCCAGCGGTGATGGCCTATGTCACTTTAGCCGTGCCTCTTGCTGCAGGCTACTTCACTGTGGGAGATCTATTCTCATCACTTAAAAAGTAAGTGGCATAGTTAAAAATCAATTACATTTTCTGGAGTTGAATATTTTGTAGGCTTTTATTATTAAATTTGACGAGCTATTAAAATAAATTTTGACGAGTATTATCTATTAAAATAAATTTGAAGAGCATCATCTTCTCCATTGAGAATCGAAGTAATCAAACTGATTCTATTTTCCGCGTTCATCCCTATTTCCTTTACATCAGCATTCAATATAGGATTTGTATTGGAGTTATATTTTCTGGAGTTGAATATTTGTAGGCTTTTATTATTTTTTAGTTTAAGTATTATCCATTGAAATAAATTTGAAGAGCATTATCGGTTACCCAATGAGCACCGAAATAACCAAACTAATTATATTTTCCATGTTCACTCGTATTTCCTTTACATCAGCATTTGATATAGAATTTTTTTGGTATTATATCATCAGCATGTTTATCTGCATACTGTAGGCTACTTTCTCACACTACGGCTTTTGTCAATCAACACTCCCTTATCACTTGTCTCTAGTAGCTTCTTTTTCACGTAATTCCTTGTTGGAATTCTTGGATTAGGAGTCTGCTTAGCTACAGGACACGTCATCTTCATCACGTTTTTGTCTAGTAGAAAGCTGCACCAAATTACTCACAAGTCCCACAATCCTACAGTCGAGCTACGTTTTGAATAGAGGTGGCTGGAATGCTAGGAATGTAGAAGCTGGTCGAGTGGGGGTAATAAAGATAGGGCAGACGGAAGCGTGCGAGAGAGAGAGGAATAGCGTGTGAGAGAGACAGCTCCCCGCACACTTCATACCGCACCACTATACTTTTAGTAGCTCGACAGTACCCAGGGATGAGCTGCCGACCTAACGGGGCAGTTTAGGCAATAAGCTGGACAGCTCTCAATTACCTCGCCCTCGCCAGAAGGTCGAAAGTTATTATATCGACCTTCTCCACAGGGCGGGGGTAATTGAGTGCTGTCCAGCACGTAGCCTAACCTTCCCCGTTATGTCGGCAGATCTTTCCCAAGGTTACTAAAAACCTAGTATCCTAGTCTCTAACCAAGTAACCTTGGTTCATTCCTGGGTAGGATTGTGGGTCTTGTGAGTAATTTGGCATAGCTTTCTGGACATTAACGGTATGAAGATGACGCTAACGTGTTCTGTAGCTAAGCTGACACCTAATCTAAGAATGCCAACAAGAAATTACAACCAATGAGCTTCAATGCGAGATAGTTGTCTTCATAGTTACCGATAAACAAAACTAATCAAAATGGCTGTCTGTGAATTACAGTTCCTTCAACGGTAGCGATAACAGCCAGCATGAGTCCCTGTTATCTATTATGACGTTACCACTCCATAACAACAATCCTACATTTAATGCAATGAGACAGTCACGTTTAGTCACAGAATTAATTTACATGGATGAAATGGAAAATAAAATAACTTGATAACACACCTTAATAATAAATTATGTTCATTGAGATTGTCAAGAGGAGACATTCCTTAGAGATTTATTAAAAACTTATTAAACTTTAACTTATTAAAAACTTCACAGAAACCTTTTCGATTTTCTTTGTTGGGTACCAACCAAATCTCCAACTTCCAATCCCAAATTCCAACTTGGTGGCAGACATTTTTTCAAATTTCAGAGCTGGAGGTTGGCTACAAACTCGACTAATAAACTTGACCCTTCTCATCCAGTGGCTGCATAATGTTTACTTACATCTTGAGAATATTCATACAACTACAAATCAGGTCAGTGCATGATTCTCCCCATTTTATTCAATTTCCAGATTCGCTTCAATCTAAATAAATGTCAGATTTGACAAATCAAGAGACTTTCTCTATAGAAACAGAATTGACAATGTCGGTTAGCCTGATAGGTTTTATTATTCATACAATAATTTTGTATGTATGATCGAGAAGAGACTCTACATACAGTTCTACTGTTCTACAGACTCGAACAGGTCAATTATCAAGAAAACACTGCTGATACCAAAAGAAACTGGAATAGAATAAACCATGATGGCCTACTCTTCTTAGAAAATTCAACTCCAAAGGATTTCAAAGTTTGTCTTGAAATATAATTCAACATCGTTAAATAAATCCCATTCTTATGTCTAGATAAACTTTGCCTTATTTATTATATGATTCCTGCAATTATAATTTTTGTTAAAGCAATATATTATTCAAAATCTTATAGATTCATGTTTTTCCCATTCAGGTGTTCTTCAATATGCTTGTCGAGAAAGTGATATGTCCAGACCAACGTTTCTCCTGTCTGTATGTTCTGCTTTTCTACACAGTACTCGCATACCTACATCAGTCACTGAAGGTAATTTTATGGAAGTCATGAACAATTTTATGAGTATTACTACTCCACCTCAATCACCATCTGAACTATCAACTCCCTCGTTATGATCTTTCTCATTTACTGGCATATCCAAGCCTGAAGCTACAATACATTATCATGAAAACAGGTAGACTACAACCTTATTATATACACCAAGTCAAGACAAAAGACGATAGTCACAGTACTAGTCGCTTATGAAGCAACACAAGTGTGTGTGCTGCTTCATAAGCAACTATGTGAATTACTGTGACTAAACGTGACTAATCTCGTCTTGTCTTGTCTTGACTAACCGGTGTAAGCCTAGCCTTACTATTAGAGAAGGAGTTTTGTGATCAAAAACCTTATTGTGATCGAAGTCATCATAATCACTTATCAGTCATTGTGATTCATGTCATTATGGTTCAGAAAACCTCAGAAAACCATTTAGTACTTACTTTATATGTACATTATACACTTTTCTATTCTATTCGTATGCATGATTGGATTTTTTTCTATGTCAATGTTTAGTTTGAATAATTGTACTATTATCTTTATTTTCTCAATGCAAAGTAGCTTGGCGGAGCAATACTCAGCAGGTGCCTGTGAATCATAAAATATGTTTGAAGTGTTTCATTCTCATATTTCTATGAATAATTTTATTATTCAATTGGAATTCTCCAAAACACTATTTTACTGATGTGGAAAAAAAGGACTGTTGTGTAAAAGACTGGTGTGGTTGTCTATTTTACTATCGTAAAGAAAAATATTGTCAGTCTTCAAACGACTACTGATGATGATGATGATGATTGTTTCAGAATAAAATTATTCATATCTGTTGTGCTGGTAATGATACAGTAATTGATTACCATGGCATACCCCAATCTCTATCGCTTCCATATTTTTATTGATTAAATTTTAAGCTGAATTGAAAATTTCTTATATGAGTTACTTAATCAGTTTTTGCGTATTCTTGTTGGCAGAAGCGGCAATGGAGTCAAGTCTTGAATGAAACCTCTACCACCGATTTTATTCGTCTCACCACAGCATTTGTGGTTGCCAGACTTGGGAAAGCTGTGGTCATGGGTCTTGTACTTCTCACATTCTCATTGCAATTCAACCATCTTGAGCCTCCAGTCCTATACGTTATCATAACACTAGTGTACTTCTTATTGTCTCAATATCCAGGTAAACCTAACTTAATTTTCATAATAATTTTTTTAATCGATGAATACCTTATATTCAGATGTAGTATTTACTTGAACTCGAGTAGGCTACGTACTTGTAAGGACAATATTCTCAAAACGTTTTTATTTTTCAGAGTTGCATTCATGGTTTTATCAGATATAATCCATTCATTTTTTTATCAGAGGTAATAAATTATTTGGTTAGTCTATGGTTTCTTACTGGTAAACAGGGGTGAATAGAATTGGAGTAGTATTCTATTGCAAACATAATAATATTCAATATTTGTTGGCGTTCGTTCTCACTAGGAGTCTAAAATGCAACCCATAAGTTGACCGAGCGTATAGTCCAATTCACGTCAAGAAGTCAGCATTGTTTATATGAGGAGCATTGATGCCAAGTTTCATTGAGAGAGAAAGAGAAAACTGCACCAAACGTGTTTGTTGGGACTGTGCGACAACAATGCACAGTGCGGCAACTATGCACAGTGCGAATAGGATAGAGACATCAGCAACTGCCTTGTGCTGAACAAGGATAGCAAACTCCCATCTAAGCAATGCTGACTTCTTGACGTGAATCGCACTATAGTGAGGTCTAGCTACGATTCAACTTGACTGAATATTTTTTCGTTTGTCTGTCTGAACCGCATTGAAGGCCAAGAGCTTCAATCTTTATAGATTCTCATGATATTTGGCAGGAATATTCGTTTGTAATTGCGTGTCAACTTCTATGTTGGGTTTTCGAAATTTTGCATTTCGGGGATGGAAAAATGAATACCATGAATGCTATAGATCAGAAGCTCGTGATTTGGTAATTATATTCATCATCACAAAATGAAATAATAGATTCAGATTCCGAGTGACTCTGTTTTTGGAAAATAGCATATTATTTATCTCCAAAGTAATTGATTTTTTCAATACAAGATCAAAATCCCTATTCAGTGATAGGGTTTATCAAAATGAAGCCACGATGGATAAATTCAATTAGTTTTCATTCAGTCGGCCGAAAGATTTAAATTCAGAATATAATTTAATAAGGTAAAAAATATAATTATTTATAGGAGTTGGATGAAACATTAAACAAATGATTACTTTGAAAAAATTGTGGTCTCAACATAGAATATGATTGTTTTACAGGAACTCCTGGAGACGAGTCTACTGTTGTGTTATTTGTGCGACAGTTTGAAATCCATGAACTGGAGGGATTGGAAGAGTGGTACATTCCACTCTCATCACGAGTGATTTGTGCAATGACGTCTTCGTTTTTCATACCTCTTGGGGTAATAAGTAACAGCCATTGGATACTCGCTACTGTAGTGAGGTAATTTTTCCATTTAAATTTAATGATAATTCGAAGTAAGCATAATGCAGGAACTCTGCATTAAAATGATCTCTTTTTGGTCTAGTATATTTGATTCCATGTATACTGTCTATTTTCCTAGACAGCTACAATTTTAATGAAGTTACCCTTCTGAATAGGCCTGAAGTTATACCAGTTTGGCTCTCATATAAATAGTGTATTGTATTGTGTATGATAGATGTATATTGATAGTAGAAGAATACGTATGCAATCATTTACAACATTGATAGTATGATCCTACTTAAGGGTGGATTATATATTTTTGTATGATGTCTTTACGACAAAATATTCGTACTGAAGATAACAATATGCAGAATCTCTTACGGTACTCTCTTTGATGCTGTGTTAGTGATATTGCAAAAAACGTCACTGGTGAAATATATCTTTTGTACGAGAAAATACGTCTCGTAACAAGCAATAATCATAATTATTCACTTTGAAATTGGGCCGGGGTGATCACAATTGGTCAGTTGCAGAAAAATCTAATTGAATTTAACCACCGTAAAATGACGTCATTACATTGATGTCAGCGTCAGTCTCGTTCAATGGTTCCGTTAGATGACATCATTTTAGGGTGAAAACAATTGAGATTTTGTGCAACTTTTCGAATTTTCTCTTACAATTTTTCGTTTTTCTAGATAATTGTACCCATTTTTTTAAAGTTCTTATGCCCGGTTTTTCAGTCGCTCAATAGACAGTTTATGGATCCAATAGCACTATTGAATCAATAAACATGTGTTTTCAAATGCAAAAAAAAGTTATTGATTCAATAAGTTTATTGAACGACTTAAAAACCGGGCATCAATGAGATATTCAAAACTATGAATGAGAGTAATGGATTTGTTCTTCCTCCAACATTTCACTTTCAAAATGATTCTATTTTTTTACTATATTTTCAATGCGGTGTGGTTATTGTAATGTTCTATATCAATCATTCTTTTTTCTACTGATAAAATTACACTAACTTTTAATTAGAAAACAATTTGACTTTTTCAGCTATACCAACGTCTTTATACCTTGGATCAGAATGGTTGAGGACTGCTGGCGACCTCTCAATGTGCACAGACTGAATCCATCGGTTTATCCAGTGGCAACTCGATTTGATCTGAAGCGTATTGGCGAGCAGTGCTGCGCTATTTGTCTTGACAGCATGCGACCATTGTCTTCACGTGTCACGCCTTGCAATCACGTGTTTCACGCTCACTGTTTGAGGAAGTGCATCAAACAGTTTAGACATTGTCCGTTGTGCAAACATGTTTTATAGGAAGAATTTTAATTTAATTGTAACTAGTTTCTTATTGATCTGTACGATACCTACCCAGGCGATTCTATTGCAATTTTAAATAACATGCGAGCATTCCCCATGTCCACACTTGGTCGATTTTTTGTGCTACACAGCGCATGCTACCATAATGCTCAAGCATAATAATGCAATATGCTGTCCAGCACACAAAAATCGAACAAGTGTGGACTTGGGGAATGAAGCTTAAAAAGTTACCGAAACAATTTTGATTATGAGTAGTTGATTAAGTTTATTATTGAGGTTGAAGTTTCCTTTAATGCTCCACTAAATTTCTATATATTTTGGTGCGTACGGTAAAAGGGAACGCCGGAAATAGGTTATCATGAGAACAGTGAGTCTACTGAAATGACCATGATAAAAATTCTTCCTGGAAAGTCCCTAAGTTAGATCAGTTTGGTTGAATAGATTGAATTGTGGACGAATATGGATGGATAAAATTAAGTCAAAAGAATCAATTCAAAATTTATTTAATGTTTGCTACTTTCTGAAAATAATTTCAAATTTTATAAAAAATATAATTATTATAATATATAATACATTAATATTCACAAACTTCCCTTTTGATGAGAGTTTATAAATACTTCGGAATAATTAATTACACAATTTTACACTTACAGCTAATCTTATGCATAAGACTAAATTAATTATCATGGAGCAAAAACTTAAACTATGAAAGTTATTTTAAATATTATGGTAGCCTCAAAAAATGAGAGATGAAATAATTGGCAATGATGGAAGTGACTAAAAATTGTCAGCAAATAGAACACAAAATATTTATATCAAAATTCGTGGAAAATGGATATTCATGAAATGAATTAGAAGTAAAACTAAATAATGTTTTCAATGGCACAAAGAGAATTTTTGATTTAAAAAGTATTTAAATATAAGAGAATACATTATTCAAACTAAGATTCCACCCTGATACCCTGCGTTTGAAAAGATTGAAGCTATATGTGAACCTGAGTGCACAGGAACACAGAGTGTAGAAAGTCAAGAGCTACGGTAACTTTGATTCTATTAAAAATAATGAAGAGTATAAAAATTGAGCATAATTGAATTAATCGATATTTAATTATTCACTTGAAACCAATGGTATAAATTCCTATCACTCAACTTCTGTAAAAACAAAGTTATAGCCAAGACTTCTCATTTGATGGAACAAGTCCCCAATACAAAAAGTGAAAACAAAATTACATTTTATAGAATAAAATTATTGAAATACGTTGAATTATGATCATGACTTGTCAAAAATTACTTCATTCAAAGAATAGAAAATCATTATGACTTAATATTAATATTATAAGCCTTTGCAGCTTGCCTCTCTGAGACAGCAGGTCTTTCCAACCTCTTTAAAATTTTGTGTGCATGTATTATGAAAATTGCATAGAAGATTTTCAATGACATAATTAATCATTCACCGAATTCTAATTTTAAAATTGTTTTTAGAAGATGGTAAACTTTCAGACATTGTTTTAGAATAATGTGCCAGATTATGAAGAAGTTACTTATACAAGTAGATTATCATCGGAACAAGCTGGTCCCTTTGAAGGCCAGTTACAAGCGCCAAGCTGCTGGTCATAGGCCAGATGAACTGGACAGTTGAAGACGTGAAGTGTGAAGCGTTTCTTCCATGAGTCCCAGTTGCAGGCGTAGAACTTGTTGCAGTATTTCGGATGACGGAAGAGACCGGCTCGTTTGCAGTCAACAGAGCCTTGCAGAGTTTCATCAGCACCCCTCAATCCACCCGGTCCATACCTGTCGAACGACTTTCCTGGGATCACCTTAGCCTCACCATCCAAGTCTGCAATTGTCTGGGCGGGAATAGTGGGCACCAAAATCTCCTGGTATGTTGGCTGGTAAGATTTGCCATAGACTGGCTTCTGGCGCACTGCTGACAACACCTTCTTGGTCTTCACCAATGGCACAACACTTGGCACCTCTTCATAACTCACAGTTGTAGATGACACAGGTTCATCAACGTATGACAATGAGGATGAGTAGATTGCTCCTGGAGTTGATGATGGAATGAAACTTGTTCCAGGTGATACTGTTGTTCTGATTGTGTTATGGATCTGGGGTTTGATCTCCACAAATGATGACACTTCCTCATGCCTGTTGGAGCTGTAGCCATATTCACCATTGGATAAAGTGTCTGGAACTATGATTGGTGCCAGTGGAGTGGACAGTGTTGTTGATGAGTAGGATGGATCATAAGCTGGTGATTGATCATCGGGCACAAACAGTTCATAAGATTTAGTCAACTGATTGAATTTTGCCTTTCCTCTTCTTCTCAATGACAATGGATCAGACTTGCAGCTGCACTCAGCTCCAAGTTTACCAACAAGTATTGGGTTGAAGTCACTAAGTCTGGACACAACAACCACCTTTGCCTTGTCTTGTCTACCAGTGTACACATTCTTCTCTTTCTTTATCACACCAACAATAGCTTCTCCATCTCTGAGACTTGAAACAGTGGTAGAGCTGAGTCCAACAACACCTTGAGCTGTGGTCACTCCTTTAACACCAACACTCTGACTCAATACTCCACCAAACTGGCCTGACTGGTGGTATCCAGCTAGAATATTGGCTCCCTCCTCTTCCTCTTCATTTGCAACATCCAATGCCTCTTCAACATGCTCTTCAAAATGTACAGCTGGAGTTGTGACTGTTGTTGGCAGTCTGCTGTATATCAGTGGGGTTGATGGAATCAATGGAGTGCTGACTACCAGGGGAACAGGAGTTGTAGTGGTGTAAGAAACGGGTACCAGTGGCTGCTTCACCTTCAAGTTTTGACTCTTACTGATACCACAATCAATGCATCCTCCTACTGGACCCTTCAGAACGGGCAAGTGAACTCTTGCAGTTGTTACAGGAGGTAGAATTGTTGTAGTGCTTGGAGTGCTGTAGTAATGCAAGTCAGCTGTTGATACTGTTGGCTTTGAGTACACTACTTCCTTCAGGAACTGCTGTACAGTTGGCTTGAAGACAGGAGTTGAAGGAGTGGATGAGTAGTATGTCTCTCCACTTTCATGCTCATACTTTTCACCAGCAAAAGAGTTGTAATCATTGTAGTCAACATATGCTGGTGGGGCAAATGTTGAAGGAGTGAACACTTTCTTGGGAACAAATGTTGGTGGGTGAGGAGTGGTGCTGAATGTAACTTGACCACCTGCTTGTTTGGCATTCTGGTAGACATTGGTCTCAAATTTAACAGCTGGTTTGGGGTAGTCATATCCTCCTTCATAAGTAGACAGTTTTGATCCATATTCATTCTTCAAACTTTCATACAAGTTTTCACCCTCATATTTGTATCCACCTTGTATTTCACCAAACTGGAATTGGTGAGGTGCAACTGGCAGTGCTGGTTTGATGGTTGTTACAGCTACAGGTGGGAGTGGAGTGGAGCTTGTGTAATGGTTCACATAGACTGGTTGAGATGCTGGTGTTGATGTCTTGAGAACATTGAGAACCTTTTCATAAGCAGTGACAACTGGTGCTTTGAAAGCATCAAACACTTTCTGGTAGACAGGCACAATTGGTGTGGGTGTTGGCAGTGGGGCTGCTGGTACAACTGTTTGTGTTTTGATGTAAACTGGTGGAGCTGGAGTGGAGGAATGAATGTGAGTCACAACTGGAGCATTCACATGGACTGGTGCAGGTGTTGGGTAATAGTCAGGTTTGTTGTAAGCATATCCAAAACCAACAGGCTGTATTGGTGCCACTGGTGCTGGTAGTGGTGTGGAGCTCTCTACAAGCTTATACTTTGGACCCAGAGAAGTGAATCCTGCTGGCTTGAATGGAGCTGGAGTTGAGTATTTGTAGACAGATGGAAGGTAGGTTTGTGGTGGTTGAGGAATGAAGTCAACTGGGAAGGCAGGAGCTTTGGATACAACTGGCAGAACAGGTGATGGAGGGGGTGGAGCAAAAGTGGTGCTGTATGAGATCACTGGTGGTGGAGCAGGTGTTGTGGAAACAAACTTAGGGTAGGTTGGAGTGTGGTATGAGACAGGAACAACAGGTTTGTTGTAAGTGTACTGGACTGGATTGAGAGGAGGCAGTGGAGTACTGGTGACATGAATAGGTGGAAGTACACTGGGGACTGGTTTTGGGTAGGAGTAGTCCACCACAATAGGTTTGACTGAAGGTGCAGGTGTGGAGTAGTGGACAATTGGTGCAGGTGATGGAGTTGTAGAGTAGTGGACAATTGGTCTGGGAGGAGGAGGAGGGGGAGGAGGAGCAGCTGTGCTTGAGACAACTTGATATGCTGGCTGTTGGTATGCCACACCAAATTTCACAGCACTGACTGGTGCAACATCAAAGTAGTTTTTGGGAGGCAGAGACACTGGAACTGCTGTCTTTATCACAGCAGGAGCCAATGATGGTTGGTGATAAGCATAGCCAAGATTGTTGTACTGGTAGGCCTTTTCTCTGTAACTGTGCTCAATTGGTTGAGGAACAGCGGGGATCAACTTCTTCTCATAAGTTACATCAACAGCTGGTAGAGGTGCTGGAGTGGTTGATACAAAATTATACTTGATTGGTTGTGGTGGGGGATGAGGAGCAGGAGCCTGGTAGTAGTGTTCTTCATAAGCATAGGCTGGTGGGTGTGGAGCAACTGCTGGTTTTGAGTATTGATAAGCACCCTCCTTTGCAAAAGAGTAACCAACATTATGGTGTTGAATGGGAGTTGGTGATGGAGCTGGAAGTGAGACCACTGGTTTTTGGTAATGATAGGCATCCTGTTTGGCAAAAGTGTAGCCAACCTCAACATTCTGGTGTTCAATTGGTATGATGGGAGTTGGTGGAGGTGAAGGATAGTGCACTACATTCACAGAGGGTGGTGGAAGTGGAGTGCTACTTACTACATTAGCTGCCACAGTGGAGCTCTTAAATGTGTATGGCCTGTGTTCATATCCAAACTTCACTGAGTTGTAAGCTGGAGTGGAAGATACAATGAGAGGAGGTGGAGATGGAGTCACAGGGGCTACAGGAACTTTGACTATGGATTTGAAAAGGTCCACTTGTGGTTTTGGGTATGAGAATGCTATAGCTGGTTTAGCATACTGATATCCATGATCTTCATAAGAGTATTCCTGTTGGTATGTTGCTGGTGTTGATACCAAGGGCAGTACAGATGGTGCTGGTGTTGTGCTGACTGTCACTGTTGGTCTTGAGTAAACATAACTCTCTGATTCTGGTTTGTGGTTGATAGGGATAACTGGTTGTGGTTTTGAGTAATAAGCATAGTTGACTGGTGCCACTGTAGGCGCAGGAGTGGAGACAGAAACAAGAGGTGCTGGAGTGGAGACTGGGACTGGAGAAGGAGGTGGCCTGGAGTAAATGTAGCTTTCTCCTTCTGGTTTGTGGTTGAGTGGGATTACTGGCTGAGGTCTAGGATAGTATGCCAGTTTTTGAGGTGGTGCAAAAGTTGAGACTGGAATTGCAGATGCAGGAGGTGCTATTGAGCTTACCTGGAAACCTGGTTTAATATACTCATAGCTTCCATACTCTTCTTTTGTGCGGATTTCAGGGAGAGCTGGTTGTGGGTAGTTGAACTTCAATGGAGGAGCAGGTGTGGAAACTGAGAATAGAACTGGTTTGGGTGTTGAAGAAACTAATGGGATAACAGGCTTTGGATGATCAACCAGAACTGGTGGTGCTGGGGTTGAAAGAGATAGGTATTCAGGTGAGTGGGCTGGGATTACAGGGGGTGCTGGTGATGACACTGAATAGACTGACAAAGGTGGTGCTGGTGAACTCACATGAAGGACTGGTTTGGCATATTGATAGCCCTCATGATGCTCTTTGTAAGCAACTGAAGAGACTGGCTGAACCTGAGGATAATAGTTGTGGTTCACTGCTCCTGGACTAGAAACAGGCAAAAGAGGAGGTGCTACAGTGCTTTGCAGGGGTATAACTGGCTTCCTATATGACACTCCAGATAAGAAGCTTACTGGCTTCAATGGGGGAAGAGTAACTGCATGATATTCTTCTTGTTCATGTGCATGGATTGAGGATGGACCTTGAACATATCCATGAGAAATAGTGGCAGGGGCTGGAGTTGTTGACACAAAAGTTACTGGTGCCTTGTGTGCTACTCCTGATGCAACATGAGTGCCAAAATATTGAACAGGCTGCACTGCAGGAGCTGGAGTAGTTACAGTGATTGGAGAAACTGGTACATGGGATTCAGTGAAAATTGATGTGGGAGGTGGAGTGGATGAGTAATGGCCAGCTCCAAGTTCATGATGTTCCAGTAATGCTCCTTGATGCTCAACTGATGAGCTACCATCATGAGTTACAATGGGTGAGACAACTGGAGCTTGAGTGGAGGATACTATTCCACCAGCAAATGCCTTCTTTGAATCAAAAGATCCTGTGCCAAATGCACCATGTGAGATTCCCTGCTGGAATTGACCTTGATAAGCTGATCCAAAACCAGCAGCTCCAAAGTGGGAAGCATCCTTTTGAGAGTAGGAACCAGCACCAGCTGAATAGTCATTTTTGTATTGACCAGCTCCATCAGCTCCAGCTCCAAAATATACTCCCTCACCATTCTGTGAATGGGATGAACTGGTCAAAACATTAACTCCTTCAACATTGGCTCCTGATCCAATGGCTCCGGCTCCAAACTGACTTCCACTTCCATATGCTAATCCAGACACACCATGTCCAGCAGTTGCTACAGAGCCAAATTGACTCCCACTTCCATGAGCAAATCCAGATCCAGAGCCAAACTGACTTTTACTTCCATATGCTAATCCAGAAACACCATGTTCAGCACTGGCTCCAGATCCAAACTGGCTTCCACTTCCATATGCTAATCCAGACACACCATGTCCAGCAGTTGCTCCAGAGCCAAATTGACTTCCACTTCCATGAGCAAATCCAGATCCAGAGCCAAACTGACTTCCACTTCCATATGCTAATCCAGAAGCACCATGTTCAGCACTGGCTCCAGATCCAAACTGGCTTCCACTTCCATGTGCAAATCCAGATATACCATTTGCAGCATCAAATGCACTGCCTTCTGAATATTTTCCTTCTCCTGCACCACCATAGAAACCGTAGCCTCCTGAATATTTGCCTTGTTCTTGAAGGCCAGAATAGACACCCTTGGCTCCAGCTCCAGCTTGGTATGCAGAACCACTGTATGCACCATTTGCCAGATGAGCTCCTCCCAATTTTGCATACTCAGCAGATCCTAGGCTACTTCCAGCTGCTCCATAGCCAAAGTAGGCTCCGCCACTTCCAAACTGGCCATGATGCTCACCGGCTCCAAATGCATGCTTCAAACCTCCATCGGATGAGTAGGCACCATGGTAAGCACCACCTTGTACAACTCCTGGTATTATTGATGATCCTAGAACAGAAAAGCAATAATGCATTATTTACTAAGGTTGAATAAAGAAATAAATCAACAAAAGCTATCACCATCAGAATAATTTCAATTGAGTTATCTTGCAAAAGTACAAAATCTCACATTAGAGACTCTCAGCTAGAGAATCATGCTCTCAGAGAGCATGAATATAAAATGTGTACAGGAAGTTTAAAAGCAAAGAAAAAAGAAGGTGGAAAGACGCATGGAACAATGGAGCCGAAATTAAATTAATAAATATAACAGACAAAGGAGGAAGAATGGTAGAGATCATAAGAAAAATAGAGAAAATTTGAAAATAGAGTGATTGTCTGGAAAAAGATCGATAGATAATGCAATAATGGAACGAAGCAAATAATGTGAACACAATAGGACATAGCTAATACTATATAAGTGCAAATCACATAATAATAATGTGAGTTGTGTTTTGTTGTACTCACTTTAAATCATTCAAAAATTTAATCAGACAAAAAATGTAGGTAAGGTATAATTTTTCTAGAATGGCGACTGAATCCGGTTTAACGCACTATAGCAGGATCCAATTAACTTGTCAGAAATCAGCTGTTCCAGTAGTAATTGAACAGTGATTTCGACACAATAATCAAAAGGCTTGAAAGTCTTAAAGACCTTTAAAGTCTTTAAAAGACCTTTTTAAAGAAGACCTTTCAAAGAATAACGTTTTAAAAGACCTTTTCAATAATCTGTGAGATTCAGCATTTGTAGGTTAAGTATTGTAATCATATGCTCGTCGATCATATGTTTTATGACAAGTTAAATGGATCCTGCTATACTGTCATTTGAAATTTGAAAAACTTAATCAAACTGTTTGAGGTTAGCCTACTACACACACTCACCAAGCACAACCCCTCCAGCATTCTCAATCCGGCCTCCCGACACATGATAGTCTGGCAGTGTGGCATAGGAAGGCCGAGCTCGGCCCTCGAGCAAATCTCCAACCGTGAACTTGGCACGATAGGCGCCGGCCGCACCGCAGCTGGGCACATTCCAAGGCCAGTCACACAGCAACAGCTGTTCGTTGAAGACCAGTCCGAACGGACAGCGGAACTCGTAGGCGGTCAGCGGCGCCACACCGTCCCGCACGTGGTCGTAGCACGCGAAGAACCAGCGGCAGTTCTCTGGGTCGGCGTAGTAGCCCTCCACTCGTGGACACACGTAGCGCTCCCTCGGCACTGGAGCTATTTCACTGGAACCTGTCACAAAAATGGAAATTAAGTTAATTCATTAATGGTCATTAGTCAAAAATGAAAATGATTTGATTTTTCAAATCATTAACTTTTTAAAAATAGTTAGTTTAGTCATACAAGACGATTAGTCACGTTTATTCGGTACTAAGTTGCTTATGAAGCAACACACACCGATTAGTCATTGCATCGGTGTGTATAAGCAGCTGAAGTGCTGTCAAACGTGACTAATGTCTGTGACTGACCGACAGCCTAATAATGATTTAATTTTTCTATTCTCTTTAACTTTTTAAAAATAGTGATGACTTGATTATGCTTTTCCATAACTTTTTATAGAGTTTTTCAAAATTTTCGACATTATTATACTGCCTTGATAGGGATGGAAATAAAAATTTGGAGGTACGACAACCATTGCTCAGATCTTTCTGAACCATTTTGATAACATGCTGGTCTGTTGAAAAATAGCATCCAAGTCAGAATACTCGTTTATCCACTAAGGCTAGGCGTACACCGTTTAGTCGAGACAAGACGACATTAGTCACGTTTAGTCACAGTAATTCACATAGTTGCTTATGAAGCAGCACACACCTATGCAATGACTAATCGGTGTGTGTTGCTTTATAAGCAACTATGTGAAGTACTGTGACTAAACGTGACTAATCTCGTCTTGACTTGTCTTGACTAACCGGTGTACGCCTAGCCTAATGACTTGGTTTTTGCATTCTATAACTTTTTATAGAGATTTCAAACTTTCTTCGACATATGCCGCCTTGATAGGGATGAAAATAAAAATATTTGGAGATACGACAACCATTGCTCAGATCTTTCTGAACTATTTTGGTGACATGCTAATCTGTTGAAAAATGGTATCGAAATTAGAAAACTCGTTTATCCACTTATTCTTCACTCACGCTTTGCGAATCACATTGTTCATATAAATTCAATCAATGGAAGTCAGGCCTCTCAATAACAAAAATGGAACGTGGGCTTAAGAAATAATTATTATTAATGGATCACTGGACCTAGTAACTATTAAGGCTTTAGAATGAAATCTAAAGCCGTAATAAACATACAGACTCACTAACTATGAGTACAGCTGAGATCCTTTAAACTCCGTCAAATGACGTAAATAACTTACGGCGATCAAATTAAGTTGGGTCGTTGCAATCAACCACTAGTCTTTAAAATGAATAATGAATTTGATAGTAATTTTATTGTAGCTTGAAAATTAATCTTGATAAAAATTATCAAAATAAATCTTAAATTTGCAAGTTGAGTAGTAAAGGAATGTAAATATAAATTTAAGATTTATACAGAGTATAGTACATTCTAGGAAAGTCACGGCTGTAAATGCAGGTGACAGGGGTACTTTTGAAATCACTCACGGTTCGAAACTCAACTACCGTACTGTAATACTGAAAGTGCGAACTTATCTTCTGATTGAATAAACACGATGATCAAAAAGTCCCTCCACATTGTAATTTATACTCAATCACTGAAGTGCACGGTAATAATGTAAATACACTACTACACTGTGGATCTGACACTGGCTGAGATAAACACAATAAAATAATGTTGGATAAGTTCACATAAAGAGGAGCAACCTGTCAAATATGACGTTCTAACCAGAACACAATATGTCCCCGCAAAGCTACTGCGGAGAGACTTTATGATCACTCTGTACATGCACAAGTCTTGAATTTGATGAGTACTAATAATAAATCATAATAATTATTTATATTCCTGCAATAATTTCAAGTTTATAATATTGGATTGATAAACATTGGAAAATTATTGATAAAATTATTTCATTTGAGTTGAAAACTTCAACAAGAAGTATGAGAAACGTTTTTACCTTGGCAAGCACCTCCGTCCTCCAATGATCCAGGCCATACACAAACTTCGTACTTCTCATCAAAAGCTAATCCAGCCGGACAGTCGTATTCGAACACTGTGTAATCGGGAGAGTATTGGTTGAACTTGACACAACGGTAGAATCTGAAACATTGGTTTTATTGATATCAGAGAGAGCCTACTACTCAACATACTATGTAATTCAGCCATTTACAATAAATTTATCTTCATGAAAGGTACAACTCAGGCTTATGCCCCAATCTATTCCTCTTCCAATTTAAATAAATACTCAAAATCTTAGTTATGTATCACACCGATTTTCACTCCGAAACCATAAACCGGGAAAGATTTGTGTAATGTATTAGGCTAGGCGTACACCAGTTAGTCAAGACAAGACAAGACGAGATTAGTCACGTTTAGTCACAGTACTTCACATAGTTGCTTATGAAGTAAACACACACCGATTAGTCATTGCATCAGTGTGTGCTGCTTCGTAAGCAACTATGTGAATTACTGTGACTAAACGTGACTAATCTTGTATTGTCTTGTCTTGACTAACCGGTGTAAGCCTAGCCTAAGAGTTTCAAAGCAGCACCTTCAAAAAAATGTTCTACTGGAGATATAATGTACGGTAAATCGATGTAATTGAGACGTGTATAATGTAGGCCTATTCAGTTTCAGATTGGAACTATCGACAGAAGAAGTATTGGCAGACAAAATTATTCGAAAAATATACCAAAACTACCAAAATTATTCGAAAAACTACCATGATTTTTTATTAAATGAAATAAACATAGGATGAGAAACAATAAGAAAATTTCTTGTCTGACAAGGCAGTAAAAATTCCATTATCTCTGACACAATAACTTTCTATTCCTTCTCTTTCCAGCATGAGAATTTAAAATACTAAATTAACATTAAAATTTTCAATTAAAGCAAATTCTTTTATAATTATAAAAAGTGAATTTTTGAAGATTAAGGCCATACAAAATGTCTATGCTTTTCTGAAGTATTTTTAGGAGAATTTTGTACGTCGGTCTTTCATTCGTATCAGGGGCGTAACGGTTTAACGACCGTTCCACTGGATTATTGAGAAAATGTGAATAATGGATTCCTATTTCAATTTCATTTATCAATTTAATTTCATTCAATTTTTGCGTTTTACCTGTTACATCCAGAAGGATGTCTGAAGTAGCCCTGGCGGGAACACTCGAATTCAGTCTTCGCTTCCTTTCTGACAACATGGATGGAGCCGGATCTGTCAATGACTCTCACTATTCTGTATGGTGACAGTTGTACATCAGCTGAAATACAGGAGATTATTCATAACAGTCAAATAAACATGATTATAGTTCATCAATAACTTGTTGATTTGTACAATGAAGGATTATTTTGTTGTAATGATATTTCTTCAAATTAGTTTTATTCTATTGATTCAACATTAGAATTCACGATTCATCAATAACTTGTTGATTTGTACAATGAAGGATTATTTTGTTGTAATGATATTTTTTCAGACTAGTTTTATTCTATTGATTAGAATTCACGACATGTAGTCAAAATTCTAATTTGAAATTCTAAAGTGAATTCTAAGGTTGAATAAATAGTGTCAACTTCGTAGATCGTTATGGTTCCCAAAATTCAGAACTAGTTTTGTTATTGTAATGAATAGCACAACTGAAATACGCGCTTAGATTTTTTTTCCATGCGGATGTTTCTCCCAAATTGTAATACATATAGGGCCGGTTCATGAGCTCAGGATTTAGCTAAGTCCTAGACTAAAACGGGTGGCCACCGTAGCATCGACAAACGTTAGCCTCGACACTATGTACTAAGGGCTCTCTATGCTGCTAACCCACTAACCTGTCGAGACAAACGTTTGTCGATGCTACGGTAGCCACCCGTTTTAGTCTAGGACTTGGGTGAATCCCGAGCTCATGAACCGGCCCGTAATGTTTATAAGTACTATTGGATAGAAAAATGAAATTCAAATTTAATATTTAAACTGAAGAACATAGAATTTACATGTAAATGAAGTCAGTGAATGGAAGAAAAGAGGGCACCTGAGAATGAGTAAGGCGAAAACTGGTGCAGCTCCTCTTGGAGACTGATCAGCTGCGCAGCTCTTGATTTACGGGCTGTGTTGGTGAATGAATCGAACAGAGCCGGCAGAATCGCCATGGCTGAAGCGATTGTCTCGTTGTTCTTGCCATGACCGCCCTCTGATTGTTCAATGTGTTTCGCACACTTTCCAGACCAGTCAATGTAATCCAGGTTAACGATTGCTGCACCACCAAGATCTCTCAGAAGTATGTATTTTCCCTGTAAAGTTTAATCATTTACAATTAATTAAGGACTAATTAATTAAAAGAAAGATCATGTTCTATGGAGGATGTTATCATGGCAAATGACAGCCTTTAATGCTATTTGGGAACACTGTCTAATTCATTAATGTAGTATTAATAATTATGTAGTGTTAAGTGTAGATTATTTAGTGTGCTTGCTCGGGACACGGAAAGTAAGTAATAGTAATTAAGGACTCAGGCTGTTGGCTTTGCAGGAACCTTCCTTGTTTAATGATATTTAATGCTAATTTATTTATTTTGGTTCTATCAATTTTTTGAATGTATTTTCATTTCTCTGAGTGTATTGTCGTAAAGGAAAAGTTAATTGAATTTAAATTAATAATTCAGATGATATTTTTGCACAGGATATTCATGAATCAGCAATCAAAAAAGGAAATGTTCATTAATCAAATATTAGGCTAGGCGTACACCGGTTAGTCAAGACAAGACAAGACGAGATTAGTCACGTTTAGTCACAGTACTTCACATAGTTGCTTATGAAGCAACACACACCGATTAGTCATTGCATCAGTGTGTGCTGCTTCATAAGCAACCATGTGAATTACTGTGACTAAACGTGACTAATCTTGTCTTGTCTTGACTAACCGGTGTACGCCTAGCCTAAAGCTTCGTTAATGATAAGACAAGCCATTCCTCCAAGCAAGCCTAGCCTTATGATACACACTTGATATTTTTTTTTATTTGTTATAAAGATTGTATCAAGGAGTGAATAAAGTTATAGCAATCAAGTCATTCATCCTTTAAAAACTATTTCTAATGACAACATTTTCATGAAAACTAGAAGTAGTTTCATGGTATGAAATATGAAAAGGAATAGAAGGCGATCGAAACCTGAAAAGCTTGAAAGGAGAAAATGTCATCGTTTGAAATTCCATCGCACTAATGGGAAAATGGAATGGAAACTAGGACAGCTGATTGATGTAGCACTAACATTAAATCAGCTGTTTTCTGACAAGTTAAAAGAATCCTGCTATAGCTAATTATTTGGTCAAGCTGAAATTGAGATCACAGAAGTAAACTGCGATCAAGGATATGGAGGTATAATTAATAATTTAAATATAAAATTGAAATAGAAAATATAGAACAAATTTCTAGCAATCATATAGATCTTTTTGATAAGAATTGATTCATTTTTCAAGAGTAATACAAATTTACAAACAGACAAAGTATTGAAACATATTGGCGACAGTAAAAAATGTTAAGAACATTCAGACATATTTTTGTTTCTATTCTTGCATTATTAAATGATATACAAGTCATTGAAACATATTTGGAGACAGTAAAAAAATGTTGAGAGCATTCAGACATATTTTTGTTTCTATTCTTGCATTATTTATACTTTGGTAAATTTTTATAACATCGGCATCATATTGAACGTCCAAAAATTTTATTTTCATTGATATGTAATGTACTTTGAAGTTTTTCAATAAATTCAATTCAAATTTTCTTACCTTGATAGAAGCACTGATCTTGTCATCAAAAGCCAACCATGTATCATTGCTGAAAGCGTAGGGTGCAGTCAAATCTTCGTCTCTTTCCAATGTCCATTTGCCTTCAGACATCAGAGCACAAACCTGGAATAATAAGTTGACAGTTGATAAACTTTACATTGATTGATTTCAAATATGAATTGTTTTAAAAATTGGTTTAACAATAATACTAATTTCTTTTACAATGAAAAAATTACAGTATAAAGAAAGGAAAAAACTATCAATACTAGTGAACAAAAATAATAATCGCTTGAGCAACGACAAGTCAGTCATATTCATAGTCATTAATTTATTTAATCAAAAAATACAACACGGAAGAAAAAAAGGCGTGAGCACAAAACTTCTTCTATTCCAAAATTTACTTCTCAAAAGTCATCCTCAAATCAGTTGATAAACTTGACATTAATTGATTCCAAATATGAATTATTAAAAAATCTCATAATTTTTCTTAATGAACAAGATAGGTCTATTTTGAAAACAAAACTCTAGCAATACTAGTGAACAACAAAAAGCATAATTATGAGCAACAAAAACTTCAGTCATCCTCAATAATAAGATTTCATTTTTGTGGGGTCACACGATACCTTACAGTTTATCAAATAGAAATCTAATTACCATTTATCGATCTTGTCAAATGAAAAAATAAAGTTTCTCTGAGAAGAATAAATAATGGTCTTTTTCAATATACCTCAGCTTGAGAAATACGCCTTGGCTTGGTTGTAACGGGTGAAAGAGGCATATTTTTGTTCGGATCACTCAGTGTGAATCTGAGAGCAAATCCTGGCAGAGAGAGAACCAGTTTCGGGTGTGGTGCTCCGAGGCCTGTGATGAGATCGACCAGAGAATCCTGAAAAACAGAAATGTAAATTAGAAATACAGATTCAAAATGACAGAAAAGTTCTAGGTCAAGATAAATATGTATTAAATTTTACTATGAGCAATTCATATCAGTCTAGTGGAAATTTAGAGATGAAACTAATAAATACTGTAAAATTAATTGAATTGAAAACGAATGTGAATGTTTCGTCAAAAGTATTAGGCTAAGGGTACACCGGTTAGTCAAGACAAGACAAGACGAAATTATTCACAGTAATTCACATAGCGCTCATGAAGCAACACACACCGATGCAATGACTAATTGGTGTGTGCTGCTTCATAAGCAGCTATGTGAATTATTGTGACTAAACGTGACTAATGTCGTCTTGTCTAGACTAACCGGTGTAGGCCTAGCCTTACACTTCTACCGCAGAAAATATCTAGTACAATTAGGCTAGGCTTACACCGGTTCGTCAAGACAAGACAAGACGAGATTAGTCACGTTTAGTCACAGTAATTCACATAGTTGTAAGTGAAGCAGCAGCACACAGATGCAATGACAAATCAGATTTACAATGTGATTTACTCACTTAAGGTTGTGAATTAATTACCTCAAGAAGTTGTCAAGTATTGTTAAACACACATGAGGTTTACTGAATGGTTTATCTTCCTATTCTACCACGGATAGGCCTACTAGAAACACATGAGTATTCTGTGTATTCTAGTATCCGTATTCCGTGTATTCCACATTCCAAGTTTAACGGTATAGTGTAGCCTATTTTATAAATTTTGTGTTATTATACTAAATTCATAAAACATATGAATTATTGAATAATACGAGAATAATATATAATCAATCTTTATGAATTTCAGGATATGAATTGAATCAATCTTCATGAACATTCGAGACCGCTCTCGGATGGGTGACCGACACAAAAAAGACACAAAAAAATGTGCAATGAGGCGAGGTGGAACCTACCCGTAAGGGTCTCCCCACCAATAAAAGCCATACGATAAAAAAAATAATCAATCTTTATAGTTGTACTGATAAATAGAAGATTATGCCTTTCAAATTTTTAGATAAAATCACTTACTGAGTTCAATATGTCTTCAATTCCCATCAATCGACTAGGATGATAGGTCATTCCAGTTTCTGAAGCATCAGTCACGTTTTCACTGGAAACTGTGAAGAAGTTGACGTACCTGAAAAAATAGTTTCAAAATCCAGTTCCAAAATTTTTCATGATGAAGTGAATTAAAAACTGTCCTACCATTATATAGTTCATCAATCGAACACATTGATTGGTTCAAAAATTAATCAAACATAAGAAATAAGAGATGCCTTACATGGAAAACGTATTTTTTTCTGAGGATGATTCCCACATGTGACTTACCAGTAAGCTTAAGCGTGAAGGAGTATGGGAAGAGTGATAAGATAAGATATGAATAAATTCAACGACATTAATCCAATAACTCTGATAGTCTCTTCATATTTAAGGTCTTCCTTTCTTCTACAATATCAATTGTAAGAATTAAGAGATTTCTACACAAAAACTCATCCATTTTTGCTAAGGGCAAAATTATGTTTGATATTTCTGCTGTATTTTCGTACAAGGTTCGAGTAAATTATGTTTTATATTGTAATTAGTGGATTTTGAATTAAATAAAGTTTTGTCTGTCACATAATTATGAGACCTCTCCTTGTGCATTGTTATTGGCAGGGTGAGATAAGAATCAATCAACTTATAACCTACGACAACTTACTTGGACAGTCTCTTCAGATCGAAGTTCTTGGCGAGATATTGCGGTTCGTTCGGCAGACGAACAGAGATGACGTATTTGCCAATCTCCTCGCTAACATCGTCATCCTCATCCAAAGTTGGCTCTTCTTTCTCCCTTTCTTCGTTGTTTTCGGATTTCGTTCTGCTTGTTTCTGGATCTTTCAGCACCTTCTCAGTCACATACTCTTCTTCGTCACTTCCTGTCATTTCCAGGTCTTCTCCTTCCTCCGCATCAGTTGAGCTGCAAAGAAGTTTTTAATTACTTATCGTAATAATTCAATATTAGTCAACTTATGTGACATTATCAGGAAGAAACAATTGAGAGCGGTGAGAGCGGTTGCTAAGTAATCATGTGGTTAAGTAACAAATATTCAAGACTGCTCTCGGATGGGTGACCGATACAAAAAATAAGGCGAGGTGGAACCTACCCGTAAGGGTCTCCCCACCGATAAAAAGCCATACGATAAAAAAAGTAAGAAACAATGAAATATCACTGATATTGATTTAGGTACGGTATATTGTTAGTGTTATTTTCATCATTAGTTAAATTAAATTTAGTTTATAATTACCTGTATCTGTTGGCGCGGTTCTGTTCGGCATCACGTTTCTTTCTATTGTTGTTGTTGTTGTTTGCGTTGCCATTCGATTGATCGTGAAGCTGTTTCATTTCTTTGTACAATGACTGAAACACACCGAAAAATGGTAATTAAAATTAACATTATTATTGCCAAATAATCATAGGGCCTATTACTATATGGTAATCCTTTTGGATGAGAAATCGATAATTATCACATAACTTAATTCTGAAAATGTATACCTAATTAAAGATTTCTTAGTGTAGTATTATTTGAAATGATCATGTAGAATAAATACGTAAACTTAGAGTAATAATTGTAATAGTAATAGTAACTGAAATCATGTGAAATAATGAAAAATGTAAAAATATTATATTAAGCTAGCTTTTGATACATTCTCTATGCCATCTTTTTCAACGCATCTGCATTGAAAGAAGAATGATTTTGTGATTGATTCAATTAACATTCCTATAGAACCAGTAGAAGTCCAATTAACCAATAGAATTTGTGGAAGCCAAAACGTATGCTAGAATGTTTTGGAGTTGAACAATTTCAATTATCCTATATTTTTCACATAGACCAGTTATCAATTATTATTATTATTTATTGCCAGAATTCTATAAGTTAGATACAAAAAAATCTTCATAATGTATAATTATGATGTGGTTGAATAAGCATAATTATGATGTGAATGAATCTATTCGTGAATGAATAGTTGTATCCAAGCAATCAAATACGATACTCCAAATACGGGATGAATGAATATCCATGAATATGAATGAATTCCATCCAAGCAATCAAATACTTCATTGATTTCCTATTTTGAATCATTCAGTGAGCAGCTTGACTAGCCTATAATGACTTCAATCTCTTCCATAGTTCATTATGACATCATACGACATTTCAGGTGTAACAACTACTGCTCTATTAACTTATATGATTCATTACAACATCACGAATTACCAATTGCAGACTATATTTGTAGAAACCGCAAGATATTTTCTCATGACTGCAAATTACCATGGAGGTGGTTGGGACTGTGGGTTGAACGCCTATGTAGATTATTAAAAGACTTGGAGAAAAATAAGTTGGAACGGTGATTTATGTTTTACATATCCTCTTCTCTGATTTTATATCCTTGTCGCCATTTATGTCGAACCGGTGACCTTCAGAAATTTGCATCTTATGGAAGGGTTCAAGGCTGTTCTATCAAGGAAACCCGGATCTTCGCCATTAATTTTCTTGTTCTAAAAGAGGCATCTCGAAAGATTGCAGCTCAACCCACAATCATGTATCATAAAACAGGTATCGATATCTTCTGACAAAAATATAAATTTCCGCCAAAGTATTAGAGGAAAAGATCGATCAGAGATTTGTCTAATGTCACCAGCTTCTTAGCATGCAGACCAAATAGCCTACACCTTATTATGCATTTTTCGAAAGCAGAATTTTCGATATTATCTTATCCAAGTCATAACTTAGCGGATTACTTAAACGGAAATCAGAATTGCAAACATTGTATAGATAAGCCTTATTCACGATCAAATAAGATTCGAAGGAAGTTATATGTCAGTGTTATTCTTTCTACTATTTTTTATCCTCGCTGAAATGCGCAAGAAATTCTGGCATACACCATTTTAGTATTTGATACTGTGTTCTTGAAAAATTGAAAACGCTCCAATACAGGTTGCTGGTTGTCGTGAAGGCTATCTACTCATCATAAAACGATTTTCTGAATGTGGTTGAAAAATTAATTCAACAAGCAACTGAACATAAAAAACAATCCAAATTGAATTCGGTACTGGTTAAATGGGGGGACTTCACCTAGGCTTCAAAAATGAAATACATGGATTGGCACTAACCTTGTTTCGTGTTTTTCATTAGTCTATCTATACAGTATAGAGAGGTATAGATAGAGTTACAGTACAGGTATATCTCCTAACTGATCATGTAGTTCTATTCGACAAAATCCATAATCTGTCCTCCGGAGTAATACAGTTTAATCAAGATTATTTATTTTGTCTCATGACTGTCCTTTGTAGATAAGACTATCCAAAACTCTGAAACTCATTTAATATCACTGATATACAAAAATAATGAAAATTAGACGATGATGAATTAGAATGATTATTAGAATGATGAGAATTAGAACTTCACCTTGACCAGTTCATAGAACTTGTCTTTTCGGCTGATCTTGGTGAACCAGGATAGGTCGAGCTCGACTCCGTCCAGACCCGTTTTGCGCACGACGCTCATTAGCGCCTTCACATAGGCGTCGCGACGCTTCAGCACCGTTTCGGCCGCATCCGACGCCAGGCCCATCACTTGCAGGTCGGGGTTCCGCTTTCGCATCGTGCTCAGAGTTGTCAGCACCTCTGCAACAATTAACAAAACGATTAGATCAATAAATAGATCAACGATAAAGATCAATTTGTAGATGATGATTTCTTGGTCCATATACGATCTGCTATACAGGACATTTGTGATTCACTTCACTACCGACATGCAGTCATTCCATTTTAAAATGTGAGAAACAAATTTGTCTATTTACTGACTGGAGAGTTCATGAAGATCATGAAGTTCATGAAAATGAGTTCATGAAACTCGGAAGCGCTCCAGTCAGTAAGTAGACAAATTTGTTTCTTACATTCAAAATAAAATAACTGCAGTCATGCATGTATGCTTGTCGGTAGTGAAGTGAATGAAAAATCAATTGTAGATTATTGAAAAATCGTTCCGTGAGTTAAATGGACTGGACTGCTCAATCTGAATATGTGGAATGAATATCAAGGTCAGGCCGTTCCCAATCTGTGTTCATCATTCTATCAACTATATTCTTGTGTTAAATTTCAAATCGAAATACAATAATCGTCTAAAAATAGAAACGTCCAAAGTAAACAAACATGAATGAACTAACGGTTGATACAATTAATTGCAAGAAAAACAGTATACAGCTTTGCCAACTCAAATAATTAGAGATTCAAACAACGTTCGGCCTAGAACGTACAGTATACGCGTGTTTGACAGTACCGCTTACCGGTGCAAGTAACAGTGGTCATAAAGAAGTCTAATGAAGCAAAACCAGCTCTTGGAAACATCAAGAATTGTTGTAATTGCTCTAGAACTGTCGGCGTCTTTCAGTTCGATGATTTTCTCATTGGTATCTGAGTAAATGCCGTGCACCTATTAATGTTTTTATAGTGATTTAAAGTCATCCCAACACGGAAATTCATTATAAGATGCTTGGATAATGACGGGCACAAAAAAAACACTTGATGAATTTGTTCTAAAAAGTGTGAACACCTTTCAATTGGTTGATCTCATACCAGGCTTCCCGTAGTTAACTGTATACTTCATTGAAGTTCTTCATAACATGTTTACATAATTCGGTCTCTTCGTATTATCATCATAGTAGGACAGACAATTAATTCTACCTTAATAAAATCGAGGAATACTGAATAACCAGAGAGACAAACTACTTAATTTTGTCAACTCTAACAGTAGTCTTCTGCCCACTGCATTACCTGACCTATATTTACAATAACCTGCCTATATTTGATACAGATACTAGATAGCGATTTCTAGCCTTTGTTACCTGAATTTACTAAAACACTTTGTTACCCGATTTCTACTGGATTTTCCTTTATAAAATATAATACTCTCAATCAATACCTAAGCCGATTGTATCAGCTTTCAGTAGTATTTAGCATTATTTATTATAATGTTCAGATTTAGTAAAATTTTTGTCACAAGACACCAAAATTTAGTTCCTAGGTTTACTTAAGAAATTTAAATTTGACCGTGAAATTCAAGAACCCTACTGATAGAAGGGGCTGGAGACATCCTAATCTTTATCTGGTCTGATGGTGAGATGCCTTCATATGATCAATTACAGGATGGTCATGTCCCATCCCAAAAATTACATAAATAACTAATAGACCTATAATATCGGTTGGAGGAGAGAGGAAGCATTGGACAGGGTGTTGTGGAGAACGACAGATCATGCGAAGAAGGAATGCCAACCCCATTTGATTGGGATAAAGGCAAAGCGCTGGAAAGAAGAACGGTTCTAAAGAAGAAGAAGAAGAAGAAGAAGAAGAAGAAGAAGAAGAAGAAGAACTAATAGACCTATAATATCATAATCTCTTATCATCATTGTCATCCTTCCCATTACCCACGCACAAGCCTAGAGCTTATGTGGACATCATCCCCAGCAAAAATAAAAATAATAACACTAACAGGTTCCCGAAAATATAGAAGACAACCTTGCGCCTGCATACTGTTCATTATGCAACCCACTGCACGTAGCATTCCAAATCAATGTTCTACAATTGAAAAACTGTCCTAGACACAACGACATTCCAGCCAAGTCACCAATAATAATTACTATCCTCGGCTACAACCAACAATCTCTTAATTAAAAGTCCATTAAAGGCCTCAGTAATTTCAGTCACATAAACCGTTATTCAAGCAACTGCCGTCCCTAATCGTAAATAGAACCGCCCCGATTAATACAGGGTACAGAGGGTGGGGCGTAGTGTGTATTTGTGTATGCAAAACAATTTCATGAATTATTCATTTAGATTCATCGGGCTTCAATCCCACACTGCACCGGTAATACCCAGTGTCCCAAAACAAAGTTAATGGGACAGTTTGCGCATGCGCGTGTGGCCGATTTGTGAGTCTGATTCACTTTCAGTGACACCAGTGCCAAGATCCATGTCAAGGTCGTGATTGAAGTTTGCAATGGCGACCATCCTTTGCATTCCAGTCTTATTGTTTTATCAGTTGCCCTTTGACATGTAATGCTGGTTGCTTGTTGGCCTACCATTGTTCGAAATTGGCTGGTCTATAGCACAGAGAAAAGGAGGAATTATGTCTGTCTATAGTAATCGTTCACCTGCTTCGCATGAATCAGACAGAGGTGACCTGGCTAAGGATGACTCGCACTTTTGCACTAATTTCAGCACAAGCTGACGAAATCGATACTGTATTTGGTGCCAAATGATTCACACGTTGTGAGCATTCTGCTCTAATTTGTTATTGGAAGTTGTACAAAATTGACTTGAAATTAAAAGTACTTAGTAAAATAGTGTTTTATTGATTTCTACAAATAGTTAGTAAAAGTTTAAAGTAAAATTTTAAAGAATATAATAATTTATTTTGTCTCATTTTTTGTATTTTGGCGAACTAAAAATATTCTATTCTATTGGTTGAAATATTTTCAAATTCAAAAAATTAAATGTTTAGTAGGCCTATTTTATCATGAGAAGGGTGGAGTTTTTCCTGTTTTCACTTTACCCTGACAACACTGCCCTGACTATCACCGATCACGATCGTGATAGTCTGACGCGCTGTATTCAAAAATAGTTTGTGGATACAGACCGAGCTAAATTCGGCCATCAATGATTGTGATGCATTCGTCATGAATGGTAGTTTATTGTAGTGTAGTTGATAAGGTGTATGATCTGACGGATAAAAGAATTATTTTCCAGGGATGCACCAATGAGATCAACTGACTTTAATCTCGGATCATCCCTAGATAGTTAACCAGAGATAGCCCTTGTTACTTCATTCGCAGTATGCTCGGCTGATCAATACTGAACTTGATTATTGTTGGTGCAATCCATTACTAGCAGACTTCACGACTCAAGTATTCTAAATTTTGTGTGATATGGTTACAAATAATATACCTGCACGTGTCTAAGCTCCATGTCCCTGACGGCTGATGGGGAGAAACGAAGAGTGCTATAAAATCTACAACACAAAAACAAGTTTGCAATGACGTATTGAATTCCTGCGAGGGACACGGAGCTTAGACTCGGGCAGTAGTATTCAAACAATAGTTTTATTGCAGAATGAGAAGGATGATACAATGTACAGTAACTATTGCTCACAGTATTTGTTTGTGAGTAATGCTTTTTTTTTGTTAAACATACAATATACAATTATTGAAAAAATTACTTAGTGCGAGAGAATAACGACCATCAAAAGTAAACAATAAAATATATATAATGAAGTTAAATATGTGTCAGAAGTTAAACAATAAATCCTAATTTTTTCTGTGATGAGCTTCAATATGGGTTACAATATCACCCACAGTTAGTAGGCCTTAATTATAGCTGTAAATTAACGTTCATAAAACAAGTAGAAATATGAGTCAAAGAGTTTACAACCTCGTAAATCTTTACTTTTTGTTGCAAGCAAACAATAGAGGGTATTACTGCTCATAAAATAAGCCGTAAACCACATCAACAATTATATTCTTCATGAGCCTGGAGCCTCTTCAACTTCGAACATGATCACATTTCATTCAAAAGGTACTGGAAGATCATGAATATTTGAATAACTCCTCCTTATCATACAAGGTAAATGAATACTTGAATAGTACCATATACTCTATAATAAACGCAATATTTATATCAGTCAGTTCTCATTTTCATTTTGATCGATCATAATTTTGTTTATTTCAATGATGAATGAATGATAAATAGATGGGTCGAAGCTGAGAGGTCGAGTTAGCCAAATGATAATATCATAAAATCTTGGTGGTGGATATTCCAAAACATTGTTATCATTATCATTATGCGATACGTTATATACGATCGCAGATGTGGAAAAATACATTATCAAACTATATTACCCCTCATTATACAGTAAACTTTGAAATGCTATGGATAATCTGAAGCATCTCAAGACTTGAATAGTATTTGATAAATCATACACTATTAGATGTTATTGTTATATGATCCCAGATATGTAAATAATCAGACAAAATACATTATCAAACTTTAATATCCCCTCATTATACAGTTAAGTATCAAATGTCATGGATAATCTGAAGCATCTTGAACTTAAATAGTATTTGATAAATCATACACCATTAGATGTTATTGTTATATGATCCCAGATATGTAAATAATCAGACAAAATACATTATCAAAATGTAATATCCCCTCATTATACAGTTAAGTATGGATAATCTGAAGCATCTTAAACTTGAATGGTATTTGATAAATCATACATTACGAGATGGTATTGTTATAAGATCCCTGAAGTGTCAAAATTGACCCGTTAAGATTTCAGGACCCACCTCGGTCTTATCGTAAAATTTCGGCAGGCGCCTTTTAATGGGCGCGATTGGCCCTAGCATTTATTATAATATTTCATTGCCCCATTTTGCAACGTCATAAACGCGCGTGTTAACGACGAACAATGGAGTTCATTAGAAGGATTGCAGAAAAATGCTCAAGGAACTTGGAGTGCGTTACGCAATGTGAGACAACCGGTGGAGTCAGACAAAAAGAGTCGGTGATTGATGACTTTTGTAGCAGTGGTGAACCGGAGTGATAGCGACAGAGTGGGTCGTCGTCGTGTTAATTTATTCCGCAGGAAACGGATCGTAAATATTAGGCCTTGTCGATTTTATTTACGAGCGCAGCAGTTGCTGTAAATGAGCTAGCGCGCCCCTGTGACAATCGATCTGAATTTGTTGTGATCTATGACAGTTGTCCAAGGAGAGAGATCAAAGGTAAAAGTGAAACTGGTTCAGTGGGTTTGCAGTGCTGGAGTTCAACGGCATTCGATAACATTCCATACGAGTTTTTTACTAAGATATTTTTAGTAAGAAATTATTTGTGGATATCAAATTTCTTATAGCATCAGTTAATAGTTTTTTTAGATGTGTTGTAAGGCATTTTTTGTTGATATCCAAGTTTCTACAGCATCAGGAGTTACACATTCAAATTATGGAAGCATATCAGCCTTTTGATCAGTATAGTAATTCCTATGTTTCCTTTTTCCGATTTTGCCTTTGTATCATATAGTTTATCCCTATTTCATACTATTGTGTACACATATTACTATTGTCGTATAATTATTGTCTATGATATTTTATAATAGAAGTATAATAATTAGATATTATTTATATAATAGAAAAAATTATAATGACTATTGTTCGATGTGTCTTTATTTCTTTGACCGGTACAGTTTATTACAGTTTATTTATTCATACTCAGCAGTGTTATTTACACGTAATTAAACACTTGAAAGTTGACTAAATGATGAGTTAAATCTCTATAATGAGAAATGAGAAACGAGAAAAGGGAATCAATACTTCGGATGAAAAAACTTTTCAAATGACATCGAATAACGAGGAATAAAAGCCGATTAGGAATAGGAAGAAGACTTTGAATTAAATTATTGTAACAGGAATTTAAAACCAGCAGATTTTGAATTGACAACAAATAAGTTTGACAGTAATTGAAAAAACACTAGATTGGAATTCTGGTACGTTAAGTGCCGACAATTAGACCTAAGTTTCGAACAGTAATGTGTTTCCGAAATACAGAACCAGGAAAATGTTTGATGGTGTTGCGTTCGAGATAAAAAAACTGAAAATGTCGTTCCACCTTGATGTAATTCTAATGACTGACAAACTCTCAAAATAATTGAACGTTCAAGCAGGTTTTCCGAATTAAATGACAAAAGCAGTAGAATCCATGTCACTCAATAGGTTGAGACAAAAAATAAACAGACTCAAGTAATAATATAGGATCAATTGGTATGTTGCCTTGAAATACTGATCCCTGTTCAGACTAATGTATGGGAACCAGAACTGGTATAGATTGCATTTGCTATCATGTTACACTGGTCCAGATATACTATGCCAACCTGTATTTATTTTCTGATTGAATGATATGTTTCGGTTTTTTGTTGATGCTTTTCTATAATTTCATTAGAGAAGTTAATTCTATACTTGCATTGATTGCAATAGTCATGATGAACAAATTGCTTGTAGATCTTAACTAGAGATAATCAATATCTGATTTGTGATCTACTTAATCTAAGCGACTATTTCTTCAGTTGCTTGTAAATCCTTATCTAAAGCTTTATCAAAAATGTCTTATTTGTTATATACTTGATTCAAGTGATTTTTTCTCCAGGTATCATTATATCCGATCCACCTTCACCTGAATAAGAGGTTTCAAAAGAGGTAAGAGTTCACCAACGCGATTGAAGATAACAGTAATAATATTGATGAAATTCGATAAAAGTTCTTAGATAAATTATTATTGTAATCTTTTGATCAATTGGAGCTTGCTAACGGTATAACAAATCAAACTACCTATAGGCCTATAATATTATTTATGAAAATTTGTGATTTCATATAAATTTCGGAAAGATAAGTAACACCTCTCACAATTATGAGAGGTCTGTGAGAGACATCTCTTAGGCCTTGATAGTCTAATACAGGCCTAAGCATAATAAAGGAAGTTTCTCATTCAATAATTTCACGGAATATATAATAGCCTAATTGAGGAACTAAAATTTATAAAGTTCAATTAGAATTATAGAGAAATGCAGTACAGTTTATTTATGCTGGAGCAACAGAGAGAATTGATAAAGCTTTGATCTTTGATTGGAATTATTCAAAACAACTACAATAAGAGCAGAACTTGATATTACAAGAGCATACAAGATAAGAATCACCAAACGAAATGAAATCGTCTAACTTCACGCGTTCAATAGCTAATACTCAAACCTAATATATTATTCTATTTCGCAACCACAAAGACTTGTGAAAGTTGTTGAAAAATGATATATGTTAAATACTCAATTATTATGAGTGTTATTTAAGTTGCAGTGACCACTGAGGTTAAATCGTGTTAAAATTCTACTAGCTCTCGAGTAATGAGTATGAAAAGGAATACGAAGTTATTAAACGATAACCAGCACCTGAAAAGTAGCTGTCAATGATGATCATGATCATCTTTTTCTTCCCAATCTTCTTTTTACTTTTCCTCTTATCTGTCTGCAGTATTCTTGGATGATTTACAATCACGCTATCATGAATGTAAGTACAGTGTGATGATACATATTCATTTTGCAAATACCGAGACTGAAACGCCTTGAACTACTTTTTATATGTGTACTGGGACGTTTCGCTCCAGGGCAAGTTATCTGTACTTGGTCTTCATTCTCAGAGAAACCAGTGGATCGATTGAAAAACTAGATTGAAAATAAAAGAAGAAGCTTCAATGATAGGTCGGACATTGCTGTAACTATAAAAGTATGACGAAACTACCGGTTATCAAAACAGAAATAGGTGCACTGCGAACCATTTATAATTTCATAAGTAGAAAAAGAAATAGATTACTCTCAATCCATTTTTAATAGACTTGCTTGAGGGTGAAAACTAATCGTGGGAGTTTTTCTGTGAAAGATATACATGACCTTGCCATGTACTGAATTATTTTATCTATTCTTGCTCCAATAGATACAGTTAAAAATTATACTTGTAAACTGAGTTTCTCATAATCAATATTAGTAGGAGCAGCAGTTAATTGATATTCTAAGCTTATCGCTTAGAACGTGAAAAGAATCTCATTTGCATCAAGAGCTGGTCTTGAAGAGCATTTCACAGTGCATTTCAAGAGCTGAGAAATATCCTTTTTTGGTCATAAAATGTTTTTGTGAGTTATCTGCAAATATGATGTTATTTCAAGATACTAGACAGAACCATAGAGGAAGCATACGCCAAGTAGAGCCCCCCTCAGGCTTAGAGATTTTTAAAATACTGTGAAAAATAGTGCAGTTATTTACTTTGCATCTGGTTAAACATGCTTTGCAACTGTATCTTTATCATCAATCTAATAATTCAACGTGAAACCAATCCAATAATAAACGCAAATCTCGCTCAGCTCAATAAAATTCACATTAGAGGAGGATCCACAACTAAGTTGTCAAAAGATTCATGTCATTTACTGTATTCCATTTCAACGAAATGATCCAACCAATCATAGCGTCTAGAGTTTAAAACTTACAATAAAGATGTTATTTAGATATTTAATCGAAGCCTACTGTATTTGGTTTATGGATCGTATTTACGTGTTTTTATTGTGAAGTATTAATGTTAATTCTGATAATAATATCCCAGTTATCAATCTTCCAATATCAATCTAGTATACCTAATATCAATATCTATCCTGATATCAATATCTAGTGTATCATTCTTCTAATATCAAAGTATACAATCGGATCACATCCTCCATTATTTATCTCCCAATAAGATTGGATAACATTCTTTTACTGTATTTCATTTTCATAATTTCATTTTTGGATTTCAATTTTGGAAAACCCACCTGAATCATTATACGATTGGGTCACAGTCATGCTTTTACTGTATATTTTATTTTATAATTTTAATTTTGGAAAACTCACCTGAGTCAGAGCCAAGCTTAGCCAGCGGTGTTGTCAGGATGAGATGTGTACAGTAGCAAGGATCCATTGGAGGAATCAGGGATCCCCTCACCTCCAGGTAGCAGACAATCCGCTTGGTCGGTCGGAGACCAGGACATCCTGAGTTTGTTTGGCTGTTACCGTCTGCAAAAAAGATTTAAAGAAATTAAATTATTTATTCAAACAAGCTGTGCGGACTGGCAAGGATTTGGGCCGTCAGCTAGACTATCTCTAGCCCTGAGGGCCTTGTGTATAACTTCGACGAGTTATTGTGTTATCCATTTGATTTTCAATTATTGGATTAGATTGGAATAACTTTATTCATGAGGAATTGAAATGATACAGTTGAAAGGGAACATAAAAATGTTTTCAACGATTTCTCTCTTCATACTCTTTCAAGAATTTGTGATACGCTTGTCAAGACCAAGAAAATGGCTGCCTTTGAAAACAAAATGGCGGAGCCTACTTTTACTACGATGAAGCTCTGTGATTGGACGATACCTGTCACTCCCACTTTCAACACCTTTAGAAAAGCTGTCCAATGGGAGTCGAGCATTGAAGACAGTACCAGCTCATTTGTTTACTTTTTCCTCCAATAGGTAGCGTTTGTGTTTGTGATACTATTTTTGTTGTAAAATAGGCTCCTTTACATGTAGATTTGTACACTATGCATAACATATTCTCACAAGCTTTTTCTACTAAGGATTAGTTACTTTGAATTGTTTGTTTATATTGTATCTAATTCTATGGGACTATTGGTAGGATGATATCAGTGTTTCTTTTCTTTGTCAAAATGAAATAAATAAGCTTTCATTATGTGTTCAAGGATTTTTTAAATAAAATACTCTGAATACTTGTAAACTACTTGTTTTTTGATAACACGGCGCCCGTCGGGCCGTAGGTTGAACCCTATGCTTTACTGTGATACACAATCATTCTTTCATTATGTCTATAATAATTTACGAACATTATCATTTTATTTCAATTGAACGTGCCTTGAATATTCCCAGTAGTTGAGTTCGAAACATTTCTATCTTTATGTAGAAAAAAATCACTATATATATTTTTTGTTGCTGAAGGTCCAGAGCAAGCATTGAATATCTTAAATATAGATCCAAATTTCAAAAGATGACTCGTACTTGATTCATGTAATACACAAGCTATGAGCCAGGTTGACCTCTGGACCGCTTAGCAAGGAAGATGGTAAGTGATAGTTTGGAGTTATATATATTACAGAGGCGATGAACATAGGTATAATGCTTGGGTTCAATGACTTCGATCATCCGTCACATTCGTAACTCTTACCATGTCCGTACATGCTTATCTGCTAATGACTATTTAGATCTCCCATCATTTTTTAAAGATCGGACTCTTATAGGATGAGCTAATAACTAATTATTTTTCACATGTTTTGATCTGTATCACTTCTCGCCAATGAAGACACTTACTTAAATGTTATGTTTCTGTTTACTTCGAAATGATGTTTCAAAATTACGAGTCAACATTTCGTATACTGTAGTAGGTATTTTGTTCCAAAATTCTTGAATTACAAGTTTCAATCATAGAATTAATTCTTGAAAATCTCCTTTGATTAACATTCATTTCAATCTCCTTTGAAAATTCTATATGTTGTCTTTCAACCAAAGAGTTTTTTCAATGAAAATTGATTAACTCAACTTAGAAATTACACTACAAAATTCACAATGAATGAAGCAGCAGTGCACACCCACTTCATTTCAACAAATTCATATTTGAAAAATGTTATAAAACATGGTATCATTAACGATTTATGACTCCCATAAACCCCCACTGACTCTTCATCTTGTGAGAATTACAAGTTACACGTTCTCTTGTTCTTGTGAATCTTCGGTTTCTCAATTTCTTTATATTCTTCTTTTTCATTAATTTGATTGCAGTTTTATCGTTTGTATTGATCCGTTATCTTCTTTATCCATCAACTGTCTCTTTCTTAGTCTCTCCATAGAATCAGACAAAGTCCTTATTGATTCAGATAAGTTGAATAATTCTACTTATAAGGACACCTGTCAAATTAAGTCCCTGTTCATAAATTACACAGAGTCATTATTAATTCAAAATAAGTAAAATAATTCTATTCATAAGGACAGCTGTCAAACGAAGTCCCTGCTCATGAATGATAACGCAAGTCCTCATCGATTCATATAATAAGTAAAATAATTCTATTTATAAAGACAGTCCTCAAACGAAGTCCCTCTCATCACATTGGATGATTGAGAAGCTTATCTATGCAATCTAGCAATCTAGAAGCCAGAAGAACTTTTGTATTTCTTAAATAGTATTTCTCATTATAATCTGACAATTTCAATGGACGTTTTTAGGTGAGATATTTCGGAGGCAGGCCTCCTTAAGCTCGAATTAACCCATTAACATTTGAGTCAGCTGAAGAGAGGCAAGCAAGCAAGAAGGGAAGGAAAGGCAACCTTGAGAATTACCGAACATGATTTACGGTGTGGGATGGACCATCCATTGTTTCAGCACCCACTCGGTCTGAGCTATCATCGGCTGTTGGGTAATAATTATTTCAACAATAACTTTCCTACAACAATCGGGAGCACATGAACCATTGAGGTCTAGAGCACTAAGGCAAGAAGAAGAAGAAGAAGAAGAAGAAGAAGAAGAAGAAGAAGAAGAAGAAGAAGAAGAAGAAGAAGAAGAAGAAGAAGAAGAAGAAGAAGAAGAAGAAGAAGAAGAAGAAGAAGAAGAAGAAGAAGAAGAAGAAGAAGAAGAAGAAGAAGAAGAAGAAGAAGAAGAAGAAGAAGAAGAAGAAGAAGAAGAAGAAGAAGAAGAAGAAGAAGAAGAAGAAGAAGAAGAAGAAGAAGAAGAAGAGAGAAAGAAAGAAGAAAAAAAGGAAAGGAGAATAAGAAGGAAGAAGAATGAAAGAAGAGAAGAAGAAGAAGAAGAAGAAGAAGAAGAAGAAGAAGAAGAAGAAGAAGAAGAAGAAGAAGAAGAAGAAGAAGAAGGAGAAGAAGAAGATGAAGGAGGAGAAGAAGAAGAAGAAGAAGAGGAAGAAGAGGGAGGAAGGACAAGAAGAAAGAAAAAAGGAAAGGAGAATAAGAAGGAAGAAAAATGAAAGGAGAGTAAGAAAAATAAGAAGAAAGAAAAAAGGAAAGGAGAATAAGAAGAAATAAAAATGAAAAGGAGAATAAGAAGATGAAGGAGTGGGAAAAGAAGAGATAGAGGAAGAGATGGGGAGGAAGGACAAGAAGAAAACGTATAGTAGAGAGCAAGATAAAGGGGAATAAAAGAATGAGAAAAAGAAGGAGAGAAGGAAGCGAAGAATGGGAAAAGAGGTAGGAAGGAATGAACAACAGGAGAAGAGAGGGTTGAGAGCAAGATAAAGGGGAAAAGAGAATTTAAAGAAGTTGATCAGGAGGAAAAGAAGAAGAGAGGAAGGAAAAGTGAAAAGATAGAAGAAAAAATTATAGGTGGGTGAGTGAAAGAAGAAAGGAGAAGAAGCATAAAAAAGAATGTTTTGATGAAGAATAAGAACACCAACAGCAAGAATAGGGGAAGAAGTCTTAGATTCAGGAAAAATAAACATTTTCAAACGACGGTGGTGACAAAGAAGAAGAAGAAGAAGGAGAAGAAGAGAAGAAGAAGAAGAAGAAGAAGAAGAAGAAGAAGAAGAAGAAGAAGAAGAAAGAAGTATTAATAAGAGGAAGGACTGTAATTAGAGAAGAGTTGAGGATAAGGATGAAAATAAGAAAAAGACAAGAGAAGGATAAAGAGAAGAAGAAAGAAGGAGACTGGGAAAGGATAAGAAGAAGAAAAGATTTGGAATATATGCTAAGAAGCATTGATAGGATCTAGCTCTTTGTCATCTCATCAACAGGTTGATGAGCTGTTGTGTAGTTAATGCACTAATCTTTAGCAGTGTTCATAAGTGAATGAGATTAACTTGTTGAACTATTGGTGTTTGACAGATGATATTTTGTGAAGATAAGGTCACTAAGTCAGAAACTGAATAACCAAGATCAACGGATAAATTACCTTAAGGCAAGTAATTAAATTCAAGTATGAGGAAATGTTTTATGTTTTCATGAATAGAAGTATCTTCTCTTGACCTCTCAACAGAAACGTAATTAATATTACATGAGTTTGACAGGTATATTCAACGAGTAATAATTCTTCATTGTAACATCACTCCATGAACAGGTCAACATGGTCGAAATCACTCCATGAAAATAAACTAAAAGAGGGTGTAACTAAAGAAAATAAACCAAGTAAATTAAACTAAAGACTGAGATGGTATGAACATATTGATAGAAAAAGGAAGACAGAATAACTCAATAAAAAAGTGCTCAGTATAACTCAGTATTAGTGCTTGAAATAAATATTTGAAAAGCTACAACCCAGAGGAGAACCAAGTCGTCCAAGAACAATATGGATTGAGATCGATATGAGAATCTAATGATGAGATTCAAAGTAGGCTAAAATGTATAAGCCTCGATAGATAAAACAACACACGAACTCTAGATCTCTTTCTAGAAAAAGTACTTTGAATAAATTTTCCAAGAAATAAAACTTCGAAGATGTATATCAAGTCTTAAACTTCAAAGAATCTTTCATTACCATAACAGATCAGAGGGATGCAAATAAAAAGCAATAATTACTGTCTTATACAAATCTAGTAAAAGTAGTAGAAAACTCATAAAAAAGCTCGAGATAGAAAATATGAAAATCGATTTTCCGAAACCCTTTGTTTCGCTTTTATCCGGAACCCTTTCGTTCGAACTTTAAACCACTTATATTTTGAACCCGATCAACTCTTTGTTTCTATTATCCGAAACCTCCAATCCAATTCTATAACAAAGATTATGATTTGAATAATGAATAATAATATAATTTCACAAGCTCGTTACAACTATTGACAAATCTTCAAATATCTCTCACATGAGCGACAGCTCTCAATTCCTCGCCACATCACAAAACGTGACTATTCTAATGATAATTACTGTAGCACATGTTTAATCATATTGTATGTCGCAATAATTGGTTCCTATGCTGCTCCGCACCTTTCCAATAACATTAATTATTGTCCTAAAGCATCAAAGAATGACTTGCTATTTGGCGCCTAGCCTTTAGATATTCGTTATTGTATCAGTTTCCATCTTCATTGTGATTTACTCTGGGCGAACATAACTTTCGAAGGTTGCTTTACTTACTTGCTGGAGCATATGTTAATATTCGGTGTGTGTAAAATAATAAATAGTATTACTTGACCCAGAGGCTGCGACCTAGTTATCCCCTCAAAGGTCAAGGTGGAGTCTGGAGATTGATCTACAGAGCGGTAGTCTGCTCTGTTACGTGTGCTCTTATGAAGTTGCTCCATATTGGCTCCTGCTAAGTCACGATCGGTGTGTGTGAGAGCTCACGTATGTTTGTGTGTGTTTGAAAATTAGCATGGTGACTAAGGTGTCACTTTGGGGAGACAGTTTATTAGCTACAAGTCAGCCCTAGGCTTGATGACATCATTGTACCTCAACATTTAGTTGGTTATTGAACTACTGTACTTTGCTCTATTAAGTACTGTTCCTGAGCGAAAATTCATCAGCTTGAAATGTTCTGACTCATGGTAAAGAGAGCTGTGATAGTTGCTCTTCGAACTGTGCAACTAAATAACTAATTAATCATTAAAAAGTATTCGCCACAGTATTATACGTATTTGTAATGATTATGACTAACCATAACAAAAACAATTAGGGATCTTATGAACAATAGGTTTTCAAAAATGAGGAGCCTTAACCTTTAACAAATTTTGCCTCTTCAACTAATTATAAATAACCAGACAAAACAAGCATGTATTTATATAAGTATTACATGTATTTATATTTATGTATTTATATACATATACAGTACTTAATAGTGAGAACAGTTCAATAGAAGGGAACAAACTTATATAAAAGAATTCTCAATAGATAGACTATAATAAAATACCAAACACATTGATATTTTTTGAGTATTCAGCACTTGTTTCTGCAAATGATGGAAATTAAACTTACGTAATAAAATGTATTTGACATTTGCGAAAAACGTTACCATCTTTTCTAGCTTCCATATTACTTTATTTTCTTACTCACTCTATCCGTCTATTTTCCTACAAGAACATACCCATTAAGAACAAAGACGTAAGCCTAACAGTACAAGTTCCAAAAGTTCACATCACTCTTTACTAGGTTCTGTACTTTAGAGCCTTTCAATTCCAAAGCTTTTTAGTTCTTGTAAAAGTTCAAGAAATAAAGTGTACCGGTAACATTTCATCCGCAGAAAGAACATTGCAAATATCCTGTCAATGGCATTAACCACGAATTTTATTACAGTATTCTCCAAGGATCCACTTATATTACAACACGATGATAAATGAGCCGAACTGAGTCTCTCAGTTAATTGTTATTATAAATTCGCACACAACTCGTTGCTGAGCCATTAAATTGAAATCCAGATTTAAAACACTTTAATTTATGTTACAACCCGAATTAGGCTATGTACTAATATCCTGAATACGAATGAAGATGCCCTTGAATGGAATTACTGTACATTTTCCGGTTCTATCAATAAGATGGATGAATAACAGTTGTTACGTTACGTGAATGTCATGCTATGCTAATGTTACGCCTTGTCTGTGGGATGCGGCAGAGCGGTTAAAATATCATTGTAATATGAAAAAAAAGTAGTTTATATTTTTCTCCATACGCAAAGCTGAAATAGAATACAACTTGGAACATAATTATGTACACGGGAGATTCTATTTTTTAAAAAGCAGGTAATAAAATGTATGTTTGAATAGAGATTGGTTTTTTCTTGAACAGAGAAACGCAAGCGAGCCAAGTATTTTGGACGCAAAAATATCGATGTAATTCTAACTTGTACCGTGAAGAAGCGGCTAATAAGAGGATTCTATATATTACTGAAAACAAGTTTCAAGGTAAACTGGGAATTTGTCATATGGAAGCGAAAGAGTGAATTAGATTATTAAGTTACTGTAGCAAATTATACAGGTTGCAGTAATAAACTGATAGAAAAAATGGGAGATTCTTATTCAAAACTGTAATTGATAGTTGAATATTTATGCACCTTCAAATGTCTTATTCAAACTAATTGGTAGTTTATTGCTGTGCTCAGGATCCTGTATCATCAATAAAAGAAGACCTTCAAATAAAATTCCTATTTTGGCAAACACGCTACAATAATCTATTTCTTTTCACAAAAATGAAAAGAAAAATACTCGTACCAAAATGTTAATGAATAGCCATAATTAATATGACTAATCTGATGTTATTTATCAGATTTTATTTTCCATACAGTACATATAGTAGATTTAACATCTCATTGTGTGGATGTATCTAGTTTGCATGTCTATTCCATTCCTATAACTACAACCTCTATTTAATTCTATTCGGTTTCAGAAAGATCATTATTACTAATATCATGTCATCCATCAGATTTAATTTTGCATGCCGTTGATTATCAACGGTTCAATGTGTGTATGAATCTAATTTGCATGCCTGCTATTTCTAAACCCACAACCTTTATTTCTATTTTGATTCAGGAAGACCATTTTGTAATGGATAGAAAACATCGACTGATAAGTTGAAGTATTTACGGATACACGCTATTCATGCCGACATGAAGTTTTTAAAGAAGTGTGAGTGGACTGTTTACTACGTGGTTCCGCCTCTAAATTTGACTAGTCTAAATTCTTGTATTTTCTTACATAAGTTTCAAAATATCACATTTAATCCACGAAGTTTCGCCTCTATATTTAACTAGTCTAGATTTTCTTATTTTCTTACACAAGTTTCAAAATATCACATTTAATCCACGAAGTTTCGCCTCTATATTTAACTAGTCTAGATTTTTTTATTTTCTTACACAAGTTTAGAAATAACAAATTCAACGTCGAATCTATTTTGATCGGAGGTGAATAGGTTTATTAATTTGAACTTCCTTTGTTGCCGACAATATTCAGAAAGTTACATCGACTTCTCAATCAAACATCAAACATCTTACTTCCCAATCAGACGATAGCTAGAAAGGTATATCCAATACTCGTTAATCTTTCATTAATTGCATTTCTGTATTGAATTATTTGGGATGAATCCAACCTATTGCAAATAGGACAATTTGACTAAGGCTAGGCGTACACCGGTTAGTCAAGACAAGACAAGACAAGATTAGTCACGTTTAGTCACAGTACTTCACATAGTTGCTTATGAAGCAACACACACCGATTAGTCATTGCATCGGTGTGTGCAGCTTCATAAGCAGCCATGTGAATTACTGTGACTAAACGTGACTAATGTCGTCTTGTCTTGTCTTGACTAACCGGTGTACGCCTAGCCTAAAAATATCTAATTGATATTGCATACAGTTGATGTTAAACAGAATTAAATAGACTTCTGAGGTATTTCAGCAATCAAGATTTGGAAAGAACACAAAAGGATTAGACAATATGTAATAAATCATCAGATGGTGAACATGATAATACTCATGCTAACAAAAGATTCCTATTAATTTCATAATCATATTGAATTTCAATCAGAATACATAAATTGATTACATTTACTCAGGAAAACGTCACACTTTGTCTTCTATAATAGATTTTGTAATACTAATCGTAAACAGATGGTGAATTATTAAAATAATTCATTCCTTCTGTTTATTGTGAAGTGGATCCTGGAATATTGTGATTTGAAGAGGTGCTTATTGTTGCAGTGACTCATTTCAATTGTTCGCCCACTGCTATTAAATAATGAAGATGGCCTAAACGACTGCAACTGAAGTGGTCTCCCGATAATTTTATTCAACTTAAAAGCCGGAAATCCTTTTTTAAAGTTCAGCTGTGAGCGACAGTTACAGGAGAGTGTACGGTAATTACTCAAGTTAATTGGAGTTTTCTGTATTTTAGTTACTGTATTTAGTGTTACTGTGTTTAGTGTTATCTGTATTCAGTTTATGATTTCATGCTCAATTTATATAATTGTAAAGGAGGGTAAAAAACGATTTCGAACATGATTTTGCTGTGAAGGCAATCTTCTTACAAGAGCAATGTTAAAAATATTGTACCGCGTCATGATAACATTTCTGGTACATTTATCTCAGTCATTTAATAGAAATAAGGTTTTAAATTTCATTGTGTTATGATACTACAGTACTAACAATTCTACAACCAAAATTATTTATTCTGTTCAAGAAAAAACAATCAACTCTCTCTTGATAACAAGTGTAGTACAATGATTGTAGCTTGCAGGTCCAGCCTTGAACTAGGTGCCTTAATAACTCAATAGGTGTTTACAACAGGCATTGAGAGCTCTACAATTTTAATACCTAGTCACATATAGAAGACAGAGAAGGTGTCTCAAGTGAGAAAGAACATGCTCGGAGTTTTTTAGGAGAGCCAAATTATGTGACAGGGCAAATGCTTTGCTAAAAATAGAACCGCTGTTGTTTCTCAACTGCAATATGCAGAGTAAGGTATAAATCTAATGGCGCTTGCTAAAATTATACAGTGTTTTATTTAAATGCAACTCTCTAACTAGGTTATATCCGTGTTGGGATGTTTTTTATGTCCTTCCTACTAACCCATTCTTACTTGCCTAACTTGGTTGACAATTACCATACGAGTGTATTTTACTGTTTTATTGTATCTCATTGGTTACTTATTGACAATTCAGTTCTGTATTTGAACCCGTTAAGTATTTTCAACAAACATTCATTGTACTCTGGAGGATGAACATAGAAAAAATTATTTTGCCAAATGTGTTAACCGAGGCTTTTAAGACACAGATGAAGGATATTATAGTCCTTAATCACGGATTCAAGCGGAGATGGCGATTAAGGTGCTCTGGTTGGCGTGAATAGCAAGCTTTGTTAATTTTGTTTTAAAATTTTGTTAAATTAAAACATAATCTTATTAAAGAACTCAATTATATATATATATATCATTTATAATTAGAAAAAATCATGTATAATGTCGCTGTCCATTAAGTTTTAGATAGGTAAAATTGATTCTCACCTGAGAAGCGAGACAGGCATAACAGCAGGACTAGGCTAAGAAGTAAATGTTTCTCCATCTGAAAAAGAAAAAATCGATTAAAATTAATATATAAATATTAAATTAAACTCCAGTTACTAAAGGTCTCATTATTAGATAAAATAGGAATATTCTGAAATATGACTGTGGTATATTAACTTGATTTCCTTTTTCTATAGATATAAATATATTCGACGATGTTGGATACAGTATTTTAGTAACCGAACCAATTAAATGAATGAGTTCCACGAAAAATGAACAAATAATACAGATAATAGAATACAATCACAGCAAACCCAAACAATTTAATTGTGATCAAAAGAAAACTCAATGGCTGTCCTAAACCGTAGAGATCTATAGCCTAATAAAAACCTAAATACAGTATCAAGATTAAGAGAGGACCTATAGGTCCTAACATCGCATTATAATCAAGACAATAAAAAGTCCGAAGTTGTTGCTGAGTATCTAACTCAAGCACATGCATAACATAGAATTTCAAAGTTTGAATTATGTGATCGGATATCTCCGTAAAAATAGCAATTAATCCTAGATTATTCCCGCATACTTATAATATTATACTACACATAAAAATACGTAGCCTAATCATCAAGTTTTCTCATTTTTTGCAAGAGGATAATAATTATGTTCAATATAAACCAATGCTACAACTGGTTGGAGTATGACTCAATGCTCGACATCTGAAGAGGCGAAATGATAAGAAAAATCAGGTAACTTGATAATAAACATGAATAACAAGCTTCAATCAAAAATTTTCCCACGGAAAATCTGCGCCCTTAATGGTCGTAACAAGCGGTACAGCGTAATATTCGCATCGTAAAATTGCCGGAATATATATTGAATATTAGAGAATCATGATACTATAAATGCTTTAGATCTCTACTAGAATGTAAAAACAGTGCGTCCTACACGACGTGAAACTCGATCAATCGCTGATAACATTCATCAATGGTTGAGAATATAAAAAAATCAAGTAAAAGTTGTTATTGTTCCATAAATCTCCATTATTCAGTCACTTTGCACATACACCCGCAGGAGTAAAAGTTTCCAGTATAGCTAGCGGGCAGCAAAAAAAACCTCAAGTTGTCGGCCTTGCAAGAGCAAAAACTAGGTTATAAAAATGCACCTTAAACTAGAGTGAGCACAGCAATTTATTATGACTGTCCATGTTGTGTCTAGGCTATTCTTGGTAGTTATTAGGAGCTTACCAATATGTGTGCTTTATCACAGACAATATATAGTAATACAGACATTTATAACACGGCAATACATATATAAGCCTATAGTAAACCTCTACGTTTTCTGTGGCCGTATAGAACTGGCCTTGCTGAATTTTGATTCAGCCGCTACAAATGCCGCATATTAAACACATTTATCCTAATATAACCTCATAACAAGTAATTGGTCTAATGATTGAGTTTGTACAATGCCTTTCAGATTGGAGCATGTGCCTTATTGAAACTTCGGGCTAATTGCATAGTTATACAGTGTAGTAACAGCATTTTCAATCAGTTACAAAGCTTTTCTAATCAGCACGATTTTTAATTAAGGAAAGGTAAAATGCAATATCAATAAGGCTGGAGGGGTGTAAATGAGTCAAGTCATTACAAAAGAGATTGATACAGTTTTTAATGGGGGAAAATTTAACTTCACTGTAAGCTTAGTTGTAGTGTACTCTAAGGGTTAGTAGTCTGCTTTTTTGTTGAACGTTTGTTTCATTCTAACCACTGGTATGGTAATGACATTGATAAATTCATACTACTAATAATGTACAGGCAGTGAACTTATTTTAAAATATCACATTTTATTTTCGAATGAATAAATTTGTTCATTTCGATCACTTAGTGGAATTTGGGATACATTATGTATTGCATTCATTTAGTAATGTTTAATTTCTGATCATTTATACAAGTTCAAGGTAGCAATTATAGAGACAATTTGAAGCTAAGTCAAAGAGAGATACATACTATTTCTAGGCTACGTACTATAGTGACTCCAGTAATAAAAATTGTAGTCATTTTGAATAAGAAAAATCTACAAATGGAAAGTTTTTTGATAAGCAGTTGAATTTTGTGAAATTGCGATAATTTGATCATTGTCTCATGAAGATTTGGAATGTTTGGAGAGGATTATTCTCCTGCAAGCATTAGGCCTAGCACATAAAAAAGGGGAAAATAATTCAAGATTCAATTTGATGATGGGACATCCCACATAATGTAGTACAAGTAATGGCTAATATTACTGCTAAGACACTAAATTTGATAGTCCAAGGCCAAACGGAGAAGGATTTCAAAGATTTATCCTAATCATTTTTAACGTGCGCTTAAGGATATGAAGCATTTAAGACATTGGGAAAACATATCACCTCTTGCAAAAGAGGCACTTAAACGTATAAAACAACGTTTAATGCAATTTTAATTGACTCCTTTTTTGTTGAACGTTTGTTTCATTCTAACCACCGGTATGGTAATGACATTGATAAATTCATACTACTTAACAACTCAGCCTGGTAAGTCCTCCGCCTACTTCATATTATAAGATTATTAGGGTTATTATTTGAATTGCAAAAATGTGATTAGTTGACCAATAAAATACCACTAATGATTTAGACGAGAAGACGCTTAAGTACTTTGGCAAATAGCAATCCATCTACAGAGATTCTTTTAAATATGATATGTTTTATCAAATTGATTTACTACTATTATTCGATTGTTTCAGAAAGAAACAGACGAGAATACTTGATCTAATACACAAAATTCTATATCAATAATTTCCACTATTGATATCCGCTTTGGAAGCATATCTAAAATATAAAATGAAATATCAGACTATAACCCCAGCCAATCAACTGCTTATAATATATAGCTAATTCAATTTCACGTGAATGTATGATAATAATACTCATGACAATTTTTAACAATGAAAACTTCGAGAGAAGCATAATGATTTTATCAAGTTTCATAAGAAATAAAATCAATTTCAGAAAGTGAATGAGATCTTGAGATAAATCGGCACCGTACTGATTCAATACTTTTTTCTTAGGGTGATGCCCACCCTCTAGAGGTGAGCGTTAGGCTTGGGCGACGGGCGTGGGCATAGCCTCCTCTAATACAGAGTATGTATTAGTATGTATTGTATGTATTAGTATGTATTAGTATGTATTAGAGGTGGCTATGGCGTGGGTAATGAGAGAGATGATGTTGAGAGATGACGACAACTGCTTTCTAGGCAGTTGGGACCGGTCGGCTTTACGTCTCCTTCGAAAGAGAAGATATTATGAATTTTAGAATAGAAATTAGGGAGAAATTACAATGAAACAAAAAAGGTTTAAAATAACAGTTGTAATATTGCAATTCCGAACCATTTTTCCTCCCAATTACCTTGACATCACGCTTTGCCATTGAGATTCGATTCCTAAGCTTCTTGTGCATTTGATATTGCGGCAGATTCCACCTAACTGATAGCAAACGAGTGGAATGTAATAAATAAAATGCCAACTACTTATTTGAATACGGTACCAATTTAACGGAATCAAGTAAAAACGTATGTGAAACCAACTGTAAATGATGGACAGTTGTAGGTTTCGTTAAACTATAGTTACTCTAACTAGTTGCTAAGTGTATTTCACAAGTTGTCTATCCAACTACTTGACAAGCAAACTTGCTTTGCAGTTGTACCCGTAATGAATTCTGTCTAGATCTTGAGTCATCAGCATACAAATTGTTTGAAAAAAAAACAGGTTGAGAATTTATAGCTCTGACAAGATTTTCCTTATCCTTTTTAAAATATTGGATTTGTTGAGTGGGCTGAGATCGATAGGCTACATCAGAACACTTAAGATATACTTAATAACCTTGTATGGAATCAACTGGGTTACTCTTTATGATATAAGCAGCTAGAGCTATAAAGACTCATTCATATTGATAGACACGTGTATTTGTTTTTATATTTAAAAATATTGTCAAGTTTTATGTTTACAGCGGAGAACCAGTAGTCAAGTGCCATGACACCCACATCAGAACTGAACTTGAATGACAAGATTAGCAGGGAAAATTATGTAGATAGATAGATGAGGGCTCAAGGTACATCTACATTTTACTACTTGTATGAGAAACAAACCAAATGTTGACTTCAACTCTTCAACACCTCACAGAAGTTTAACGAAACAAATTTTTCAAACAGTGTGTATGAGGAATAATTGTTCTCGCACATATTGTGTAAGCGAATGTTTCTAGACTTGTCAAACTTAAACAAGTATCTGTAACATGTGCGAGAGAGCAATCGTACTTTTGGAATATTCATAAATATCATTAATATCACAATTTGACGACCTTCCACACTTACAAAGCACTATGTCAATCTATGACGTCACATAATCAAAGAAAGTTCTCGATTCCAAATAGGGGTGCCATTGAACTCAGCCGTTGACGCCTGAGGGCATAATTCGATCTTGCATCGTATTACTCATTAGACCATGAAGTACTCTCACAGCTTTTCATTACGGACTTGACAATCGTTTCCATATTCGAGCCTCTTAATTGGCTCGTCTGACAATGCGGCGAACTGGTTACGTGTGTAGATTATGAAAGATTCAACATCGTGAATATGAGTTATTATTTTTGAAGCGACAAGTGAAACCTTCCTTTCTGTTTATGTGCCGACAGTGATGGAATATGTAACTTGTCAATTTATTGTCCTCTTTTCATCTATCTGCGTTTGATACTGAATGGACACTGAAAGGTTACACTTCCAGTGTGTAAGACAGGAAGTATTCCATTTATTGATCACTGGACAGGCTGTATGAAATTGAAATATTTCCAATCATGCTCGTTAACTTCTGTCAGGCATCAGTGAAATATCTCAATATTGAATGATGGCTGGACCGATTTCTAATGTTCTTTTTAACTATTAGCCTATTGGGTCTATTGGTGAAACTCAATTTTTAGTGATGGTTTAACAGATTTCAAATGTTATTTGAATCTAATTTGATGGGCATGCAGTGAATGTGATGCAGTATCACAAGTAATTACTTTCTCAAAGTTATGATTTGTACTACAGTAATTAATTTTTGGATGAAGTGATGGTTGAACTGATTTCATAATATGTTTTTTGAAGCTAATTTGATAGGCATGCAGTAAATGTGATGCAGTATCACAAGTAATCACTTTCTCAAAGTTATGATAGTTTGTAACATTTGAATAGATGAATTATTCATTTATTCATCTCAGTACATGAAAAAACTCACAGACAACCATTAAGAACCTTATTGATAGAACTAATTGAATTGAACAATGAAAATTAATTATTATGATACTATAATAATGAGAATGTAACAAGAACTTCCACTGAATTTAGGAATTGAGGAACATTTAAGATTCTTTAGAATTAAAAGGATCTTTCAAGAAAATCATGTAGCCTATACTGACTATGTTATGAATTTGTCTGAGTCTGTCACCATAATGAGCTTTAAGTTAACCGTTCTTATTTGGAGTTTTTTTCAGTGAATTATCCTTTTTTCGAGTATATTTTTTCCATAATGTTTGTTTTTATGATGGATATCTAGTATGAAAACTGAAGAATTAACAGGACTCTTTCGGTGAACTCCCGCTATACAAACCATGGAATTAGCTGCACACTTAATTTTGCATGAATTATAGTTGAAATTTTATTGAAGATGGAAGGAGGCATAGAATATTAAAATTGAATTGGATAGGATAGAACTAGAGCTATCGGAAAAGAGCTTGGTTTCCAAGAGATAGGGAAATCTAGAACTAGAACTTTTACTTGTAAGGAGAATTTTGCGTGGACTCACAACGCCATGGTTTTAAAAATGTCCTTTGTTCTAGCGACTTAAATTTTCGTTACTTTGAAATCCTCTTTTGTCATCAATCATGCTTGAATGCAACAGTCTATGCAGCTAAGTGCACCAACAAAACTGATGCTTCAATTCTTGCATCATTGCGCCTGTGGCCACATCTCAATCAGCACGCAACATAAGAACTGCCCTGCTATTAACTCCACTTCAAACAAGGTGTTTCTTATGAACCAGATCGTTCAACTCGAACTACACTTGCTAACAAGCCACTAGTCTACTCTGTTATTAGATTTAGTACCACATAAAATACTGCCCGCCACGATAATTGTCATGGGAATTTCTCAGTCCAGAGGTCCAGACATGAAGAATTATGTTTCCGATTCCTATTGGTACCTAATTTGTTACTACCAATTTTTTGCATAAATATTGGGAAATGATAATATTATTACTGCTACTATATAACGTTGATTGACATAGTTTTTGCGGAGGATGCCTACATGAATCATGATACTATGTGATACTACTGCTACTATTAAATAAAAATACTCTAAGCACACATAGTCATTCAATACTCGAATGTCACAACCAAAGTAGGCTATATAGGAGATACAGAATCTTCTTCAATAAACTGTCATTACAAGCACAAATTTATTAAAATACAGTCTAGGTTGTTAGTAACAGACAGTATCTCAAACCAGAGTAAGGACTGAGCAAATTAATATGCATAGACCTATGAGATTTGTCATCAACTTTGAATATCTTGATGAGTCATGGTTCAGTTTGAATCTCGGTGACCTTCTTTCTCTACCTGAGAAGTGGACCTTTTAGTGCACGAAGCATCAAACAAATGTGTGAGAGATATGCACTAAATTTACATAAATTTCGGAATCACTTTATGAAATTTAGGATTCACTCAGACAGGTGCTAATCCACTAGCGAATTTATTTGCATCGTGCAATAATTTGTATTCTGAACGTATAACAAGTCTTCAATGTCAGTTCACTTTTGCAAATAATTTATTCATGAAAGATATGGAAACGTATTCATGGGAAAATGTGGAAAAATCGAATAAAAAGATCATAGTCATTATTATGGGATCATGGTACTTGGATCATTATGATACTAGTGATACAGTTCCAAATCCAGTTGGAGGCAGAATAGCGAGCTAAAGTTAATATACTGAATTTCTAAAATTATCTCAGAGAAGATCGAGATAAAGAAATTAGTAGAGATCAGATAAGATAGACGAAATATTCCTACTAATATTAACAGCTGATATGAACAATTAATTAACTTTACAAATTATAAACTAAATGATTGTTAAACAATATGAATATTTAGAAGCAATGAACTGTAATTATGCGATGAAATGATTACGATTTATTAACATGAAACGGCGAAGTTTGAACACATTAATGTCCGTTCTTGGAAAAGGTCGTCCAAGGATGTCCTCCATACTGATAAAAGAGAAAAGACTGATAAAGAGGCCATGAGATAAAAGAGAAATTGGGAAAGCGCGAATAAACAAGAAGAGAAGAAAGGAAAATTAAAAAATGAAAGATGGAGAAATTGAAGAGTACAGTACAGTACTCTGAAAAGGGAGTCCCTGTTATGAGGCAACTGAAGTAATATTTCTATTCTAGAGTCCCAGGTTTTTAGGTCATAACAAGATCAATTCTATTTGAATTTAATGTACAAAGGATACCTGCTCCTTACATAAGTCGAGTACAAACCGTTGTTACAATTTTATTGTTTGTATTAGCTGACATGAATCAATTCGTTCCGTTTACTCAAGATCAAATTATTATTTACCTGCTATAGAGCGCAATTGAAACCCTCAATTGAATTTGACATTTGCTGACCTTTGGGTCCGATACAATTGCTTTCGGGTTGACCCCATTGTTTACAGATAACTTACAGAATGTATACTATTATAACGGCCAGGTCAGCAACTCATTGCAGAGTTTACGATTGTATATGACAGCATGTAAGTTATGGGGCTATGTGATACTGATCATTAACTTACATGTTGGAACCTTAAATTGTTGAACCTGTTAAATAAAGAATTTTGCGTCGAAGTCCTTCAGTTCATTTTTTTCAAGATATTCGGAAATAATATAATAAAATATATTATCTTCTTGTAATATATAGAATACATAGTAAATTACAATAGTACAACATACAACACCAAGTGTACCGTATATTGAAACAATATATATTGATATTCCATTCTCTTATTATTTACTACAGTTCAAAAAGTAATGGATAACCACAAGAAGCTACTGTATTTGCAAAATTGGCAAACTCTTTATATTCTAGAATTTTACAGTTTGAATCACTGTTTTATCTCTCCTTGCCAGGCGAGAGACCTAGTCACACTAGCACAGAAGTATGTGAAGTTCAATCTCCACTTAACAATCTTAATTCTTAAGAGTAATCGAAGATTAATTTTAATCCTCTTCCAAGCAAATTCCTTTTAAACGTCGTTAAAAATTTGAATGAATGACTTTAAATCAAACGGTCAGTTACCCAGAAATTCGATTGAATTTCAACGCCGTAAAATGATTTCATCTAACGAAAACAATGGAACCAGAACCATGAATAAATCTGATGACAATACAATGACGTCATTTTACGGTGGTTAAATTCACGTTAAAATGGCTCGACTTCTCGTGCCACTGTCCAAAAGTCTTCTAATTTGTTGATTGAACTCAAAGTACTTAATTGTTGGAAGTACTTAGAATATTCGCGTATTATGCAACCACTGCCACTGGGTACTATTTGTTCTCTTTAAGCTGGTCAGTTGAACTCTCTAGAACCATTAGTGCAACAACATATGGCGGGGCGGGCACATAAAGGAACCTCTGGTCAATTACGTATGAAGTAATAAAAGTACTCATGAATGTAACAGTCGAACATTACTGGCTAAATGTTAATGATGATAGACGATTATAAACACAATAGTAATCGCAATGGCCATGTTAATCGGTGGTCAAACTCCTTGCAATTCTAGTCTATTTGGAGAACTTTGATGATGAGAGAATGAATCAATAATCTGAATCAATAATTAGAGAGTGATAGAAAGGACTTTCTAGTCCTAACTCCGACTAATAAACAATATTTTCATTTTCATGATCTTTGTTCGATATAGTGGAATTATAGTGATGATAATCAATCTTGGATAGATATCTTTTAACAAAACAAAACTAGTGAAAATCAAAATCAATTATGATTTCCATGAAGAATTCTCAGTTATTGAAAGTGGTTCAAGTTGTCCAATTATCATCTATTGGAGAAACTAATAGATAAATGATGTAGCTGATTCCACATGATATGATTGTTTCTATTTTTTCTACTTTCTATCCGAAAACCAAACAATGAAAATTTGATCAAACATTTTTTCTGAATTCTCAATTAAGGCATATATAAGGGCATATATTAGAGCACATGTCATTCTTAATAAGGGTATATACTCTTAGGCTAAGCGTACACCGGTTAGTCAAGAGAAGACAAGACGAGATTAGTCACGTTTAGTCACAGTACTTCTATTTGTTGCTTATGAAGCAGCACGCACCGATTAGTCATTGCATCAGTGTGTGATGCTTCATAAGCAACTATGTGAATTACTGTGACTAAACGTGACTAATCTTGTCTTGTCTTGTCTTGACTAACCGGTGTACGCCTAGCCTAAGTAACCATGAAGGCTTCAATCCGCTAAAGTCTCTCATAAAAACTTACATAACAGTCTTGAATCCTTAAATACAAGACTGGAAAATTCAAGAAGCCACGCGATGTTTTTTATGAATACTTTACAAAGTATATTGAAAAAATGAGTTCCTAGATACGAATGTTTATCTCCAAACATCGTATGTCATATAAAAAGTGAAAAGGATACCCAACTTAAATAACTGATATGTATGTTCCTGTACTGGAGCATTCATGGAGATACACCAATATTGTGCAGCTTAAAAAAACATAAAACAAAATAAATAAGATTATGGTTGTTGTGGATATCCATACTTTTATTCTATTAAATAAGATTAGCATGCATTCCTCATTGGAAAAGAAGTAAAATGATATGAGATTAATTTGCTGAGCGAAGTACACCAATACTAATTTTACCAGCTATTATAAGAGAACAAGTTAAGACGATAAAGTGGAATATACTCGTAATATTATAACAAAACTCGAGAAAATAAGGAGAGGCAAAGTGGAAAAATAAGAAAAAGCAGAAGATAAAGTAAAGAACAGATGGAAAAGTCAACTCCAAAATTCTCTTTAGACGGAGACAAGGAGAACCAGATTCAAACTTGCAGTGAAGACTAGAGTGAGAGACGAGACTGAACAAGACGAATCCCGCGAACTCTTCTCGCTAATGTATCTTGATGTGGTTGAAATGGTCAGAGATAATACTGGGCTAATCAGATGGCTGTTATTGTTCGTTTGGCATGACCTTGTCTTGAGGAGTGTTATAAGCGTTCATGTAATTTGAAATGATCAATACTTGTCAGCGAAGTGGATGACTTGGTTTTATTGTATTAGGCGTCTATCGCAGTTTCACATCGAGTCAACTTTGTGCTAGCAAGTGAATGGAGAATGCTATTCGAAGACACCATAAATCAATCATAGTATCGATACAGCTATTGAAGAGTTTTTAATTATATGCATAGCGAATGTGTTTGGACTTTATCTAGGATGTTTTATCGTTGACTATGTTCACAGGACGTTGTATAACAGTTCAAGTAGAGATTGAACATGGGAGAGCAGAAGAAATTCATTGGAAAGTTTTTGGACAAGATTTGATTTGACAGGTAATCATGAAAATAATATTTATAACCGAACCTCTGCAAGATCCGGTGACATGCTTCCTCGTGCGTTGGTTCAATAAAGATATCATTCGATATAAAATCTATATTATTCAATATCAAGTTCAATCACAAATCTGAATTCAATTATTTATTACAATAATATTTGGTAAACCAATGAGAAACAAGCATGATTAAATCGTGTCATGTCGAATGCAAATCCACCAAACAGACCAATCACATAGATGCCGCCATTTTGTCCAAGTACAGTCCAATTTTCAAGTCGCAATCTCATTGGTTGAACCCAAATCGTCATATAGACGCCATTTTATGATAGTTACATTTTCAACCAATAGATGCCATTACCAGTCGAGTAGTGTTCTGATAAATATTAAATAGCCTACACGAATCTGTTTGTAATTACTCATTACAATAATATTTGGTAATTTAAACCAATGAGGAACAAGCATGATTACATTGTGTCATGTCGAATGCAAATCCACCAAACAGACCAATCACAGATGCCGCCATTTTGTCCAAGTACAGTCCCATTCTCAAGTCGCAATCTCATTGGTTGAAGTCAAATCGTCATATAGACGCCATTTTATGTTAGTTACACTTTCAACCAATAGATGCCATTACCAGTCGAGTAGTGTTCTAATAAATATTACGGTGCAAATACTGTATTCTCAATTTTGAAATGAAGAGAGCTTGATAGTGATCTACTGAAGCATAATATTATAGTATGTAAAAGAGAATTGGCCAGCAGAGACTAGAAAATCATACTATGTTTTTCATACAAATTTCATTTCGCACATGCTTGAAATAACTTTTTAAATTTTTGATGAATTTCGAAAAGAATAGCAGATTGAAGAGAACTTTGCACTTCTCTTGATGGATGACCATTTTTTGGTATCTTCTATACGATAAGATTTCAACCATTGGCATACTCCACGAACTTTCCAAAGTTGGTCACAAAATTCTTTTCGAGGCAATAAAGATTGGAAAACCCATAAAATTCACAACACGCTTAGAATACTAATCAACTCAAGAGCACTATGGATCGAATCATTAATAAATCATTACTAAATAAACTGGATTCGTTTTAAAACTTGATAGAAGAGGAGTAGAGTGATGACACTCGACACTGACAGATTAGAATGGGGTTTATTTCTATGTTGAGCCATAAAAGGAAAAACAACTGGACCCAGATGAGTTAATATTGTGAAATGATAGTGATTATGCAGTCTTGGATTATGAAGCCTATACCTACTTCAAGTGTACTCATAATCACTGAGTAGCCAAGTTAACGATCAACCACACAAGGTGAAAAGCTTTGAAACATTAAAGCTTTTACAACCAAGAATCGGTTCAAAACAGATCTCCTATCTTACCCAGAACTCAATAAATAAATTAAAGTACCCAAGTAGACTCTTATTACTCTGCAAGTAAGTATTAAACAATATTTGTACAATGTAGATCCTTCAACTATTATTATTGCTTGGCTATTGGAGCAAACAAGGAGCAAATGTCAATGAGGTTTGTGGTCGCCTGTTAATAAAAGCACCTCGGAAGAGAATATTGCTAGTCGCAATCTGAAATTACTGGAAATATTTTATCAAATGACTAGTCCATTCAACCTTGACACACTGATATTGTAGTTCAATAAGCTAGATCTGGTTTTGCATTACTAATTAGGAATCAATACGATCGCAGCAGCTGAATAGAGTTTAAGATGAGAGCTAGTTTTTAGATTGGCCTGGAATTGATAATCTGAAAATAATGTTAATTGAGGACCAATATTCAAAGTATTTGACAGAATTTTTTGGATAGGCTTGATGTAGCTGATATATTAAAAGTAGCTATTTTGTTCAAAGAAAACTATTTTGTTTAAAGTAGAATTTTAAATCATTTTAAATTTACATTCTTGAAGTAGACTATTTGAGATCCATTAAGATGAGATATGAAATCTAAATTCATCAGGATTGACCATGGAATAGATCTGTGTTAGTTAAAATTCATCGAGATTTTCAACTTGTCGTCAACTATTGACCATTTTACTATGATTTGGTAATATCAGATTTGTTAGATACTTCAATTTTAAATTAGTGTCATAGAGGGATGGACATTAACACTGCTGTGATTGATATTTTTGTAAAGTTGATGTTTTAAGTCCAGAAAAATTACAAAAATAGTACTGAAAGCAATCGAGTTATTATTAGCCGATTATCTACTCCTATTAATCCTCCAATTTTCTATTATTTTGTTTCTACGTAAAGTGGAATTTTTTTAATTTGGCGGATGTTGAATTACTGTTATTCAAGGTTTTAAGGCTTCCATGGTAACGGTTTATGTTTTGCTCAGCTCCTCAGGAGCATAACTGAGACGTAAATAACAGTCAATTGCTATCCGCCAAATTAAAGAAAATTCCACTATAGGCTACTGTATTTCTATTTCAGTTAATTATTCTTCTATACTATTCTAAATTACTACCGTCTCATAGTTTCCTAGCTCTCTAGATCTCTTTCACTATTTCAATCAACTGAATTCAGTAAAGTTCAATGTTACAATGCTCCAGCATTGATCAAAATTCACAAACGCATATTACATGGTGAAAGCCGATAACAAAAACGATCTTATCATGATAACAGTCGAATGTAGTGATTTCCAATTCGTTCCAATTAATTATCAACTGATCGTGCATACAAAAACTACTTTCCTGAACTGGATCAATTTTTTCTATCGTGCAATTGAATCAGTTCAGTCCTTAACAAGCTGAAAATGCCAAATAGTGGCATTGACTTTACTACTGTATGAATTGCAAGGTTGGGCGTGGATTATTCGGGCTTTTTTGGTCGAGGCCAGTTCCCGTTTATAATTATTCATACACGTTTCCTTTTTAATTGCAGTTCCTCCAAATTAATTGCAAACAATATTTCTATTCTGAACTTAATAATTAGGTCAGTCTCTGAGCTGAACCTTCAAAGTAGAAAAGTCTGCTCAGTGCACAGAGCGTACAACAAATTCTATGGAAAGTTACTTCTGAAAATAAGCTACTTCTAAGTTACTAAACTGTTCTTCTTAGTACGGGTAAGTGAATGTGAGATGAAACTATTTTTAGCTGCTAATTTGATTGATGTATAAAGTTGGATAAAATTAATTTGATTTTAGTACTGTTTGAAATTTGAAATTGTGTTGAATTTGAAATTTGTAAGTGAATCATAGTTTACACTTCTAACAGAGTTCTCACTTATTGGGAAAATCTGCTCAATTTATTGCTACAAAATCAAACACCGATTAATTCTTAATCAATATTTACAAACATATAATAAGCTCAACACATTGATTAACCTAAACAAAGTGAAGTAATGTTAAATTCAATCATATTAGTTATAGTCATTTGTATTTGTAGCGATATTGGTTTTTAGGAAAAAATCGTTTATTTATTTATTTATTATTTATCATGTTACACCACAATTAAAGGATCTTCAAATTTCAGTATTTGAATAGTAGAACAATATTTCAGTAGATTATCTGAGAAGAGGAGATGGAGAATATTTAAATTGGGGATTCATTCATCAAAAACCATTCATCATAAAAGAACGCAAAACGCATGAAGAAGTTAGTAAAGCCAAGCGTATCATATTTCAGTAGAATAGGATAATTTTGGCGCCGCTAAGTCAAGGTTAATGGCCGTGTAGTTTGTGAGTTTCCAGATAAGAAACTTATCAGTAGGTGTAATGAAATAAATGTTGTGATACATGAAGTAACATCGCAATAAACTGGTTATATTTACATTTCTAGTCAACATTTTAATTTTATTCTGTACACTTCAAAATAATATATTGTGGACTTGAATGTTTCATGGGGTGTATGTGCTGTGGCTGTATATAGTGTCTATCCACTTAAACCAGGATCTAGTAATATTTTTATCAGATTATAAGTTGGTCTAAATTGGCTGAGAGTGGGGAGAGGCAGAGATTGAGTATCACATTACAAATAATGTTTGCCATTGCTCATTTTGGAGAAGCGTGGAGAAATAATATAGTCAAGAAGTCAAGACCAGAGTTTCTTGTAATAAATCAATTGAAATTGAGGAATAACACTACTATATATAATTATTATTGCTCATTAGTTTGTTCATTGCTCATTAGTCTACTCTTGCATGATCCTACTCGTCACTACAGGCATTTTATTGTAAAACTTCATTTGCAACCTTTTTTCAAAATTTTAAGGTCAGTCTATGTTCGAGATTCCCACTTTTTGAGTGGTCAGTTGATTCTTTACTTTGATATTTCTAATCAAATATGTTAATAAATAAGTGTATAAAATTTATATTTACTATATATTATGATCAAATTGACGCATTAAAATATGCGTGAGTAGACAAGATTAGGCTATAGTTTCAATAAATGAGAATGAATCATCCTCCCTTTTATGAAATTACTATGAAAAACAATATACACCAAAAATAATCTCATAAATATCCCATCAAAAACTCCAATAAAGATTGATTGTCAATCGTCAGCTCTTCGAGGAATAATTATTATTTTCAATGTTTGCACAAAATTATACAATTTTGATTACTTTACTGACTTCATTCATTTCCTTGCAGTCAGTAAAAAGATTTGACAGTCCACATATTATTTATGGACATCCTTCAGTGGCATGGTAACACTCAATCAATTACGGTCTTAAAAAACCTTGCTTTCACCCCAAACACAATAATGTCACCGTCACCTGACCTGAACTCATTTCATTAATTCACGGTCGATGTCAACTACTTCGGATGAAAAAACACAATGCAATTCACAAACCGCCAAGGAGTATGTCACAGATTGCAGTTATAGCTCCTCCCAGCTTCATTGTCTGTGCCCAAATATATACACTACTCTACTCTATAGAAGAGTATCTGTACCTCAATACTATTCTATACACTGATATATCTTTAACGCTTTATCTACATTCTTTGTATTCAGATATTCCATAGTTTTCTTTACATTACAGATATAGTTTCACATGCAGTCAGCAGTACAGATATAGCCTACACATCATGGTTATCTAATAAATGCTGTTAGGGCCGTATTATACGAGCGGTATTAAAGCAAGCGATAATTTTTCTGTGTATGTTACATGAACTATGATAATAAATCCGGACCAATCACGGGGCACTGTGATTCTCTGTTATTGGTCCGGTGTTATTGATGCATAAACAGAACAATATTATTGTCGCCCCCGTCAATATCGCCTTCTATAACATTGTAAAGTATTCTACTGTAAATACAGATAAACACATGATGTGTGTACTTCTTATATATTAAATTACTTTTTCTATAAAGATATATAAACATCATTATGTACAAATGTTTTGTTACATTCAAAACTTCATTATATCAAGATAAAGCAGTTATATCCCAGTGGTAGCAGGCGAGTCTAATCGGTGAGATTAGATAAGAGACGGCGCTTACCACTCCTGTTGTAACGGTGACCGGCTCCTCTAAATAGAATAATTTATGAGCTTTAAAATCGCTTTCCGGTGATTCGGAACCCACCTAAAGCTGTAGGTCCATTCATCTCTCATCATCCTTCCCATAACCCACGCACAAGCCTAGAACTTATGTGGGCCATCATCCCAGCAAAAAGAGTTACAAACCTAATGTGTGTCTATGTTGTTTATTATTTGATAATTTTAGTAATAATTATTAATAATTTATTATTTATCCTTCACAGATATAAACGTAATATGTACTATATTTGAATACAGAATTACTATTCTTTAGTAGGATATTCTCAGTATAGAATTTTATCTACAGATATAAACCTAACGTGTATCAGAGTATCCATGTTTTTATATTCAATTACTCATTCTATAAACAGATATACAGTACACATAATTCAAGCTGTTGTATTCGAGTATTCATCATGTATTATTATATAAACAGGTATACGTACCGTACACTAAATAGGTATTCAAGCTGTTGTATTCGGGTATTCAGTCTATCTACAGATATAAACCTAATGTGTATCTCTGTTGTAGCATTCATGTTTGGTGTCACCGCTGCCTTGATCAGTACCCGCCTGCAAAGTCTTCCATACAATGCTTGCGGTGCATTTGAATTATGGAGGAATTTTAGAGCAAGGTCGGTGCCAACTAGAGTTTGGAGGTCGCTGAGGGAAGAGCTGCTCTTTGGCGCAATGTCCTCACATTATCGCCACCACCGTGTCCAATACGCTTATTGTTAGGGATATCCTCAAATTTTTATCGAAAAAGCAGTGGACAATGAAGATTTTAACGATGGGAAAACTGATTCATTTATAAGTTTCATGGGATATCCTCACAGTTTTATTAAAAAGATTGGACAAAGAAGGTTTTATCGATGAGAAATGTGATTTATTTATAAGTTTCATAGGATATCCTCCCAGTTTTATTAAAAAAGATTGGACAATGGAGATTTTAATGATGGGAAATGTGATCGTTTATAAGTTTCGTGGGCTAAATCATGGTAAAGATCGTTTAAAGCGTAACTGATTTATGTTTTGTTATTTTTTGATGGTCTATATTGATTTATTGATGGGTTTTTGCAAGCTACAATGAGCTTCCGTGAAGAGGAATGTGTGAGAACCTACACTGATAAGTTATCTAAACATAGGCCAACACAATTTTCTATAGCCTGATCTCTTTCTATTGTGAGAAGTCTTCAACTTTTTGGTTATTTATTTTTGTGGTATTTTCTAATAAAATTATCATGTTTTTTACCACTTTTCGAATTGTACTCTGATTTTTCTTTATACTTTAGGGGGTAGTGATTCATCTAGATCTAAACTTATTTATTCCTATGAAAATAAGGTGACTTTTATCCTTCTTCTGGAATTTTCCCCTTGGACATGAATTTAATTGAGTTTAGTGATCATTTTCCAAAATAATCTGTATCCTCCTATGTAATAAAGTCTATAATAATGAAGTACATAATAAGTGGGCCTACTCTACTCCTATCCATTTTTCTCTGTTAACTGTTAACTTGTTTCTTCTAAATCTCTTCTATCTCTTCTTCTAAGTCTCTATCAAAATTTCAAAATTTTACTCAAGCTTTTCAACTTATTATTTTTTATTTTGTGATTCTATTGTGTTATGTAACTATCCATTTTATATCCAAAATTTACTCATCTGAGCATTGTGAGATCACTTATTTGCATTTCTCTTAATAGAATCCTGATATGTAATGAGTATCTTACACTGTGAATTGATATTATAATATCTCTATCTACTATCTAATATTGGACACGAATAACAATATGAGTTCAATGATCCACATATTAATGCATGCAACAGATAATGAATAGAATCAAGACAGGGCTGCATATCAAAATAAATCACTAAATTATATTTTGATCTTTCAATTCAAAGGTTGTCTTTCGAAATCCAGCACTCATAGAACCAAGATGAAGACATTATCTTTCAATACAATCAATATTAAATCTCTAGTGAGTACATTAAATGTCTGGTGAGAATAAATTCACCTATAGGAATCGATTTGAATGCAGTTAATTTACAAAACTAATTTTTGTATTGTATTGTTAATGCATGTAAAGTGATACGAGCTTTGATCGAAAGATATTGAACCTATTCGATTTGACATTAATCTAAATATCAGCCTATATTATTCATGTGGGCTGCTGAATAATAATTTGATCAGGTATAAACGAGTAACTGGACAAAGAAAGATCAAACTTGAATGTCTTGTCTAAAATCATATTATCTTATTGATTAATATTGATAACAATAGTTTGATTTTAAATCTCATTTTTATGTTATTTCCCTTGATCTCGTGTGGATTGTAGGCTACTCAATTTTTATAATTAATTTATTACAATTTCACAATATCGTACTAAGGATTCACGAATGATTTTCTATCAAGTAAGATTGAGAAGTATCGGTTTATCCACAGAATAAATCTCAAGTTATCCAGTTTCGGGTTTTTGAAAAAATGTTCTCATGAGCCAACAGCTTGACATGAGTCATGAATGGATAGAAATGTACCTTTTAAAGACAAATGAAACCGATAAACAATTCAATACAATCAAAGACAATTCAACTATTAAGTAGTTAACTATTAGTAGAAGTATAACTATTATTAGCAGTAGTTTAACTATTAAGTAGTTAAATTGTCTTTGATACTATTAATCCGTCTTTCACACATATAATTAGCACAGTTAGTGGTATTAACGCTGGATGGGTGACCGACACAAAAAACACAAAAATTGTGCAATTGTGAGGTTTTGAACCTACCCGTATATAATTCGATCAATTCATATAAAAACAAACAGGAAATTAAAAATCGATACAAGTTATTCTAAATTTTCTCACGATTTAAACGGATGTGATCACCTTCAAATTATTCATGAAACAATTTTTATGATCATCGAGCTGTTAGATGAAAATTATAATTGAGTTGATAATCCAGATACTTTCTTGTCGAAGAGTTCCGAGAATAAATTTATGGCAACCATCCTTGTAAGCAACTAGTGGACGTGCTTCCCAAAGTAGGTTATTTGATTTGAACTGATTATTTCACCTTGGGTAAATCCGATCAGTTGACTTTGGGATGTTGTTTTGACGATGTGTTGTCAGAATCAGAAAATGGCTGTCCTCAATCACTCAGAAATATAAGTAAACAAAATGGAAGATATTCGTCTTTGTATTTAGCATGTGATCTATTTTTTAGCTTTATCTACTTATAATGAAGAATATAATTATATTAATGGAGCAAAATTTTTAATGTTTATTTATTTAATTTTTTTTGCTAGGGATGATGCCCACATAAGCTCCAAGCTTGTGCGTGGGTAATGGGAAGGATGGTGATGAGAGATGAATGAACCTACAGCTTTAGGTGGGTTCCGAACCACCGGGAAGCGATTTTGAAGCTCATCAATTTTTGTATTAGGAGGAGCCGGTCACCGTTACAACGGGAGTGGTAGGTCTAAACACTTTTGAATTTAAAGGATATACTTCAGACTACGGATAATATGTCCACGAATGTGTTATGTGTATCCGTGCTTCAAACTGTATTCAATTGTTTCCGAAGTCCTTCAACAAGAATATGGAAAATATGATGTCATATTTCTCCTATTCAATCATTCAAAACTGCTCGAATAAACACAAATTTTTCCTTAATAGATTACACTTCTGCGACATTTATATGCTTGTAAAATAGTACTCCTCTCTAAGAAAATCATAGATCGTCCTACTTTCAAGCTTTCCAACAGTATTATGACGAGTATCATTGAAACACATTGGCATCACACATTGAACCATTGGAGTCAAGATTCAATTTGGAATAATTTCATTTTTTTCAAGTATGAACATCCATACTAAATTACAGTACAAAAACTCAAACAGAAATTTCTAAACAAATATCTGGTGAATTAATCAATATTCCCATTATAGTATTCCTTAGGTCCATAATAATCGTCAATAATAGTTTTACCGTGAATAATTCCATAAGTGTTTAAAATAATCTTATGAAATAATTTATGTATGACATGATAAATAATCCCATACAATCCTTAGTAATCGTAATCAATAATTCCATAAGTCTATGACAGAATCTCATGAATATCTGAATACATGCCATGATAACTATAACTATATCAAGAATAAACTTAATTTCATGCAGAAATAAATACACACTATGACAGCTAGGACTGTAGTACTGTACTGAAATATTCATTCAACTACAACTTTCTCAGCAAACTAATTATTCAATGTTTGAACCTAGGCATAACTTAGCACTGGTCCCTTATTTTATGACTCAGCAGATTGACCACATGTTGGCATGGCAAGACGCATTGTGACGTAACATTTTTGTTTTATCTCTTCAATGTTGATAATAAACTGTGATTGAATTGAAAATTCAGATCACGATCGCTCGATATTGATTATTACAATGAAAGTCACGTGGGCTAAGCAGCCAAGGCAACGCGAGGGCGGCAAAGTTATTTGCCCTACTTGCAACCAAACTCATTATAAGGTCATATTCGGTCGGGTCGCGTCTAAATATAGATACAATGTTGAAGTTCAATATTTCAAAAGTGCATGTGTGCAATGCTTTGTTTAGGACCTATCCACGAATGATTTGCATTTTGAATGAGGAGCCTACATTTTAAAGGGCGATTCAATAATAAGGACTTATAATGTTACAATATTTATAAATTGATAAGCATAAACCTATTGTAAATCAATATTACAGATTGACAAGCGTTCTATTAAGAATCTTCGTAAGCAAAAGTTCGTGAATTTAGGCTTCCATATCCAGGTAGATTCATTATAGATTGACATTTATTTATTTCATTAATTTACAATACACACACCATGAGTGGGAAGAAACAACAGGCATTCGCCCAAAACTGTTTCAATCCCCAATTTTAAATAAATTGTCCAGAGGTTATCCTCTAGGTGTTACCCAGAGAATAAAAGGAACCATATAAAGGTAGGCTGAATCAAGTAATATTCAGGTAATACAAGTAAATTCATCACAGATTGACATACATGCTAAGACGGATCGACATAGGTTGAAGCCTTTCAATTCTGGCTACCGGTTGATTCAAGTTTATTCAGGCCATATTCAGGTGATTTTATTGTAGATTGATATTTAATTGATATGAAGAATCTCTATTTATAGGTAGAACGACAAGAATACAGAAACTCACTTAATTGGCGATATCTTGAGTCACTAAAATTGTCAGATTTCATGGCAAATTCCATGCATTCAGGATTTACTGACCTGTAACAAAAAAAGTTATATTAATTCATAAATTCATCAAACATTGACTAAGTTTCACAAACATTTCATCAAGTATTATTGTGCATATGGCTCAATATTGAAATACAAATTGATGGAAGTAATGCTCAAAGAGTATAAATTATCAATAGTGGCGAAGCGTGGTATACTTATTTGGTCATCGTCAATTAAGTATAAATTATTTGGTGATCGACCATATTTCCTATAGGAAATATACCCGGCGATGACCCAGAAGGGTAATATATTTATTGTACTTTTTTTAAAGAACTATTCAAATTTTAAAACTATTCATTGATTATAGAATTATTTTATTGATTATTCTGTTATCAATCGAGGTCCGGTCTGCTGACGAATTGAAGTAATTTGAATTTTATTTGAATAAATCCAAAACATAATATTACAGACAGTAATCTAGTAATAGGTGCACAGTCTCAAAATTCAATTACATTAATACTGCTTTTGAACGGTGTAAGTGATTTTCAATTACAGTAGTGAGAGTTAGCCGGACAATTACTATAATTTCGTTACAGATTAAAGTACAGTCAATCGTAATAGCTCAACTAATTTTATCAGCAACAAGCTTCTGAACCGAGATCAATTATTCATCAAAGACAAACAGCCGTACTAAGGTTAAGAAGGCAGTCGCAGAAATCCTGACCTAATTTCAAATGCAACCAACAAGGTCACTCGACTCTCAACGAGTATCTTAAAGTTTTACGAGAATTTCTCCATTGTCCAATCTTTCAAGATACGGTTCAAATTGTATGTTAGGAAAATTATCCATCTGGTTTCAGCAATAAACTTGATTGCAGATTGATAGAACCGAGATTAAACGGAGCTTGACCAATAACCGTTGTTGGTATTTCATTGTGGATGATGGTAATAATAATATTCAGATCAGATAGCCTTCCAATTTTTCCACTGTACAGCAAGTGACCTTTAGGGAAGTGCATAAGCGAATAAAGTGTACTAAAAAGGCGGATTAAGTGTAATGGTACTAGATGTCGAGAAAAGGATTACATGAAAATGTATCACAGATTTTATTGGTAAGATTGTGGTATTACTAACAATATTGCAGTTGTGTTGGACTTGGGTGGTGTTGAAAAATCATTCTTATTTTCCTTTGTGTATCCTTTATGCACTCCTACGCTTTCCTCTACTCCATACTTGTTCCATTTTTCCATTTCGCCTTTATATTTTCATATTCTTGTTCATATACATTTGATGTAATTGAATATATTGCTTCCTTGCTGAAATGATTGTGTCAGCATACTAATTTCTCACAACACCTTTGAGGTGGTAATATTCGCCGCGATTCAGTAATGTACAAACTGGACTTGCACCTACAAAACAAGTGAGCCCACACGATTCAAGTTTTGCAATACAAAACATGACTTGCTGACCTATATTCTGATACTTCCTGAGTGTAAATTTTAAACAATAAGTAAAAGAAAATTTTTATGCGTGTTCTAAGTCCTGTCTGGAATGATTGGTTACCTTTTGCTACATCCCAATGCCATAGTTAGTACAGGGATTGTAAAAAGCTATATTGGAGAGCTTAATTTTGATAGATTTAGTTTATTTCTTCTGATACATAAATATATTTTATTAACTGAATAAAATATATTTACCCAAGACTAGTGCTAAAGACTTTCAAAATCAACATTGAAGTATAGATCCCTCCCAGCTACATATAAGAAATTATATTATACTTTGAATAATAAAAATTCAAAACTCAAATGAGTATAGAGTTTAAAAAAGCTAAATTAAAGCCTTAATAGATTTTCTTTGAACTCCTGATCTCCTTTATGTAACAAGAGAGTGAGGTAGGACTGCCATGGTCTCTACATATTCTCTAGAAACTAGAGAATGTAACCCATGCGAAATATTGTAGCTTCACCTTCAATGCTGGTCATCAGATTCATAGTTCCTATTGGCTGGGAGCTTCATTCAATGTTTCACTGCATTTTCCTCCCACGAAAAACTACATTTTGTATGGGAATAAACCCCACTCAATGACTCCTACATTTTACATGCAGAAACATTGTAGTAAACTATTTAGTTCCAATTTCCTGCTCATTCTCATTTAGATGTCATTCGAATAAGTACAGATTTGTAATCATATATAATATATCCATCGACAATTCAGTATGATTACGGTTTCAACACTTGATTTGAATACTACAATACAATGAAAACAGGTTTCCAATCAGGAACCTGCATTTACTTTTTTACTTCTTTGACAAAGAGCTAATTTCAAGATATCCCCCCGTCATCAGTACTTCCAAGAAGACTGGATGTAGTACTTTGATAAAAGACCTGACACCTCAAGGTCTCTACCGCACATTTAATGACAATAATAACTAATCTGTGACCAATCCGAGAGCGGAATTTCTCACGTTGAGTCCATAGTGCATGCATACTCGCTCATTGAATTTATGCCAGACACTCGTGAGAAAATTATTGAGTTACAGTAACAAGCTCAATAGCTCACATAGTAATAAAGCTAGAAAAATGTTTATTGAAGATCAACATACGATAGAAGTAAGGTAAAATGATTAACTGCCAACATAAAGTAAGTCTTCGACATATTTCCATCATGAACACACTAATAATTTTCCTCATAGATGAGCCTAACGTCAATAAAACGGAGGTTAGGTATTTTGATGAAATGTCAATCCAGCAATGATAGAATGAATCGTACATAGTCTTCAGAGAGCTCAGAATAAATCTTCGTATATGATATAGATTTACGGAGTATCATTATTATATTATATAGTTTTATCGTTTATTGCATCCAGTCTACCAGTCTTGTACATTCCAGTACGTCTATTCTAGATGTGTTATGTTAGACTCTATTTTGTACACTATTTGATTTATGTTAGACTCCGCTTGCTATGTTAGACTCCATTTTTCCACCAATTCCATCAGAATATCATCTCATAAACAGGAAAGAAATCTTCAAAGAGCATGACTTCTCTACCTTTTTAAAAAAATAATAATTTTTGTGTCATCCACAGAAATATAGAAAGATACACAGAAAACTGAAAGATATGCAAAATAAAATGTAAAATACTATAAAATACGAGTAATCTGTGGAAATACTTGAGAAATATCATCAAAGTGTAATAGAATATAAAATAATCGCCAAAATGCGTGACAGCACTATAAAATGAAACTACGACACTTGTATTTTATGGGAAGTAATGATTGTGAAATTCTAGTATCAATATGACTTATTTTAAAAAGGTTTCAGCAGGTTCTCTCACGTCACACACAGCCTTTCAGCGGAGACTGACTCTATAATGTTTGTTTTTTTCGAAATAACTAGCTACTCAAGTAGCAGCAGTTCAAAGTGTCAAATTTGAATAATAAATTCACATTTTGTCACGAAATAGTAGATGTCAGTGCTACTGTATCAGCGGGAATCAACTTAATATCATCGTAAAGTGGAGGTTACATGATTGCATAGTGTGGGAAGAATATTTATAGGCCATTTATGGAGGATCACATGAATAAATAACGAATAATAACCATCAATTATTTTTTAAGGCGCATCCTATTTATAGTTAATATCTGTCACAAAACCAGAACTTCACTGCAATTTTCCAAGTCTGATCTATGCTTTTCTTTTCAAGTATTTAAAATTAGTTCTAAAATTCATGGGGAGAAAATTGCATAAATTTAATAAGGTTCATAAATTCTATACTTGGGAAAAATAATATTTTTCCTCTTTTCGTTTAAATAGTTATTTCTATGGTCTTCACACTACTGGAAGCTATTTGCATATAATCTTCTATAAGTCTTATATTTACAATAATTATTATCATAATCATTAGATATAATAATAATAATCAATTGAAGTCTATCAAAACACGCTTCTGGATAGAAATTTACATAGAGACTTATAATATACTCTTGTCTTTGGAACTTGTGTTCTGGCTAAAAAAAACTACTTTCCTTATTAAAGAACTGACATAACTCGCTATCCGATAATTAACTGCATGCATACCCCATACTCAATGGTTGATGGTTCAAATTATTTTCAAAAAAAAACTTTTACAAAAATTTTGCAACAAACAATAAGATTCTTATCTAATAATATAATTTACTTCGAAGAAAATTTTAATGTGATTAATAGGCGTTATTATTGATAAATAGGCGTTGATACAAGTTGATAATGATCATAGTTAACAATTTGACATTGAAATAATATTATCATCCACCAATAGATAGAGGGGCGTTTCGTGAACCGCCTGCTCGCTCCTAATTGGCCGATAGCGAGCCGCCTGTTGGCCAATAGGAATGCGAGAATGCTATCAGCAGTGTTTCAAGTAATGGCCGTCTTTCTACGGAAGGAAATGGTAGACATTTGTATTTAATCTACAACAAACTTCTACCATAACAAAACAGATTTTTATAACGATTAAGACTGTGAATTTGAATAATGAATTTAGTTGTTTTACGTAACGAATATTGTTGACCATTTTGATAACAAAAATCAAAAAGATAAATTTGTCAAACCTATCTTTAATCTCAAGTCTTATATTTGTCTATGACAATGTCTAATCAGTATATTATGACACAAAATTTCATTCTATAAATTATAGTATCATTACTTCCATTTAACGAATTATATTGATATGAGTGAATAATGCATAAAATTTGAAACTTACAGAGGGTAGGAAAAATTCTTATTTTCAATGAATTATACATTACCCTAATATCCATTATCATATTAACATCTAGTACTGAAAAATTATATTTATTTATAAATGGCTACGGATAGAAAGACAAAGAGAATATTCCTTGAAGAGAGTTTACATTATACTGGGAATAAAGTGAAGAATATTCCACAAAAAACACAACATAATTCCCCAAGAAAAGAGCATACACATGTAGGTTGACCATAACAGAACATTTGATCATTAAAACAGAGAAAATTGAAAGCAAAGGTGTGAGGCTCCAGCACTCTGTGCACAAGTTGGTTGATTATAATTGAATATGGTTAGGTTGTCAAGAGGAATTGATAATTATGATAATGATAACAACAATCCATATTCCCGTTTGTTAATGCTGTTGTTGAACTCAGAGCATAGGTTAATGTAGTCTTGTGATAAAGGCGGCTTGCAAGCCGATCATTATAAGCGCCCACTTGGAATTAGTTTGCACTCTATATATTATTCGAGTGCAGTACTTTATAACGGTCGAGGAATTTAGAAAAAGGAACGGTACTTTGTTTAGCAGTATCACAAAGTAGGAAGAAACAGAGGACACATCTAGTGTTACACTAAATGGGGCTCTAACATCGTACGTTGGTGTCTAGATCTTAGTTCTCCGGCCGCCAAGAGATAGCAGCACCTTCGGCAGTTTCTTCCCGACGGCTCTCATATCCCCTCCACCACTGTTGTAGTAATCCCTCCACAACTGACTGGCTACCTCTGCTTATCATCCTCAACTTTCTGACGCGCGCACACACATGTACAAGGACACGCTCAGCTAGTGAGTGAACTGAAAATGCTTTCTTTCAGCAATCAGTATGTCTTTCACTCTTCTAAAGTATTTCGAGCGCTGTACCGCTGATGCTCTCATCAAACTAATAAATTGTATTACATACTGTAAAATACTCTGAATACACTGACTTCATATAATAATAATATAATAATTTCATTTTGTTCTCCCTTTGCTTGACTTGATAAGTTAATTATCAAATTTTTACCATCCATTACACCGTATTTTAGACGATTAGACTATTAGAGTAATAGCATATACACACCTTATATTATAGTGATATGGAATAATGATCGCAGTTAACTCCTACAATCATACTTTATTAAGGACCTGATAGGGTCTTGTGATTAATCTATTCTATAGAATTTATGCTATCAATCCCCTCCAGATTTATTTTTCATTATTGCTTGTATAAAGGTTCATACATTACTGTAATACATTTTTACAATTCAATATAAAATTTCACATCAAGTGATCTATTCGCTCTTTTACGGTTTTCTGGATTAATTGATTCTAGAAATTAAAACAAGAATGCACAAAGAAAAACAAGAAATGCTATTTTCTTGTCAATAATAAAACTTGCTAGACAGCTAATGATAAACAGGCTATAACAGGAATAAATAAGTACCTAATGAAAATAATTATTAGTAAATAATAATAAATAACAGGAATAATAAAGTAGCAAGTAAAACACATTTATGTTGCAAATGAAATATTTTTAATCATAAAAAAGGACCGTTAACGGTAGGCAATAATTCCTGAGTTAAACAAAAACAATAATGTATAAGAAATTGACAACTACCGCATATAGATGTTATAACTTGTTTGTAGAAAATTATTACAGCCTTATAAGTGTTGAAAATTAGGTTTGAATGCATTTCAGATTATGTTTCAACTGAACATTTTTCATCAAAATTCATTATCTACTAGTTTTAATAATGGAAAATTCCAGTTCATTGGTCAAATAATCAAGTTTCAGAAGATTCGATTTGAGTTCTTCATATCATAATGATTTCGAGTAAAACCTATAGACATAATTTTCACAAACTTCATAAACAAAAGTGAGTAAGTCAAGGCTACAATATATTTTCTTTGAAAGAGAATTTTCTTTAAGAGAAAGAGACAAGTTTTCTCTTACAGCAACCTGTAGTGAAAAAATGGAAACTATGGAACACAATAAATTATCTATCAGTTCCAACAAAGGTCTTACCACAAAAAGGAAGAATGAGTTAGATATTGCACTGTCATTGTAATTATTGATATATGCATCTATTGAGTAACACAAAAATGAAAAAATCTTACATAGAAAAGAATAATATTAATAAATGATGTTATTCAATAATAGCTTTGTTATGAATAATTTCTAAAATTAAAATAATTATAAAAATAATTACATTTATCAATACTAATCGTTCCTGCTAATAACGAATTATAATATTATGTCTCAGCTGATAACACAAACAAATAAAAGACACATATCAAAATTAACTTATATGAAACGTACGGTAATGAAAACAAGATTACAATTATAGTACTTGAAAGAATATGAGAATATTCTACTTAGAAATAAAATTTCCATGTTGAGCTAGAGATTTGTGATAATTTCAAATTCTTAGAAATCAGCTGGGAAATCTGAATAGTTGTATAGCAGGATGCAATTAACTTGTCATAAGTCAGCTGATCGACGAGCATATGATCACAATACTTAACCTACAAATGCTGAATCTCGCAGATTATTGAAAAGGTCTTTTAAAAAGTTATTCTATGAAAGGTCTTCTTCAAAAAGGTCTTTTAAAGACTTTAAAGGCCTTTAAGACTTTCAAGCCTTTTGATTATTGTGTCGAAATCACTGTTTAATTATTACTGGATCAGCTGACTTATGACAAGTTAATTGAATCCTGCTGTAGTTGACTGTTTGCAAAGCGTGATATTACAATTATATCAAATGATTTCTTATTATTATTGTAGATATTTGATCACAGTAATTATTTTTATTGCATTATTTTAATTTATTATTGTTATCTGACAATCTATAAGATAGAAATTTGAAAATTTTCATTTTTCCAAAAACCATCTGGAAAGATTTGAATACTAGATACGTGATGAGTCTTGAATATAGATATAGGGCATATGTTAACCCGGGCACTGATTGACGTCATTATAGCAAGACTAATCGGGAAAAATTGGACTGCTGGGCTCTTATGGGGATTGGCCAACCTTAGGTCTCTACAAACCTTGGTATTCCATACCCTCACCCCATATAGCCCCTGGGGCCCGTTTCACGAAAGTCACTATTCAAAAGTTACCATTCTATTATTAAAATGCCAAGCTCTTCAGTTATTGAATTAAAAAATTGTATTGTGAATTAGATTAAATCGAATTGCACTCAATTATTGAAATTATTAAATTGCAGTGATGTAGGTAAAGTTTGAATATTGCGGTATGTTCATTTTTATAATGAACAATAGTTTATTAAGACTTATTCTTGTTTATTCATATTGTACTCTTGTTCCTTGATTGATCTTATATGGTATGCCATAATATGTTTTATGAATGATGTATGAATTTTAACTCCTTTGTATGCGCCTGCCCTCGAACAAATGAATTGATTTATTTAATTAATAAGTATTAAACGTATTTATTTCTACTTTTGTATGAGTAAACATGATTATCATATTATATACTTAATTATTTCTTTGTCTCATAGATGCTATATCAGTAGCATGGGGACGTGTCGATGAGGAACAGTGATGAAATGAAACAAATCAAAGATAATTATAATAATGACTTTGTCATTTGCCTTGGCTCTTAGTCTCTAGCTGCCGGCTGGTGAGTTGTGAGTTGTGTTGTGGTGGTAGGCAAGCACTTTGGGTGGGGGGGGGGTTTCCGGTTGGAGGAGTAGAGAGATTCACTAGTGTGGAATGCATCTCCCCACTACCACGACAACTACTGTAGTTGCTGCATGAATACGCATTTGCAGACACAAGCGCTGGCTACCGGCATTTTTTGCAACTATTCGTAGGCGTTACAAGTCTCTCATAAGAAAGTTACCTCTGTTTCTTCCTACTTTGTGGCAGTATTCAAGTTTGGGTGCCAGTGTTGGTTGGTTTGATTTTGCAATTGCGTAATGGCATTAGGGACATAACAATAAAGTACAATGTTGGATCGGGCTGAACGGCTTCTTTGTAAAAGGCGACCAGATGTCCAGGACAAGTTCTTTAACTGAATCTGAATCTGATAAGTTATTCTTAGCTGGACTGTATAGTAATATAGTGACGTTTAGTCAGTAGTCACTGATATATATAGTGACTTCAAAGTCCTATGATAACACTTGGCTGTTTGGTCTTCAATCTCTTCAAGCATGGTCACTTTCTTCTTGCATGTTTACAACTTCTTCTTCTTCTCCCTCTACTTCTTCTTCATTCTTCTTCCTTTTTTCAACTTTAACTTTTTCTTTTTGCAATCTGTCCTAAATACTATACTCTGTTCTCCATGTGTGTATACTGAATTTTTTCCTCCAATAGTTTGCTCCTCACTTCTCTATTGAGGATCACTGAATGTTTTCTTTCTCCTCCAATACAACACCTTCGACACTCAGTTCGCTCATCCTTCTTTATCTTTCTCTACTGTGAATTCTCTTTTTGACTATCTTCTTCTTTCTCTCACTCATTATCTTTGTTATATTACATCCTCTCATCTCAAATCTAATCTAATCTCTAGCCCACCTACCGATTTCCACACACTCTTCCGCTCACTTTTCATTCGCTCATTTACTTTCTCACATTTTGCTCATCATTTACTAAATCAATCGATAATATTGATATCTATACCTTCTTGATTTCTGTACTCATTTCACCACTCCTCACATGAAACTTCCTCTATAGAGAAATGGACATTCTGTATTTTCCATGATGAGGAGGAGGAAAACAAGGAGAACGAAGAGAGAATAAAGGGGGAATAGAAGGAGAAGGAGTGGAAGGAAGAGAGAATGAAGGAGGAAGAGGAGGAAAATAAGGAGACGGCGTTATTCGAGAGGAGGAAGAGAAGCTGATGAAGGAGGAGGAAAGGGGAGATGTATGAGAAGGAGCAGAAGCTGATGGCGAGAATGATGATGAGAAGAAGGATGATGATGATGATGATGATGAAGAAGGATGATGATGATGATGAGAAGAAGGATGATGATGATGAGAAGGATGATGATGATGATGATGATGATGAGGAGGAGAAGGATGTTGATGATGATCATGATGATGATGATGAAGACGACAAAGAGCAGGAGAAGTTGAAAATGGAGGAAGGTGAGAAGGACACGGATAAAGAGAACGAGAAGAAAGAGCCGAAAGAACACTGAGTGGAGGTGTCTATTTCTTGCTTTGCTTTGCCGTGTGCCGTCAACACTAGGCTACATAGTTCGTCGCCTTCATGCTTGCTTCATTCAAATTTTCACTTTCGCCTTTTCAAATGCAAATTGTCCAGACAAACATTCGGTAACTAATGCGTCTGCACTAGGCTGAAGGACTTGGCTCAGCTGTACGCAAATAATAATAAACTCAACCGCTCCATGCCACCTGCATCATGCTAGAAACAATGCTGTCCTGATCACAGTGCACATAAAACTTACAGTAAAATAGAACCTGCATAACCTCCCGAAAACCGACCTAGTGAAGTCCAAGATAAGCCTTTACACTCGAAGCTGTGGAGGCTCCAGCTCCACCCTTCTCTGTAGAGTCAATCGAAATAGGGGGTAGAATCGGGACTGCTCAGAAATGAATGAGCGTTGTCACCGCATTGGTCATGCATCATTTCAAATAATGAAACAAACTGGTGTGAAGAACAAAAATATTAAAAGAACCCTGATAGGATGAGGGTATGTTCAATCTAAAATTATAAGCAAGGTATTAGATTAATGGTTAAGTACCAAAAGATAAGAAAGTAGAGTGGGAAGTTACCGTATATGATTAAGAGAGGAGTCATCTTTATCAGAAGTAGAAGAACTTAACACGAATGGTAAGAGAAGAAGACAAAATAAATTCAACGAAGAAGTAATAAATGATGTCGGAACTGAGAAGTTGATAAAATCTACAGTTCACTGTGTAACTTCGTGCTCTGAAGATGGAAAATAGCAGTCCGAAATAGCTATCAACACTAATATGTGAGTAAATTTAACTTATAAAGTAATAAATCTTTCAAGTTAATTTTGAACAAGTGGAAAAGATGGATCCACACCAAGTGATAAAATCTTTAAAACGTTATTGCAATCCCTGGTCTATTGATAAAAATATCATTGCACATGTTAGCTGTTCTTTTCAATTGAGTCATTGAAATGATTACACAGAGAATTCGGTTACCAATTCTCTGGAAAGAAAATCAAACCAATAGATTTCTGATCTATTGGTGAAAATATCATTGTAAAAGTAACTTCTTTTCAATTGAGTCACAAAAATCATTACACAGAGATTTCGGCAACCAATCAAGGACTGGAAAGACAATCAAACATAACTTCTGATCTACTGGCAAAAATATCATGTTCTCGATTGAGTCATTATAATCAGAGAATTCGGTACCCAATCAAACATCGTGACAGTGACTCTTTTAAATTAACAAAATGACAATTGGCTCCAGTCCTTCGCTGGATGATAATAATGGAGTAATGTAAATATCAACGCCCATCCCGCCCCTAATTACAGGGACTTCTCAAACACCGAACGGCATCTTGGAAGTGACGCAGAGTTTGTATGTGTGTGAGTATTTAGTTGTGTAACGGCGTCCTACACTTGGAATAATAATTGACCGTGGCCTAGTTCTTTTAATTTTTTCACATTCAAATTCGAATTTGCAACATTGATCCAGTGGTGTTATTGTTTGGTGTCTAGCCATGGTCAGCGGTAAGATATGAGATGAGAGACAAGAGGATAATAAGAGAAAGGAAGAAAGACAAGAGAAAGGAAGAAGGAGAAAAAAACGAAGAAAGATAAGAGAAAGGAAGAAAGAGAAGAGAAAGGAAGAAAGAGAAGAGGAAGGAAGAAAGAGAAGAGAAAGGAAGAAAGAGGAGAAAAGAAGAAAGAGAAGAGGAAGTAAGAAAGAGGAGAGAAAGTAAGAAAGAGAAGAGAAGGGAAGAAAGAGAAGGGAAGAAAGAGAAGCGTAAGGAAGAAAGAGAAGAGAAAGGAAGAAAGAGAAGAGAAAGGAAGAAAGAGAAGAGAAAGGAAGAAAGAGAAGAGAAAGGAAGAAAGAGAAGAGAAAGGAAGAAAGAGAAGAGAACGGAAGAAAGAGAAGAGAAAGAAAGAAATAGAAGAGAAGAAAGAGAAATAAAAAGATATCTAGAATGAAAGAATAAAAGATAAAAAAAAGATAAGAATGATGTCCAACTTTGTTCGGACAATGCTTGTTAACAAACCATTTTTAGGCTCTGATTATGCTGATGTTTTAAGAATACAATGCGTTGTATTGATAAAATTTGCACACTAGTCTACACTTTGCACTGTAATATTATTGGTTGATCTGCTAGAATTACAACATAATGGACAAATGTATTCATTATTATAGATGTGAAGCAAGAAGGTATCCCAACAGATGAAAATTACAATTTTGTAACAAACCACTCTAATTATTTAATATCTATGATTCTATTGCAGTGACTGTATAATAATACTGTATTATTGATCTTATTATACATTGATCTTATAGAGAATGGTCCCAAACAAATGCAATCCAATAAATTGGCATTTATCTCATGTTTGCAACAATATAATATGCAAAAATCCAACATGAACATGGGTTATTCGATTTTATATCTCTATAAAATTTAATAATGGGGTTGATATGAATTTACTTAGGTTCTGAAACTCATGTTCTGATTTGCATAACCTAGTTTTGCTTCTGAATTCAAAACTCAAAGTCATCTACTAATGGTGACAAGCTGCTCACATTTATCTTAGAATGAACTCTACTATGCACAAAATCCGAACATTCTATTCATCTAGGACTAAATTCAACTATAAAATCGACTAATAATCAAATATATATTCACATGTTTACGATTTCGTCGACTGGTTATAGAAAAAGTAAGTAACTATTATAGTAACCGGTTATTGCAAAATAACTCAGCGTTATTCCTACAAACGAATTAACTTAAAAGTAAAAGGAGCATGTTAATGATAACATATTCAGGTCAACTAGGGGATTACCAAATGAGTGGTTACAATCAAAATTTCCAATGAGTCACAATGTCAATTATTTATAAGGTTAGCCAAGTGAAGTAACTGAATAAGGCTGAAGTTTGTACTTTCAACATTTTGAGCTATACTGTGGTGGAAAAAACTAGATCATCCAATGAATCTCCAATTCATCCTCGTCAGCTTTATTCGTCCTCTATACGTCCTTGATAGTTTTCCTCTATTTAAATTTCCATCAATTTCTTGTCAATAGGACAAATCAATAAATATGAAGATAAGTTCAGTTGCACGTTGAGTCAGAATTTATAAAGGGCCGCAGCACTTCGACAAAGTAAAGTACAGATCATGATTTAGACCGGACACTTTACTTGCAGAAATAATTATTTTGCTATTATTCCACATTATTCATATCTCTAGTTGTTGAATGAAAATATTATTTACTTCGAGCCAGCCAACAATACGATAATAATGTCTACACATGATTCAATAAACCATCATTGTTGTCATTTTTAAAAAAGCTTGATTAAAAAGTTATTCTGAATAAGAAGACTTGATTTTGTCAAAACCACATATTTAATAAAACAACGAGATACTGCAGTTTCGGTTGTTACACCATTATCAATCTCTGGTAAACTAGAACTAAAGTACGGTCAATGAATACAGAAATTACTGAGTCCTATAGGAAATATACCCGGCGATGACCGGTTAAGTATACCACACTTCGCCACGGAGTAATTCTGTATTCATTGGTACACAGTGCAGCAGAATTTATACTCGTGACCGAGCGCTGTGATTGGCAGTTGAATGGCCCATCAGGTGAACGACTGCCATTGGCTTAGATAAGCTCCTCCCACAATGGGCGGTTTCTACAAACATCACAGCAATGGCGGTTCAAACAACTGATTCATTGATATTCCCTCACTTTTTAAGATTTTTCTATGTTTGTGATAACAAATGTTATTTGTATAAAATTTGTATAAATTTGTACAAATGTCTGTGTATTTGGAATAACATGGAATTGAATTAGCAGACATTTGAGAACATTTTATTTCGGAATTGTCCAGGCCTATTCTGAATATTGTCTCTATACAAAATCTCCCACCACCAAACTAAACTTCAGTAGGCAGTTCGGTGCTGAAATCGTGCAAATTGTCAAACCTGATTGAAGGTTGAATACCTGAAATATTTCATTCCTCTCTCCGTGAAAGGAGTTTTTGAAATATTGGCCACGCACTCACAATTTATACCAGACAAGTTTATTCGAATATTGGACCATAGCTAATCAAATTAATAAACATGATTTGTGTTTGTTATTAAACAGTGAGTTGGAGGCCTGACGGCTGACACTGTGTGACCTGTACTGACTTAGCATTGAGCTGAACGTATAGAAAGTGAACTGCAAACTAGTTCTTGTTGCACCTGTAAGTATGGACATTGCGTAGAATTGTATAGAGCGTGAAGTAATGTTGAAGGCGTGGCGTGCCTTTATGTGATGAAAAATTACGGTTTTGCACGCGTATGATCTTCTAAACAAGGAATTTTCGAGAATAGACTATATTCAGGTCGAGCTTGTATGATCTAAGCGAGAACTTTCAAGAACAATTTCAAGTTTAAGCTTTAAAACTGGTACAAAGTACATACTGACTTTCAAGAGAACAATGGGGGGATAAGCTGTGAATGGGTTTGAGTACTTTTTCTAAATAAAATCAATCCATCAATCTGCTACTAAGAATGGTAATTCTAGAAACTCTTAGGCTGTAGTACTATGCAAGAAAACTATAGGGGACCTGATGCAGTATCTGGATTTGAGTACTTCTACTGTTTGAGACCTTGCACTATTGTACATCTTGCCTAAGGCTAGGCGTACACCGGTTAGTCAAGACAAGACAAGATTAGTCACGTTTAGTCACATTACTTCACATAGTTATTTATGAAGCAACACACACCGATTAGTCATTGCATCGGTGTGTGCTGCTTCATAAGCAACTATGTGAATTACTGTGACTAAACGTGACTAATCTCGTCTTGTCTTGTCTTGACTAACCGGTGTACGCCTAGCCTAATTATAACATCCAACATACTATTTACGTATTATTAAACATACACTATCATGGATGTCATCCATCAATTTTTTATCAAAATCTTATATTCTCGAGTTGGATTAGGAGAAATTTGAAAATGAACAATGCATATACACTGCAAAAAAAGTTGAAAACATAGGATTGCCAAATAATATTGAAAAAGTAAATATTAAAGAATGCTATGACTACCCAAGTTGTATTCTCTAATGTTAGATGTCAATAATATAAGTGGATTGATTCAGAGAGATGAAGATTCGAAACGGAGATAACCAAGCAAAAAAGATTCTCCAACTAATAGGCGACAATGAATAAAGGAAATAAATAGCATAACAATGAATAGTATTTTTGCCTAGGTACTGATTATTAATATATTCATTTCATGTTGAACTCAAAATTGAATATTGGATATGGTAATCATGATAACCAATAATATTATTTCATTCACTTGAAAGAATTATAGTAATACTTTTAATTTTTTGTTTTTTGTTGTGCCAATTTCAATTTGCAATCATTCAACTATTAATCTACAGAACTAATTGGTAACCGTGTATTTGCAATGGTTTGTTAAAGGCTAATATTATAACTTTGTAAAATGCTGTTGATAATTGGAGAACGTAGGTAGTAGCTATACCAATACGCTATACACTGAGCTTACATCCCATTCCACCCATACTAAGTAATAATTCTTTAATATCCATGATCTGGAAATATTCCAAATCATCAAGTTCACCTTTAAAATAGAATTTTTCAGTGGCATTACTGTGAAAGGATGATCCCCTACCGAGCGATTATTTAAAGGTTATTCTCATTGACTCCAGAATATTCTTTTTTACTTTTTCGTGGGAGGAACAGCCCTAGGTGGATGATATTTGCGAAGAGTTATTGGCCCGAGCTGAAAATCACCGTACAAGGGCGGATTATTTTACATCTGCTGTGAAATTGCCACTTTATTGTTATCACTAGAGTAAAGTGACTAAGTTACGGAACCAGTTTGAAAAAGTTTGGAGCCAAAAACTTCGCGCCAAAGTTTAAGTTCTTCGAGTGACCTTCAACTTTAACACAGATGAAGAGGATTTTTATTGGCTTACGTATGACAGTTTGAAGATGATAGCGCTCATAAAAAGGTTTAATGCCAATTTTGAGAACGGCTCCACAAAGGATCTGACTCCAGGTACGAATATATTTTTTATTTTCCAGTTGAGTTTTGACTGGACCAAAATAAGCATGAACGTGGAGATTCTTTGTTAATAGTTCAACTTTTCGTGAATGGCCTGCTTTTGATAGAAATATTCTTATAAAAAAAGATATTCTAATAATTCTCAACAGAAGGCCCACAAAGTTAAATGTTGTATTCAACATTCAAATCTCAAGGAGCATAATAAAGACTGCCTGCAATGGATGTGGTGATATTTAGCAGAATCGATGCGATTATTCTAAAGGTATTTGAATAGAAGGAATTCAAATCAGACCCTGATTTGCAACGATTATTTCACTGAACTAACGTTTGCATATTGTTTTTACGATAAAATCAGTTGATATTTCGCATTACTTTTAAGAGACCAGGCGATTTAATTGATTTTCAGTTGAAATTCTGACAAATATTGATAAGAATCGAATACCAAATTGAATAAATAGCTGGAAACGCTAAAGTACTCGTAATTTTAAAATGATGATAATAATATGATGTCTATCCTTTGTAAAATAAATAATTTCCTGTCATTCTTCAAAATAAATATATTCAAAATTATCAATGAATAATCTGTTAATTCGTTTTTTGGGGTTCAATTACCAAATTCCAATAGAAGAGCCACAATAAATAGGTACTAAGTGCTGAGATATACAGCTGCAGACAGATTAATCTGCAATTTTATAAAATCATTAATAATGGTTTATGAAGGATATTCAGAAATTGATTCCAACTGTTTATCAATATACAATATATTAATATAAGTTATGATATAACCCTATCTAAAACAACTTATAACAGAAATTTCATAGTTTTGAAGATTCATAATAAACTAGAAAATAGCTCTATTGTAAAACTGAGATCTAATCAATCTAATCGGGTATTATTGGTTATTTGGTAGCACTAAGCTCTCAAATTATTATGATTCCTGAGAGTTTGAAAAGAAGACTTGTGAGACAAGTCAATCATATTTTTCCAAACCGTTTTCGACCATATAAACTTCCAAATCTAGTCGCAGTCTACTCTACTTACATCGTCTAAACACGTAGGCAGAATTTTATTCCCATGCAGATAAAATAACCTTTACAAAACAATAATTGAGTCATAGAATCGAATAATCATTAACTTATCAGCAGGTGTCGAGGTTAGTATTCAAATACCAAATAAGATATTCCATTGGAAGGTTTCGATAGAGAAAGCTGCAATTTCCTAATAGTATTGTTTGGAGTCACTAGAGTAGGTGTATCTGATCGAATCTAAATATTTGTCTTCCTCGACAGTTCCATGAATTTCCATATACAAGAACTTCGAAAGTAGGTGACATAGTAGAACAATTCGATCCGTGTATTTTTAAGGTTTGTGTATGTGAGAGTGTGTGTTTCAATACACACAAATGTGTATTTAAGAGGGCGAACGATTTATTGATTATTTGATACGTGTGATTTGCGTGGGATAATACAGCATACATTGTACACATAGGAACACCTTCGCGTCAGAATTTATTAAATTTCAGTTCAAAGCCAGTGATTATGCACGAGACAGATAATATGGGTGAAAATGGCAAACCTAATTGCAAACGATCGATATCAATTTGCAAAGCGATTCACAATCAATCAGTATGATAATGAATGCTTGAATTGATTATTCAATTTCATAATGAGCAATAAATGAGCTAGCGTACCTATTGTCGAATATAAATATGCTGTAAGGATTTGATGACTTATGTAACATAATATAAATCCAAATGAGAACTAGATAAGTTATTATAATATTAATGCTTATTACATACTTGTATAATTAGTATATTTTTACAAATCAAATAGTTTAGAATAGTCTTTAAAAGTGTCATTTTATCAAGTGCAGCTCAAGTTTTCTCCTCAAAAGTTTTCAAATGTGCAGCAGAATGGATAATTCAATTTCCAAGATAATCTATTTTTCTTGAAATACTTTTCTTAATAGATTCTGAAGGTTTATTTATAAGGTTTTAGCATTTGATTGAATTCAATGATAGTGCGTTAATGAAATACACTTTGGATGCCAGAACTCACACTGATTAATCATAGTCATTGAGATGATGACCAATTTTGATTAATTGTTTTCAGATTCTCAAGAACTACAGATTATGAATCACGTTTAAAAATAGAAACATAAATGAAAATCATGAAAAAATCTGAGATAAAAATGGAAAATTAGAGGCATATTCAAACAACAATAGAAGTCTGAATCAGAAGAAAATACATGGGAAATTCAATAACTGCTTTTAAAGGGTGCAAATACAAGAAAGCTGGTTAAAAGCGCTTGCTACAGTAAGTACACTGAGTACGGTACAATCTTTGCACAGCTAAATCGATGCAAGCGCTTGCATTGAAACAAGTTTTCTTTGTGAAAGCACCTAAATGCAGATTGACAAGTTGAACTAGTACTCAAATATGTGAGTCGAATTGAAACAAAACATTAGAGCAGATTAATAAATCAAGAGATCATAAGAAAAAGTACTTGATGACGCGTGAACAGTAATCAATTATGATCTCAGAGGCGGCTCACTCTTTCAAACGTACAACCTCGAAAGTTCTTGTGAATGACTGGAGGGCTTGGACCGGCTAAGAAAGGGTCCAGCAGACTCGAACGTATATTAGTGGGTTGCTCAAACTAAAACGCAAGTGTCTCAGCCTAACACGGGATTTTCCCTTGAGGCACTAACCCAGATTGCATAACAACATTTGGCCCGCCTTGTACGTCCGTTCAAGTGTTCTTTCTCTTTATACTTCCATTCTTAATCTATTCTCTTTCACTTATCTTCTCACTGAATAGACACACAAAAGAATGAAGCTATCCGGCTAAGTTACCCAGAGAAGATAGGCCTGATCCATTCAGAAACAAAGCAGGAGGCGAGCGAAAGACTACTGAGCAGATGATTTGCAACTATGAGATATGTCAACAGAGGCTCATTCATCTTTTCACTTAACTCCAACCGTTTTGTGTGGAATGAATGCGCGAGTAAGACTAATCCATGTTCACCTAAACCGCTTGTTTGAATAATAAATTCTTCTACTCAATTTGAATATTTTGTTTATGAATAATTTCTAACAAAAAATGTTTGTGTCTACAAATTCACTCAGAAATTCAGGTAAAAATTTGCATTAGTAACATTTGCAGGTTCTAGAGTCAAGCAAATTTATGCATAAATATAGGAATGAATTTATGAAGTTGATGATGCATTAATTCATAGATATGGTTCAAGAGTCGACCCAAAAACTAGGTTATGATCATATTGATCATAATAATTATCTAGTTGCATAATTGCTTACAAAAATATATGGACGTGGAATAATATGGAAAATATGCGAAAAATATAACATACAGACGTGTATTGGTAAAAATACTCTGCCTCTGTTTCAGGCATTGAGAGTTGGTTGAAAGTTAACAACTAGCATGCACAACTTTAGGCTAGGCGTACACCAGTTAGTCAAGACAAGACAAGACGAGATTAGTCACAGTAATTCACATAGTTGCTTATGAAGCAGCACACACCGATGCAATGACTAATCGGTGTGTTGGCTAAGCAACTATGTGAAGTATTGTGACTCGTCTCGTCTTGTCTTGAAATTAATGTACATTCCTAGTATTAGTAATTTACCGCTCATTAACATCAAACTTATTTGTTTTAACAATGCAATATCAAACAATAAATTCCGAGTAAAGTGTGAGGTAGACAATTTGCTTTCGATTTTATATGAGCTATGTGTTTCAAGGATAAACACTGCTAATCGTACTCAACTTTACTACAGTCCTATCCTCTTCTGCTTGTTATTAGAAAGTGGGTGTGAGCGATTTTAATTTATATCAGGTGCATCTCGTATGTAATGACTCGCCTATTATGATCCTTTCTCTAATTTTTAAAGAAGTTCAAGTGATGGTGAATGTACTTTGGGAAGGTCACTTATCATCCAATGAAGATCAAAGTTTGAGATATAAATTCATCTTCTCATTGGACTCTCCACATATCAAGAGAATGTTGCACTCAACTCATGGAATTACCATTAATTTATGGAAAAATGTGAATAACTCTGTTTTTTTCACTGATTCAAAATAGGCTATGATTTTTGATGACTGGATTTTTTTATTCACAAAATAAAAACAGAACAGTCAGGATTATTACGGAAATGCGGCTATATTAAGTGAGATTTTAGACGTACAACAGCTTTGAGGCGATGCATTATCAAGTGACTTCTAGCTGGATAAATACAACTATGTTAGAAGAGTTCTATATGGTTTTATATTATACTTTTCATATTGCACCGTAGAAGTAGGTTATAGTGATATGTTGACTACGTGTTATCAGATATCAAAGATTAATGGAGAACTAGTATTGATTCCTTGAAATTTAATCCATTGATCTAGTTCTGTAGCCTTCATGCTTGCATGCATTATAAGGTTGATAAAGTTTAACAAGTTCAATAGATGATGCAGATGGAAGAAGCTCAGAATTTGGCTCGAGAATTTTTTTTAAAACGTTTACAATGATAAAGAAGTGTGAAGAAATTCTAGTAATGATATAATACGCGGCTCGAAGAAAAGAAACCCCATTGCTTTTTGAGAATTTTACGATAATATAATATAATGAAACCTAGCTGAAGATTAGAGGAGTAGACCTGCTGAGAACAATTTTGAAAAGTATTTTGCTAGTCAAATAGATGAGAATGACAATGTATAATTAAAAATTATTATAGTACGAAATTGATTTCTAAATAGAAACAATGGATACTAGAACTCTGTTATGCTAGATCACACTAATGCATTGTTAAATGTAAATTAATTCAGCGATTTGAGTAAGCATTACACTTAGTAAGCATTACTCTACTGAGTACGCACGGAGCAGGTTATGCAATACGAAAGTCTTCAATTTCATGGGGATTTAATTTTCTTCAGAACCAAGTGATTCACAAAAAATATGAAATTACATTAATTAAGGCTACCAATATTTAATGTATGCAATTATTATTTAAGAGATTAATTCCATTTTTTTAATCTTGGATGAATAATGAGAGTGATGAGTTTAACCGTGGCGAAGCTTGGTATACTTAACCGGTCATCGCCGGGTATATTTCCGATAGGACATATACCCGGCGATGACCGATTAAGTATACCACGCTTCGCCACGGGTCGTTTAAGGTAGTGAATGGGTCATGCGGTTTTTTGAGAATCTTTGCTAGTGCAAATCTTAGTTTATCTAATAGCAAAGATGTTAATAATGAATTATGGATAGTGAGACATGTTTTTTTAGAATAATTCCCATTATAAGCATGATTCAAAAAGAATGTGATAGAAAACAATAAACTAAATCGAAAATAAATCGGTGGCTGATCGATCATCAAAATGTATTTATTTATTTATCAATGGAGACAATGGGTTGCCCCAAATCTGTCTCCTTTACATAACAGATAATACAACAGAATATACAAAATGTATTAATATACAAAATACAGAATATACAGAATGTACAACAGAATATCGTTTTTAGAGATTACAAGAGATATAAGAAAAAGAAAGAATACAATGTATCAAAATCAAAAATCGTCAATAAAGACATTTCACAATGACATCTCCTCTTGTTAGGAGTTACAGCACTGAATTCCTCATGGAAATAAATTCCTCAAAACAAGCCATTATTTTTTCAGGTGTTATCTTCCTCAAACCAAGACAATATTTTTTTAAATGTGTTATCTCACCGAATTCATAATTTGACGCACGGTTTGAATCCGGTTATCAAACACATTATCAACCAGTTTTCTTATCAGCGTCTTCTGGGATGTCCCACCTGTTCTTCAGGTTGCGACCAGTCAAGCCACCTTTACCTTGGACTGATAACGTGCACTCGGGCAGGCCGGGACATTCAAATGCAAACAAGACAAAATGCAGAAAACGTTTGTGACGATTGTTTCTGTAATGAGTCAGGTCGTCGTCTGATGTTTGTTATTCAACCGGTTTCAGAGTTGTGTCTGAAAAGAACCAGGGCAGTACGGCGTACTCTAGCTACACACCACACGCGTTGGTGTAACTTATTCTCCTTCTGCTTCTTCTTTTATCCTTTTCTTATTTTTGTTCTTAATCAGTTTCAAAGCAATTTCAAACATTATTAGTGAGGTTTGTAGAATAATAATGAATGAGATTCTAGAAATTCTGTTAATATTACCTAAAAGAGTCATTAAAAGTTGTCCTGCAATTATATTATCGGATCATCTATAGCAGGATCCATTTAACTTGTCAGAAAACATATGATCGACAAGCAATATCACAATACTTAACCTACAAATGCTGAATCTCGCAGATTATTGAAAAGGTCTTTTAAAAAGTTATTCTTTGAAAGGTATTCTTTAAAAAGGTCTTTTAAAGACTTTAAAGCCTTTTGATTATTGTGTCGGAATCAATGTTTAATTATTACCAAAACAGCTGATTACTGACAAGTTAAAAGGATCCTGCTATAACAGTCATCGATTCAAAAAATAGAAGACTACATTATCCACTTTCGATCTCAACGTATCCATCTTTTTCTCTCTTCTTTATTCTTTGGCCGCTTTTTTTCATTTTTCACTCTTTTCTTTATTTTTTTGTTTTTCTCACCTTCCTTCCTCACATTTCCTCTCCCCCTTCTCTAACTTCTTTATCTTCTAATTATTCTTATTCTTCTTCTATAATTATATTCTTCCGATTTTTCTCTTTCTCTCTTTTCCTCCTTTTTCTCTTCCTTCTTCTCTTTCGCCAACACTATCCAATGACCACTCTGGACCACATCGACCAATCACTCTTCCTTTTAAATCTTCCTGTTTGTCTCCTTGAAAAACGGTTCAAAACATTGAATGCCTCCACCGCAATAACTGTAGGAGAAACCCAATCTGCGTCTATCTATATCAACCCACCAGAGCAGGCTGATTCACCTGATGCGGCGGCCTAGTAACTCAATCGCTTGTTGAATAATTCAGCTATCGCTTTCATCACTCTCTTCAAGGGAAGATGATGGAATTCGTCCACTGAATGAGCTGTGATGCTCACCTTGAGTTTGAAAGCTCATGCAATTTCACTGCAGTTATGGGATGGAACCAATGCTCAACCAGTATGATTTGTATGATAAACCTATTTTGAAAATACTCTTTCAAATTGGAACTCTAGGGGCCGATTGCAAGAGACTAAACTAAATTCAACAGCCGTAAGATGACGTCAATTTACGGAGCTCAATAGGGATTTCATTGCATTGGTTCTTTCAGATGACGTTATTTCATGGCGGTCAAATATATGCTTTTCTTGCAATATTTGGACCGTGAATATTTCATCCTATAGTGACTATAAGGGACTATACTACTGTATTAGAACAGAAATAACAAAGATCTTAAATAACAATGATTTTCCATGATGATGGTGGTTTAATCTAGGATATATGATCATTATTAACGATGTATTGTTCTTGTATTTTCATTCATGTTTTGTGAGTGATGATGTATGATCTATGATGTACAGTCTAAGATTTATGATTTACAATCTATGTGCTTTTATTTATGATTGTAGTAATGAATTATAATTTTTCTGTTTGAGGTAGGCTACAATTTGATTTAGGATGTGGGGTTTATAATTTGTGATTACAACCAACTCTGGCTGACGGCATGAGCCATGCCAATTGAATTTTTGAATGATTTTGATGTACAATGTATTGTATCTTATTTTTGTTTCATTTCTAATTATTATTGTAAAGTGCATTTCTTCAAGTGTTCAAATAAAATTCGTTCATCTATCTATCTACCTCAATACTACTCAATACTAGTCATAGGCTTGACCGAAATCGGAAAAATAATTGAGACTAAAAAAAATAAAAAATCAACTCACCTTGTAGATGGATGCAGAAACTTATTCCTCCGGAAATTTCAGTTCACAAAGATTCCAAACTCTCAATTTATGTAGAAAAAGTCCACGTCATTTCACAAACTCGAAACAACACATCCGAAAAATTTTCGAAACGAAAATTGTTCCTGGGGAAAAACCATTTGGGGATGAATAAAATACGACAGTGGTGGAAGGATAACAATATGCTCAGGCTTAAAATGAATTTGTGAGAAGTGCTTTTGCTTGAATACTTAGTTTTCCTGGGAAATATCAATTCTCTAAATTATAATGATTGATCTCAGGAGAAAATCATGAGCTTCCTATGCTTGAACTTGGAGATTGGATATACTTAATATCAATTCTTATTGCTTCAGTATTTTTTGGAAATCATATGTATCTCTAGAAGTATCATTTTCCTTTTCAAATCTACTTTAATTTCTCACCCTACCTGGTGAGATGTATAAAAAGATTGTCTTTTGTTCCAAAACATGAAGTTGAGAATCAAAAGAGATTATAGAATAGAAAAGTCTCTTGAGACATCCAAAATCAAAATTAAATAATTCATGGCAAAAAATTAATGTTGTTTACAATGGAATTTGCAGTTCTTTTTGGTCATTTCAATATAGAAATATGATAGATACTTCAACTCCAATAATTAGAGTTATTTCATTACTATATTCATAGAAACTTTATATGGAAACGAAAAAAAATTCCCAGTTTTCTATGACATCGCCAAGTGATCAAGATAGTGTGGTTGAGAAATTAATAATAATGGTTATTGATCACAATGTAAATATTGTGCTAATATTTTCAATATAATTATAACATTTTGGAATATTATTATTACACAAGTTATTTCCAAAAATATGAATGAAATGTTATGATCTTAATGAAGTTCAAGAACTATTTGTGAAATTCTTATCAATTCATTATTATCTTCACAAAATCACAAGGAATTTTTTTGGAACAAATGGCTACAATTTATAAAATTTGGATACAACTTAAAATTTTCTACGTTTCATAGAAATTTAACTTCCCCTATCACAAATATTCTATCATAAATTTAATTTTTGTCAACTAGAACAACTCGATGACAATCAACTTTTGTAACAGTTTTTGTGATTAGTGAACAATTAATATTATCAGCAACCCTCATTTACCGGATGGTAAGCGCACTGTCGTATTAAAGGGGATGAAGAAGTCGCGCGTGCGCGTGAGTTAATGCGTGGTACGCAGTATGTGTGTGTGGGGGTACACAGACCGAACCGTTCCTTGCCGAACTGATAGCGAAAGTGAAAGAACCGGCGCTGAACTGAACGAGTTATATGATCTGTACCAATGGTAACATGTAAACTGGTTCCAGCACCACACTGCTTAACCTTCTTCCCCACCCAGCAGTGAGCTTAGGCTGGGGCGGCGCCTGCCAAATATTCTAGTGCAGAATGCATCTAATGTATTATCGCATGGAAGGGGTGGAGTGCTGAAATTAGGTGCATCTAAAAATTAGAGTGCATCACTTGTTGAATTACATGTGATGACATCAGTCAATTACTTTCAATTTCGATTGAGGAGACATAAAGTTAGATCGTAACTGTGATTGAGAGCAAATTCAGTGTAACCTTACAAGAAGGGGGTTACGGCGCTGAAATTAGGTGCATCTTGAAATCTGTGCATATAGTTTTTTGACGCTATAAATTAATTAAAATAAATCAACTGTGATAATTATTATTAACTGTGATGAATTATAATTATTCGAGAATTAAATAAATTCTAATAATACCAAACATTCAAACGGTCACCATAGATCTAGGCCTAATAAGCTTGAAAATGTGTGAAATACAACATTACAACTCTTCATGCAATCTAGCCTGAATAAAATAATATAAATATTACCTCTTTGCTTACGTTTTCAGCAGAGGCCCATCAGATGATAGGCAGTGGATAGCCCCACCATTGGAGATGCTTCATGATCTTGAAGAAAATTGCATCCAACTCATTTTTTGAAAGAAACATCATAGCATGGAACTTCATCACTGCGTCGTCCAGAGACCAATACTATTTGGTTGCCCCTCCTAGAAATTAAAAAAATATTTGTTAATTTGATTACTGAAGCTAATAACCAAAATATTTCATATTTCTAGGCCACAATTCAGAGCAGAAGCATGTTTCATGAAAATTTATAAATCCTATAAAATAGTAAAAAGACTAAAATGCACTAGACATGAATAGGACTGCTCACTTTGCTATAAATAATATGTAAGTCTTGTGTGGGTCCTCCAGTATTACAGGGCTTCTAATTTTCTATAAAATTTTCCAATGATAGTATAAAGTGTAAAGTATATTATACGCTGCTAAAAAAATTATTAATTCATCAGCACTAAAAAGCTTCCATTTTGGTTCCCATGAAACAACTAAATTTTAGTATTCAAAAGGTATTTTATTTTAGTATTCATATTCTTACACATTCAATTATTATTTCATGAACATTGAAAAGGATTTCATATAGCATGAAATCCTAATCCATATTCAAATCCAAAGCTTGTTTGAACTGGGTCTTAAATAATAATAATGATGTCAATGCAAATTTAGATTGTACACTATTTAAACAGCATCCGGTTACACCGGTTCTGCATTAACCGAACTTAGCTTCTCAACTCCAAGATCTGGGGCCATCTCACTATTGCATTATTAGCATGCACCCTGGCATTATTATGAACGCGATCCAGTTATGTAAGCTATTGGACAACGTGAACAGAAGTAAGGGATCAAAAAGAGAGATGAAATGAGAAAAGGAGAAAGAGACAGTAGAAATTGGATAGAAATAGAATAAAATTGCTGATTCTATTAGAGAGATTGAGAGAGACAGAGAGAAAAGTAGGAGAGAAAAACAGAAAGAGTGAGTAGGAAGAAGGGAGAGAGGGGGAGGAAAGAGAAAGAAAGGAGATAAGAGGATTGAATACGAGGAGAAATGGCATAAAGAGGGGAAACTAGAAGTTAATGGAGTAAAATGAATGAGGAGGAGGGAAAATAATAGGAATCAAAACGAGGAGAGAAAAACTCAAGGAAAGAGGAAGGGAAATCAGGAATCAGGAAAATGAAAAGGAAAAGAGGAGCGCCAGGGGGAAAGAAAGAAGAAGAAGAGGAGGAAGAAGAAAAGGAGAGAAAACGAGGCTAAAAAGAGGTAAGGAAAATATCATATTTGAGAGAAAAGAAATGAAGATAAGAAACAGATGTGAGAATGGAGATATGAAGAAATAAAGGAAAAAGGGAGAGAAAACAGGAGAGAGGAGTAAAAGAGTGAAAGAAACAAGATAAAAAGGAGTAGTAAAGAGGAGAGGGGTAGAAAAGAGAAAAAGGAGATTGGAAGATAAAAGAGCAATAATGGGACGGAAAAAGAGGAAGAAAGATGAGTTACTGGAAGAAGAGAAAAGAGGGGAAAGAAGAGAAAAGAGGGGGAAGAAGGCAAAAAGAAGCGGAATAGAAAACATTTTGGAGAATAGAGATAGAAAGAGTGAAGGAAGCGGAAAAAGAGACGGAAAAATAAAGAAACTGGAGGAGTAAAGAGATGGGTGAAGAAGAGAAAAGCGAAGAAAAGAGATGAGTAGAAGAAAAAACAGAGCAGAAGTAGAAGGAAGGCAGAGAAGAGAAAAAAGAAGAGCAAAAAAGAGGAAGAAAGAGGATGGAAAGAAGAGGAAAAAAGAGAGGCAGTGAGAGCACTGACCACGGTCAGTAGGTACTATTACAACTTCAACCGGACATTCCAAGCTGATGCATGTTGTCTCAGCGATTAGAATTAAAATTAAAGCAGTGCTGGGACCGGTTGATTTAACCCAGAAGCGAACTTAACTCTCAAACGGCGGCGGTGCGGCTCACAATGTCAAAAAGTGAAAGCCACCATTCCCTTTCCAGCATAACAAAGTGGCAAACGGAGAAAAATGGAATAAACAAGGTCTATGAATCAGTGACACTCACACACACACACCTCATGCAAAACATCACCCACGCACGCACAATCGCGCGCAAGCGCACACACCACCGCCTCTTGTTTGAACATTGTTGAAGTTTATGGAAATGGCCATAAACATCAGCCAACGCTCTCCATGAGAGGCTAATAACGAATTTTATTACTGATCCATCATTGCAGGAATGCATTAACAACATGCATTTTACAACAAATTTTGTTGTAAAATGTGCAGCGTGTGTTAGTGGATGAGTTACATAAGAGTGATGGACCACCAGAAAGTTGGAAAGTCAATGGTGGAAATATTTATTTTATATTATAATCTTTGTCAGGTCTAAGAAAGACAAATACAGTTGATAAAAAGTAGAAACTAATGGTTTTAGAGAGAAATACGGAAAATGAATTGAAGTAGTAGGTACTTACTACGAGTAGCCTATGTACTAATATTAGTAGCTTTTACTAATAAATGATATTTTAGCTTAGCAGCCTAGCCTAGCCTAGCCTGATATGATTCAGTAGGTTTTAACTAGCCTACAATACCAATGGTATCTGAATTCAATACGATGAACTAACTTAATTTTCATGTTTCGAATGAATCGCACAGTAATCGCACATAGAAAAATTGCAAATTGAGAAAAATAGTATGATTTGTTCATTCACAATATTCATGAGTGATTCTATGAATTGGAATAGCAAAACTACTTAGGATCCATTAATTTTGAATACTAACAAGCTATACTCTATGAATTTAGTGCAAATTTCATGAATTAGAGCATCCTATCCAAGTACAGCAATAATTAAAAAAATTTAGCTGGATTAGTAAATAATTGAGAAAATTCTGCTTTAATCACTAGCAAATAATAAAATCAGTATCTAATTCTGAATTTCGCCGGTAGGTGACAGCAGTTACTGGGTGATGTTATTATTCTTGTTTAAAATGGTTTCCAATAGACACGCCTCTTTGCTCCGCCTACTCTCTCTTCTGATTATTCGATAGTTAAAAGCGTATCTAGTTCTTAAAGGTGGCAGCAGTTACTCTTGTTTAAAATGGTTTCCAATGCGCCTTCCTTCTGATTATTAGATAGTCAAAAGCGTATCTAGTTCTAAATTCCGTCGGTAGGTGGCAGCAGTTACTGGGTAATATTATATTCTTGTTTAAAATGGTTTCCAATAGACACGCCTCTTTGCTCCGCCTACTCTCTCTTCTGATTATTCGATAGTCAAAAGCGTATCTAGTTCTAAATTCCGTCGGTAGGTGGCAGCAGTTACTGGGTGATGTTGTAAGTCTTGTTTAAAATGGTTTCCAATAGACACACTTCTTTGCTCTGCCTACTCTCTCTTCTGATTGGTCGATAGTTAAAAGCGTATCTAATTCTAAATTCCGCCGGTAGTTGGCAGCAGTTACTGGGTGATGTTGTTATTCTTGTTTAAAATGGTTTCCAATAGACACGCCTCTTTGCTCCGCCTACTCTTTCTTCTGATTATTCGATAGTTAAAAGCGTATCTAGTTCTTAATTCCGTCGGTAGGTGGCAGCAGTTACTGGGTGATGTTGTTATTCTTGTTTAAAATGGTTTCCAATAGACACGCCTCTTTGCTCCGCCTACTCTGTCTTCTGATTGGTCGATAGTTAAAAGCGTATCTAATTCTAAATTCCGTCGGTAGGTGGCAGCAGTTACTGGGTGATGTTATTATACTTGTTTGAAATGGTTTCCAATAGACACACCTGTAAGGGATTTAATCACTATCTTCAATTTCAATTTCTAATGTTGTGTCACTTTCAACATTGTCTAGTTCTTGATCTTATTCTTCGGAAAATATAATATAATATGTAAAATAATAATAACCAGTCCTTGATCTCATTCTTCAGAAAATATAATATAATATGTAAAATAATAATAATTACCTTATTATTATAGTTTCATTCATTAATAATAATTTATTCTGCCAAATAATGCAATTGATGACAATGAACAAACTTAGCAATTTCAAGAAAACGAATGCAACACGTTACATTGTTAAGGAATAGGGCACAAATGGGAGTCACAACCTTCCGACTTTCTACTTTCGCGAATAATGGAATAAACCACTCGACTCTACTTTAGCGCATTCTAGCGGCAGAACTATCATGTCTCAACCTTCATTTTTGATTTTTGAACATGAAAGCTATTATTGTCTGCCAATTAAAATGTTTAATAAAAAATCAAGATTGTGCCAAGTTTATAAACTGTAATTTTTCACTTGTTTGCAAATAACTGAAATTATTCCTGCTTGATTACTACTGATAATACGATGCTTGATTACTACTGATAATACGATACAAAAGTTTATGAGCTTCAAAATCGCTTCATGGTGGTTCGGAACCCACCTAAAGCTGTAGGTCCATTCATATCTCATCATCATCCTTCCATTACCCACGCACAAGCTTAGAGCTTATGTGGGCATCATCCCTAGCAAAAAAAAAACTGCCACCCTTTGCCACCCCTGAATGACGCCTATGCTTCCACTACGTTATACTTCCAATATTATTCTCCTCTTATACTTCCAGACGATAAACTGAGGTAGGTAATAAAGAAGTACATGAATTATTGGACAACAATAAAGATGGAGAAATATTAAGAATTTGATTATTTAGTATTCTTGTCAATATCAATTTCCAAATTCCAAGTTTCAATAATTTATTAATATTGTAATAATATTATAATTTTATGTAAAATAATTTAATTATGTGGACAATGGGGCCACTGGTAAAAATGAAGGAATATTGAGAATTGGTTTATTAGGTATTCTTGTCCATAAAGAGCAAATATCAAACACATTATCCATGAAAAAATAGTTGTTTACGGTAAAAATCGTGTCAGAAGCAAGAAACTCGATCGCAAATATGAGTTCCACCTATAAGATTAAAACTGTCAAGAAAACTCTCATAATCCCGATACCACACCTTATCAGATATAAAAACCGACAAAGCTGGCTCCTAATCCGGCCCGGTGCATATCCCTGGTGACAAATAGCAGCTCTAGTTCCGAATGTTGAAATGTTTGTAAAATGATAGCATCGATCTATTCTGAAAGCTGGTTTCGAATTTTAAGAAACGATTCGTTGCGAAATAACAGTTTCGTAGAAAGATGGAGAGAAGGAGACCACAGCTTGTCTGCTGTTCCTCTATCCAGACTAACAAGTTTATAGAGTGCGTGTGGGTCAGTATATAGACTGTATACAATTACTTATTCCACACTTACTTGCTATGGGTTGAACGAACGGTCAGGTCAAATGGTTGCAATATATAAACAGTGTTGAGATCATGCGAATTACCGTATTCGGTTCACTTGATTTTAGCTAGTTTAGTTGATTATAAGGGAGATTGAAGTTACTTGAAGATTGGCTAGAGATGGAGATGAACAATTTGAATCGAGGAGTCAATCCGTTTTTTAAGTAGAAGAATATTGATCAACGCATCAAAAGCAATTTCTTGTTTCTTAGCATATTGAGTATAGATTCTCAATATGTATATCTAGTTTATTAAAGCAGATTCCAGGTATTGAAGAAAGTCAGCTCTAACGACTTGGTTTGAAAGAATATAATCTAAAAATTGACTTTCATGAGCAAATAGCCTACATGGTATGAGTGAACTGTATAAAAGTAGGTACTATATTTTAATACTGCATAAGTAGAGTATGTCTAGAATTCCCGTTTTTGAAATAAGTTTTAGTTTTGCACTAATTCAATGTTTATGTAGACAGTAGGCTACTACCGGTATTGCAGGATAAATCCAATCATGGATTTAAAATAGTTTCATCTTTATTAATTATTCCAGTAATCATGAATGCATAAACTACCTTATGCAAATTATGCACTGATATTTCGAGATTCTTTTTTTAAAGAAAGTTCCAAAAGAATATTACATCAAATTTGGACTACCAAATTACAAGAAATTAAATCAACCACAATCAATACAGTACAACACTTGTTCAAAAAATAAAAATAAAATTAAAGAAGATCAAAAAATTTTGTAATTTTTCAAAATTTTCAGACTAATGTGACCATGGAGAATGGAATGATCAGACATTGAATGAAACAAACTTACTTGTTCATCTTTGATTTTTAACAAAAAATCAAACTAATTGGAAAAACGACATACTTTAGTAGAATTACATAATTAGTGTTCAAGTAGTTTAATTTCAGTGGAATTTAGGTGAATTTGGTGAAAATTAAACTGTATCAATGCTTTGAAGGTTTCTATCAATTGGCGTTCAATGTATTCAACCAACAACTCTTGTAATACTCATTACTCATTGCTATTTTTCAATGTTTTCCTCATTATTCCCAGAGTGTATCAAATCGATTTCATTGAACAAGTCCTGCAATTATCTTCCAATCTAAATTTATTATAATCATTATCGTAGAATATGAGTGGGTGTAGTCCATTTTATTTCAAAGCTAGCCTAGATTGCAGTAGTAGTGAATAAATATGCAGACCTTCATTATTATTTTATAGAGCAGAAATATAATGCTACCACTCAGCCTCACACTCAACATCTGGTCTTCGAAAAAAGTGAATAAAACAAGACAAAAGCTTGATACAAAAGTTGAAACAACACTTGACACAATTTCAAGCATGCACTAGCTACTAGTCAGTGGATACCAGTCAGTATCTCTATTAATTTAACAGGGAATGCTGAAGTGGAGTGTGCCACTGTTGACCTTAACCTGGTCAAAATCGGATATTTTTGTGATAAACTGCTATAGGTCAGCGCTCCGATTTTTTCCAACTGTCTTTTTACACAATCCTGAACGTTATTCCAGTTTAGTAGAACTCAAGGCCAATTCGGGGGAGGTCGAACAATTGTTACAGAGTCAAATCAGATCAAATCAAAACGACAATTGTACCGCGATACCAGACAGATCAAAGTCGAATCAGATCGAGTCTCGAATCGAATCAGTCTCGAAAAACAAAGGCCGATCTATCGTAACACATACCAGAGCGCCCACACAACCATTGCTCTGTTTTTAAGAGCGCCTACTTTTAATTATACATTCTGGGCTCTCCATGCAACTGTCCATTTGTTTTGGAAAGTTGATTGGAATATAATGGATTCTCAAATTTTAATCGGATGGAATTCGTGATTGGTACACATTAGCACACATCAAATTTGACAATAGATTAGCCAACAATCAATTTGCTTCAAGTTAGGACTGATAATGGGATTGATAAGGTTAGTTGGAAAATTAGGAACAGATATCAATTAACCGTCATGTTGTATTCTGGTTCACTTATTCAATGGAAAAATGAATTAATAATCGCTTTGCTACAAGTTGAGACTGATAATAGGATCGAAGAGGTTGGAAAATTGGGAGAAGAAATAAACTGACCAGCAATGAGTAATATTTTAGTTTACTTATTCAATAGAAAAGTAAATAAATATAGCATTCGTAATATTGAAAGCGATATTGATGTTTTGATATCAGGAAATTCAATTAGAGTATCTAATCAATCAATTAGAGAATCTCAATTCAATTGAGATATCTATTACTCTTTTGCAACTTATTGAACAAAAGTAGTGAGCATGATTAAATTGAATAAGCTTTACAGTTTCCTCTTCCAACCAAACCATAAGTTTGGAATTCTAGTAGCGTTTCCATAATAAAGCGAAATTTGAATAGCGCCTTATACATTTTAGTAGGCAACCTTAACAGCACACATGTTTCAAGATGTTTCCACATCTGAAGGAAGTACATAAACCAATAAAAACAAGAATATAATTATTATCCTGATGGAAGAAAAAGACAGAGATGTTTTTGACTTATCTTTGTCTTTTCCTTTTATTATGGAGAAATACCACAACATTACATCACACACAACAAATTTCTTAAGAATATATCCGTTTGGTTGTGGAGTTCAATATTCTCATCTCTTGGTTCGAAATTGTTTTCCTCTACCTAATACTACTAAGTACTTGTTGCTTTTTTATAAAATAATGCGTTACATTAAAGCATGTGTAAAATATTTCAAAAATCTGAGAGGCTTTCATCAGGATTCCTCCTAACATGGAAGCGTGGGAACGCGTTCATACACTTTTCTTGATTGCAGATTACGCTTCAGGCACTATCCTAAAGTTGTCTCAACAATTCACACCTCCTTCATTTCAAAGGAATTCCACTTTCTTCAACGTATGAAACTAAACAAAAAAGCTTTGATCAAAAAAGATCAAAACAAAAAAGACAAATCAAGACAAAACAAAAGACAGATCAAAACAAAAAAGATGAAATAATGAGGCAATGAAACAGGAACACTTTTCTTAACCAGATCGCTCTTCAGAAACCACCCCCATCCCCCAAACAATTCACACCACGTTTTCCATTTCAACGAAAACAATTACGGGTCTCAACAAAAAACGTTGATCAATTAATGAAACAATGAAATAGAATGTCAATAGCAATAAAATTTTCTCAACCTTCAACTTATCTCAACGTCTCACACCACATCCATTAGAAAACAATTCCAATTTCTTGAGGAAAACAGTTATTGGTAGTTTCAACAAAAACTACTTAGATCAAATAGACAATAAAAGTCAGTAGAAATTGGCATTAATGCGAAAACCTGTTCAGCTACTTGATCTATTTCCATGTTACTTTAATTGTTACTCAGGGTTACAATTCCGTTTGATCGGAACAGCAGCGCATTACATCACTCATAAAACCAAACATTACCATGCGTCATTGAGATGGAACAAAGCACAATAAATCAATCACATCACGCTGCTTACGGTAGCACACGCATTGTCAAGCTTACGAAAATGATACCTCCTGATTTATTTTGTAGGTGCACAGGAACCGCGAGCGAAAACATTAAACTCTCCGACTCAGACCCATAAATGTCAAACCGTTCTTTTCGTCCATTAATTATCTGCGTCACAAAAAGCAATGATATAGTTCATTCAGAATGTAAAGCTGTATTTCTTTCCTCATTAGGCATTGCACTGCCGAATATTCACTTTCAGTGACTGAGCGACTTTAGGGTTTCTCCTCGTGAAGGGGGGAACTATTGTTGGAATCCACTATTGGATAATCAGTTATGGTATTCCGGATGTTAGGGACCTTATCTATTTAAAACAGATCATTATTCTAACAAGTGAATGAGAAGATAGATTTGAAAATATAAAAATTACTTTAATTCATTATAAAATAGGAATATCACACCATCAATTCGAATACAACATAATTCTTAGTTATTACGAGCTGAACAGTATGTGAATAATTAAACAATAAAGCCCTTGAGCATCTTCTTTAAACTAATTTTAACGGAACGATGTATTACATTTAATTTGGTTTGAAATGTAATTATCTTGGCTTTTAAACTGTGGATCTACAAAGTTTCAAATATCGTTGAACTTAGTACAAACTGAGATGATGCATTGAGGCCAAACATCACTCATTCAAACAAGAAAACCTCATATAACAGGGCAGCCGTATTCAAAAAGTTATTCATTGAAGTTCATTGTATCAGACGAATCAGTCGACTACTTGACACCTTGATAGATTGGACTTTCATTTAAAATTAATTATTCAGTGTACTAAGAAAATGCAATTCGAGAGAGTAACACCCATAATCTTCATGTTAGATGCTACTGTAAGTTACTTGAAAACCATCATGAACTTTCTTTATGATCTTTACTGAGACGTTATCATGTCGAACTCTTCATGAATAACTGATTTAAAATACAAATAATAGGATTAGAGGTGCAGTGAGCTTTTCAATCACCCAAATTGTCTCCACTCCACATATTAGTTATCTAACTTTTCGTTGATACAAAATCTCAAGTTGGCAATGAATCACACTGTTGGGTCAACTTATGTAATCGCAACTCACTGAAAGAAAGTAGGCAACTTCCATTTTTAATACAATCCAATCTAAAACGAAATATTCTTGGCATAAGCACTACTGTATTATACGGCAATCCCTCAACATGATTAGTAAATGTGCAATAAGACGGTATTGTTCGTTTGCCCATTGTATTTGTACGACTACAGTCGTTATCTTATAATATTCAGATTCGCCCACTGGCTTTTCATAGCGCATACCCAAATCCTACATATCTCCAGTTGTGTAATAGGTCCGTTATGATTATAACCAAACGAAAATATTCGAGTGCTAATGTATTGCATGATACTCTTGAAGTTCATGAAGTATTATCACCTGCAGAGAACTTTTTCATCACTTCATTTTGACTTGAAAGAGTTTTGCATACAAGCTCTGCATTCTGCAATGCTTACTACTAAGTTGTCAATAATGTAGGCCTACTAACTCATCACAAATCACAACGACTTGTAAATAGAAAATTAAATTATAATTTGAGAAGAATTCAGGATGAAAAATGATCCCGGTTGAGGTCTTTCACACTGTAAACATAATCTATGGCTTGAATGATGTTACATCATTGATGTATTGAATTTACTCACAAGACAGGAGCAGTTCTTTTAGTTTCGTTTGAATAATGTCGATACATTGAAGAATATCTGCCACGACGAGTCTATCGAAAGTGTTGATGTCTGTAAATAATGTGAGTAATGCCGGTTCCTTACATGCGGCATTTGGCAAATACCGAATGCTTACCTTATGGTCATATGATATTCTACTCTATACAAACAAAATAGGGCAATGCACACCAGTCAGTGCCCTATTTTGTTTATATAGAGTGGAATATCATATGACCAAACCTAAACTTTCTATCGAAAGTGTCGATGTCTGTAAATGTGAGTAAGACTGTGATCATTTGAACAAATAATAAGTGAAATAGTCAAGTAGGCTACTTACTACAGTTAAGTAGCAAGGAATGAAACATGAGATAATGAAAAGTTGCATTTTTTACAGCAAACATTCAAAAAGCAAAGCTTCTTTAATTTGTTAACTCGGACACCTATATCTTAAAGCGACCTAATCCTGAGTAAATGAGAAACGAATCCAAATGAGCAGAATATTAACCAGATCAGATATTGAGAGTTTCTAACTTCTCAGTGTAAATAAACATATTAGTTTTCATTTTTATTCCCATTTTTTCATAAGATAGCAGGATATCAAGTTTCCGAGTGACAAACATAATAATTACCTGCGCGAACAAGAAGGCTATTTAGTTTTTGAGTGTCAATATAACTGCAAAAACATTAACTTGTTCAAAAACATTACAACTTGTTCTATTAACATGCTGGACATAACGTTGCAATAAAGAAAATGAAACCAGTGCTCTAACAATAAAATAACTTTTCACACCTCAAATAATGGTCTTACGAACACCTTTCGTCCAAACTCACCCCCAAAGGACAATCAAGCTGCTCCATTATTGTTGGCATTCTAATATTATCAATAACGACTAATCTGCATAATAAAATTAGTAGACATTGATCTAGATTAAAACTTGGTACGGTACCGAAGTGGTTTGTTAGTTATCCAGGAGAACAAAAAAAAAACATAAACGGGTCATTTGAAATCGGCTTAACCCAGCCTATATTGATTGCAGACCAAGATAGGTTCGCATGTTATAGTTGTCCTCTTGAAGTAGCGCACTTTTTTATCCCAGTAGAGTTCACCTTGGCCCCCTTCGCTTGACGCCTACACAAGTCGAATGGGATCTATCGGACATTAATATACATATAGAGGTGCAATAGGTCGCAGGGTGCCCCCTGAATTCCTGCATGCAACCCCGCTAACCTATTAGTAAGACCCATGTCCAATCGCGATCGACACAATACCTACCACCAAGTGCACAGAACAAGTATTAGGTAGAACAGCTGACATCTATAAACCTATCAGACGTTTGGCTGCTTTATTTCAGCAGTTGCCATGCAAAATCATAACCATAAATAGGCCGAGCGACTCTTGACGACAGTTCAACCCCAACAATGCTAAAGAATGTTGAACAGATTTCCATGGTTGTGTATAGCAGGATCCAATTCAACTTGTCAGAAATCAGCTGTCTCAAAGAGCAATATCACTATACTTAGATTATTGAAAAGGTCTTTTAAAAAGTTATTCTTTGAAAGGTCTTTTTAAAAGATCTTTAAAAGAAGACCTTTCAAAGAATAAGACTTTCAAAAGACCTTTTCAATAATCTGCGAGATTCAGCATTTGTAGTTAAGTATTTAATTATTACTTTGAAACAGCTGATTTATGACAAGTTAATTGGCTCCTGCTATAATATCTGTAACTTTTGTGTCAGCGAGTAAGTTACTATATAGGTCTGAACAAAATATTGATTACCTTGCTTTTACAACAAAATGCAAAGTATTTTAATACGGTATGGTGGACAATAATATTTCAATCTTGATAACCAATCTTATATACAAAAATAATTTTGTGTCCGACATTGGAAAGTTCGTGGAGAAGATTGAGAGGACCGATTTCGATGCGGTTTGCGCCAAAAGATAGATAAAAGATCGAAGTTCTGCAGGCTCTAATATTGTTTTTCAAAAATAATAATTTTGAATAGGAGGAGATCTTTGATAAAAACCTCAAATAGTTTCGTGTGGCATTATTTGTTGGCATAAAATGTACAAAGTAATTAAGGTTAATTACTTAAGTAATTGGCCGTAGCATCGACAAACGTTAGCCTCGACACTATGTAATAAGGGCTCTATGCTGTTAACCCACTAACCTGTCGAGACAAACGTTTGTCGATGCTACGGTAGCCACCCGTTTTAGTCTAGGACTTTGATAAATCCCGAGCTCATGAACCGCCCCTAAATGTATTGAGTTTAGTTTGTTAAATTCCCCGTAGATAGAGCTTAGAAAGTTTTTTTCTAAAAGTAGTATACATAGTGACCAGTAATCACTGACCAAGGTGAGATTTCATTGGAACGACTAAGCTGCTGTCAATTGGATTTTTGTCAATCTTAGGCTAGGCGTACACCGGTTAGTCAAGACAAGACAAGACGAGATTAGTCATGTTTAGTCACAGTAATTCAAATAGTTGCTTATGAAGCAGCACACACAGATCCAATGACTAATCGGTGTGTGTTGCTTCATAAGCAACTATGTGAAGTACTGTGACTAAACGTGACTAATCTCGTCTTGTCTTGTCTTGACTAACCGGTGTACGCCTAGCCTAACAGTGGAACACTTCTACTTCATTTGACTGGAATCTTACCATCTTACTTATTAGTTCAGATGTGAATTTTTCTCAACGAGAATCTGACAAGTTTATGAGATTATGAATGAAATCAATAGACTATTATTAAAAACTACTTGAATAAACTATTATGAGATGCTCTTGACTTGAACCCAATAACTTTATACTGTCTATTTATTTAGAAGTGTGACGCACTTGAAAGGCATCCTTCTGTTCTTCAGAGAATTGGGACACCAATAAATTATCAACGTGGGAGTGAGAAAATATTATAGATAGACCGATCTTTCCTAGCGCGCAGCTTGATATCACAGGTTGACTGGCAAGAAACAATACAATAATTCTGCAATCGAGTCTCCTTATATCCAATGATCACGAACAAAGATCATTTATCATGGTGTGTACTATTAGTCAGCACACTGATTCAAACTAAATTCAGTTAGTTCTGATTTTAAAAACTATTGAGTCACCCACATTGGAGTCATCGTGTTCACAATTCTGTTGATTATAATTTCAGGTAACGAAGTAACACTTCCAGTACTCGATTTATTATTTAGAAAGTTAATTAGAAATTGACTATTTTATGAGGTGACTTGTAAATACAGTACTAGGTAGGCCTACTAAAGTTACGGTTCTTCAGCATAAAGCTATATCTAGTATAGCGGGAGATAAGAAATAAGGACTAGCAATAGGATAATAAACTATAAGGACCCCCAACTTTTGTAAAAGTTAAAGGATTCCAATAGACAATTTTTGACAATAGCTATCATTCTTCCAAGCTCTAAATTCATATATCGTACACCAAATTTGGTCATAGTATTCATTATTATATAAATTTCATTACAGAGGATCATAGGTGCCATAGCCCATCTAATACATGGCCGCGGTTTCACGTGAATTACCCCACTGCTCACCGTCCGAAATACACTCAACCAGATAACTCTGTCACTAAGTTCTTGGTTTTGCTTAAAGATTGCCTATCAACTGACTCTGGAGGAAATAACATAATTACCGCGACGGAAGGGATACATTCTAGACTTAAAACATGAACTATAACGAATGTAAGTATAGTTTTGGCAGGTTGAGAAATATTGTAGCAACACCAACTCTCAGTTTTGTAATCAAGAGTTTCCTATACATGAATCTGATCAATTTGAAGAGCTTCTTTTATCACCTTCGAAGTCTTTCACAATGTCTTTTCAAAAAATTACTATTCTCATTATTGTTACATTTGTCAAATATGAATGAAGCATGGACTTTGCAAGTATCTAGAATGCCTAAGTAATATGGTACTTTAGTCTTATATAGCATTTAACTGATTGCATGCGTACCAAAAGTTGAAAACTGTCAAACTGTCATTTCCGGGGGGCCGACGGGTTACGTGAATCCTTCACTGAATTTGGTGGTTGCTACCGGTACAAGTTCATTATTACCTTTCTTCCAAATTGTTTATTATACTCCAAATGTTTTCAAGAATGATACCAGAGAAGACTGTCTTTAATTCCTTGAACTTGATTTTACTGATACCACCGTACACTGAAATTAATTAAATGACATAACTGACTCCAGTGGCTTAATTAAAATCACAAAGTATCGTATGAATTATTTCTATATGCACAAGAGTTTTGTTTGGATAAAAATTCTGTTCGGTCTCACACCTGAATCATTGTAAAATATTGTAATGCTCAAACTATCACTTGCAATAGGAAGTATTACTTTCAACTACTTTCGTTTTTCAGTTCTTGAATGAGGAAAACTCATATACCAGTACTTTTCCTTATCAGATAGAATCCGTGTGCTACATTCAGTCACAGCCTCGACGACTTCTGGTCAGTTTCAATCTTTCTATCTGACTTGAGTGTAACAACATTATCTTTTACAGGATAACTGGATCGTTTTCGGCTGGACAGTTGACACAGATAATGCTGGCAACAGAAACAATTTGGGACTAAGTGCAAGAGGTTTAATTCTTTAAAAAAGACCATCACTGTTTTAAATTTTCACTCCAGACTAAATTGTCCTTGGAAGACAATGTTTAATTTAAACATAAGCATCTTTGAAGAGGAAAACCAATTCAAGTTTATCGACCTCAGTTACGAAGTTTTTATCTTGGGAAATGGTGCAAAAAAAGTCTGCTGACATAACCCTCCTTTTTTCCACGGCACTCCAATTGTTGGAAACATCCCGAAAGAACACACTTTGTCTGTTATTCTGCGATAACATTCTATCCCACACTCACAAGATGGACCAATAATGTCAAAATTGCATGTCGACAAATTTTGGACAAAACGACTCTCCTTGCTCACTTTCTCGACAAACTGTATGCTGAAGTGTTGGCCTGTAAGACGATACCGCGATCGCCGCTATTTACCTCGCCGCTGGACCATAGATAAGCCTGTCGTATTTATAATCTTTGTTCAAACTTTTCAAGACTTATTTGGTGAAATTTCATAGAACAGCTGGATTAACGTGAGTAAACACTTTACAACAATGCATGCCAGCGACATTTTCTAACACGTAATCCTGCTATCTAGCAGTGATCCAATTTAACTTAGGGGAAAACAGCGAAATTGAATGTACGACTTATTTTATGAACGTTCTAAATCAATTACTGATGAAAATTAAAATAATCCAGAAAAGTTTAACAAAGTTTGACAAACTTGTCGACGTGTACGACATTCTCATTTAGAGGGGATGTAGGTACATGTTAGACATTGACATTGATAACAAGCAATTGATAAGAAAACAATTTTTTTCAAATACGACATGTGATACATATTGGAAGCCCTTGTTGATAAAAAATTCTGTTCGGTCCCATATTGTAAAATATAATCTTTTCTATCACTTGCAATAGATATATTTCAACACTTTCGTTTTTGTAAGTTGTAAAATCATAAGAATTATTATATTTGAATCAAAATTGTCAGCCTACTACATATTATTAAGAAGCTCTTATGACCGACAGGTGATTGGACCAACATTACCTTCGAACGTGATACTTCTACCTGGTCCCATAACCTAGACAGTTCGGCTGGTTCAGCGACATTCTGGATTTTGGACCAGAATGAGGTTCTCATGGATTGGTCCACACATGGGAACAGGAAATGAATCGTTGCACACATTGTCGGAAAGTGAAGGAATCGTAAGGAAATTGGACTCAAAATGTCAGTATGGAGTGCTCGTGACATATTGGTCACAGTCTTAATCTAGAAATGTGGGGATAAATGTCGTTGGTACAACATTGTCGGAAACTGACAGTATAGATTGGGGCCAAAACAAGTCGTACTTTGGTCAGTATTGGTCCACCACAGGAATGCGTAATTATCGATATTTTCATCGATTCATTCATACTTATCGATATAATATTGGTATAAAATTGTCAATTCGGTGAGCCGGTCGGTTGTAATTAAGGTGGGTTTTAAAGCGATTTGAATTGTACGATGGTTAAGTGCATGAAATTGTCAGAATTTTGAAAATTTTAAGATTTTCTGGTCTAATGCTTTTTTTCATAGAATGCTGTATTTCAGCTTGAGAATTCTCACCAATTTGTTTCTCACTGAATCAACTGTAACTGATGTATATCATTGATAAGACAGATGACGTGGCCTATACATCAATTACTTGTCTTTGCAATAATCCAATTTTGGATTGCAAAACCCCTGTCTTATCAAGTAATGATATAATTAATTAATTATCCTCCAGTGGATATCCATCAAAATAATGATTTTCTTACATCGATACTGGAGAAAAGAAGTTGATTAAAAATTAGAAAGCTAAATACTGACACCTAAAAGGTCATTGAACCTTGTTTTTCTACTGCTTAAACCTACCTTAATTATGCATCCCCTATGAAAATAGACAAAATATTATGGACTAATCTTCCTTTTCAATTTTTAAAAGCAATATTAATCGAAAACTGACCGTATTAATTTTCAAATTTCAGTGTCAAATGTTTGGAAACATGTAATGTCGGATTGGGGATCTGTGACGTCACACTTACAACCGACCGGCTCATTTTGCCTAAATCGATATTGCGAATTTTATAACGCAGGTTGTGAATGCTGGTATATCGGGAAGTGAAGAATGAGGAAATTGGACCAAAATGTCAGTATGGAGCCGACATATTGGTCCAGTCAGGAATGTGGGACAGAAATGTCGTTGGTGGACCAAATATGTCGGCTCCGTGTATACGATTGACCAATCACTACTCCTTCATTGTCCATTCCAGGAATTTTGTGGGACCAACGACATGTCGTCAGTGAAATGGGACAAATGTCGTTTGGAACTTGAGTCGTAGGTGGACCAGCATCGTCGCTGGGACACTTTTGTACCATCCCTCTACTTTACAATAACTACTGGTCCAATTGATCCTTTTAAAAATTTAAAATTCACTTTCCGAATCAATGTGTACCAGCTTAAGAATATTCTGTACCTTTATTAACATTCATGATTTTCTCAAGTTTCAATCAGGTTAATCCAGAAACATAATGATGTAATTTCTGTCCCAAATATATTTAATACAGGATTATGTCGCCTTAAGAAAAATAATTAATGCTTTCAATCAACATCAATTTTACGAACTCAGCTGCTGATTACATTCTTGCGTTCTTTCAACATAACCTCTTTTCTAGGTTACGGTACGTCTCGTTCTTGTTCGTTGTAAAGTAAACCGAGCACTGTACACAATTTATCTATTTAAATTTTTATTATAAGACAAACATTATGTTTGTCTTGAATACATTATCTCTCATACTCCAAGTTTAAGTTTAAAGATTAATTCACTTTTCACAACCAGTGCTGTCCTATTCGTTTTGATTCCCGGACACGTGCTTTATTTGTTGCGTTGTTTATTGTGAGTGGCTGTTTTGGTTACAAGGAACCACATTCTTAGTATCTGAATAACTAACCAATTCCTATTTTCAATAATGAAAATATCCGTCACTTCTCAATCGCCTCACAAGTCATCTGGGGGAAAACCTTCAAAAATCAAAGGAAAAAAGAATGATAAACTCAGTCCAGAACTCAGGCTAGGTCTCGGTATTGAAAAGTTACTGGAGCAGGGAGTGCGTGTTGATAGGATTGATGATGTTGTTAATAATTCGAATGGTAGAAGCGATAAGGTGCCAATTAAAAAAGGGTTTGCTAGAGCAACAAATAAAAATATTTGTTTGGTCAAAGCCAAGTCGAAACGTCGTCGTCGTCGATTCATAACGATCAATGGGAAAAGGGAGAGAGTATCGAAGTTGAAAAAGAAACAGGCTGAAAAAGAAGATCCTACTGTAACCAACTTTGAATATGAAATGGTAAGTTCTCATATTATGTTTGATATCAGAATTTTTTTATAAATCAGAAATTTATGACGAATTCATTTTAACTAGGCTAGTAATTTGAAGAAACTGGGTTTGACTGTTGATATAGAACTACACTTACTTTTTTTACTTCTTCTTCGGTCCTCCCAACGGTCCTGTGTCCGAGGAGTCATCATCACACCCATAATATTTTATCAAATTTGTTTAGTTTTTTCTCAAGTTGATAATGTGTTCTTTGTAGACCTGCGTTTCTCTCATGTACGTATCTTGAAAGATTTCATGGTATTTCTGTAGTCCCAAAGAGAGAAAAGGGTCAACAAGGAAATTATATTGAGATTTCACTCAGCTTCAAATTTTAATTTCAAGGCTGTTTTATCCTAGTCATGTTAGGTTAGTATATTGATTCAAAATGTCTGCACTACAGCCTCGCATTTGTTTATAATAATTATTCTATTACATTATCTTCATTATTTTAGTAATGTTAGGTTAAAGTTAGGTCAAACTTGGTACTAAGAGTCTGCAACTTGCACTAAAACCCGCATTCTTTTTCAGTTTCATTACATAACTAAAGTCTATTGCAAAAACATAAGTCTACATCTTACTATAAACACTGTACTATATATAGGCTAATTAAATTGTTTTATGTTGATTAATGTGCTGCATTAAGTTATGCATGGGAGTTTAATGTTATGTTAATTATTTTCCAGGTGAAAAATGCTGTAGAAGCTTGTCTAAAGAATTTGGAACAGTTTCAGTCAGACAATCAACTTTTGGATGAAGGTGTACCTCTAAATTTGCACATTAGCTGCATCAGGAAGCCTATAATGTCAAAACGATTCATTCGATTGTAAGTATAACATTATAACTCACTCGAAACTTGACATTTTATTACTTTGTATAATTATTCCTCTCTATAGTCCCGCAAATTGTAATGAGTACTGTATGTATAGATTTTGAAATTGGTTCCACTCTCTGTAAGTTACTTGAAACCTCACATTTTAACAATATAAGCGGGTGTAGTAATTGAAGATAGGCTACAGTATGTAATAATATGTATTCGATATCTACATTCTACATGTTTGTTTAAATTTTTTCACATTTAAGTTGATATTTAAAAACTAACAAAAGTTATTTATTCTCCACAGTCAGCTTCCAAACTCGTATGTCGATGATCTGGCAGATGTTTGTTTAATAGTTCCCGATCAGAAGTCATGGAATAACAAATTAGAAGATCCAGAACTCACCATCAACGAGACTCAAGATTTCTTGAGAGCCAACGATGTCACCTGTGTTAAAAAGGTATGAGCTATTCCTTACAATAGCATGATTCGAATCAAAATTAACAATCTATGTGTATACCATTTTTGCTGGGTTTTATGTAAAAAAATGAATAAATGTAAGTATCGCTTGAAAATTGACATGTTATTACTTTGTATGAATATTCCTCTCTATAGTCCCTATAGATTGGAGATTGGAGTGGTTCGTAGCCGAGGCGGCTAAGGCGTCAGACTGATTAAGCTATCAGCAGTCAGATAAAATCCATTGGGTCAGGGTTCGAGCCTGGTTGACGGAAAGGATTTTAGACAAATACGGCCACTCCCGTCTTTCGGAGGAGACGTTAAGCCGTCGGTCCCGACTGCCTAAAAAGTAGTCGTCATATCTCATCATCACCCCACTCATTACCCACGCACAAGCCTAGAGCTCATGTGGGCATCATCCTCAGAAAAAAAAAATGAATGTGATAGAATTTTGTAGATGGACCTTCGATTACTAGTCAAATGCTAGTCCATTGTAACCCTGTTTTTACGAATAACTCATAACAACGAATTTCTTCTTGGTTCCTTGCGCTACTGTAAAACAATTTCCAAGATGTCTGACTTGAAGACGAATTATTCAATATTATATCGAATTGACATGTAACTTAAATGCCTAGCTGTAATTTTTGTATAAGACTGATAGTAATTGATCGTTTAAGTTAGGTGCTTCTTCAAAAATCATCAACTGATATCGAAGAGAATTCGGGTTTTATATTTTTTGGGGTAATAATCAATGTTTTGAAGTTTAATGTGAATTTAAATTTGTATTTGAACATTTAAATAGCATATAAGCCATGTTTTTTAATACTTGTCTGTTTATAACACCGACTTTCCCAACATTGATCAGACAAACCGTAGATACAATGATAGAAGAATAGGTGCAATCACAGCTAGCCTGTAAATGTTACAATATTTTATTTAAATTTGAACAAATCTCAGCATTGAATGAAACCGCGGCCTTGAAGAAGATTAAAACTAGTGTAAATGAACATTCAAGTAGTTTTTCATAATTCATTTGAAAACATTAATGAATTTCATAATTCTCCTCACAGATAATCACGCTGCAACAGTTGAAAACAGACTACATGATGCACGAAATGAGAAGGAAGCTGTGCAACTCCTATGACTACTTTTTAGTTGACAACCGACTCACTGATGAAATCCACACACATCTTGGGAAACTATTTCAGAAACAAAAAAAGTAAGTAACAGTAATAGTTATTTGAAAATAGAGCTGTAAGTTTTTCAAAAGCAAAATCTTTCGAAGGTGTCTAAAAAAATAGATGAATAATTTATTTCTATGCAGAAAAATCAAATTCAAACTTGAATAACGTTGTCAAAAATAAGCCGTTCCTGGATTCTTGACCAGTTGCACGAAACTTCTATCGAATTTAACACCGTAAAATATCATCGACGCATTATTATTATTAACCTAAGATACGTTCTTTGGTTCTCATTGCATTGGTTCTGTTAGATGACAACATTTTACGGCGGTTCAATTCAATCGAGGTTTGTGCATTTGACCGTTAATTTTCTTGTAGATTTCAAATGGATTGAAGCCATTCCACATAGCAGTGGATGGACGCTAGCCGCGTGGCGTCCATCTATTCATTCACTGTGGTTAAGTAACAAACATTCAAGACCGCTCTCGGATGGGTGACCGACACAAAAAAATGTGCAATTAGGCGAGGTGGAACCTACCCGTAAGGGTCTCCCCACCGATAAAAAGCCATACGATAAAAAAATTCATCCACTGCAAGTGGAATGGCTCATAATATAATTAGCAAGGAAGCCATCTTTAGCTTGCTTATAGCATCCATCCACAGATGTGTGGAATGGCTTTTAGGCTTCAAGGTAAAACATTTTGATCAAAATAATAATAATAAAACTAATCTATTTGATCAATTACCACTAGCCTACTTGTTATTCAAGTAAATTAATGTTCAAGCTACCTTTCCGTTCATATCAAACTAAATGAGGTATTAGAAATAGATTTGGCTTGGTTTTACAAGACTCACTAAATGAAAGAAAGTAAGTATTAACTTTGTTACTGAAAGTAAGAAAGTAACTTTGTATTTAACTTATTATTGATCACTGTAGCCAATGGTAGTTTGTCACTCCTATCAGTTTATATTTTTCAATTTCTGTGCTTTTCTTTCTCCAGCAGTGTTAATGTACGAATTTTCATTCCTATTCAATTTTTTTACAGGGGCCCAGTTCCTATCAAAATGCACAGAGGAAATTTCAAAAATAGACTCGATAAGGCATTAGCCAAATCCGTCATGAAATTGTCTTCCGAACAGGATACATTCGCTTGTCGGGTATGTTTAACAATATTGATATTTTTTCAATGTATTCCGGATTAATCAGATAACTGATCCAGTATTATTTATTTATTTAGCGTATGGCTTTTATAGTGGGGAGACCCGAGTAGGGTTGTTCCACTTCACCAACATAACCAATTATCCCTTGATAGGGACATCAGCATTTAAAAAAAGCATTTTTTGATTTTATAAAGTCCGAAAAATATATAACACTAAAACACAGCACAGAAACACTCATTGATGATCGAAAAATATTGAATTTTGATAAAAATTTAGAGCATGAAACTTTTAACACATCACAATCCAGTAATTCATTGTCAACTTAGTCTTGAAGTTTCTTTTCTCTTTTAGCTTCTCTTTTGTAGTTTTTTGTGAAAAAACTATTACATTATTAATAATGATGATAATTAATAAATCTATTATTAATAATGTACATTATTCATGTATATTACATTTTCCTTTTACATTGTATAAAAATTATTAATTTTCAAATGAAGGATGGGGTTCTCATGTATCAACTTCGTCTACATCGCTTCTGTCAATTGCAACTTGAAAAATTAAGTCATTTATTCATACTAAATAACCATACAATTATCTGTACATTGGCTAAATTTTTTACGTTGAAAATGTGCTGTACGTGAAATTGATTCATAATCTCCTTTTATCCCACAATATGAAAAATAATAAATTTATTAGTTATAGTCATGCTCAATTCAAAATTCCGTGATAGTTTTTCAGTATTAATTTTGTTCGCTAGTTGTTATTGTATGGCCGAGTTCTTAGCATGATTTTAGGTTTTTGTGTGACAGAGCGATCCTTAATTCTTTTTTAAACGATCATAAGACCTTAATAATTAGAAAACTATTCAAATAATATAATTGTAATAAAAGTAGTTGAATAACTAGATGTTCTGTTGATAAACTTGGATTTCATTTCAGATCGGACATACCAAGCAAGACACAGATCAGTTAGTGGAAAATATTGTAGCTGTTGGACAACAGCTAGATACAATTTTCCCGGGAAAGTTTGAAAATGTTCGTTCTGTTTCAATCAAGTCGACAAGGAGTATAGGCTTTCCCATCTATTACTCGACCAGTAAGTAAAATCAAAACAAAATTTATATTTGTATAAGCATTGCTGTAACTCTTTAAGAGATTGCTGTAATTCTTGTAGACCAGAAGGTGTCTCCACCAAAGGTGTATCTCACTCCATCCTTCAATTCAAGGTCTGTTTCATGAAGTTTAGAAGTCTTGCAACACAGAAAAACTTAATATTACAATAGTAAGTTATTATTTCTGTAGTTATTCTACAGAATGTGGTTAGAATAACAAACTTTCAAGCTATTTTACACCCTAAATTTTACATTGTCATTACAAGTCATTTTACAGTGGTTGAATGAAATTGGTTTTTGTGCAATTGGCCGCTAGTTTTAGTAATTATATTTTACACCAAACACTATAATTAGGCTAAAGTTCCATTTGTATAGTAATATTCATTTAAGTTAGAATGCGGATGGCGATAGATAGATAGATAGGTATAGCCTTGATGTTGCTTTTGGCCGTAGAGTCCGATGGCAAAGAAATAATATCTCTCTATCTATCTAATGCAATCTGCCAACTCAAATGAATACTACAATATTCTCTTCTATATAGCTTCGTAGCTAGACGACCAAAAAATGCTCGAGCTAGATTTGAATGTGAATGATAATGAATAAATGTTGAATGTAATTTATAATGAAACATTTAATGTTTGTTAGGACCCGTAAACAATGTACCAAGACCGATTGTGGCTCCTAAGCGCCCCAGACTGTACGAAGTGGCCACTGATGAACTGTCAACTATTGGCAAGCAAGTGCAAGTTCATCCCGATGGAACCGTCACTGTGATCGGTGATCAACATCAGGCGAAGAAGTCCAAGAAGAAACAAAATGCTAAAAAAGCACAAAAATCGCCCGCTAAGAAAAATGAAAAAGAAAGCAAGGAAGATGTAAAACAAGAAGAAGAAGCCGGTAAGGATGATGATGATGAACAAGATAGTGACTTGGAGTTCGAGATTGATAGCAATGATGATGATTTTGATGATAATGTAGAAGAGGAAGTGGACAGTGATAGTAACTCGCCATTCACATTTGAGGTAAGGTTACAAACTCAAATAGAACATATATGTTATAAAATACCATATATTAGTATACCATATTAATTGATTTTATTACATGAATAATATTGAAATACAGTAATATGTCGATAATTTTACATTTTTAAGTTTGATATAATTTAATGAACTTAACTGATGATTGTACCTTACCAATCAAAAACTACGATGTTTACAAGGTACGATATTGTTTATGCTAACTTAGTCATTATATCCAACTAGACTAGTGTTGACTGTCCCAGACAAACACTCTGAATTTTCATGGGACAACATCATTGTCTAGCTTCTAAACTAAAAGCGTGTGCCAGAATATTTACTGAATGTATTCTTACGATTCATGGGATTAGGAATATTCAGCCTGACGATTCCTTGTTGAATAAGGAATGAATTGTTGGATCCTTTCTTGCCTTGAAAATTCTAAAAGAGCATTCTTTCTACAAATTATTGAAACATTAGTCAAGTAGGTATATCACCTTTATCATGGTTTTTCATTGAAAGAATATTTTGTTGGTTACTATCATTTTGTTTAATTTAAAACGTTGATGTGCTAGTTCTTTGTTATGGGGGAAAGTCTGTATTAGTAACTCTGATGTACTGTAATGTATGCTTTATACAGATTATACTGAAATAAATATTATTGTGCTATCTTTTCTGGGAACTAATAATGCAATGTCTGTTCATATAAGAACTTAGTATAAGATAGTTCGTTATTTGGTGTACGCAGGTACAAAATAATGGTGTATATCTAGTTTTGTATAATACATCAAATGAAACCAAAAAAAATTTAGAAATTTTTCAATAACTATCTCAAAAGTGTGTTATTCTTTTATTTCCTTTAATACTAAATTATTGTTTTGACGTAATAATATTTTTCTAGAAAAAGAAGAAGTCGATTGGAAAGAAAGATGCAGATGGTTCAGATGAATCTGGTACTGATGAGAGCGACACTGAAGATGAGGATTTCTCCCGAAAGACAGAAGAAGCTTATCTGCAGTCACTTGGCGGTGATAGCGATAGTGAAGAAGAAGATAATGATGATAATGAAGAAGAAGAGGAGAAAGAAGAAGTGAAGGAAAAACAAGTGAAAGATCAGAAAAAACGAAAGGTAAGTTTCGGAAAGTAGACAATTAGTGGAAGGGAAGGCTGGCCGTAGTCAGGTGGCACAGGCTCTCTATGCTGCTAACCTACTAGCGAGGTTAGCTACCAAGAAAGGTTAAGACCGGTGAGAACCTAGAGAGCTGACTACGGCGAGTTTTCCCTTCGACTAATTGGGTATAGCAGGATTATTTTAAATTGTCAGAAAACAGCTGATTGATGTACGCTCGTTTACTGACGTTAAATCAGCTGTTTTCTGACAATTTAAAATAACCCTGCTGTACATCCCGTGAGTTTCAAAATCTTCCAGTACATAGTTACCTTATGAATGTTCCAATATTGAGATAATGTTATGTAGGCCATAACTTGTATAGAAATTTATAGATGCTGTCTAGCTTGAAGACCACTGCCTGAACCTTTGTGGTGTGATTTATTTTAATATTATCACAGCATCTTCAAGTGCACTTATTCTGTATTGTCATTATTGTAAAATGCGCAAGTAGTTTTTAGTTATAACGAAATTGGTTTTGATAGCATCATTAGACATTCATTTTCAATTATGAAACGAAATTTGAAAAGAAATTTAAAAAACTATATACATTGGGCATCAACCACGTCAATTTTACCATGGTGTTATCTCTGTGGTGTTGAATATCAACAAAAATCTATTTTTTATAGTTTTGCTAATAAAAATAATTTCGTTTTTCAAGTTGTTATTTTAAGAAACATTTGGTTTTACTAGTCAACCATTGCAAATTTCTATCCATGCAAAACTCATGACAATAGGCTACCGGTATAAACTGAAAAGAACAGAATTCCTGCCTAAAACTGTTCAATGTTTCGTGTATTTATTTTCAACAGTATTATGAATGAAATATAGCATTAAAAGTAATGAAGGTTAGGTTTTTACGTGAATTTCGTTAATTTATTTGTTCCAGACAATAGAAAATAAGGATGCTAAAAATGTATCTCCTAAGAAGATCAAACCAAACGCTCCTGCTGAACAACCCAGTTCGTCTAAAGCCAAAGGAAACATTATTGTAAGTTGAAAATTGTTCACACATTAATTCGTTTCTATTATGTTCATCAGCCACGCGTTTCCATAAATTATTTAATTCGATAACTTATTCATTCAAATCAAGTTGATGTCACTGACTGGCCTTAGCTACACTTGTTATTGCATCAAATGCTTATAAAAGTGAATTCAATCTGAACTAAATCACAAGATCAAAATGAAATCAAATGAAAGATCAAAAGATTTTGGTCATAGCCTGAATTTTGACATTTTTCGTGTAAATTTTGGAATAGAAGTTTTGGGTTAATGGCTATTTTCTCTTTCCTTGATAATGTATTATTGATCAAATAAATGAATAAAAATCAATATAGACTTTATGGATAATGATTATTTGCAATTTTTTCTAGCCCGCAACACCAAAACAAAACAATCCTCCAAGCAATAAACAGAAAGCCAAGGCTGTGAAGAGGAAGACGTTTGATACATCACTTGGAGAGGTGAGTGACCAACAATTATTCAGTCAAGAATAGAAAGATGTGAAAGTGCAAAACTTGACTTCTTTCAAAAATAGAAAACATTCAAATATCTAATTTTATATCTGATGTAGCCTATAATACTTGAAAAACTTGAAATGTTTATTACACTGAAGTACAAAAATATTAGAATATTTGTAGTTGAGAAATTTGTAATTGAAGATCATTCTTCAACTACGAGTATGTTGGTTGAAATATTTGATAACTAAAAAGTTCTCATGAATAAACTGAATGAGCGTCTACGTCATTAACAGAAACTTCATCTTTGTACTATAATGATGAATGTTGAAAAAATTACAAATCGAGAACAAAATTATTTCTTTGGTCTAGCCTGTATTCGGTTTAAGGAGGTACGGTGGTTCTCCCGCCGAATATTCTCAATGTTTTGCTGCTGAAGCGTAGTTTTGAACAATCCTCATTCTTGAAAATTTGAAAGCAGAAATTAATAAAATAATTTATAGCAGGATTCTTTTAAATTGTCAGAAACAACTGATTGATGTACGCTCGTTTACTAACGTTAAATCAGATGTTTTCTGACAAGTTAAGTGAATCCTGCTATAGAAGTGGTACGGTCTTGTTGCCCCTCACTCTGCTCACACCGCTGCTATTTTTCTTTTAAAATTAGAGGACAAAGTAACCACTTCAGAAACAGACTATATAGGTGTTTTAAAGTTATAACCTCCATATAAAGTATATTGCAGTTTACAGTACTGTACAAATACTGTACTGTATGTTTCATATTACAGTACAGTACTGTACTGCTACAGAAGGTGGAAGAAAATAGGATATTGATATTATTCAATTGCTATTATATAATAGAAATACTATATTGAAAATAGCAATTGAATAAATGCTATTATTTAATAGCAGTTTAATAATTGTAATACAGTACCCATTTTCCTTCCACCTCCGTACACTTCACTGTCTGAGAATACACAAGAATACATAGAACATTACAGACAGTACTGTACTCTATTATGGGTGGCGAGCGGAAGGGGGTAGATGGCATGTTCAAACATGCTCAAGTGATGGCTAGATAAGAATAAAATACTTTATACAGGGTCTGAACCGTGGGAATATGTTATATAGAGGTTATCTACGTTATGTAGTTTCTTAATTTTTATATACGTTATACAGGGTCAAAATATTACTAAAAACACCAAAAATTCGTTATATAGAGGTTCTAATACGTATTTTGTACGCTACATAGTTAATTTTCTATTAAGGTTTATGGGTTTTCAAGGACCGGAAAAACATACGTTATACTGGGTTATTCGTTATGGTCCGTTATATCGAGGTTGCACTGTATAATAAAATTATGTTTTGCTTTCAAAAACACACTTATCATAATTATAGTGATAATCATTCAAGTTGACGCTTGGCATTAGATAAATAGATTGAGAGATATTATTTCTTTGCCATCGTACTCTACGGTCATCAGCAACGTCAAGAAATAATCTCTCTCTATCTATCTAATGCCAAGCATCAACTTGAATCACTGTAATATACGTTAAAAACATACGTTTGAAAACTAAATGTATTTTAAGCACATGCGATTCTCTAGCATAAAAGTTATTTTCAGTTAACAGTATAAAGATGTTAGATATACTATAGAATCTCGCTTATCCGTTATTCCGTATTATCCGGCTTACTAATCAAAGACAAATTGTTCAAAGTCGAAAGAAAATAAGAACATACAGTTGCATTGCAAATTGAAATCGGACGTTTCATTAAACAATGACTTATATTAACTTGATACAAAATTGTTTGGACTTATATTAATGTTTTTTACATACAAGATTTAATATTACAACGTTTTCAATCAGTTAAACATCTTTTATTGAAATATTCCCTATTATCCTTTATTTTCGATTTATCCGGCTCTCTGCCGGTTTATGACGGATAAGCGAGACTCTACTGTAATATTATTGTGGAGTTTTTCTAATGTTCGTTAGAATAATTATCACAACGTTACCGATTTCTTGCAAAACAACATTATTATAATTTTTATTTAATTTACTTATCACTTCAATGAATTTCTATGACATCTAGATGAATGTGGTTGGTTTTTTTCAGACTTGGTCTATCAAGAAGAAATGTGACGCGCCGGCGGGTGAAAAAGTAGTGGCAAAGAAGAAGAATAGAAGCAAATCAAAACTAAATAAATCGCAAAAGAAAGGAAATATGAAGATGAAGAAGGCTAAGCAGAATAAAGATTAAACTAGAATAGTTATCTCATACAATATTGAACCAACAAGACCCTTGTAGCATGTACGAGAAATTGGATTGATGATTTCTCAAGTTATTTCCAGTTAAAGTATAAAGATTTATAAAGATACAGTTACAGTTAAAGTTACAGTATGAAGATGTTGGATATTATTGTTGAATTTCCACTTACAGTTGAGTTTGTGATTTTATTCTTCATGAAACAAACTTCAGGCTTTGTTCGATTTTATCCCATTTTTCAACTTTTTTCTTAGAGAAACTAAGAATGTTTCTTGAAATATTTACGGTTCTCTTATTCATTAATATCGTATACAGTGGAATTGTGTAATTTTCATTATGAATATTAGAAATTATTTTTGTGTTGGCATTTCATTTTGTAATATTCATAAAAACAAATTTTATTTAAAATTCTGTCCAAGGATGTAATCTGTTGATATATATATTATGTAAACAAGCTTGTCAAAATTATAAGCAAAAATAAATACAGACTGTTCTATAGAAATTTTGTTGTTTTTTATAGGGTTATTATGTATTCTTGTTTCAATTAGTGGAAGAAATATCTTCATATCTGAATCGTATACAGTTCCGATTATCTGTTGACATACCTTACCATGTTAAGCTGTGTTTACATGCAATGATTTGCTGGCGCCAGAGAGCTGGCGTGTGGCGTGCCATAAAAATTCTACATGCATGTGTAAACTGATGCTGGCGTGAAAGTTTAAACATGCATACACTGTAACTTTCACGGTGATGTATCAGTTTACACATGCATTTAGAAATTTCCTGGCGCACCAGCAAATCATAGCATGTAAAAACGCGCCTTTAAGGAGACTGTACTGAGCTCGATCATCAGTTTGGGGCTCAATTGAGTATGACTGATCCTAAAAGATGTAACAATTCCTTTTTTTATAATACAACTGCTTAGTAATTTAGGTTAGAAAAAAGTTGCTCATTAGTCTCAAGACTAGATAGCAATCTATCTTTGAAGGAAAAAAAATAATACAATAATATTTATAGTTCATAATGGTGATGATTAAAGATGTAAGTTCTAAGACCATAATGTTTTTTTAGGGTCGAGCCAATGAAACATAAATCTCAGCAAGAAGAAGAATATTGTAATGAAATAAAAACACAAATGTTGTCTTTTTCTACCTACATGTAAATAGAAAAAGACAATATTTGTGTTTTTATTTCAAACTTTGTCTTGTTGAAAAAATAATTTATATTGATACTGAGCTGACGGAATTTCTGTATCTATCATTTATGTATATTTATAAGTAATAAAGAATTATTTAAATTGAGTTGAATTTGACTCAACATTTTTTAATATTAGGATTATAGGCTACCGGGTAGGCCTATATTATCAAGATCAATCAATCATGAGCCGTTAGGCATACTGTTCAAGACTTTATCTTAATGGATACCCTACTACTACTGCTTGCGTAGGGTAGACTATCATATTCCAATTTTCAAACCCAAAGCTGAAGTCATAGATTAAAGTTATACCTAGAAAATTGTAACCAGTACAGTACCTTGATGCATCAGAGCACTGAACAAATATAGAGTTTATATTCTCAATTTCCTAGGGAATTGAATCACGTTGTCTCTGTCAGCTAATTATTGATTTTCGGTAACGCCATTTATTGAAGCATGAGACATGATATGCCCAAATATTTTGAAAGTGAGAATTAATATTTCAACATAATATATTATGGAAATTAATTTCAAAACTGCGCGCCAAAAATCTGAAGCTTCCTTCGAACACCGCATTTTGTACCGGTCACGTGACCTTGCTAACCCAACCCCAGGGAGCTGACAGCCCCCTGCCAACCCACACATCTGTTTCTACTTTTCATCTCCAAAGTGAAAGTCCAAACAGGAGTGCAGGACATACTGTTTCTAACCTGTTCACTCAAAATCTTTCTTCATTATTTTCTTTATTCTATTAATTTTCTTATTCTTAGCGATTAACATTTGACAATAGGCCTATGCGGTTTCGCTTTCTGTACCTTTCAATGTCTGAAAATAAGATCAGAAAAGCATCCTACTTTCTATCTGGCTGGTCGATGTTTCATCAATAGGTTAATCATCATGGATGCTCAAGTAAGTTCAGTCATAACAATAATAATAAACTCAATTAGGCCTGCCTATTAGTCAGTTATTTGCGTTTTATTAATTTGAAAGTAGGTGAACCGGTAGCCTAGTGAACTGGAACATTCAACTTCTGTCTACCTCTACTTCTGCTTTACCTGGTCTGGTCACAGAATAATTTGAATTTAATCTATTATTATTTTGTGTATTTACACAATAACCTCATTGAAGGTACTCATGCATGCACAGGTCTTGGAATATGTGGGCATCATAAAAGTAAATTTCGAACAGTTTTCTATAGTCACTGTACAGAATAGTTTTCTAATTATTTTCCAACGAAAATTCTCAATTTTCTACTACAGGTTTATTGGTTTGGGTATAGAAATTGTTTAGATCCAATTTCAAATTAGCCACTGAAACCAATAAATTCAGTTAAAATGTTTTTCCTTAAATTTGATTGTGAAATGTCTAAAAAATTAGTCCTGAAACAATTTAGGTTATATGATCCAGTCCTTGATCATTGAAACGGAACTGTTCTTTCATTCATTTCAGAAATATAAAAACTATTCAACTCAGTTGTTTATGAAATAGCTTTAGTTAGGTGAGTGCATACTGCTAGAATTTTTAAGATCAGTTTTGAGGTTAAAGCTGGGTCAAATATGAAAACGACCAGAAATGATGGATGGGTGCATGTACCCAGTCTCTATAGAGCCTTAGTTTTATGGTATCAAATCAGAATTTTTGTTCATTCAATTATTTTTATCCATCAGCCAATCTGGTAAAAGATTATTAAAGTTTGTACAGTAATAGAAGCTGTACTGAATTAAGAAATTCTTACTATTCAGATATGAATTCAATATATTATATGTGCATCAGATTTTTTTTAGTCTTGTATAAAAAATAAATTTATATAAATTGATATCGTATGGGAAAAAACCTATTTTTGATGTCAAAAGCCAGTGACACTAGTTTAATCCGAAATGTCATTTGTTCTCCGTACAATTTATTTCAACACTGATTTGCTTACAGGGAGAAGAGAATGGATGCAAGAGTCAGTCCAGTCCTGTCCAGACTCAAGTTGACAACAGGGATGGTGATAATCCAGACAACTCCAGGCCAATGGCAAAATCACAAGTTCAAGGACAAAGTAGTCAGAGCATGGATACTTCAGGTGGATTGGATCAAAATCAAGACAGCAGTGAAGTTAAATACCAAGTTCAACACAACTCAGATGATCAATGTTCGGACTACAATTGCAAATATCCATTTGAAATGATAGTGATCAAGCCAGAGATAGTGGTTGAAGAAGAACAACATGTGGGAATAGTTGAAGAAGGACCACAAGTGAAAAACGGAAAGATAGAAGAAATTGTAATTAATGATGTGAGCTTCTCTACTGATTCATCAAAAAGGTTCGCAGTTGAACATGTAGTTTCAAATACTGGAGAGAGACCTCACAAATGTGAATTTTGTCATAGAACATTTACTTGGAAATCAGATCTCACTAATCATTTACGTACACATACTGGAGAGAGACCTCACAGCTGTGAATTTTGTATGAAAACATTTATTAAGAAATCTGATCTTACCAAACATTTATTTTCACATACTGGAGAGAGACCTCATAGTTGTGAATTTTGTGATAAAACATTCATTTCGAAATCACATCTCAATGAACATTTAATTACACATTCTGGAGAGAGACCTCATAACTGTGAATTTTGTGATAAATCATTTACTTTGAAATCGAATCTCACTAAACATTTATTTAGACATACTGGAGAGAGACCTCACCACTGTGAATTTTGTGATAAAACATTCACTTCAAAAACACATCTCAATGAACATTTGCGTACACATACTGGAGAGAGACCGTACAGTTGTGAATTTTGTGATAAATCATTCACTTCAAAAACAAATCTCACATCACATTTACATATACATACTGGAGAGAGACCTCACAACTGTGAATTCTGTGATAGAACATTCACATTGAAATCACATCTCACTAAACATTTACATATACATACTGGAGAGAGACCTTACAGCTGTGAATTTTGTGATAAAACATTTGCTTTGAAATCAAATCTCACCTCACATTTACATATACATACTGGAGAGAGACCTCACAACTGTGAATTCTGTGATAAAACATTTGCTATGAAATCAAATCTCACTAAACATTTAATTACACATACTAAAGAGAGACCTCACAACTGCGAATTCTGTGATAAAACATTTGCTTTGAAATCAAATCTCACTAAACATTTAATTACTCATACTGGAGAAAAACCTCACAACTGTGAATTCTGTGATAAAACATTTGCTTTGAAATCAAATCTCACTAAACATTTAATTACACATACTGGAGAGAGACCTCACAGCTGTGAATTTTGTAAGAAAACATATATTCAGAAATCAGATCTTACCAAACATTTACATACACATACTGGAGAGAGACCTCATAGTTGTGAATTTTGTAATAAATCATTCATTCGGAAATCAGATCTTACCAGACATTTACTTACACATACTGGAGAGAGACCTCACAACTGTGAACTTTGTGATAGAACATTCACTTTGAAATCAAATCTTACTAAACATTTACTTACACATACTGGAGACCTCACAACTGTGAATTTTTGTGTGATAGAACATTCACTTTGAAATAAGATCTGAACAGATGACCAGACATGTACTTAGACATACTGGAGAGAGACCTTAAAACTGTAAATTTGTGATAGAACATTCACTTTGAATACAGGTGGAAATTCCAGCAGATTTGAGCTCTTTGTTCATGCATAGACTAAGTTTTTTCAACTCATTAACTTTTGCACCCTATAGATCCTTATCCCAGTGGCGGGTCTCTGACTAAGAGCACTCTAATCTCAAACAAATTTGTTTATTGTATTATCTTGTTAGATTATTGTTACCTGTTATCTAAAGATTTCTGTAATCTTATTCAGGAGTTCCTTATCATAATAATGTTCTGTTATTGTGCTACTCAAATATTTTGAGAAATTTTCAATTAAATTTTGATTACTAAGTATGGTACGAATGAATCTGTAGATCTTTGTTATGAGGATTGAATTTGCTTCATTATTTCATCCTATTGGTAAGTCATGCTTGTAAATAATCAAGATGTTCATTAGGTTGAGTAGGCTCAAAGTTGAGATCAGAAATAGAACTTACAGATTCTGATCAATTTGTTATTGAGATCTTCAATCTTCTAATTTCATGTTTCTTTATTCCGTTAAAATTTTTCTTGTATAGCCTATTCTGTCATTATCATTGCAATAATAAAATATTCCTATTGTAGCCTGTTCATTAATTAGTCACTGAACACCCATAGTCTGTTGGAAATTTTATTAGACCAATACCTACAGTACTTTCTGTACATAGAATATATATTTTTTTGTTTTAGTTGCAAACTCCTGTATTCTGTGTTCTTGCTTCTGAGAGTGAAGCACAGTTGGGACACTTCCATGCAAAGTCCCATGAGTGGTTCATTTAATGCGATCATGCGCTTCACAATGCAGGCATGCGACATCACAATGCCAACAGCACCAAAATTAAAAATTATTATAGAAATAGCTAAACAATTTTTGAAGAAAAGAGTGATGACATAATTATGATATCAAACACATTTTATCATAAATTTGAATCGCATGCCGGCCACCAGGATTACTGGAGCTCTAAAGGACACTTTTTGTATCTTGAGTGACAGGACTGTGTAGTGTGTAGCCTATTTATTCAACTGTGATTGTAGATTGAATAGATGACTCATCTTCAAAATTAATATGACATGTTTTTTCTTATTGATTTTATGCAGTTATGAAATATTATTTATATTATATTATTACACCAATGAGGCTTGAAAAGTGTTTAAAAATAATGCCTAAGATTCTCAGTCAACTAGAAAGAAAATATTTCTTTACTGTAGGCCTATTTTACTTCTTCAACAGATGTACTGGAGCAGTTAAAAGGCAAATCCTTAACAAGAATTATACAATTATTCTTCCTCAACAATATTAAGAATCTGGGCATTTGATGGAGACATTTCTGGCGTTGATTTTTTTGATCGGTGAGGAGGGAATCCTCTCATTGATATTTCAGGATTGATGTGTTCATTTCAGTTCTGTAACTCACTGAAAAATATTCTATTCTCATTCAGTAGATGGAATGGAATAGAAGTGTTTGATAAATAATCCTTTCTCTATTTTGTGGAGAATAAGAGTATTATTGGAGTGGTCCGTAGCCGAGGGCGATAAGCGCCTGTCTGATAAGTGATAATCCAAAGGTTCCAAGATCGAATCAACCCATTCACCACGTTTGATGTGAATGTAGACTAGTGGCGTGCTCAAGTGAGAGACAGAGTGAAAGATCGGAGGGAATTGAAGTTATAACTGATATCTATCTTCTTCTATCTTCTATATCTATATCTATATTAATAAAAGAGAGTTGGTGTCTGTACGCTCGCTTATAACTGGAGAACGGCTGAACCGATTTAGATGATTTTGGATTCGTTTGAATTGTTAAAGCACTGGTTAACATAATATGTATTAAAATATAAGAAAATCCCTTTATAATTAATAAATAATTATTACATTAATGACCTAACCTATCAAACATTTACAGACCAAGTTTTGAATTTGTCGGCTACCGAAGAACGGAAAGATAGTCGTGATTCAAGATCAGAAAATGAGCAGTGTCATCTCAAGTCCCAATAGCCCAGTGGATAGCGATTCGGCCTATCCACGAATTGGATATCCAACGACCAAGAGGTTGGGTGTTCAATTCCCGCTCCGAACCATTTTTTTTTGTACTAGGTTTTCTGCTCTAATTATTTTTTACGCTAGAATCATCAATATTAAGAACTAGGTGTCCCGGTGAACTTCGTATCACCCTCTTCCCCCCCCCCCACAAATGTCCCCCATCTTCTCCCTACAAATGTCCCCCTCTTCATGACACCCCCTAAAAAATGTCATCCCCCAAATGCCCCCCTTTATTCCCTCTCCCAAATGTCAACACCCATAATGCCCCCTTCATCTCACCTCTTACTTTCCCCCTAAATGTCCCCCTTCATGTCACCCCTCCCCACAAAAATGTCACGAAGTAAAAAGAGATTAATTTAATATAATCAATGTATTTTTATTTTATATAATCAATAATTATTTTGTTTTTAATTTATTTTATATATTTTTTCAATTTTATTATTAGAAACAATAAAACATGCATGATACGAACGATAACTCATTTTTATTATTGATGATTCTAGCGTAAAAATAATTAGAGTAGAAAACCTAGAGCAAAAAATTTGACCGTAGCGAGTTCGATCCCGCGACCTCTAGCATCAGACAGAGTTTTTTCCACTGAGCTACCGAGGCACTGAATGAGAGTGCTGTGTTTTCTGATCTTGAATCACGATCATCTTTCGGTAGCCGCTTGGCCGGCAATTTCAAAATATCCGTCTGTAAATGTTTGATAGGTTAGGTCATTAGTTTACTAATTATTTATTAATTATAAAGGGATTTTCTTATATTTTAATATAGCAGGATCCAACTAACTTGTCAGAAGTCAGCTGTTCCAGTAATAATTAAACAGTGATTTCAACACAATAATCACAAGGCTTGAAAGTCTTAAAGACCTTTAAAGTCTTTAAAAGACCTTTTAAAGAAGACCTTTCAAAGAATAACTTTTTAAAGACCTTTTCAATAATCTGCGAGATTCAGCATTTGTTAGAGTTAGAAATGATCAGATCATATGCTCGTCGATCATATGATTTCTGACAAGTTAAATGGATCCTGCTATACATATTATGTTAACCAGTGCTGTAAAAATTCAAACGAATCCAAAATCATCTAAATCGGTTCAGCCGTTCTCGAAGTTATAAGGCGAGCGTACAGACACCAACTCTTTATTAATATAGATGAGTTATCGTTCGTATAATACAGTCATGTTCTATCATTTCAAATATTAAAATTGAAGAACGGAAATAAAATAGAATAAAAAATAAAATAAAATAAAATAAAATAAAATAAAATAAAATAAATAAAATAAAATAAAATAAAAAATAAAATAAAATAAATAAAAATAAAATAAAAAATAAAATAAAAATAAAATAAAAATGAAATAAAAATAAAATAAAAATAGAATAAAATAAAATAAAAAATAAAATAAAATAAAATAAAAATAAAATAAAATAAAATAAAAATAAAATAAAAATAAAATAAAATAAAATGAAAACAAAATAAAAATAAAATGAAAATAAAATAAAAATAAAATAAAAATAAAATAAAAATAAAATAAAATAAAACAAAAATAAAATAAAATAAAATAATGGGATAAAATAAAATAAAAATAAAATAAAAATAAATAAAATAAAAATAAAAAATAAATAAAAATAAAATAAAATAAAATAAAAATAAAATAAAAAATAAATGAAAATAAAATAAAAATAAAATAAAAATAAAATAAAAATAAATGAAAATAAAATAAAATAAAATAAAAATAAAAATAAAATAAAATAAAAATAAAATAAAATAAAAATAAAATAAAATAAAATAAAATAAAAATAAAAAATAAAATAAAATAAAATAAAATAAAATAAAATAAAATAAAATAAAATAAAATAAAATAAAAATAAAATAAAATAAGATAAAAATAAAATAAAAATAAAATAAAAATAAAATAAAATAAAATTAAAATAAAATTGAAATAAAATAAAATAAAATAAAAATGAAATAAAATAAAATAAAATAAAATAAAATTATTTTTAAGAATAAAAGAATAAAGACATTTTTTTTTTTAAGGGATGGCATGAAGGGGGACATTTGGGGGAAGAGTGCGATACGAAGTTCGCCTTGGGACAGCTTGTATATTAATAAAAGAGAGTTGGTGTCTGTACGCTCGCTTATAACTCAAGAACGGCTGAATTTTGATTTAGATGATTTTGGATTAGTTTGGATTGTTACAGCACTGGTTAACATAATATGTATTAAAATATAAGAAAATCCTTTGTAATTAATAAATAATTAGTAAATTAATGACCTAACCTATCAAACATTTCACAGACTTATCAAACTTGCCAATGGCAGCGGCTACGGGAAGATGATCATGTATTTGAGATCGGAAAATCTGCTCGCAGATCCTAGAAAGCTTCCGTAGCGCAGTGCTAGAGCGTCTGCTTTGAAAAACAAGAGGTCCGCGGTTCAATTCCCGCTGCCGGACCGTTTCTTTTGTACTAGGTTTTCTAATCCTAATTATTTTTTACGCTAGAATCATAAATTAAGAATGAGTTATCGTTCGTATCATACATGTTTTATTGTTTCAAATAATAAAATTGAAGAACGGGAAAAAAATAAAAAGTAAATTAATTTTTTTTTTAATTAAAATGAAATAAATAAATGAAAAAAAATAGAAGAAATTTAAAAAAAAATAAATGTACAAAATAGATGAAATTAAAAAAAAAAAATTGGTGGGAAGAGGGGAGTGACATTTGATGGGAAAGAAGGGGTTGTCATGAAGAGGGATATGTGGGAGTGACATTTGGGGGGGGGGGAATGAACGGGGGACATTTGGGGGATGACATTTTTTGAGGGGGGCATGAAGGGGGGACATTTGGGGGTGGGGGGAAGAGTGCGATACGAAGTTCGCCGGGACAGCTTGTACAGTATAAAATGTAATGTTGAGTGTAAATAGTTGAAATAAAGAAAATATTAGATGTAAGTAATATGGTGTTATAATTCAATTAAATATTATTAGTGTGAAATAGTTTATGTATTTGAAATAATCATGCGATATTGATTGTTGCAAATAGCAGGAAGTTCAAACATCATAAAAGAGTCTAGAAAGAAGATAACGAAAATGCTATAAAAATACTTCAATCTGATTAATACATTAATTGAAATACCTTGAAACCACTAAATAATAGGTGGTACATATTGATGATACCTTAATGATTCAATTGAATTCTATCTCAAAATCGTGCTTTGTTCCTATCTTACAATGGTAAAATCCCTTCCGATTGTTCACTCTGCCTCTCACTTGAGCGCGCCACTATAGTCGTGCTCACCCTAACATAGTCGATGACTACGTTATCGATGTCGATACGTCGATACACAACACAAACACAAAGGCGGCAGCGGCTTGAATGTGACTAAACATTTTTGAACTCACTTCACTTTAGTTTTGTTTTGGAAAATTATGGACATGGAGGACTTGAAAGCAATGTTTGATGAAGCATACGAAGGGAAATTCGAAGCAATCAAATCCAGAATTGCGAAAGACAAGGATTTAGTGATTGTTCAAGATGCAGTAAGTTGCTGACTAACCCCAAATTACAAAGCCTCTACCGGCATTTCTATACTTCATTGTAATGATTATTTTTTTGTAAGAACTTGAATTTGAAAAATTTTGTTATTGTTCCGAATTCCAATTTTTGAAAAATCAAGTTTGGTGTGTTAATAAATAAGTTCAACTTTGCAATTTAAACACTTGTTCAGTTTTGTTTTGAATTTTTGTTGCTATGTCATGCAATTTTGTTATTCTTTTTGATATATCCAAATTCACATTTATTCCTTAATATATTGAGAATCTTTTTGTTTATATTACAGAATGAGTTTGGGAAGTTTATTCTCATCACTAAAAATATTGATTGTTTTTCAATTGGTGATCCTAAAAATAGGATAACAAAAGTGAGGTTATGTTTTTCAAACAGCGTCTATGCATTCAAATCAAATTACTACAGTCTTCCAGCAATAAACTTCTTGCAATTTTTGGGAATTGAAAACTAATTTCTAATTGCATATATTAATATTCGGAATGTGATCTAAAATTGGTTTCAAAACTTAAATAAACACAAGTTATATTTACTAATTTATTAAGTTAGGTACCGGTACTAATTTACTTTTGTGGACCTAATTTTATAAATACTAAATCCTAATTTTTTCCGCCCTTATTGCTTGAATTATGCACCTAAATTTGAAAAAAAATATTTTGCTAAAAGCTTACTATTTTGATCTATTATTAATTGTTCCAGAACCATCGGACTATGCTACATTGGGCGTCATTGGGAGGGCATTTCGATATTGTTAAATTTCTTGTTGATCATAACTCTCCTATTGATGCAGTTGATGATGTAAGTTGCTATATTTTATGGATTCGTATTTTACTAATACTATTCATTAATATTCATCCAATTTATTCAGTTGAAACATAGAGTAAATTTAAAAAACCATCATTTCATCATGATGGTCTCATTTTATTCACTACCTTGACAATAAATTAATGAATTATTATAAGACTCATGGCTTCATGCGCATAATTGCTAGCTACTACTCTTGAATTAGCTTGTAACTTGAACTGAAATAAATATTTAGCAATGTAGCTTCATGCTTACCTTTCCTTCCCTCCAGCAATTCATTGATTGTTGGAGCTCAAGCTGATGATCATTCTAAGCCCTATACCATAGAAAATATAACACCTTCATTTGATCCTGTGTATCATATTTGTCCATCTGATACCTAATAAAAAAACAAATAGAAATTCATGAATAAATTTTATGTAGAAAATATTACGATGGAATCCAGAACATATATTGTTGATAAATTGAAACGTTCACTGCGAAGAAAAACATATCAATACAATAAAATCTATTATATTAGAAAACCTTTTGGTGCATTCCTTTGTACTGTGCTTCCATCAATGCGAGATTTGATGTGGAATCTAGACGAAACTCAGACTGATACAAGTATGTTGCAATGATACTGTATTCCCAAACGATACAGTACTGAGCAAGCAAGCAGCGCTTTGCGCTGCACGGGGTAAACTCTGAATTTATTAATTTATAGCAGGATCCTTCTAACTTGTCAGAAACATATGTTTTACTCGGCCATCAATACAATACTTGACCTACAAAATGCTGAATCTCGCAGATTATTGAAAAGGTCTTTTAAAAAGTTATTCTTTGAAAGGTCTTCTTTAAAAAGGTCTTTTAGAGACTTTAAAGGTCTTTGAGACTTTTACCCTTTTGATTATTGTGTCAAAATCACTGTTTCATTATTACCGAATCAGCTGATTTCTGACAAGTTAGAAGGATCCTGCTATACTTTGGATGTAAGTTCTGCATTGCCCATTAACTTTTTGTCATTGTGAAATATAACTTGTGTTGAATGTTTTATATTAATTTATTCAATTTTTAATGTTTTGAAATGGGTTTTCAGGTATCTATGACTCCTTTGATTCTGGCTGCAACAGCTGGCCGTACTGATGTGGTGAGGTATTTACTAGCGCAGGGCGCTCATGTTAATGCCAAGAACGACCAAGGCCACTCTCCTTTGCAACGAGCTTGCTCTAAAGGATGGAAAGAGGTGAGAACTATCAAATTAAAAATATTGTGATAGCTCACCAGTCTCGTAGCACACAGTCATTCTAAAAAATTATTCAAAAAATAATGATTGAAAGTAACCTAGATAGGCCTACAGAGACTGTATGATAACAGTGTGGCCATTTGTGTGAAGCACTCCATAACAGTGTGCGGAGATAATTTTTTTGGGCCGCCGCCACACTTTTGCCGAATTTTTGAATTTGATATGAGATTACAGGTAAACTCATTTTTCAAACTTGAAGAGAAATAATACAGAAAATAACATTAAAAATTGTCTCTCAACTCTTGGTATTGTGTTAAAAGCTTAAAATGATGTTAACTAACACTGGCAAAGGCAAATTGTATGTAAGAAGGGAATTACTCAACATCTATTATATTTAAAAACTTTTGGCGCATTCCTTTCTACTGTCTTCCACCATTGCGAGATTTGGTGTGAAATCTAGAGGAAACTCACACTGATACTTATGAATTAACTTTGATATTTTTGAATTAAATTCATTTGTATCTTGTGTTGTACGTCATAATCAGGTATGTCTAGTAGATTTTCAACTTTTAAGATCTTGTGGATAATGAGATGAATCATGATACAAAAATTCCAGAACTAAATCGTGAATCTGACCAAGAATTGAAAATCGGTCAAGTAATAGTTTTTTTTGTTCAATAACATCTATAAATATAACTTATTGTTTTTCTCTTGCTTATGTTTATGTTATTGTTTTTCAATCAAGTTGTACAATTTTTTCATTTGATGAATAAATGATTATTTCATTAATAGAAAACTTTATGAAGCTCGATGACAAATGATGATATAGAACAGGCCTATATTAAATAGATGATTCATTGAACTAATTTATTATGTTATTTCTACAGATCGTTGAGTTGCTCCTGAAGAACGATGCCGATGTTAACATTGCGGACATAAGAGGAGCTCGTCCACTGCATAGGGCGGCCACGCTAGGATTAATGCCTATTGTCGACATTCTACTGAGAACGAAGGGCATTGAAGTGAATGTAACTGACATCTATGGCAACACACCTTTGTAAGTAGTCTTTCAAACAATTATTTCTTTTTGACAAATACCTGACTAGTCACAATAGTTGCGATGAAGTTTTTCCAAATAATGTTTAATGAACATGTTCGTTAATACTGTATTCTATGATAAATTTTGAGTGTGAATAAATGCAAGTGAGTTTTCCAATACGTAAGCTATTAACCACACTAACTTTTGAAAGCAATCCTCAATCTATAATTTTTATAATTACAGTAGAGTCTCGGTTATCCGACCTTCCGAGTTATCCGACCTACCGGGGCAATTTATTTCAGGTTTAGTTTCATTGTCACTGCATTGTACATTATTTTTCTGCTGTAAAACATGTGTTATTATGTACTTTGCAGTAAGTGATTTTTTACGTTTCAGTACGCTGAATGTATTTAAAAAAATTATTATGTGTAAAAAAATTACTTCAACACATTTTTAACGTCGTTTTTACCAATTTCCGAGTTATCCGAACTTTTCGCTTATCCGACCTTGCCGCGGCCGGTTAACCGAGACTCTACTGTACATTCAATATTGTTCGAGAATAAAAAATAAATAATTATCTTACTTCTCAATAAACAATACAAACAATTTGGCATCATACAGAAATAAATCATCGTGATATATTTTGATGAAGTATACTCCCCATTAAACTTTTCATGATTTTAGCCTACTTGATAATCTAATAATTTTAATTATCTTGATAGTGATAATTGTAATGATTATACTTGACACTTTCATCATTTTCGTTAATGCAAGTAGAGGACTTGAAAAGCTTGCGTTTAGAATAATTATACAATTGTACTTTTCACAATTATTTTCTTGAATTGATAATGGCTTCTGATTGAGATTTACTAAATTTTTTACGTAATTACTTACTTTAAACAACACGATATTGGCTAAATTTAAAATGTGTAAATAACAGGGATTATTTCTATTGTATTGCTGCTAGAAGGCTGGAATCCTTCCATTACCATCATAACAATCCATTCCTATTCTGTGTTAATATCTATCAATTCTAAACTAATTCAGTGTTTTGGTAAGAAATTAAACTATACATTTTTCTTCCATTAAGGTCCGCTTTCCCCAACGATGCTTAAGCAACAGCTGAAGCTCAATATTGACTTTTCCTATTCTCCGAATGAGGCTTAAGCTAGATGTATAGCTTAAACAGCGTTGGGGAAAGTGGGCCTAAATGTCATGTGTTCATTACTGAATAATTGAATTATTCTAATTTATTTGCAGACACCTGAGCTGCGAAGAAGGCAGAACGGAAGTGGCTCTGTTATTGGTGAAGCACGGTGCAAATGTAGAATACATGAACAAGGAGCGTAATACACCTCTTGATCTAGCTGATAAGGCTCTAAAAGATGAAATCAAGAAATTGAAAGAGAGAGGAGCGTAATGAAATTATGTTGTCATTGTTAAAACGAGACTGTTGTGATGCTTTTTGTATATTGAATTGTTCAACAATAAATAACCATTTTTCTTAGCACGTCTTCACTCTTCATTTACATTCCATTTTACGATACTTTTCCATTAGAAATTTGTTTAATCAATGGTATTTGCAGTAGATATGATGGGTTGAAGTATCAATATATTATTAGAACACAAAATGAAATGGAATAAATAGAAACAGACTACGAAGAGAACAGGAAATTATCGTTTGACAAACTAATTCAATTGAATAAAACGTTGAATGTAAACGAACATTAGTGATATGAAATTTTATAATAATATATTCTAGAAAATTAAATAGATCTGGTTCTCTCTCCAGTTACTTTAAAATATTCTAATTCATCACATTGTAAGACCTTACTAACTTAGTGTGATGAATTTGTAAATTTAATATTTTCAATTTGAGAGAATGCAATACAAATCTCAAGTACACGCTCGAATATAAATCACAAAATTCATTCTCAATAAATGAGGTACATTCACTTTTGATAGTGAATATTAGTGAATATGTTTACTAGTTGAAGCTTTTGATATAGAAATCTATGTATTATGAATAATATTCTAGACCAATCACAAGACCAATCACAAGAAATGGATCAATCAAGAGAAGTTGAACTTATTGAATTTCACACATTACAAAGATAAGATTTCTTTAATAGAAGTTTAAAAAACAATCATTTCAGAACTACTTGGAGCTTCATCCACGGCAATATTTGTGTTGTAGTTGATTCGACAATAAATTCAGAGTTTTTTCAGTCGGAATTTTAGAGTTCCTAAAACTCATTTTCTAGAAAGAAAAAAGACTGAATAAATATTATTCTTGAAACAGTGACAGATTCTAAATCATCATTTTATGCCTTATCAATGAACCTATAAACAGGTAGATATAATATAATTCCTAAATGTTCTTATTCCATTACACTCAAGGTAAGCCCTTAACAAAAGAATATTAAACAAAAATAAAGTCATATATTGAAAAAATCTGATATCAGGAACAATGTGCATGCGGCACACCTTTCGGTACTTATGGTAATTTTGTTCATCAATTTTTTACAGTGAAGCAACATTGAAAACTCAATACATTAAAATTATGATTGAACCGAGGTCAAGTAATTATTTTATATTTTTTATCCTTTACTTACCATAATCAAATACAGTACATCTCCAACCAGCAACCACCACTCACTGTGATGTTGAGAGGCACTTGACAGGTTGACACATGCTCAAAGAAGCATGGTGTCTATTGCAAGCAGCTGATTGTAGGGTCAGCTGATACCGTAATGACTTGCTGTTGCGTTTTTGCCGAAAAACTTTTCTAAGAAGTAGGGTTATGTTTTCAAGATACTCAACTGTTAAGTACAATCAATTACTGTATTTTAAATTAATGAGTGTTCATTACTTAAAATGATAGTGAAGATTGTTATAGTGAAATATAGATTATAAATAATGGAGATGTAGCCTAGTTATCGATTGTTAGTGTATAGTTTATTCATGATAAGATACAATATTGTATTTAGTTTACATTTTATGTTGAATGAAAAGGCCTGATTGTTGTTATTCTTTTGGATCAATTGTTCCTTTTTAATAGATAGAATTTATAACATTTTGAACGTAATAAGTCGAAAATCAATAAATAACTTGAGTCATGGACGGCGAATAAAAACGTTCTTTGATCGGAAAACTTGCATAGTCACGGTGTGTTTCCCATTTTCATGAGAATTAGGTACTTTATTCTAGTGTTTCTATAACAATGAATACTATTTCGAGCTTACTAGAAAGTTGCAGTGGTCGTGATCAAATTTTAAGGCTAATTTATTATGGAACTTTATGTGTATCAGACACAAAATTTTGTCACCGCTTTCTAGGAAGTAAACTGACAGTCTTCTGTAATCAAATCAGTGAGTGTAGAACGTTTCTTCGTTTATTCGACGACATTCCCATGCTGAATTACACATTGTCTTATGGATTAGGAGATGAGGTAAGTCAGAATAAGTCTAGTTTTGCTCTTATACTACGCTCAATAATATTATAGTCAAATGCATATCCTCAGTGATTATGACTGCTTCCCTGAGGGCATGGTCACATACGTGTGGGGTTTAATTTACTTCACTTCACTCCAATGCCTCCTCCAACAGTAGAGTTGACCTGGCAATTGCAGTTTGAGGGTCCTCATCCTGGGCTATCAGGGTGGTGTCATCCGCAAACAGTAGGGCACTTCCATCCATATTGAGGTCATTGATATAAATGAGGAAGAGCAGAGGACCAAGAATTGATCCCTGCGGCAAAATTAAAAATTTAATTTCATTTTCTGTAGCAAATTACGCCAGTACTCTTCAGTAAGATTGAACTTATCATCAAGATAATACGTCAATCTCTTAATTTCTAGTTACTAAATTGTAAAACTGTGTCATCTATGATGAATATTGTTAAGTCAGGTACAATATTTTTATGTTACAGGAAGAAGACATTCTGATGAGCTTATGTGGTGTGGCTGTGAATATCTGTGATCAACTTTACTACCCTTTCGAACATGTAGCTTGGGCTGCTGATAAAAGACTCTTATCAATTAAAAGTGATCGATGGTGGACTATAAGTACAGTATGCTGGGCCTTCTCAGTGTATTTCAGTTTTTGCAAGTTAGTAACTTAGCTCTGTTTTTTTATTGAAAGATACATCATCTTGATAGTATATTCCAATTAAAAGTTAAAGAACTATAGGAATTTATAAGAAACTATTTAAAGAATAAATATATTTTCAAGTAAACCAACTACTATAAATAATACGATAATTTCTAAGACCCTGAAAATTATGCATTGGTCTACACTCTACAGTATGCTTTATACTGAAGTACTACTTTAGTAGTAAGTAGTTGTCACATTTTTCAACAATTCAAAAATTAAATGCTGTATTTCTTGTGTCAAAATGATCACGAACCATTCTAGAGCAAACTATTCTAAGTTATTCTTTTTTTCGAGTACTTATAATAGCATATTCCATCAAAGCGAGAGACAAAAGTTTAAAGAGAAGCTTTGTACTTCTCACTATCTAGCACTCTCTTGATAAGTACCTATCGACCCAATTTTGCTACCTCTTTTCATTGAACTTGATTATGTACTTTAGACCAAATACATTTTTGTTTCTATTGAAATATTCCTTCTATAATTATTTTTTTATCAATGTTTTTATTGCAGGTGCCTCAGATACTTCAGTATTTTGGAAAGGAGAAAAGAAAACAAAAGATTATCAGATGAAAATGATAGGTAAGACATTGATATTCACAAAAAAATCTTAAACCCTCTCAATTTTTCTTGTTCTTGTCAGTTTAAAATTACTCTTCGATCAACTGTATACAAAGTAGCTTACTGTACATTTTCTACCTCATGGAAATTTATTCTAACAAAAAATATATTTCATGTTATTTCACTAATGCTATGATAAGTTAATAATTGAATAGTTTATTTACTAACTATAAAAATACATGATTTCGTTTTTTCTTTAAATTACATATTATATGGTAGATATTGGCTTTGTATATATTACATATGGCTATTTATAAACTGATTTATTTGTAATGTACGCTGATCAACTGTTTACAAACCAGCTGTTCTGACAACCTGGAAATTGCATGGAAATGAGCTGTTCAAAACTTTAATTTTATTTGTTTATACAGGAATCATAGTTTGAAGTTCCAAGTTTGAAAATGGTTGACCTTTGCTGAACATAGGTAATTAATAAATTCTCGATTTTCACAGACTGGAGCTGAAGGAAATCGCCAAACTACAGTTCAATGAGCTCTTGACGATGGCTCAGTGCCTGGCCAATCTTGTTCACGCGATTCATTGGTTGCCTAGTGGAGTGCTGTGGGCTGGGCGACTCAAGGAATGGCAGATTGGTATCCTCGGAACATTAGCCACTGTTCTAAGTTTATATCAGACTATTTTCAAGATATGATGCTCATCTATAGTGCTTTTCATCCTTAAAGACAACTGGCCAGCTTGGTGCGTTATCCAATTGGAATGCCCGGCAATGTTGTCATATTGTGTGCTGTTCAATCAGCTTTACACGCATGCGTATTAAACCGAAATTTCAGTCTGATATCACGACTCGGTGTGTTAACTAGGATGATTTACAAGTAGAGCAGATGATCTGGAATTAAACATTTGTTCATCAATATTATAGAAGTGAGCGTTTTGGCAACGTTGCAGGCGTGTGATTGGCTAGCTCGGAAAGTTGTGGGGTACTGTTTCTGTACTCAGATGTCTTCAAGGATGAAAAGCACTAAATGAGCTATTTCTCAATGATATCAAAATATCGAATAGATGATATTATCTTGTAACATAAGGGAGGTGGTATTCCTAGCTCAATATCTATAATTTATTTTGGAAAGGAAATGTTACTTGAGTATCTATGTAAATTGAAGGGGATTGGTTCATAGCTAAGAATATTGAAAACTTATGTCCACACTTGGTCGATTTTTGTGTACTGCACAGCATGCTGCATATGCTTAAGCATTATGTTACCAAAGCTTAATTAAGCCAGCATGCTGTGCAGCACCCAAAATCGACAAAATGTAGGAATTCGGAGCTGTAAATTCGGTTAGGTATTTGTCCGAATTCGATTCTTTGGACGGCCGTACTTGCCTTAAATATAATAAGCAATTATTCTAAGCAATAAGTCTAATTTTAGCTCAAATCTTGGTGATAAACCTATACTTGCTCAAGTAAGCCTAGGTGGGGTTGGTTACAATCTGTAGTAACTTGATTACATATTATATTATATTGTAATAATACGAATATTAATATTGTGCAATCGTTTGATCAAACGAAATCCGTTTTTTGTGCTGTACGAACACAATTTTGGTGGTGATAAATGTTAGCGTATTCATATATATATTATGTATTGTTGCTTTATTAAATGTTTCTAAAATTTCTTTTTGTTTTTTACATCACCCACAGTAAACTTCTGATCAAGAGACAAGATTGCAAATAATCTATCATTGATTTTCCTGAAGCCTGTTTAATAGAATTTCAGTCCTATAAAACAGAAAAAGGCGGACATACAAAGTCCTTTGGTGCATACATGTTTTTCCTGTATCACAGGACTTGTAAATGTTATGAAACAGACCTCTGTTTTGAACTTAGGATGGCCGAGGACTTCAATCAACACACGTATTAAAAATTGAAAATTATATTCGTATAAAAATTACATGAACATTGAAGTAAATCATCAATACATTATTAAATTACATTATGCAGGTAACATGGTCAAGGAATGGATTGAATTTTTTTTATTAAAACATACATCAACATAAATTATAATTACCATGAAACAACTAGGATATTAGCATGCATTTCACATGAATTATTTCAAATAGTATGGCTCCCAACCACTAGGAAATTGAGCTGTGTAAGATAAAGGCTTGCTTTCAATCATTAATCACAGGGAACATTAATTGGCAAAAGTTACACACTTAGTTCTAAATAAGTACAGTACAGTATCAACAACCCAGAAAATTGGCATGCTCTTTATTTCTGTAATAATTTACTACTTCCCAATTGAAGATAATTATTATTGTGTTTTCCTTGATATTGTATTCTTGTGACTAAATAAATGAATATTGAATAAATGCTTCTAATGTGTAGTTTCATCATAATTATTACAATCAGGAGATTGATTGGAATAGTGAAGTTCACGTGGAGACAAATCAATCTGAACTTTCTATAGAAAATTATAGAGGGTCGATTATTGTCTCTCATGTTTTTATTGTTTGACGCCAAAAATTTCACTGATAGGATTAAAAATTGATTAAACACTTTCATATATATTATAACTTATTAACTCTTTATTTGTGTTATTTGATAGCTTTCTATTTGGCTCATTTCCATTAAATATAATTCAGCATTTGAAAATGTGAAGTAACGTTTTACGTTTTTCACTTCTACAGAGAATAAAGTTTTTAAACACAAAACGTTATTTTATACAAAAGATATGTTTTATCAGGTGCGGTATACCTATAAATATTGCTATCATATCTTCTTATATTATACTTGACAATCGAAATGATTTTTGAAAGAGAAGGTAATGTTTTTAGATTGACATTGTTATACAATGTTTTTAATGGACATATTGGTTGTACTTTAATAGTTGGGAGCCATTTTGTTTATTAAATTGATAAGATCAATAAAAAATTTACTCATCTGGGTAAGAATAAATGCTTGAATGGAATGAAAAATTTAATGCAAAAAGCTATTTCAGAAAATATTCAATAATTTTGCAATAGTGACGTTATTGTGCAGTAAATTCTAAATAATAGTTTTCATAAGACGAATTATTGTAAATATTATTATTAATATTCTATCAATAGTAGCAATTCAAGCCTAGAAGGCTTACTAGAGACCTTTCTTTGGAAGACTAACGGTGAAATAACTTATTTTTCAACTGAAATTCAATATTAAATAAATTATTTCCAAGTATATCCAGTATTGCTTATTATTTTAATGATTTTACAAAAATTGCTTTTTACTGGAATGAGTGAGTGTGCCCCAGTTGCTAACTTGATCTTTCTCATTTAGTTATTAAAATTCTATTTAACTAATAAATTTCATGATCTAGAGATAGATTGACTCAAAATTCCAATTCTTCAACCATAAAAATACCGATCTAAAATGTAAAATCGTAATACACTTTCAATATTAATGTCATTCTACAAATTTATTGTGATTTCTTACAGAAACACAATAGTTGGGACCTGTTTCATAAAAATTTAGAAGTCCTGTAATACAGGAAAATGGCGGACACAGCCTAGACATGAATAGCATACGTGTAGTGTGTGTGTGTGTGTCTTTTCCCTGTTTTACAGGACTTCTAAATTGAATATAACAGACCAGGTTAAGAGAGTATAAAAATAATCGTAGAACCTTTTCAAGATCTCATTTAATTTAATAGCTATTCAATAATTTATATTGAATACGTAATTACATTACGTATTAAATATAAATAATATTGCATTATAGGCAAGTTTCAAGTTGAAGGCCTTTTCAATGTGAATGTAAAATTACGTTAAATACATTGGGTTGCAACAACCGGGATCAATTGATCCCATCTGGTTAGCATTTGTACTGATCCTGGATCAAAATTGATCTTGCTTGGTGCAACCCAACATTAGTAATTTTTTGTTTCAAACGTTTTATTCCATCGTTAAGTGCAGGTACAATATTCCTAATCTTTAGTAAGAAATTTGAAACATGGACTTTGAATAAAGATTAACCTACAATATTATCGTAATAATTATTATGCAATCTATGCATATCGTCTATGCAACTATATGCAAATATTTTTACCCAGAAAATTTGAAAACTATACTAGTTTGAAGCGACTTGTGCGTTAATCAAAGTAATAAGAGTGCATAATTAACCATAAAAATTCAGAACTCTTACAGAATTTTATGTCAATTGCTTCAATATTTATATATTTAATAATTCTTTAAAATTTAATACCCTCAATTCGAAATAAAAGCTAAAAACCAGTTGACAGAAAAGTGCTATTGCAACCACGAATAATGCTCAATCTTGTGAGAACTATATCAGAGTTCACAAAAATGAATAAAACCAATCACAATTAAATAAAATTACACTGGCATTCGATTTGTGGCACAAACGTGGAAAAAATCAAATCATAGGTACTCTTAACCCAATATTTTTTATTGTGAGTATTCATTACTTATTATTTTGGTCAATTCTGTGAGCTCTTATCAGTTTGGATACTTTATTAGATTCTTGACATTAAGAAACAATACCATTAAGTAGAAATCACTATTAAATTTATATTACCTATAAATATAATGTTTTGTCTTTGAGAACTGAATAATTCTTAGATAAAATTTTCAAAATAAATATAACTCATCATATAACACGCCTTTTTTTAAAGCAATGCACAACCAATATTTAAACTGAAAAATTAACACTAAATTAATAATCATTTACAACATTCGTGTTCATAAATGCACAAAACAAAATCATATTTTATGTAATGTACAGAATTTAAATATATAATCTCAATCTAAAAACTATAAAATAAGAAAAAATGCAACTGCTTTCATTTCAAATGTGTTTGCCATGCTATGGCTTGTTAATGATGAATCACAACCAAATAATATCATTTTGAGTTGAATACAACCTAAAATTTGATGAAAAAAAAATAGTTTTATGTCTACTATATAAATCACTACGGTACCTAAAAATATCGCTGAAATTTAAACTACATTACACGGAGAAATATAACCTAGCTTGGTGATGAGAGTGTGCAGAGATCTCAAAAATAAATAATATTCTGTTGAAAAAGTAAAAACAATAGTTCTAAAATCAATATAATCTTTTGTCAACACAATTTGAAACTAAATAAATTGAAAATAAGAGAATTTATTGAAAACCTAAACTAAAATGTCTAACTTTATCAATAATTATTACTATGTAATAAGATACTTATTGCCTAATAAATGTCACACAAACATTTCAAACTAATACTTGCCGTTGCAATTAAAAATATCCAATATTCTTGGACAGTTGGACAGTCAAAACAAAACACAAATTCTTATATAAATATAGATGTATAATATATATTCTATTATGTTATTTTATTCAGACTATATTATTTCATATAATCCACGATATATTAAGATTAATTAGGAATTTTTCAGGATGGATCCTTAGTTGAGATGCAGATGATAGAATGCAGCAGATAGACTAAATCAATGCCAGATGGAAATCTCAACATGCAACTGTATTGCATTAATTTTGGAATATTTTAAGGTCAAGGTGAAAACGTCTTTTTAGGGTCATACTTAGTATAGCAGTAGATTAATCTATGCACTACAGGTTAAACAATTGTAGAAACATTAGGAATTCTCAATTCTGTTCTTTACAAGATCCAGGGTTCTTTCAAGGGTCGAAAGCGTCTTTTTGGAGTCAATGTGTACTTTTTCAAGGTCAATGTGTACCTTTTTCAAGGTCAATGTGTACCTTCTTCAAGGTAATTATTAGTCCAGCTGAATACTTGAACCGCAGTAATGTAGGGTGAGCAATCTAGAAATCTTAAGAATTCTATATTTTGTTCTTTACAAGATTGAGATTTCTAATGTTATCACTAAGATGTAGTCAAATATCACTTGTTCATTAAATGAAAGATAAGATTGGACTATACTTTTTTTCCTAGGGATGATGCCCACATAAGCTCTAAGCTTGTGCGTGGGTAATGGAAGGATGATGATGAGATATGAATGGACCTATAGCTTTAGGTGGGTTCCGAACCACCAGGAAGCGATTTTGAAGCTCATAAATTTTTGTATTTAGAGGAGCCGGTCACCGATACAACGGGAGTGGTAGGCGCTGTCTCTTATCTAATCTCACCGATTAGCCTCGCCTCTGCCACTGGGATCAACCCGCTTGATCAAATCACACTTGATTTTATTTAATAAACAAGTGATCGTCAAATATAATTTGTTTACTAAATAAAAGATAATTTTAGATTATACTAATCTAATAAATATCAGATCAAACTTGATTCTTTTAAAATAAAAAGTGATATTTGACTACATCTTAGTGTTTTCATTATGTTTAGATATCACATCTCACCAAACTTTGTGTCAGAAGTTGAGATTATTTCAAGGGTCGAAAGCGTCTTTTCAAGTGAAATGTTCAAGAAAAATGTCTTTTAGAGTGAAATGTGTCTGTTTCTAAGGTGCGGCTGAATACTTAAACAACAGTACTGAGAGGAAAACAATCCAAATCTAGTTGAGAGTTCCCATTACTGGACAACTTGCGAGATAAACCGAGCGTAGAAGTTTCTTGCAAGGAGTGTAGGCTGAGAGTGGAATCGAGCAAAGATGATCTAATGGATGAAGGCAAAGAAGTATGACAAAAACGTCGCTGTTCATCATGTTCTTCTTCGGCGCTGCTATTTAGCACTGATCTCTGGTAGTAGTCGCTGCAAAAAGACGAGCGTAACGATGGCGTTATCTCCTCGTGGCAGGCGAGGGGGGCGAGGGGAGCTCGCTTAATGCATCTGCTGCGGAATCGCTCGACAGCCGATCTCTTATCTTTTGTCTTGCCCTTCGATATGCTGTCGACAAAAAAGAAATCAACTATTACTATCTCAACTATTCACACTATTCAAGTAGGATGAAGACTTAGAAGAAATATTATAATTCATTTAACCAACAAACCATCTATCACTATTTCAACTATCCACATTATCCAACTAGGCTATCCACAGTAGGATGAGGACTTTAAAAAAAATATTAGAATTTCTCCACACAAATCTGAAGAAATATTTCTGTAAATACTTCTGTAATTACTTACTGTGATCATATTATATTTAAATACTTGTAAGTATTATACTCATATTCTATACTTATATTATAATTTGAATTTAAGTTTCTTTTTGTTTGTTGTTAACTTGTGAATTTTGTACTTCTGATCGGAAAAAGTTTTAGGCTGTTGTTTCCATTGTTTCTTAAATAAATAAATAAAAAATATAAATTCACAAAGATTTATAGAAATAAAAATTTATCACACAAATTTATTACAATTTCTTCACACAAATCTTGAAGAAATCAATCAATCTATCATTTACAAAGGAGAGTATAATAACAGGCTTACACAAATAGGAAATATAAGTTCACAAAGATTTATAGAAATGAACGTTCTTGATTGTTGAATTGAGGTGAGTGCCGAAATCAAGCCAAATCACATCAAGTCAAATCAAGTCACGATGTGTTCAGATGTCTTAAGTGAGCCATTATTGAATAAATAAAGCGAGGGTATGTCGAAAATTGCTTGCTCTTGATCACAAATTGACAACGCTGTGCTTCCAGCGTTGCCTATTTTGAGCGTCTGAGTCGATTCCTCTGCATGCTTAGAGTAGTCAGCTGGCAAGACTTAACAACAGCTCAAAATTAATGTTGTCTCAGCTGACAGTATAGCAGGAATATCATCATCTTTTAAAAAACCGGATGATCGGTCGCTTTCTGACAAAAACGGATCGCCAGTTAAGTTGATACAATTTATTGCAGCGTTTTGACGTTGCTTTACATTCATACCTAGCATACATTCGATCACTTCAAGTTTTATTTATAATATTGGATTTATGATTTTATTTTATTTGATAATAAGGTGGTTTGAGGGTATTATAAGGTTTTAGCATACAAACCTGATACGGTTGATAGTTGAGCTGACAAGAGTGTGAATGATTAAGCCTCCTCTGCATTACGCGGTCGGAGAACGATTCGTGGATCCGAGTCCAGCATACGCTCGTTCTCTTCCGTACTGCAAGGCACACAACATGCACGCAGTTTAGTACATTAGTCGGGTTAGTGCAAACAAACAACAACAAATCACATCAACAAAATGTTACATTCAATGAAAAAAATCTGTATTATAAATTCAATAAACACAAATGGAATTAAAAAATGTTACATTCAATGAAAAAAGATAGCTCAGTGTGTTTTATAAATTCAAAAAACAACAACAAATAAACACAAATGACATCAAAAATGTCACATTCAATGAAAAAAGATAGCTTAGTATGCATTTATAAATTCGAGAGAAAGTTAATAAGAGACAATACAAGTCACAACAACAGAATTTTACATTCAATGAAAAAATATAGTTAAGTATGAGTGAATAAAAATGCTTTTATAAATGTAATAGAAAATGAATACATTCCAGACAACACAATCATGAAAAAAATTGCAGTTTTAGTACAACATACTTCACAGAATATGATCATGTTACTAGGAAATATATGAAATTGAATTGTGAGTCATGATTTCTAAGACTAAATAAGGCTAGATTTCATACAGTATTAATGTCATAAATCTCTACTCAACTGCTTGTTCAAAAATACGTATTTGGTTGAAAGATATACATTTTTTAAAGTGGTTATTTAGATTTGGTTGAAGATTTATATTTTTTATAAAATAAATAGCATTTAAGAGTAGGTAATTTTTGACAGACAGGAGCTAGCTCCTAGCTTCTTAAAACTTTTCTAATATCGTAAAATTCAAATTTTAAATAATTTCAATTATTTTTTAAGATTAAGTTGCATGTTCCAGTTCAAGTGATAATGTAAGTTTAGAACAATGAACAGGCAGCTTCTCAAATTGGGTTTTGTTAAAATTGACTGATCTAATTGAAGATCTACCATCTTGAATCAGACGAAAGTGTTAATATCTACTACTATAAACCTATCTAAGAGTAAGAAAAATAGAAATTAATGAAAATCATGAGATAGTATAGAAATGATTGCGTTCATCTGACTAGGCAGCGTTTAGGTGCCAAAGAACGGAGATAATAATTTAAAAAAATTCTTTATTTTAAAGAGCCAGTCGCACAAGAGTGGATTGAAGTTAATCTTCAATTAACATTGTTAATTGGTAATTAAGCACAACAGACCTCTGTGCAACAGGGACTGAGAGTTCTTTTTCACGAGCTGCTTTTTCAAAAGAGCTCTGAGGATTTTTCAAAATGCAGCAATTCCTGGCGAACTGTGAGACTGCTAGTGAGACTAGCGAGAAAGAATGCAAAATAATGCAAAAATAGTCACTTGAACAGGGAAGTGGCACCATTAAAATGTGAAGCACAGTGCAATGCAATTTCAACGCACTGCAACTTTCATGAAGTCACTGCTTTTTTTCTATAGATAGTGAAAATCCCTATCCCAAGCCGGATAGGTAAATCTAGCAAGAGTTGGAATACTGGATTATGGTACTAATTAAATTTGGCAAAACTCTTTCTAAATCTTGGAGTTAATTTCTAGTGTAAGAAAATTCGTTTATGATAAAATAAGGTATCTGGCACATTTCTATTTATCTAGAGAAACCTCTTTCTGAATCGTGGAGTTGATTTTTAGTGTAAGAAATTATCTTACACTAAAACAAATAAGATATCTAGCATATTTCTATTTATCTAGAGATCTATTAATTTTCAGTGTCAAGGTACTCTTCACAATTGAGAAATTATGTGTGTTTTTCCAGAGTAAAACAATTATTACATAAATCAAAGATGTGATCTTGTTTTAATAGGTAGGGGCTACTCATTTACATCTCTAGTTATCTAGATATCTAAGTCTAAGTTTAAACTAATTACATAAACGTTGCAAAGATGAAAAGAAAGTAAAAAATTACTAGCAAAATATACCCACCTCAGATCCAGATATAATTTATGGAAGCTTGTATACTTACTAATTGAAAAATATTTAGTTAATATGTGGATGAGTTAAGAATAACATTAGTTACAAAATACATAGATAATCGATCATGCTAGCTCAATTATTGAAGTATGAGAATTTTTTTTATAAGTTCCTGAAATATGAGAATTAATAGGTTCTTCTACTCATTTGGATAGAGAATCTGCCAGTAAGAAAGTCATACATGTAAAAGACAAAGTACAGTTACTGTCAAATATGAAATCATTAGGCTATATTGTTATCAACGTTGTTAACAAAAATCTTATACAGTGGAGTCTCGTTTATCAGTCATAAACCAAAAGCCAGCAGAGGGCGGGATTATCGAAAATGATGGATAATAGGGAATATTTGAAAAAAGATGTTTAACTGATTAAAAACGTTGTAATATTAAATCTTGTATGTAAAAAAAAGCATTATTATGAGTCCAAACAAGTTTGTATTAACTTAATATAAGTCATTGTGCAATGAAACGTCCGGACACACCTTCGAAATTACAAAACGAATTATGACTCCTAATACTGTTTTGTACGTTCTGATTTTCTTTGGAATTTTCTTTAGTCTCTGATTAGTATGGTGGATAATACGGAATGACGGATAAGCGAGACTTTACTGTATTGTTGATATATTGGATAAACTCTTGAGAAGAACCCCTTTTGGTGTTTTATTTCATTGGAATAAATATTTTCAGTATTGACAAAGATAAAGGGGACATAAATATTTGTTTTATAATCAGTGATAAAAGCTTTCCCCTTTTTCTGGAGATCTGCCTTGTTGTAGGCCAAGAGACAAGAACTGTAAGAACGGAAATGGACCAAGTAGCACTACACTCTGAGTGGAGTCTTAACATGAAGTGAGAAAGCAACATAGAGATTTAGAGCAATAGAGTGCCGAGGGAAATGAACCAAATTGGACCCAAATTGAATAGAAAGCAGCACAATAGAGTTGCCAATATCCAATACTTTTTCCCGTACAGAAAAGTAGCTGTGTTTTTCAAGTCAAATACGGCACGAAACGACTTCTAGGCTCACGAATATGAAAAACTCATCCCGCCGTTGGAAAAACTAGATTGGAGACAGCATGTGACAAGATGATGCAATATCAGAGCTACTTTCCTGTACGTTTCAGTTGGTGTATTCATGTGGAAATTGTGTAAAACACCACTTGTAGGATAGTTGTTGTATACCTAGACAATTTGATAAGATGAAACGGCAACAGGGAATAACAATTTCTTGAAGTAAGGGAGAGCATAAATCAAATTGCAAGGTAGAGAATAGCTGAATGAAAAGGGAATTGTTAAAGCAAAATTGGGTAAGAAAGAGAGGTAATCATCACTTCATTAGATAAAAATAGTTCAGTTTAGAAATTAATCAACTACATCTTAATAAGGAAATATGGAATATCCCAATTTTTTATTTTTTAGATTTAGGAGCAGCTTTGAAAGAGATGGAGCTTTTCCCAATTTTAAATTTTATCGTTATTCAATACAACATGAAAGCTTTAGTAGACGATATTCGTCAAATATCTAATAAATAAAACCGTTTTAAATATGTTAAATGTATTAATGTAACTACGAAATTTGATTAACACCCTGCATTCATTTGGTTAACACTATAACAAAGAAACTGACAAAAGATTTAGTTATACAATGGATGTACATTTTTCTCATTAAAATTTATACAAGTACCTATTAATTACGGTTATTGCACTCAACAAGGAAACTTGTAGAAGATGATATCTTCTTCAAGAAAAATTACTATATTATAGTAATACAGTAAATGTTACTATAAATGTATACCAAGTATGAAACTTTAACTTTCATTAAAATTTATTTAAGAACCAAATAATTTCAGATAACACACAAGAACGAAGATATAGTAATTACTTCAGGCCTATTACTTTACATGTATACTATGAATGAAATTTTAATTTTCATGTGAATTCATTCAAGTACCTAATAATTTGGGTTAGTGCACTCAACAATTCCTTTTAGAAGATATAGTAATACAGTAAGGGCCGGTTCATGAGCTCGGGATTTAGCCAAGTCCTAGACTAAAACGGGTGGCCACCGTAGCATCGACAAACGTTAGCCATGAAACTATGTACTAAGGGCTCTCTATACTGCTAACCTACTAACCTGTCGAGACAAACGTTTGTCGATGCTACGGTAGCCACCCGTTTTAGTCTAGGACTTGGCTAAATCCCGAGCTCATGAACCGGCCCTAAATGTTATCATAGAGAAGGCATTACATAATGCGTAATGTTTTCTCTATGATGTTATAATAAGATATTTCTTTTCTTTTATTTGTATTATTTTGGTTAATGCTGCTTATTTTATTTGTTATTATGTAATACTCGGCCCCTGCGCTCAGGCTGTTGCACACAGACCTTCGTTATTAATACAGTATATTAATACTATTTTATGTTATATCTATTGTATTATTAATTCTATTATTTTTCATTGTTTTTAAGTTTGCTTTTTGTTTCAAGGATAAATATATTTCAATTCAAATTCAATTCAATTATACCATGTATGAAATTTCAATTTTTCTTTACAATTTATTCAATTAGCTAATAATTTCGGTTAGTAAACTCAACAAGGAAGCTCAAACAACAACGATTGAAATATTGTATTGTATTATTGAGCAATGTAGTGCTAAAGTGAATATAATATTTTATGTAATTTTCATCGACTCACCATTCTTTGTTGTCATTGGCCATGAGCTTGCGGGTCTCCTCCTCCTCAGTGACCTGCGGCGGCTGGTAGGTGATCTCGGAGACCGGCCCGTACTGAGCGGCGACCAACAAATCCGTAGAAGGGTTCAGAGTCATTATCTAGTGGGACATGATGGTTATCCAATGATGAGAAAAGGTTTAGGGCCAATCAAGCATCAAAAACAAACAAACTAAACAAAAATCAACAACAAAAATGCAACCAGGCAGTAAAAACAGAACAGAGCCTATTTCAGAAAAATTTAGAAGTCTTGTAAAACAGTAGAAAGGCGGGCACACACTAAACTTGTATTAGTTGTATAAGTTAGGTTACTTATAAGTAACATAAGTTAGGCTACATATAAGATAGGCTATTTGTTTGTCAATGGCTCAACAGGCCCAATATACCATTTGGTTAGATAGATTGTCAGATAATGGCTATATTATTATCATTAGTTATTATAAGGGCCTATATCTTTTCCACATTTCCCATTACGGAAATTGGATGATTCGGCGAAGCGGAACACCCGAAAGGGTCTCCCCGCTAATAAAAGCCATAAGCATAATAATAAGGGCCTATATAATTTATTATATTACAGGCCCATATAAGTTAGGCTACTTTACTTTACATTAGATGATTTTTTATTTCGACTTCTGAGTTATGTTGCTTGTTTCAAATTCAAATAACATTAATTCAAATAAATTTCATTCGCAAGAAATAATAATCCATGAGTACGTTAAATAAAACACGCATGCTGTGGCTCACTATATATACATAATTATAAACCACGTTAATTATATTATTGTTATCACTAAACATTTTCAAATATTAATCTTTTGATGGCAACTCCCATGTATAGGCTATTCTCAGGAGTATCTACTTTCTCAATAGATACCACGATGTATTTCTTATGTACCTCTGTATGTTATAGATTTTTGTATCGGTTTTTATTGAGAAATGAATTTATCTATCTATTTTTTGATTCAGATTGGTTTCTACTTGAGTCGCAGATTTGACGTCAAGTGGGATCGGACTTCCCCTAATCATTCTTATTTTAATTATTATTTTGTTAGTATTTAAAAGTAGTAGTGAGAGCTGCTAAACTTATCAATTAGTATTAGAAGAATATGAGATGAGCAAAAATTGCTCATTAGTCTTCTTAGGCCAGATCGCAATATTAGGTAGGGTATTTTTTTTGTATTTAGTAGTGCGCCCTGCCATTCATGTCTAATGTGTGTCCACCTATTTTCTATTTCAGAGGACTTCTAAAATTTAATGAAACAAACCCCAGAACAAAAAAAACTGAAAAGAATAACAAACAAAAAAGTAACCAGGCAGTGTTGAGTGAATGATCGTGTGAGCGAAATAAAAACTATTCGAATTGTTCACTGAAATTAGAGTTGATACACTGAGGTGTTACACACATAGTGAGGCATGCTGTGGCTGAGTATTATATCATTTGGTGATGAATTGAACTCAATGTTTTCACAATAAAATCTAGTGAAGTTTAAAACTTTGGAAATAAGAAATCTTCTTTCAAAAATAATTGAAAGATTGAATATTTTCACAATAAAATCCAGTAAAAGTTTAAAACTTTGGAAATAAGAAATCTTCTTTCAACAATACTTGAAAAGTTTGAACTGTTATTTTAGAGGAAAAGAAAAAACTCTTGTATATCAATAACGTTATTGAGGCAAAAAGTTACAAACAATATCATTACATTAAAAGAGAAACTTTCTTCAAATAAGAAAGGGTAGCAAGAAGATTAAGAAAAGAGAGCTTATCATTCACGTAAGAAAAGAAAAGCTTTTCTTTCAAGTAAGAATAGAAAAGCTTTTTTCCAAGTAAGAAAAGAGAAGCTTTCTTCAGTGAATTGGATACACAACAATGAGTCTTATAATTGAGAACATCTACAAAATGATATTACCTCCAACAAGAATAAATTCCTGATTCCTTCAAATAAATGTGATAGTGACAACATTGAGTTAATCAAGCACAATTTTCCACAACAAATAATTACTTAGAAGGTATCCGGTATTTGGCTTGTTTATTGAAGTTTACCAGTAATTTAAGGTTGTTGCTTAGAAGATAGTGTCACTTCTTGATCAATATTATCATTATTTGATGACAATTTCCTATCATGAAGAAATAAACTATACAACTAGTTTACATCAGTTGAAGTATTACAAATCCATCGTAATATTTTCAAAACCAATTTATGGGTTTACACCAGTAACATCTTCGTGGGTTTATATAGTTTACATAAGTTGAAGTTATAAAAATACATAGTTATATTTTCAGTTCCAATGCGTGGGAAAAATTGGATGAGTTTTTACTACTCAGTATAAGACTTGGGTTCCTTTCAAATACAGTAGTTACATTCAACTGAACACATATAGAGCTGGGAAAATGTAATTGGAAAGCAAACACCCTCTACAAAGCAACAACCCGCATTCCACAAATATTGTGAAACCGCAAACATTATTCTCTCTTATCGTTACAAAAACATTAATCACTCAATAAACATTGAAGTACTGTTACATGTAACATGGTTGTCCAAGGATTAAATCATAGTATTTCAAAAACATAACAATTCTGATTTTCATTTTGATACTTGAACCTCATTACTACCTGAAAACTTTACAATTGTTGAAAAGTATTTTATGATATGAAAGCAGAAACTCCCATCTTCTACAGGTCAAAACGAAAAGGATCTTCTCACCACCTCCACACTTCAATACCCAACATACTAATGGGGGCATGTTTTTAAACACTTGCCCCAGACTATTCTACAAGGTAAGTTAAACTATAAAAATATGAATTAGTTGTAATAAAAAGTGTGAATCAATACCTCTAATAGGTAAACCATTCTAGAACTAGAATACCATAATCAACTCTATATAATAATACAGAACTCAATGATGTCTCAAACATACAAATAATACATCAAATACGGTGGTTTTGAGATAATGTTTAAAGAACGTTTTTACATTATGGGAGTCCACAAAAAAACAAACAAAGAAGACAGTACGAAGTGAAAGAATAATTTTTGTCTGATCGAAAAATTTTTTTTGTAGAATTATGTGAATTGAAGATTGATACAAGAGAATAATCTCAATGATAGGATTAAAAATGAGTTATTTATGACAATGGGTTAGGCCTATTCATGACAATGAGTTATTTATGACAATGAGTCATTTTCTCTAGCTGCATATAGCATATTGAAACGAATTATTCTGACATATTAAACTAAAGAGATACCAAGTAGCCTAATCGTTCTACTCTCAGTGGATGTAGACATCCTTATTCAAGGCTATTGACTGCACATGAAATCGTAGTTTTTAAGCTTCTAACCAGCCTGAAGGTTGAATGTGAAGAGTTAATCGAGGTTTTTGTTAGTCGACATATTCGTTCCGGTTGGAGAGTAGAAAAAAAACGTTGGCTGCAATATGCATTAGGAATTGAGCGCAACTGGACCATTGTAAACATAGCGCAGCTAACCACTCTACTGTTTACATTCAAACAAGAATAGAAAAGCTGCTTTTATTGAATCTAGAGATGTGAACTTTAGGAATGTTGATTCGTGAATGGGAGCTGCTACTTTGATCGAGGAAGCTGTGCAATGAATTTTCTGAAAGTTGTCGAAATAATCGAAGAGACAGTTAAGTACAACCATAACCAAACCAAATATAGATGATGGATTATCAAATTAATTATTAAGATTATAAAAAATAAATATAAATAATAAAAATTATTAAAAATTAAGAGAATGGATTATCTTTGTTCAATTTAAGGTGCTCAAATTGCCTTCAGAATTTGACACATTGAATTGTCCATCTATGAAGAACAATATTTCCATTCAGGTCGAGCCTGAGTGATTAGAATATTCATTTATTAATCCAAGCAAGTACAAATAAATAGGAACTGAGTGATTAGAATATTCATTCATTCTAAGGCTAGGCGTACACCGGTTAGTCAAGACAAGACAAGACGAGATTAGTCACGTTTAGTCACAGTACTTCACATAGTTGCTTATGAAGCAACACACACCGATTAGTCATTGCATCGGTGTGTGCTGCTTCATAAGCTGAGAATAACTGTGACTAAACGTGACTAATCTTGACTAACTACTGCCCGAGTCTAAGCTTCGTGTCCCTGACGGCTGAAGAGGAGAGACAACGAGTGCTATAAAATACACTACAAAAACCGGTTTTCGATTACTTATTGCATTCCTCCCAGGGACACGGAGCCTAGACTCGGGCAGTACAAATAACTTATAGGAACACAAATACAGATTTCAAAATGTTTCCTTTTCTTAATTGCTTTAATATTTCAAATAAAGGAATATTCAATCATGAATTTACAGCGAGAATATCAATGGATTAAAAAATTAAGACCCAGATTTGAGTCTCATACAATAAGGCTAGGCGTACACCGGTTAGTCAAGACAAGACAAGATTAGTCACGCTTAGTCACAGTAATACACATATTTGCTTATGAAGCAGCACACACTGGTGCAATGACTAATCAATATTCATTCATACTTTTTTTGCTCTACAGCCCAATATGGGCTTTGGCCGCCTCCAACTCAGCCCTCCAAGATCCTCGATCTTCCACCAACCTTCTCCACCCTCTACATCCAATTTTTTGGAGATCATCCTCCACTTCATCTTCTCACATTATCCTTGTTCTTCCTTTCTTCCTTCCTGAATGAAGCTTTTCCTTGAACACAATCTTGGGCAGTCTGGCTTCATTCATTCTACAGACATGCCCAAACCACCTGAGTCGCTGCGCCTTAATCTCACAATATTACGACCTCTTATCAAAGATTCTAGCTCCGAATTAGTTCTTATTCATTCATACTATAATCAGATTCACTTGATTTGGCGCTTGGCATTAGATATAGCCTATAGATAGAGATATTTATTCTTGACGTTGCTGATGACCGTAGAGTACGATGGCAAAGAAATACAGTCTCTCTATCTATCTATCTAATGCCAAAGACGATAGGAAACTATTAAGTATTCTAATTGTCTTTGCTAATGCCAAGCGCCAAATTAAATGAATCTGATTCTACTTTCCATTAATTTACGACAATAATAGTTGAAATAAGATTTCGTAATAGTTAATTTATTTCAAGGTTAACTATAAAATGATTCAAACAACAGAATTTTACATGAAACATTTTAAATTTAGAACTTGAAATTCATATTTGCATTCTCAACTTAATACATTATCTGGACCTTACCGAATATAAACCGTCTATTACGAGCAGAGAGTGAAGAAGGAGAACTTCTATACTCTTTTACTTCTGTTCTCTCTGATTACGAGATGGCGTGACTCATTCACGTACTCTACACACCAAAAACAAGTTGTTGCAAAAACGCGATCGCCATTGATAGCAAAAAGATTGGGAAACTGGTTTGGCCTACAGCGAACTTAGCTGAATCAACTGGACAACGAATCTTCGATTTGAATTTAGGAGAGGAATCACTGTGGGCCGTTCTCATTTAGAGACGTGACACATATCACTTGGAATGGAATCGATGGATCATAATTTATTCAGTACCTACGCCTGCCATCTAATTCAACTCTGGTTGAATTTACAAGGAAGCGGAGCCTACCCACAGCAAAGGAACAGGTTGTGTAATACATATATGATGCATTCGGTATAAACAGAGCATAGTGTATAGATTCCATACATGTTTACTGTGTCTTGTTTGTTATAAATAGATGTTTGAGGTCACCTGTATGTGATACCAAAGCTAGGTATCAAGTTACGGAAATAGTATCGTGAGGTTAAAACAGGAAAAAATGAATCGCAAAAATTATGCACACACAGTCTGATACTAGGTGACTGAATGATAAATTAAATTATTCATTAATTGATTATCATTCATTTAATTATTCATTAATTGATTATCATTCATGATGTATCTCAAATTTGTCGTTTACCAATTCTACATAGCTGTATAGTTGTAAGCTGTACATTTAATATGTACATTTATTAAGCTGTAAGATTGTGGTTCTTGCTCTTTTTTACTATTTTTCAATACCGTGACTGCAATCTGCTGTAAATTTGTTATTTTTCAAAATTGTCAACTTCTATAATAATGTTCTCACAATATTATATTTGTTTATTCTAATAATGTAGTACTATTTTAAAAAGTGTTCTTACCATCCAAGCTTTTAAAAAGAAGTTGAATATAATATACTTCTTAGAGAAATTTGCCAAAGTTGATTTGATGTAATCTATGATTAATATAATGAATGGCAGGGATGCTTGGATACAATAAAGAATAAAATATTTCAAAGTAAATCACAATATTAGAAGATGGTTAATTTTTTATATTTTACATAAAAAAGTTAATCGTGTCTAATCCTTAATCACAATCTCAATATTATGGTATTTTGCGTCAGTCTCTACATTTTGAGATTAAGGCTAGGCGTACACCGGTTAGTCAAGACAAGACAAGACGAGATTAGTCACGTTTAGTCACAGTAATTTACATAGTTGCTTATGAAGCAGCACACAATGACTAATCGGTGTGTGTTGCTTCATAAGCAACTATGTGAAGACTTGTCTTGTCTTGACTAACCGGTGTACGCCTAGCCTAAGTTACACATTGTTCCAGTTGCCACCAGCTGAGACTTTATATTCGCTAACTTTGTTGAAGTGTTGCCTACATTCATTTTTTTGGTTATTGTTCGAAATTCTAAAGAATGTAAGAGAGTACAATATTTATCACAATGGCCGACGTTCATTGACCTCAAGACCGTTTATTCACAACAATAATCGACCCAAACCCAAGACTTATTGTTCATATCAAACACAAAGAACTTGTGGAAAATTAAGAAAATTCCCTAGATGAAAAGTTTAGGCACAGCGAACGTTATTATTTATTAGACGCCACAGAAAAGCATGTGGTTGTTCGTTTTACGTAATTTTAGTTGGCAGCATTGACAAATGAACCAATAAGAACTTGGCTCAAGAAAGTTCCTCGGGATGTGAAGAAGTTTCTGCCTGAATTACAGTAATCCAAAGATCTATTTGAATTATAAGTCCCTCAGAGATTCTGTCTTAAATTAATCTCAAGATTTATTCAAATTTGTATCCAAAATAGTCTGTCCAACTTTCTTCAACAATAAATATGCCAGCAGATGAAAACTATCATTCTTGAGCACAGGTACCTAACCTAACATTGAGATTTGGCATGCATTTTAATGTTCTTCTCTCCTTCAAGTAGGAACAAATTAAAATCAAATTCAAACTCTAATTCAAATAACTACCGAATTGCAATATTAATATTGTTACTACAAGTAATTGAAAAGAGAGGGGTTGAGAAGTTATTTTAATAGCAAGCACTAGAGAAAGAATATCATAGGCAAAAGTTGTAACAAAAAATATTCTGAATATGAAAATACGGCTTGTTTGTTGAAAATTGAAATACGGAGAGAAAATTGAACATGGAAAATACTGTATTATAAATTGCATTACGCAGTACTTGTTTATTTTCATTATAGCCTATGGTGTTTGGTGATTGGATCCATGTTCCCCAAACCATTGGGGAGAGCGTTGGTTTACACCAAAGTGTGTAGAATATTAAATTTACTCTATACGGCAAGGCGGAATACCCCAGAGATTCTCCCCGCCTATAAAAGCAAAGCCACACGCAAACGCACACAAACAGAGCATTGTGTTGAGTTGAACATGAGCTAATATGCAATTTCTATGCATTTTGATCAGCTACGACATAGGTGGAACTTGTAATCAAAAAATATATACCGACTTTTGAAAAATAAGGAAAATTCTCAGTTTAAAAATTCCAGTCAAATCCTAAATTAAGTCGATTAACTAATAGGCCCTATAGTATTAACAAGAAAAACTTTATATATTGTTTACTATTATTACTTATGTTCTATCCCTCTTGTTTAATTATTATTGGTCAATTTGGGGATTTTTCATCATCCACTTATCCATTCATGCTTGTTCCTCAGTTGGTCGGAAATTATACCTGTATTTTAGGCTGTCAATAAATTATATCATCAATGAAATCATCTAGTTATAGGAACATAAATATTTATGAATTTGTTTTTCTTATCATATTCAATAAAGTCTGAAAAACATCTGCCAAGTATTATTTTTTAAATATTCTATTATAACAATTATATTTCTCATTATCATGTATACAACTTTTCACTTATACAACTTTTATGTGTTTTTTGCGCCAATAAAGATTATTACCATATGCATTACCTTGGCAGCATGACACTTATTTAGTTTATTCTTTGTAATGTACAGTACTGCGGTTTAATGAAATGAGGTTCATTGTTTTCATATAAACTCACTTTAAACCTTATTTGGATTTATGATCTGTTTGTTGAAATAGTTCTAAGTTCAAACACTGTTGTTTTAAAACTATTGTAATTTTCACATAAATAAATGAATATGAATATACTATATTTATATTTCTTTCAAGAAAACCTTAGTATCACTGACACTCTTAGTCCCCGTTGCATAAACATCTGTCAAGTTTCATTTGCAATATTAACCATGTTAATTCTTATGAGTAAACAAAGATTAACTTCTGTGCTACCAGTCATTACTAATATATTATCAGCGCAAGATTTTATTTCAAGTGCATTATTACCAATAGTAACTCATTGGAATAAATTCTTAACATAGTGTCTAAATATGGGACTAGAACAAATTCATTATTAGGGTGAATGGCCCGCTAATTGATTCACTGAAGAATGTGTTTTCATTCAACAGTAGTTGAAATGCCAATTATATGAATAGTCAATACACACACTATGAATAAACCGGTTATAATTTTGAAAGTAGAAGGTAATCAAGAATATCATGAACCACGCCAATTATAGAAGAGGACCTAGTACAACTTATGTATTCCTATATACTATATATATATTTCATTACCATTATACTTATACTGTAGTACTGTAATAGAAGGTAGATGTAATGTAGTCGGTCTACATAGGTGTTCCATTAGAATGATTTGACCGTTATAAAAGTATAGGCTATCGTATATATAGCCTATCAATATCTAGATATTTTAGTAGGGTTTCATGAATAAAACTAACCTCTAACATTATTTGCAGTTCTATTCTGAAAAATATAGATGAAAAAATGAGCTGAACGGATATCAACTAGTGCCACATGAAAGAATAAGTGCTGGACATAATCTGGACTATACGATTTGGAGGACTCTGAACAGGATGAGAACTGGAGTACCCAGATGTAAGTCCAATATGTTGAAGTGGGGAATACTACTTCCTGACGGGAACACTCTGTGAATGTGGAGAAAGACAGGATCCGGAGCATTTGATGGTTTGCAGGATGCTTCAAGAGACATGCACTCTTGATGATTTGATAACAGCTAATGATAAAGCCGTGTAAAGGTGGCTACACACTGGAAATCCAGTATATAGATTGTTCTGTATTTTTTATTGCTACAATTACTATTGTTATTTTTAGATGAATACATGTTATGTTTTAAACAATAAGTGGTCAGACCTAGACACGGAAACGAACAAACGAACGATTCTGAAAAAAATAGCAAATGAGTCTTAGGAGTCAAAGGCCTACTTGTGTTGAAATAAAATTATTGTAAAAGTAAAACCATGTAGGTACTTGTACAACATTATTAGGCCTACCCATATGGTTAGTAAAGGAAAGTGGAATGACAAACTATTATTAGATCACTTGCGCCCTGTTGCACGAAAATCCAATTTAATTTAACCGCCGTAAAATGATGTCATATAATGAAATCAATGTGACGAGAACCAACGAACGAATGTGACAGATGTCAATGCAATGACGTCATCTTAGCCTAAATTCAATTGATTTTTCTTAGAACTGGTCGTTGGAGTAATCAAGTACAGTAGGATCCATTTAACTTGTCAGAGAACAGCCGATTTAACGTTAGTAAACGAGCTTACATCAATCAGCTGTTCTCTGACAAGTTAAATGGATCCTGCTATAGATGTCTTGGAATGACTTTCAAATGAAATAGCTATCCTAACAATCCAAAATCAGCTGAAAAACTCTATTCATTGTTGATTCTACACATAAAAACCCAAAACCAACAAGGCAAGCCGATTTTCAACAATAATTATTCCAAGGAGCCGTCTATTTAAAACAATTGGAATGACAATGGTGTAACTGAACTTGGCTACAGGAAGTACAGCTGATGCACACATGTGCAAATATATTCATTCACGGATGCTTTACTACTGTACACGTTTATGGCTGGGTGATTGATAAAGGCACGCTTTTACGCCGGCGTCTTCCTTCTCAATCATTCACTTTTTTATTTCAATCTCCTTTCTCCCTCTGACACGCACACTTTTCCACAGAGAAAGATAGAAAAAAGAGAAAAAAGACGAGTCCTATAATGTAAACAATGCACGCTATACGACTCATACTCATACTATGAGAGATATATACATGTATAACTCATACTATGAAAGAGGAAAAGGAATATGTACAGTTATACAAAAAGGGAGAAAGAGATAAAGAATCTATTTAGCATGTCCTAAATAATATAGTAAGGCAGGAAACATTACAGGAGAAAAAGACTGTGCAATGAATTATTGACAAGTGGAGTAGCGTACTGAATTCAAATTCTAAAAATAACTTCAGTAGATTCAAGTTATTCGAAATTTGTCACCATATATCAATGATTGAAAAAGAAATAGGAAATTTAACTATTTTGTAGAGTTGTGTTACGTCTACTAATAAATAGCCTAGTACAGTAGTTGTATACTATAGTAGGAGTATTTTAGAAAATTAGGTAAATTCACCAATCATCGTTAGATAAGTGTCACTATCAAAATAATACAAATTTTATTTGGAACCAAATTTTCAAGTATTGCACTTTAAGGCTTAAAGGCTAACTCTTTTCTTGAGTTTGTTTTTATGTAAAGTTGGATTTAGCTTTCCATACAGGGCTTTGTTGTTCATGTATATTTTATGTTAAATTGAAATGATTGCTATTTTTGTATTTTTTTGATGAGCAATTAAGAAGTTTCAAAAAAATTTACTTGTTTGATGATTAATGATGTAGCTGACCATTGAAAAATTGATCTAATGTATTAATATTATAATCAAAATACCAATAATTGATGTGTATATAATGTTTACTGATAAAAAGGGTCAGGCACGAAATTACAAATACAAAAACTGTTATTTTTCAACAGGTAAGAAAGGGAAGCAAGAAACACAAGTTAAAAAGGGGTTGAATAATTAATAAGTTGAAAGTTTCCCTTTGGGCAATGCAGTACTTGTACTTACTAATTGAGTTGCTAAAAGAAAGTTTCAAGTTATTCATTAACTCAACTTATACTGCAGTGTACCTAACAAGAAAAACAACAACCCTTCTAAAATAATCTAAAAATGTAGCCTACAGACTGAAATCAGCACTCTCATTTCGATTCAGAAACTTATTTTGAATTGCCTGAAGCAATTAACTATTTTTTAATTAACTGAACTATTTTTTGATTTTTAAACTTCTTTATTAATCATTAAATACATGAAAACATAACAATAACATCAATTCAACAAAAAATATGCATGAACAATAAAGGCCAAGGTAAACACATGTATGTAAAATACACCTATTATTTAATAGTCCTAGAACATGCTTATAAATCAAGTTCCCCAAGTTATCAAGCAATTTACTTCAAAGTTGAAATTTGTTATAGTCGTAAAATCTATAAATCAATGTTAAAATGCACTTTGTTGAAAACTTTGACATTAAGTATGATGGAAGTATACTCTACAACACTTGAATGACTAAACAAGGTGAGAGAATTATTCTCCCAACATTTCCTTACTCTCAGAAATCAATAACTCTCCTCTAATTGCAACTGAGCTACTCAAACTGTTAAAACAGCAATACAGAGTAGTAGGCTATCGATTACATATGAATAACAGATAAAAGTGTTTATTACTCATGAAGACATACAGTCTGGGTGTGAGTTTATATCAATTTTATGACGCATTTTTGACACAATAAAAAGCAAGCACTATACGTTCAATAAATCAAAATAAACTGTTATCTGAGCTTTCATTGTCGGTTTTAATGGAGACACTTTGCAAGACTGTTATTGCAATGGAGAGATTTCAATTACTATTGACAGATGACAGTTATCACAGAATTAGATAAACGTAATAAGCTACAAACAGCAAAATGAGAAAAAAGGTACATTGAACTGCAATATTGGTCATAAAGAGATTAGTCTTAAAGAGATTGATAAATGAGTAATTTTAGTCATCATGATTAGTCATCAGAGATTGATAAATGAGTATTTTTAGTTATTTTGAAAAAACATTTACAGGAGATGAACTGTCATGTATTTAAATGGACTATTGTTAGCATTGGTATGTCATATTTCTGTTTTACGAGCAATCGTGACTTAATTATTAGTAAGTACTTGGAAATAAGCCACACAATACTCTATAAATAGCTTAAATATGCCAAAGAATTTTCACACTTCCAGAATAAGTGACTGTAAGAAGCGTGCTTGGGAGATTGACGATTGACTGTATTCAAATAAGCTTATCTTATTAATTATTATTTATTCATATATTTCAATCATTTATTCAAATACAATAGTCAGGAGAAAAATACCAGGCTAATTCAAACCTGTCAACAGATTTAATAAGTAAAATAATTTGAAAAATGATTTTGAATCCTGTTCCAATAACTTGCAATATTTCTGATCTCCTAGCTCATTAAATTTTGAAAAAGACTTTCTTCCAAGATGAAAATATGGAAAGATGAACAACAACGCAATCCCCTTGTGGATTCACCACCCTTTCTTCGCCACTCAATAAAAACGAAGATTGATGAGATCAAAGACCAGATAGAAACGTCAGAGTTAAATGATACGAAATGGCAATGAAACTTTTCTCAAAGGTCAACTCAATACTAGAGTACAATGCTGATTCATGATGGGAATTAGAGGCCTGTACTGAATACTCTAGCGAATACTATGATGATAACATCAGAATAAGAGTGGCAAACTGAATTATTCCCACCCTTATTCTGATGTTATTATCAAATAACAGTGAAACAAGTCACTTCAACTAATAGTCACTTCAACATTATCAAATAATAGTGAAATGAGTCACTTCAACATCCAAAGTCACTTGAAATAGAAGAGTATGCGGTACAAATTGAAGGCAACGAGAATAATAATCATTCTAATTAATAATTAATAAAGATAACGATCCAAATGAAATTAGTATGAATTATTCAATTCCCATCGATATTGGAAATAACAAAACAGATAAAATGTGTGAAATATTAATAAGGATTATTGATTTCAATCCTGGGGTCTGTTTCATAAGAATTTAGAAGTCTTGTAATAAAAGAGAAAGCTGGGCGCACACTAGACTTACCAATTTATTGCCTAGTACACCATGCTTCTCATGTCTATAATAGTAATAATAATTAATACAGTATTAATATAAATTTAATAGTCTATAATAGTGTCTGTATGCCATTTTCCTGTAAAACACCACTTCTACATTTTTGTGAAACAGGCCCAAGGATTAAAATTTGTAGAATTAATTGATATTTGATACATAATCTGTTTGTTTCAGCCGAAATCTCATGTTTGCTTGTTGTCTAAATCTCAATCCAATTAGAAGCTTAGCCGGATATTAACATAATTACTAATTAATTAATTTCTCAATCAAATACCATTCAGAGCATGAACCCCTCTATAGCATTAAATTAGAAACTTCATCAGATTTTATTACAGGATATCTGTAATAAACTTAATGCTTACTCATAAAATGAGAACATCTCTAAAATCAGCTTCCAAGCTTCTCAATATATCTTTCAATCATTAGGCCTACTTTGGGTTCATTTGAACCAAAAAAAGAAAAACAGAAGTAATGATGATACAAACAAGTCTTAGTACTAAAAACAAGTGCCATAAATCTACATTAAGTAGAAATGTAGAGACGCAAATGGGTGCAATGACATTGATAGAAGATACACTGCACTGTCAACGTCTGAAACAAATCCTAATACGGCTGAAATGTCAACTACTCAAGGGTAAATCGAAGGCAAAAGGAATCACTCTTCCCGTTACTAATTTACATGGCCTCCAGTCCACATGTTCGTCACGATCTGGGTAGAGGGGCAGAATAAGGAAGTCACACACTGTAGTGATGATGCATGTGAGGAATAATCCTATTGGCATACGATAAAAATGGAATATGTCGACAAAAAGATGGGTTGGAAAAGGATTTAGATGTGATCGGTTGCGTCACAAGATTACAATATTAATTAAAACTGATACATGAAATATATTTCAATTTTCAGTGAATTTTGTATATTATATTGTTTTTTTTTTGTAGAAATGAATAACATGAAAAATGAACGAATTGACATTGATTCTAGTCTTTTATCTTTTTTCATGCAACATAAATCATTCCAATTTGGAATAAATTGGGACACTTTTTCAGATTCAGATGCGGCTATCAATGGGCTTCAATTCAAAATTAGATGGGTTAGGCTAGATTGAAAGTTTCTCCATAATGGCATTATCTTTTCGATTGAATTATTATGATATTGGTTCTTTGGACTACAATGTTGCACAATAGTGAATTAAGCTCAGCTATTGGATTTTTAAAAATTATCACTTGAGAAAATGTTTTCAAGAAAATACTACAAAATGAGCCACATTAATAATAATGGGTACTATTCATAGTAATTTGAATGTTAGGCTAGGCGTACACCGGTTAGTCAAGACAAGACAAGATGAAATTAATCACGTTTAGTCACAGTAATTCACATAGTTGCTTATGAAGCAACACACACCGATTAGTCATTGCATCCTCGTCTTGTCTTGACTATGATGGTTAATAAATTTCAAATAAGTATGAGTAGAGCATTTGAGCAGTGATCAACAAAATTTATTATAGAAAGTTATTATCAGAAAATTGGATAAGGCTACAAATATGGGATAATCAGTGATTTAAATTTTCTTTCCATATTGGTCAATGTCAATTCGCAAATGTGCGTGGATAAGATTTCCAATTTTTTAACTTGATTAGAAAGCTGTCACCGTGAAAATAAGCAGAACACATAAAATCGAATTTGTTTACACGAAGCGTAATTTATGGCGATTGATTAACCACGTGCGAACATAAAATTGTTTATAATCTGGATATTTATGGAAGACGTCAAGCTGAGTTACTACTGTTTATACGAATGCAACCGAAGCCAATCTTCAAAGACTGCATTTCAAATCACGGAACCATATTAAGTGAGAGCTGGCAGATATTATGGAGAGGTGATAGAAATAACATAGAATAGGACTCAAAGCATACAAGAGTATTGAAATTGAAATAATATTGGCATTAAAATACAGAAAATTAGTCTTATTAATTACTTTCTAGAAAGCTATTAAATAAGTTGAAAATATTAGATGAATTATTGTGACAAGGATCAACAACATCTCAAGAATAATATCATTAATGTTTATTTATCTTGGTATTGTGGATCCCGCTAATGAGATTTTGAGGTCATATTTGACAGATAGCAGATAGACAGTTTGGGTAGGGGTAGCTTGTCTCAAGTACGTGATATAAGGCATGGGGTCCCACAGGGATCAGTTCTAAGCCCTATATTGTTCATTATAATGATTAATGGTATCCTTTTCTGCTAGATTGTATGCTATGCCGATGATACTTCTATGTTTTCAAGTAATGTGGATTTGAATTTGTTGAGGACCCAGATGTTCTGTGCCTATGAAGACTTGGTCTCAGGCAAACTACCTTTATTTGAATATAAAGAAAAAAAAATATGTAGGCACTACACTAGACAGGGTAATAACTACCTTTATTTGAATAAAGAAAAAAAATATGTAGGCACTACACTAGACAGGGTAATCATATTTTAAATGTTCCTTATGTGAGATTAAAAAAGCTACAGTGTCAATCAGAAATTTTAACCATTAAAGCGTTTAATACGTGCATCTGTGTTTGAATAAAAAGTGAAAAAGATGCTTCTACAGAAACCTCTATACATTATTATAGTGTTGAAGATTTTTTTAACTACCCAGTAATATCATTAATTGTTATTTTAAGCTGACAGATGTATTATGTTGTCTTAATTGTAAGTACAATGCTATATTGAAATTTATATTTGTTAATTTTTATAATTCAATTACAATGCCCAATGTAGTGATTGATGTATTTATTGGTCAATAAAATATATCTATTTATATTCTATTTCTGTTTACGTTTAATTTTTAAAAGATTGCTGCATTGTAAAATCGGCTTCAAAGTTTCTTTCAAGAGTTTGAAGCAGAGAAGTCAGATGAGTTCAAACTCCGTACTTTAGCGTTACAATTCTTTGCTAACGCAATATCATGACCTAAATAACTGCGGCATTATTTGAACACAACTGGGTTGTATTGGAGTTAGAGAACTCAATTGTATTGAAATTATAGCACTGTTTCAATAATCATATGGAACTGTAAAGATGTTTGTTTAATTGGAAACTTGAAGCGTTTGGATTTGCAGCGTTGTTCAAGATACTCAATCATCAATCATAATACAACTAATGATACTTAGATCATTAATTGATCTTAATAAGTCTATTTGATTAAGCGGTAATCCTGTAATAATAGTAGTAATAAGTAATCCATCTCTAATTAGATTATTTCCTATAGTAAAACTGTTGACGGTAGATAGGACGAAAGTAATTTCAAATTATTACTCACTAGGGTAATTAAAATACCAATATTACTATGATCCTCATTGTGATAATTATGATTATTACTTTTTAAATGGTCTTCAGGTGTTCTGTAGTAAAGCGGTTCAAGTATCAACATAAAAATGCAAACCCAATCAGCCCCCAATGTTAATTCTGAATTTCATTTTCATTACAAACCATTCTTTTGGAAATCAATAGAAACAACACTCTATAAGAGTGTTCACTCTAAATAGGCACTCTATAGGCACTAATATTCACTCTATAATAATATTCTATATATTCACTCTATTCTAATATTCACTCTATATGCAGCTAGTCTATAAAAAATATTGCGGTATTATTATATTGTGGACACCCCAGTGACCGTCCAACATTTATCACGATATTGACCAGAGAATTTACCTAAAGTACGAATATTCAATGATTCATAGTACATGAATCATAGAATATTCAAAGTACCATATTCAATGATTCATGTATTGAGTGAACAACATCCTTTTCTTCTTTACATACTTTCTCAGTTACAACATCAACAACTTTTTAAATAAATAATTACCAAACTAATTCAAAGTGTTCAAATGAAAGTTATGTCCGGTTCCACCACTATTTTTTATAAAGTGTATCGAATAGTAAAATTTGCATCCTTCATACAGAGGTCAATATCGCGATATTGTATTGAATTTACAGGTCTGCAGATGGTTCATTTTGCGTAGGCATTTAGATTGCTTTATTGACATTAAAACTTTTTTATTAAAAGTGTGTAAAAACTCATATTGACCACAATATTTACACGATTGCATAAAAGTAAATGAATTCGTATAGCCTACACTTTGAACATTGTGAAACGCTCATGAGATAATTCACTGCCAGTACAGGGACTGTTTCATAGAAATCTATAATTGTTGGGCTGTCCCAACCGGGATCAACTATTTTTAATCAGCCCATTTAATTAGAATTGTACTGATCCTGGATCAAAGTTGATCTTGGTGCAACCCAACTGAAATTCAGGGAAAAGGAAGCCAACTTTAATTTTACGCTTAGGCCGTGGTCAGACTGGATACGAGTAAACGGACGTGCGTGCTCCAAAGTTGCAAAGTTAAACAAACTTTGACCAACTCATATGATCGATCACAGCCCCAAAGCAGAATGTTTTTGGTCTTTCTGCGTCGGAACCAAAATATGTCAAAACCTTATTGCGGCATTTTCTCAGAGATTATTGTTTGACGTTTTCCGCATAGTTAAAAGTAATTTTATTACAAACCATATAAAGTTGTATAATTAATATGAATAATTTTATTGTAATTTTCTTTCAATATTTATAGTAAATATAAATTAATTGAGTTTAGTATGGATGGTTGCTAAACTTTAATTCACAAATTAGTTTAATAAGCAATAGTAGAGTGTATTTTTACATAGTAGCTGCAGAGCTGTTCAGCTTTGGTCTTTGGTCACTTAACATAATAATTCTAAAGAGCTTAGTGGCTAAAGCTATTGAGATCTGTTTATTGATTAGAAAAAGGAAAATATGATAAATTTATAAATTCAATAACTGGTAGCCTATTTAATGAGGATTAAACAAATTGTTTACAATGAATTTGTATGTAGCCTATTACAGATTATAAGTAAATACAAACATAAAAAAACGTGGCAAAGTTGTGTCATTTAACTTATTTTGTACCCGACTAATTACTTTGGAAGTAACCACTTCTGACATCTGTTTATTGCTGGATGCTGGCTTGAAGTTTTTATGAAAATTACTTCCATATTTGCTACAAAAAGCCAACTTTAAAAGTCGTTTATTTGCTTTATAACCTGCTGGAGGCCCATTGATCATAATATAAGCTAGGGAGGGATGCGCTCGGTCACCACTCACATTGCTGTGCTGTGTGCTTTCTACTAACAGGTCGGGCTATACACTGTACTGCAAGACTCACCAAGAGTCTTCCAGCATAGGCTATTTATTATTCTTTTTGTGCAGAAAATAAAATTGTTACTGGAAGTCATTATTACAGTTTACTTTATGCTTCTGGTTATGGTTTTAGTTTTACTTTTTTTTTGTAAGATGCAAAATTCCATCTCTGGGTGCTATAACTTAGTTTTACACCGCTTGGCCGATATACAGGCCTCCTTCGCTTTCTGCGACAATGTCGCACCGTCGCCCGTTGTTCTGCTTTGGGGGGTCATAATAGAGAAGAGCTGGACCTCGCACGTCCAACTCTTCTCTACGGTGACCAATCATTTTATTTTGTCAGCTGAACGTCCATTTACTAGCATCCAGTCTGACCATGGCCTTAGTACATAGAACACTGTGCTATTCATATCCAGTAAGTGTCTGCCATTTATCTATTGAACAGAACTTACAAATTTTCATGAAACAGACCCCTGGTGCCTTGGCAAAAAGAACCAGCTATATCCATTCTGGATTGCTTCACCTGTAAATCGTTGCTCTATCTCATTTCACTCTTAATATCTTGATTATAAATTGAAAACATTTGGTAACTCTAATGTTGGGTTGCACCAAGCAAGATCAATTTTGATCGAGGATCAGTGCCATGCTAATCATATGGGATCAGCTGACTCAATTAGTTGATCCCGGTTGGTGCAACCCAACATAACTGTAACTTTTAATGAATAAATAGGCTGATTCGGCGAAGCAAAACACCCAAAAAGGTAGGCTATCTCCGCCATAAGCTTGAGTCTTGAGTGACCTCTGTGCATAGCTGTAACTTTATTTTTATTAGCACTCAACAAGAACCACGTATATTCAGTGGAACCCCGGTTTTACATAGTTGAAGGGACTGATAAAAAAATTAGAAAAAGGTATTTCTAAAACCGAGGTTCCACTGTATTTATATTTGATGATCAATAAAAATCAAACTATATTAATTGATTATCAATAACAACCAAACTATAGCAGGATCCAATTAACTTGTCAGAAATCAGCTGTTCCCGTAATAATTAAACAGTGATTTCGACACAATAATCAAAAGGCTTGAAAGTCTTGAAGACCTTGAAAGTCTTTAAAAGACCTTTTCAATAATCTGAAGACCTTTCAGTCGCTTAATAACAGTTTAAAAGACCTTTTCAATAATCTGCGAGATTCAGCATTTGTAGGTTAAGTATTGTGATCATATGCTCGTCGAACATATGTTTTATGACAAGTTAAATGGATCCTGCTATATATTTTGATGATCAATAAAAACCAAACTATTTTATTCAAAGCATGATAATTTTGAAATCTCACCTGGCCATTAGTGGTTTGCGTATCCAGTTGCCTGGCTAACCGTTGCTCCTTGCTGGGAAAACACCACACACCCTTACTTCGTCGCATTAACCTGATATAGGCACCCAACAGTAAGATGCCCGTCAAAATTAACAGGCCACCAATGCCGGTCAGTATGACATTAACCGAGGACACCTCGTCCACATTACGCCGGTTACCGTCCTTGTCTTCCAGCTGCGTTTGTTGTGTGTCGGAGAATTCGACGGTGCCTTCGACGACCATTATGATGCCGGCGGCCACAGAAAAGCAGCCGATCGCTAGCAGCAGCCACTGGATGCAGCGCGGGCCGCGCAGTCCGTTGCTCACCGTCTGCGACAGATAGCTGCCCGGTCGCGACGGCCATTCGTTCTGCTGCTCGTAGCTGACTGTAGTCGGTTGGTAAACGGGACCGCTGGCCGGCATTCTGATAGGGGTTCCTAGGCAAATAGAACATCAAGTGAAAATAAAGTGTACCAAAACGAAAGAATAAAAGGATACAACAGAGGGTACTTTCCTGTTATAGGACACGTCTACTCATCTAGAGATATCGATAGTCGATATCGATAACCTATAATAACCAATAAGGTTATGTTAACCTATAGGTTATGTTAATAACCTATATTTTTCTCATATCGATAAGTATCGATACTTTTGAAGCTCGATATCGACTATTGATATCTCTAGATGAGTAGACGTGTCCTATAACAGGAAAGTACCCAACAGAGTATCCAAGGTATCAACCTGATAAATAGATAAATAAACTCTTTATTGCATCCTTCAGATTTACATAATTTTCACATTACTTTGCTACTTTTACAAATCATATTTTTTTGCAAATCAGCTTCAGCTGAGGTTTCCTTCAAGGGTATTGGTTGGCACCTTCCTTATAGTAATATTTTTTAATTTGGTGAATGGATCATCTATGCCTATTATATGATTATAAACGCAGAAACAGACGAATGTTCTTTGGCTTTACGCACAGACGCTTGTCTGTCTCCAAAAACATACGACTATATCTTGCTTTGAAAGTAGAAACAATAATAAGTATATTATCAATATTATATACTATTTATTAAAATTGACCATATTACAACATTTTAATTCGTAATCAATGATCTTAGCTCCCAAACTCAGCGTTGAGCTGCTGTCAAGCCTTACCAGCTGACTACTCTAATCATGCAGGAGAATCGACTAAGACGCTCAAAATAGGCAACGGTGGAAGTGCAGCGTTGCCAATTTGTGATCAAGAGCAAGTAATTTTCTATATTCCCTCGCTTTACCGGTTCCATATCTGACAACTGCGCAAAATTTCTCCGCAGTCTATTTTCGTGGCCGCTACTTTAGTAGGCCTGAGACAATAGTGAGAATGAGACATGTGGAATACACATGCTTGTCTCATCCTCATGTGGAATGGGCAATATTTGTCTCCAGGGCCTACTTGACGTAGTCAAGTAGACACTGGTGTCTCATTCATTAACTAGAGCTTACTGCCTTGAAACATATATATATTACTGGCTTATAGAATATCTTGTTATTAGGACCCAGAAGCTTCTTGACATCTCTGAATCGAGTATGAATTTCATAGTATTGCTTCTATTTACAGTTGATATCAATTATTATTTTTGAAAACTTTTTAATATTTCTTTAACAATAAAATTACGGTTTATGACCGAGATTCGAGCCCCTGTCCTTATGCTCTGTAACATGCATAGCGCATTTTGAGGCTAGAATAAGCTTACCTATTTTTTATAGTATCTTTATAAATTCAATCCCCAACGTTACAAATCGATAGGCTTCGAACTTGATCTATGAAGATATTTTACTCCAAATTTCAAAAGTGTAGGCTACAATTTTTCGTTCGTTAAATATTGTGCAATCGCAATAAGTTAAGGCCCTGTCGGGTCCTTAATAACAAGATATTCTATAAGCCTATTTTGGAAGGCAGTAAGCTCTGGATATTGACAGGGCCGGATTTACGTGTTAGAGCCGACTAGGCACTAATATTGTGGCGCCCCTCCTGACCCCCCACCTTCCATACCATCCTATGATAACAATTTCGCACACCTTTTGCAGATCAATACATTTATTTTATTAGAAATCGTTTACAACACAATAGCTTTGTTTAAAATATAATATTAATTTTATAACATGCCATAATCCACATTCTTGATGATGTCAGATTCGTTAGCGAGAATGACAGTAGAAGATAACCTCTTGTTTCCCAGTAAGGTCTAATATGAAATCTTCGATTAGTAATGAGAATTGAAAATTTTTATTGGAGATTGAGGTTAACAGACTTCTTGAAAGCTTGCATACTATCCGAACTAAGTCAAGAAGGGAAATTATAGAATGATTCAATTAATAACAGAGTTGGTCCAGTTGATTACCCAACCTAGTCAGCACCTAATATGAAATGTGCAGTTTAAAAATACATTACCTTACTATACTACTATATTAATATTGTTGTTCTTATGCTTTCATGAGACTTGGCAACTTAAATGCAGAGAATCTGGACTTTATGCATTTAAAAAGTATGGGATGAAAACAATAATAGCAAGTTTTATCTAGCCAAGCTTTGAAATAATCAAATAAGATAAATAATAACAAACTATTCTATTAATATACCCCAATTCTCAACTTTATAGCGGTGTGATCATTCAGAAAATGATCTTTATTTTGAAATGAATCAAAGCATATTTCTTTGTAATACTCGTATTTTACGTTAGAGATTTTCACTTTGTATTGATTTGAAATTAAAATATTGAACAAAGCTTATTCGATATAGCATTTCAATAGGAAACTATTATAGATGTAATTAGTTTATAGTTAATAATGAGTAAGCAACTGATGATTTGGGATTTAATAGTGCTATTAAATAATAATGATTCAATTCTTATTGTTAAATAGACCATTCTTAGCTTTGAGATATGCTATGCTACATAATAGCCTAGGTGTTGTTAGATAATTGTGATATTGGAGAGAAGGCGCGTAAACCCTTTGTTGTTTATTTATTACTATAACTACTATATTCAGTCATGTCACAATACTGTACATGGAATAGAATTCCAAAATGACAACCAGTAACTTATGTGATACAATAATGTACAATTAATTTTTCTAATTCCAAATTTAGTGCCTATTAACAGCATTATAAATACGAATTGTGAATTTGGTTCGGCTAACAATTTTACGAACACTTTAAATCTAACCTTACGAAAACAATGTAAAGCTCTACATGGTTTTTGGCAAATTTCAATTATAAATTATTAATGAGATTAAGAAATTTTGTTTGTTATATATCAGATTCGATACAATACATGAATTGGATTACATATTGTTAGTGGATTCCTTGGTGAGTCATTCCAAACAGAAGAAAATCAATTACAGGTGTTGTAAGGTTATCGAATTTGCATTTAAAAGAGAAAAAAATGAATCTGAAAATTATAATTATGTGAGATATATTGTAAAATAAAGAAGATTTTCAACTTACAGTTAAATGTCTGAGTGAAATTTATATTAAAAACATGTAAACAAAATAAAGACACCAAACAACTAACACAGAACCACTACACACTGGACGACTGGATACAAGATTTTCGATTGACTGAATAATTTCAATGCCATGTTTGCCGAAAGTAGCAGTAATCAGTGTTGCCAAGCATCAAGATACAGGTTAGCCAACTATCACCTTTATCAATGACAATATTCATGTTTTCAATGATAAGAATCATCAATTTGTTTTAGTTAAATGAAGATTAGAAAATTAGTCTGAACTTTGATCATAAATCAGAAGTTCATAAAGCATCATTAGTTGGCAAAACTTCCGCTTATTGAACCGCTGTGTTGGTAAGCTTGTACCGTACAGTTACGTGCGCAGATTTGATTCAAAATGTCAATGTTCGCGCATTTAAACAATGTAGAGTACTATGTACCAGCTTATAAAATTTTAAATTAGGGTAGTTACTCGTTTCAAGTAGTGTGATAAAACATTGTTGTTGTTAACTCCCGTTGTTATAGTTTTCTATTGTTATGAATGTTAGATTTCAGTAGACTGACTATTTTTTAGAAGTGTGCTTAATAATATTCCAGTCACCAATGTGTCTAGGCTTAGTGTAGACAAAGATAACAGTGCGAAAATAGATATTTTTACAATCATATTTTAAAGATGAAGTTGTTTTGGAATCAGTGTACAAAAATCTCATCAGCAATAAAAGGTGAGTTGAAAAATTCATACATTTTATCTCAGCACTGATGACAAATTGATTGACAGGTAGGATTCCCTATGTTATTATTTACAGTTTTTTTTTAAATAATTTTATCATCTTTAAAGTCTAAAATTTCTCATATAACAGGCTTTTATCCGATTAAAATGAGTCTTATTAATTATCACCATCATGGAAGTTCACATTTTTATTGAATGAAAGTGGTTACTTCAGCTGAAATTTAAAAAAATCTTACAAAATTCCTTATGTAATATTACTGGGTAAGATTCAGTTTATCAAGAATATTCAAATTTATTTAATAATGAACAGTGGAGCTCCATAATATTTAATATTTATAGTGATCATAACCAAGGTTGAATGGGCTGCATACACATTTCTATAATTTTTCGATACAATAAATTTTTTTTAATCAGGAAAAGAGTTTTCTGAAGCTTATTATATGACTAGTCATAGAATAAATCGTCGAGAAAGGTGTAATATATACTAATGGAAACGAAGCCAGAATGTTTTAGAGAAAACCATTTTGTTTATTGTTCCTGAAAACATATTTTCAGGCTTGTGATACTGTCACTATAACCAATCAAATACAATACTAATATGCATTTAAAAAATGAAATGGTATAGAATTGAAAAGAAAAAAATGAATAGAATATTATTATGATAATAATATAAACTGCTGATGATGTTACACCAGAATGTATGCTGGTGTATCAGATTGATGTAATCTCTTTATGACTACGATTGAAGTTGTCTAATTAAATCATTCACTCACATTACTGAATAGAATTGCCTGTTGTGAGATAATCTTTTCAATAAATCACACTCATTATAAATGCATTAAATCAATAAGGTAATATCAATAGACATTACTACCACTATTATAGTAATTATAGAATGTAATTATCACTATTATAGTGATTATTACTATCATTATAGTAATTATTGCTATTAAACTCATTTCATTCATCATCATTTTGAAACATACCTAGACAATTTGATAGTTGATTGTGCTAAAATTATCTACATATTGGAATGCAGACTTGAATCTCGAATGTTTCTCTACTTGCTAAGAAAAGCTTCAATTATGTAGGAATTCTGTGGGATCTTTGTTTTCCAGTAAGCTGCTTCAAAGTATCAGAGTGTTGTGTGTATGTCTTCTTGAGGCGTGATTCATTGCAATTTGATTCATTCATTGGACTCTCCAATATTTAACTTTATTAATTCATTACACATTTAATTGATCCAATATGCCTACTGGTTGAGACAGTTATAATGGATATATATTTAAAAAAAATTGAAAATAGAAAAATAGCTGGATAATGAATAGAGTGGAACAAGTGGCCTACTTTCTCTATTATCCAAGAATCTTGAAGTTTCAAACTATAGCCTACTCTGCTGTTCATGGAATCGAGAGACGACCAAAACAAGCTGTTTGCATTTGTGTGCGTATAGAACCAATGACTCACAGCTGTTTTCGATAAATTTTCTATCTAATTCCAGTTTACAATAGGTCCAGACTGGAATCACGTACTGCGCAGATAATAATAATAATATTATTTCAGTAGTTCCACTGTGAATCGGTCTAGCTGGACTGTAGCAAGCCCAGGTTTGTTTACATCGTCTCTCCTTTCCCTGAACAGAATATAGACAAATTTCAGCAAGTTTTTGCAATGATGAGGCTCACATAAGCTGAAGAATGCGAAGGATGATGATGATGCAAGAGATGAATGGACCTACTACATGTGGGTTCCGAACCACCGCGAAGCGATTTCGATTCACATAAATGAATACAGAAAAGGCCTTTAACTGATGAAAGTAGTCACCCTTAAAATTGAATTAAAAGGTGCGAGCCTCTTATGTGATCTTGCGATTAGATACAGGCACAACCACAAAGCCAATCACTTTTCAAACCTGCTACATGAATCAGCAAGTCCATTTACTCACTTGAAAATTCCTCCTTTTGTTCAATTTTCTCTTTTCATGCACATCTTGAGCAAATTCAGTTGAAATTATACCCACATAATTAATTTCATTTTCTCATTATAATTCTCATTTGCACTATTTCTTTTCTGTTCAATTTTTCCTTTTCCTGCACATTTTAAACAAGCTTAGTTTGAACTCTCCCCGTATAGCCCACATAATTAATTCGCTGAGTGCATAATAGGATGGTGGTTTCAACTTTCCTTCACAGAGCTCATCAGTCCCATTTCTTTTGAAGGAGTATTTTTCTCATGTATTTGCTCAAGCAAATGGCTTAGTTCGCGACTACTCTCATACACCGGTCTGTTTGCACCAACTTCCCCTATCTGTGCTATTAAAAGTTCTTAGGCTTTTCCCTCCACTTTGAATTTCTGCTCCAATTCATCGTTCCATCATAATCATTACTATCATCATCATCATGGTCATGGTCATTACTGATAATCATCATCATCAATCTTGAAGTCTATGTACATGATTCACTATGCATTTTCACTATGTCCATCCAGGATTGTTCTATCATATCATTCACTATGTCCACACTTGGTCGATTTTTTATGCTGCACAGCAAGCGGCCAATGCTTAAGCATATGAAGCATGCTTTTTCGCACACAAAATCAACTAAGTGTGAATTTAGTGAATTCTAAAGGACATATCACTTCAGCACACTGTCAAGATTTTTCTTCAGGTTCTGAATGTTTATGGCTTTAGATGACTGGGTGTTGACACTATTAGATTTCTCTACTTGCAATGTTAATCAAGAAGAAGACTTTCATCAGAAAAGTGAGTTGACACCTTGTGAGATGTAGGCCTATCTGTTATTGAATAAGAAAGATTTTCAATTTTCTAAATTATTGGCGTTAATTTATGAATTATTTTTTAATTTTGCTATAAGTCGAGATGGACTGAGATAATTATCCAATTTATATGTTTATTGAAGTGATTAATGTTTTACAATTGTAAATCTATTCATTGATTATTATTCATGTGATGATGATTATTATCAATATCTTCAATGATACAAGAAAGTTCGAGATAAGTTTTGGCAGTGATAAACATTAAATTACTTATAAACGTTTGTGCCTGTAGTATCTTCTCTGATAGAGTATACTTTCATGACTACTAAAATTTCTATTGAAAAATGTGTTTAGATAAAAATTATCCTTAAATATCAAATTTCTGGATCAAACAAGGATTATAGGAGAATAAATAAGTAGAAATTTGAACCACTCAAATTTCTCAAGTTTATCAAAGTGTCTCAAAAACGAAATAGGCTCATCAAATAACCATTTCTCAATTCGCTATTTACAGTATACTTTACACATCATCAAAGATAATAGCATCCATACACTAACCAAATATTTGGATTATCTCTGATAATTATTTGTTGAAATTATTTACATCCATCCCAAGCAGAGTTTTAAGACGTATGTCTTGTCACATCCTATGCTGTACGTACGGGCTACTCAGTTTTGTCGTTCCATGGCAGATTATGGGATGCTCCAGGTAAACAACAAGTCGGCTTTAAAATTTTGTATTTTCATAAAGAAAATTACTACAAAAACACTCTTGCAGCACAAGAAGGTTCTGGTGATTTGGAATCAATGTGTAAACAAACGAGTTTCCCACCGCCCGTTTGGTGCAAAAATTCAAAATTCTCTGACGCAACATCACGCAATTTTCTCCAAATTATGTCGCAATTTCCGAAATTATTCGGGCTAGGTTGCAAGGGTAGAGCCCGTTTTGAGGGGTGTAGGAAGGGAGGGGGCGCATACTGCTTTAGCATGCAAAATGAGACCAAGCCAAAGGTCAGGCAGGATGTTCCTTCCCCCTCCGAAACTTAAAGGTTGCTGCTCGCCCTTTCCCCGCCCCTCCCCTAACATCCTCGTGAAAGGGGGGAGAAAGGAGTTTTTCCAATCCCCTATGAGAATGAGGAAAATATTATAAAAGTGGTATTGTAGACTTTACTGGTCTGATTATTTCATAGGCAATTCCCCACAGTGACATTAAAGAAACGTTGTAGCGTTTTTATTAGGTCGACTGCAATTAAAAGCTACATTAACCTGATTATAACGTGGCATCGAATGTCGTATGAAGTAAAGGCATGCATTACAATATATCTCATGTGTGTAGCATGTACGGTGGTAAAGTTCAAAATTTGAACTAATTTTTAGATGATCTGAACATCTGAACTACTCGATTGTTTATGATTGATTGTTCAGTCTGACAACAACATCTACCGTATATTCTTATAGTTAATTTTGAAGTTACAGTTTCCATTGAAACTCATCGAATTCTCTGTTATATCAATAGATGATTCGAGTTCTAGTGAGTCTGAATCTAACAACAGTTTGATACCTTCGAATGCTTTGTATTTTATCTCAATAAACAGTTTTGCTCAATATTCAGATGTAGCCCAATTGAAATAGTTTATTCGATAACCATCACACACTTACATGTCAGACATAAATTAGATGCATGCTCAATATAGCAATGTGCAACACGATATAATATCAGTGCAATAGGCTACTTGTATTATTGTCTAAAAAGGCGACCCCAAATGTGTGGGGTTCCCTCCCAAAATCCTTTCCATATCTGCTCAAGTATCTATAAAGAACGTAGATGATACTTTCCTGCTCCAATTAAGCTAATCTCAATTATTTTCTGACATCAATCAATTAATTACCTCTGATAATATTCACAGATTCTTTGTAATCTTTCACCTCTAAACTATAGACGATTCCAATTGGAGAATTGTCTGCAGTTCTGGGGGGGGGCGGCGAATCCTATTGGGGGTCGACATTAGTGATTAATTGAAGTACTGTGGGCTTTGTTATTCCCAAAACACCTCGATAGACGGAATGGGTTAGGAGCGAGAGAGAAAGAGAGAGTGATCGAGAGGGGGTGAGAGAGAGAGAAAGGGAGAGGGGTAGTTTTGGACTAAGTTTTTCATCGGGGCGTTTGATTGCTGTGTAACACGAACTTGTTCACTAGTTTGGTAATATTTAAACTCGTGCCGGGCTGATTCGGAGCCCGCCAGCTGGCTTTATAGTCTTCCACTGTGGTCATGGAACTCCGCCACCTCTTGCTAAATTATTGCACGGTCGGTGTCGACAACTGAATGCAAAACTCGAAACAAAATGCACCGGCCGAAACTTATCTAAGACGCCCGCAAATTATATTTTGTTTCGACTGAAGTGGATAAGCTATTTCATTTTGAACTGCGATAGGTTTTCATTGATGTTTGTCATCACACTTGTATAAATAATGATTTATTAAAGTTTTTGTTTTGTTTCAATCGAAGAAGATGAGTTAACTTTGTGATTTCCATTTATAACTACGATAGTCTCTAGTAGTGTTTTCTATGTACATTTTTGCAGAGTAATTGGTTTGGAGCTTTTTTAGTTTTGTTCCAATTGATGAAGTGGATGAGTCAAATTTGTGAATTCCATTTCTAACCACGATATCATCTGTGAATTTCATTCTCAATTATTCAGATTTTCAATACACCTTTTTCTGAAATAATTTTGTTTCTAATGTGACTTATCTGATTGGAGACTATTGTCCAGTACATCATTTGTTCATCAACTGATCATTAGGTTAATGAACTACTGACGAACCAGGGTGTTAGAAAGTAGATAGCTGTATAATACTGAAATCGATGGCAGAACTATTATGAAGTATTATTCAGTACTAACTACTATTATTTAGTTTGATGAATCAAACTGAGGAACTCGCTTTTGGTATAAGGACTATAAGGGCCTGTATTTCTGACTTGAAAGGAATTCTATCAAGTTGAGTAATGAGTATCGCATACGATATTGAACCAGTTTCAAGATTTTTGATTGATACTATGAACTTCATACTTCATAACAGAATAAATTTATTGAATTCAAAATTATCAATTTTCCATACAAAAAGTTGAACTGTTCCGTAATATTGTAATATTTCTATAGCCTATTTATACAATGAATCATTCTTGTATCTTGTCAACATAAACATATTCCAGAATATACTCGGTAATTTCTGAATAATGTGTGTCAACATAAAAATACGAACCACCGCTACCAGCAAATGTTTTCAGTGTTGAACAAACTTATCAACGAAATAATATTCCAGTTCTATTTTTCCTCCCACATTATTTTTATACTACCAGAGGCAATTCAATTTCTTATCAAGGTAGAATTGTCTGTAGTGGTGTTTCGGTTAACATTCAGTCAAATTTAATGAAAATAACTATAGAGCTTTGTTGAAAGGTAAAAGGAGATGAAAACGTGACAGCCACATCCGAATTTTTATCTTTAATTAATCGCCAAATGTAATTAACTGGCTAGTGGCGCGGCGCGATCCGGTTGGTCAATATGTTGTGAAGTATTGTTATCTGGTAAATCTGACTTTTTTTGAGGATCAGAGCATGTTTGGCGCGTTGACGGGATGGGAATTCAGGTCACATGAGCTGAGTAGGGCAGAGCAGAGCAAGCAAATACCACACATCTCATTCATGTGAGTGACGCCTCTGACATGTTCACAATGGCGTGCTATGGCGCGGTGAAGGGGTGGGGCGAGGGGGTGTTAAGGGTTCGAATTTGAATGACGTTAGTTTCCAACGTCATCTGAATAGTTTTCACCGTTTTCAGTAAATGAATTTGTCTCTGGGTGACGTAAGTCGAATCAAATTCATACCGGTAATGCCTTGTTATGGAATTTCAACCAGCAAACATTGTGCTGGAGTTTTAACTACAAAAAAGGAGCGGATTTATCTGAATTATACTTTAAATTATCTCTGGTTTAAACCAGTATCCAATATACAGTATCAAGGAAATTGACAGAATTGATATAGGCCTACAGTGTAATGTGCAGAAACTTTATTACACGTTAGTGTACAAGATTCACAAACACTATTCGACAATAGATTACTATTGGATTTTTCAAACTAGACAACCATATCTGATGTGGTACTAAAATCACTCATCACTGAACACACAATCATAGCCCAAAGACCCTTCGCATGGCACTGGCTGATTTAAAAAAAATTATGTGGAATATTTGACAAGATTACCGTACTATTCCATTTTTATTTTTAATAGAAAGTTTAAAAGTATCAAGAGAATTGATGAGATTTGATATACAGTGTAATGTGACGACAGAATTTTATCATTTGTCATGAATTTTTGCAATGAAAGAAAGACACATTGTTGAGGTAAATAAGAATAGAGAAAATTCAAGTAGCTCACAATTCCTAGTCACCTTTGTTGAATCCCTCTCCTTGACCTCCCCTCCTATTCAAACCAGCAGGGTTTTGCAGTTGAGCTTCAACAACATTAGCGAACGAAAATAATTTATTTTCTCCCAAAAAAATACATGCATAACAAAATGGTTCGGTTGGATCCTTTAAAAATTATTCAATTTGGTATTTCACACGTTTCTATTCATTTATTTATTCACTCACTGATTTCCATTACAGAAATAATAATTTCAAAAGGATCCCACCAAATTTGAAGATTTTAAAATTATATTAATGGAAGGTCCAACAGGCTCACCCCCATAACTGTTCCTTTCCCAGGCTGATACGCCTTTTAGATCAGCCTTCTAGAGCAATATACTATTTATCAAATTTAATGGTGTATGAGAAATAAAGTTGAAATTCTACATTTTGAATTCAAAGGGTGCTCTACTGTAAGTTCACTCAACTGTGAAACTATAAACTATAACTCAAGTTTGCTCGATCTCCGTGGAATCAAATACACTAACAAGAAATCATTCTTATAGATAATTCACAAATTTTGAAAATAGGAAAAGAAAAGAAGTAGATTTTATTGTATTCATACAAGGAAACATCCACGGAAGCAAAGAATCATTCTTATGTATAATTCACAGGTTTTTAAAAGGGAGGAATATAGATTTTATTCTTATAGATAATTCACAAATTTTGTAAAGAGGAAAAGAAAGGATATAGATTTTATTGTAATCATACAAGGAAACATCAACGGAATCAAGGAATCATTCTTATTCACAGGCTTTTAAAAGGGAGGAATCTAGATTTTATTGTACTCATACTTCACGTGTGTATGCTCATATTCTGCAGCATTCTTTCCGAAGTGTGAACTCCTCGAATGCTGTTCTCCTCTCCTTAATAGCGAAGCCGCTGCAGTAGTAGATGAGATGTTGTACATGACAGATCAATAAAGGGCTAGTGTGGGGAGAATTCAATCTGTTTGTATTTCTGGAATGAGCATTGGTGAAGAGAACTCTTTCTCTCGAGTATTGTTGCTGCTCTTTCAACAGCAGGAGTCTGTAAACAGAAAAGCAAGTATGGGGTCTCATCTTCTGTTCTTAACAGATAATAGAACTCGCAGTGGAAGTAATGCTTGGTACTCCAGTTTATTTCCCAGCCTCACGGTCTCTGGGACCTCGCCATTCTGAATGCAGCTCTGAACTGAATTTCAAAGTTTTTATTAATTTCAGAATGGAGACATTATGCTCAACTGTATTGGACAAAATTAAACTTTCATTTCCACCTCAGAATGATAATGTGATTATGGTTGGCCATGTACATTATGCAGAATATTATTGTGGCACCAAGCTGATAGTACTGTCGCCTACTCAATTCTCTTCAAGTGACAGTAATAAATTGCCCCACAAATTAAATTTGTCTTTACAAACAGACTGAAGTGAAAACAGACTGCTAGATCAGTAGCCTAGGCCTACACACTTACACAAGTTTGATTAGGTGTGGTTAATAGTGATAAATTTTATTACTACTTTACTACTATTTGATACTATTACTACTTATTTTATTATTTTGCACTTCCAGACGAAAACCTGAGGTAGGTAATAAAGAAGTACATGAATTATTATTGGACAACAATAAAGATGGAGGAATATTAAGAATTTGATTATTTAGTATTCTTGTCAATATCAATTTCCAAATCCCAAGTTTCAATAATTTATTAATATTATAATTTTATGTAAAAATAATACAAATATTTGTAGGTACAGTACTGAATTATTAAATTCTTATCAATGTGCTTTGCAATAAGTTTGATTAGGTGTGGTAAGTAGTAATAAATTTTATTATCTAATGCTGGTAGGTATTGAATCCTAGATTCTTATCTATGTACAAATAAATATTTTGTAGTTAAAAATTGTACTGCAGCTTTTTCAATCATTAGATTTTAAAAAGTGTCCAATACAAGTTTTCAATTTTCTATTAACATTATTTCTTCAAAAAATTACACAAATACAATGAATGAAACTAAAATTCAGAGTAATAATAAATAATAATAATAATAAATAATAATTTATTTCCTTTTCAAAAACTAAAAGCCTAAGAATACATTAATAAAATTTACTACAAAATATAAAAGAAACATATAATTTTTATCAAGAAAAACTTCATGAAATTAACCCACTCAACTGTGGAATCCATGTACTAAATTGTATTTGAATATACTTGGTAAGTGAGCTCACATACTATTATTTGAAATGATTTGTTCTATACGTCGTCTTCCTGTGTATTATCCATTTTGAACAGCATTTTGAATTTTCTTTGGTGAGGTATTTCCTTAATATTTACGGGAAGCAGATTGTAGAGTTTTGGTGCTAAGTGGATTTGAACTGTCTGTGATACAGTGCCTTCCTGGCAACGTTTGTGAGAAGGTTCCTATTTCTAGTGTTGTGATGGTGGTTCCTATTTTGGAAGTTTCCTGTGTTTTGTGTAGTCTGCAGATAATTTCCTGGGAGTAGAGCTGTCTTGCACACACCAAATTCATTGTAGAGGTCTGATGGGTAGCGAGGTGGCTTGTTGATGATTTTCATTATTAATTTTGAACTTTTAGAAGTGGGTCAAAGTGCAGTAGCTACATCCACCCATACTACAATCCCGTAGGTTAGTAGTGACTGTACCACGGAATAGTACACCATCTTCAAGCACTTCTCATCTATCAACGGCCTCAACATCTTAAACTTGTAGATTGTTTTCCTCAGTTTCTTGCAAAGATCATTTATGTGGTGATCCCATCGCAGAAAACAGTCCAGTGTAACTCAAGATATTTGATTGTTGTTTTTGAGTATGGTGTATGATGTGCAGTTGGTAAGGTTGACTGACAAAAGGTTTTCTGTGGGTTGTCCATGCTGTGTAGCCGAGAAAGTTAAAAAATGTGTCTTTTCATAATTGAGGGTTAACAAATTCTGGTTTAGCCAATGTGAAATTTTCTGCAATCCTATTTCAGCCCTTTTCCATGTTATTGACCATGTTGGTCCCGAAAACAAAAGTGCAGTATCATCAGCAAAAGTGGTGATATTTCCTTCAATTTCCATACTGCAAAGAGGGTTTATGTAGATAAGGAAAAGTATTGGACCCAGAACGGTTCCCTGGGGTACTCCATATTCAACTTTGAGCTTGTTGCTTGTATGCCCATTAACTCTGACACAACTCAGTAAAGTATTAGATATAGCACAGAGGTTTAATTTCATTGAAAGATGATCTTCTCATTGATGATGTAATATCGTTGAAAGTTTTAATTTAATACATAACAAAAATTAATTCATAATTTGTTCTGGAAAATTCCACCTTCACTTTCTTTTCCGTCCGATAAATTCAATATGGAGAATGGAACATGCCCGGCAACACAAGTTTATTGAGCGCGGTGTAGACGCCTTCTTCTACATTGGAGTCCAACTTTTTCCAGATTGAGGGCGAAGGGCGTTAGCAAAAGAGAAGGACGGAGGAAGAGGAGAGAGAAAGAGAGAGAGGAGAAAGAAGGGAAAGGAGTGGAGTGAAAAGTGATAATCTTGAGTGGAACTTTTCCGGCGTCTAGATTATTTGAAGGCCGACTCCACGCGACCAAGCTCATGACAATAATATGATGTCACGTGATGACACACACATACAAAAAGCAGTGAAAAACACGTTAAAAATGTAAAATACAAACACACACACCAACATAAAAACCCATAGACGTCGTTGTGTTTATCGTATCTAACCTACCCTTGCGCTGGTTGACTTTGTGTAGTGATATTCAGTGAGCTATCGATTAGCTCCATCACCGATGCCCTAATACGAACGCCTGCCTTTCTACACGATGAGCCCCGGCTATTATGTCGTCATATAATTGCACGTTTCAAAAATCATTGGGCCGAATCGGTTGAGTGAAAATCACCTACACGTGAAATTATCACCTAATGGAAGTCACTGATTGCGGAATGGGTCGCGTATTGATTGGTTGATGGGATGGTTTCATTGCAGCGTTATGATTGGAAGAATGGATTGTTATTGATGAGATTGGTCAAGATATGTGATTTCTTTTCGAGTAGAAAATTAAGGGCCTTAGCAAAGTCCTAGACTAAAACGGGTGGCTACCGTAGCATCGACAAACGTTTGTCTCGACAGGTTAGTGGGTTAGCAGCATAGAGAGCCCTTAGTACATAGTGTCGAGGCTAACGTTTGTCGATGCTACGGTGGCTACCCGTTTTAGTCTAGAACTTGTTTGAATCCCGAGCTCATGAACTGGCCCTAAGTATACAATAGAAGCAGGAAAAAGTGTAATTTTAGACTTAATCTGTGTCAGTAATAAATACTTATTTTGAACTGTGATCATCTGAATTCTTTGAAAAACCTCTATGTAAACTCTTCATGCAAGATTATTATGGAATATTTTCATCCAGTATCTCATTTTTCAAATTAGTTTTCAAATTATATTCGAAGCATTTGTTGCCAGCTCAAGAAATGCGAAAATAAATACGCATGTTTCTACCGGGACTTGATGTTTTAGGAGAGGGTAAGAGCAACAAACGAGATTGTGAATAGGAGAGATTGTGAGGAAAAGCGAGTGATAGTGAAGAGAGGACTGTGAGAAGGAGAAAGAGATAGATAAGGAGAAGCGAGTGATAGTGGAGAGAGGATTGTGAGAAGGAGAAAGAGATAGATAGGGGGGAGAGATGTATGACGAAACAGAAAGGAACCGAGTTCGAGAGTAAAATCTAAGAACAATTTTCCATGAGCACATTTTGTGTTAGTAAGCTACCAACACTGGCAGAGATGTATCAGGCTCGTATTCTCCAGCCTCGCTCATTCCAAGTTGACGTCGACCTTACCGCCGTATCTTTTGCCTCCCATCCCACATTGTATTTCGCCACAAAATTCTTCTTTCGAGACTCTTTTCTGCCGAAAAATAAACATGTTTTTATCGTGAACTTCGCCCGCTCGCAGTGACGGGAATTGCGAATGACTTACGAGCAAAAGAAACAAAAGACAGTAGACCTTATAATACACATGGAGTGCTCGACTGTTTATCTCCGCAACGAGCCAACTTTTCGCCTTGCAGTCGATAATAATTGATAGCCGGGTCTATCACAGGCGAAGGATTTGCAGCCACAACTTAATTCCTTGCACTAAAACATTGAGAGAGAAGCGCAGAGACGAGTAAGAGAAAAGATGAAGAGGTGGTGAGAGTGCAAAAGAGAGAGAAAAAGATACACTAATACACAGTGGAAAATGAGTGGAAAAATGGTGAGAATGAAAGAGAAAAACAAAGTAAGTGAGAGAGATGTATGGAACTAAGAAACAGTGAAAGTGTTAACACTAATACACAGTGGAAGATGAGTTGAAGAATGGTGAGAATGAAAGAGAAAAAGAAAGTAAGTGAGAGAGAGAGATGTATGGAACTAGGAAACAGTAAAAGTGAGCAGTAACTGAACTAAAACTGAAATTGAAATCAACGGAAACAGAACTAAAAGTGAATGGGAACTGAATGGAAAATAAATTGAAATTGATCAAAAACTGAACTGAAACTAGACTGAAAGTAAACAGAGACTGAACTCAAACTAAAAGTAAACTAAGAGAAGACAAGAAGAGATGGTGAGAGTGAGAGAGGGTGAGAATAAAGATACACTAAGAGAGGAGAGAAAGAGGTGATGAGAATGAAAGAATGAATACATGAGTGAGGCAAAGTTTGAGTTACATGAAAGTTGATAGTCTTCTTTTATTAGGCTAATTATTGACAGCCAATTTCAACTGATGAAGCTTCATCTGAACTTGATGACTGATTATCTAGGCAAAGTTTGCCACTCTGATGATTAATTAACGCTAACGTGATCTCACTATTATCATGTTTGTTTTTTCTATTGTAATAATTGTGTTGTGTTTTGATATGAATTAATGAATAATTTACAAGCAATAATAAATTTATTGATGGAAAAACCAGTTTAACTTGGTGATTATAGTTGGAATTCTATACAATAGTAATGCAAAATTTTGGCATTAAAATATTGAATCAGTATCTGAATAAAAATTAATCATTTGATGAATAAAGCACTTCATAATATGTTACATAAAAACATTGCTCAAAGACAATCATATTCAAGTTGAACAATCATATCAATGAAGGAAAAATCACAATAATTATTATCGCAATATTGATAATCAAGTTTATTACAGGATAAACACTGATCACATGTACTTGTAAAAGTGATCAGTTTAATTTCCAAGTAATTATATATGCACTTGTTTTCGTGAAGGGAAATAAAATTCGTTTATCCATTTTATTATAATCGTTCACTAGATATAATCATCAGAATTACAAGAAATGTTCACTAATTGAAGCAAAGAATGATAAAATTCAATCAGTTACTAAAAAACATTCTCTCATTAAAAGGAATACTTTTCAAATTCGATGAACAATTCTTCAAAATGGCGGATGTCAATTTCAATGGCTTCTGCTTCCCACCGCCTGGAGTAGCTCCAACCAATCACGTGCGAGCAATGGTCGTTGTAGGTGACTCCCACTCCCATTGGCCGTTAGGCAAGTTGACGAAAGCAGCAATCTGACTAATAGGATGCCAGTATTGGAGTTGAATGCTAGAGAACCAATCACGCACAGTAAAGCAAATGATTAAGAATGGCGTTTGATTGTGATACTTATGAATGTTGGTTTTTATCCAATACTACAGATAATAATTCATCAATATTTTAACCTTTTCTTCATATTAAACAAATTTAAAGTGTTTGTAAGCGAATTTTTGTTAATGGAACATTTCGGCTACTTCAAACTTGGTTTCTATAGATTGTCCCACGGTTATTAACATTGCAATTCGTGGTTGATCATGTGATTCACAATTAAATAAATTATTATTATTATAATACTTTAATTGTTACTACTTATAATACAAACTATTTATTACTTAATACTTTACTTACAGTATTTACCATCTTACCTTTAGAAACTTGGCCATCGAAGGCAAACTTTTTGCATATTATATGAAAACTGTATTATTTGTGCACATGACACAAATTTTGTGATTTTTTCATTATTTTCCAATAAGAATTCTCATTCAATATTCTGTTCTCTGTGATAATATGGTACCTGTTATTTATCATTTGTATAAGACTAGACTTTACAAATGTCCTGAACTTTCTTCTATGCATGAAATCTTATCCAAATCTTGATCGTTGATGATCTTTATACCATAGACCAACCATATATAAGTTTATCTGATTTATTATTATTATATGTTTATCTCTGATTTTACATGTATCTATGAAGCAATCATATTTCATTTACAATCATGTTGATATAATTCCTTGTTGATATGTATGTTGATATATAAACTTTGTTGATATATTCCAATGTAAATGTGATGATTTCTTGATCCATTTATGAACTGCGATGTTCATACACATTTGATTTATACACGTTTTATACACATACACATCTGATTTACTCCACTACTGACATGGAGACATTTCAATTTTATATTAACTCAGAATAAAATTACTGCATGTCAATAGTGAAGTGACTGAAAAGTGTATTCCAATGTCGTCCACTATATGAAAACAATATAGACATATTGATATTCATGTTGGTGTAGACTCCAATACGGTTTACTGTGTGAAATCTATGGATTTATATATTTTTATTTCTATATATTCTTATGGTTCACTGTTGTGAAATCTATAGACCTATATATTTTCATTTCTACATATACTTATTGTTCACTGTTGTGAAATCTATAGACCTATATATTTTTATCTCTGTATATACTTATGGTTCACTGTTGTGAAATCTATAGACCTATATATTTTCATTTCTACATATTCTTACGGTTCACTGTGTGAAATCTATAGACCTATATATTTTTATTTCTACATATTCTTATGGTTCACTGTTGTGAAAACTATAGACCTATATATTTTTATCTCTATATATACTTATGGTTCACTGTTGTGAAATCTATAGACCTATATATTTTTATTTCTACATATTCTTATGGTTCACTGTGAGATCTATGGACCTATATATTATATTTCTATATATACTTATGGTTCACTGTTGTGAAAACTATACACCTATATATTTTTATCTCTATATATTCTTACGGTTCTCTGTTGTGAAATCTATAGACCTATATATTTTTATCTCTATTTATTCTTACGGTTCACTGTGTGAAATCTATAGACCTATACATTTTTATCTCTATATATACTTATGGTTCACTGTTGTGGAATCTATAGACCTATATAGATTACAAGCCTAGCTTTGCTGATGTATGCAGGTATTATTAAGAGTAATTTATTGTTAATATTATTATGTGTATTATTTACTAGAAAATGTATTGATGAATATCGTATTGTATTATTGTTGTGAATAAATAAATTGATTGATTGATTGACTGATATATTTTCATTTCTACATATTCTTACGGTTCACTGTGTGAAATCTATAGACCTATGTATTTTGTATCAAGTCGTTCATATCGTCAGTACAGCGCGGCAAATGCAAAATGCCTCAAAGCTGAAGAGCAAAGCATACCGAAGACGAATGGTATGGGAATGATGTAGGAGAGCGCCGGTTGAATCCTCTTTTGTGGCGAATGGGAAATCAATGATATGCTGCTATTCACTTTAGCCTCAGCTCGGCTGCAGTCTATGTAGGCCACGGTGGTTGAAGCGACACACTTCTTGGCCTGCATTAAGGTATCAGCATCATTTATGCAATATTCTTTTCGATTCCAGAGGTTCTTATCTGGGTGGAGCAAATCGACCTCGTATCGAGAAAAATAACTGAACGGTCAAGTTGATCGTATTAAAGAAATGTTGGTATGGTGATATGGGAGTCAGCTCCAATAGTTACATTCATTTCATGATCTTGTAATGCTACTACTGCAATTCGAATACTGGCAAGTGAGGACTGAAGCTAGCTATAGACAAGATTGCTGTATGGGATCACGATTAAAAACTAATAAGAGCATAATGAAGAATCAATAAGGGGATAAATTCATATCACCAAATGATAAATTCGTTTATTCATCAAATTACAGTGATATTCATTTAATTTGACGCTTGGCATTAGATAGATAGAGATATTATTTCTTTGCCATCGTACTCTACGGTCATCAGCAACGTCAAAAATGATATCTCTCTATCTATCTATTCATCTATCTAATGCCAAGAGTGGAATTAAATGAATTTCACTATACGTATAGATGTTACACAGCTGTGTAAGCTTAGAATAAACAAATTAGTTAATATTGAGACATCAAAGAGTGGACATGTAAAGTGGGGAGTAGAATTCATTAGCCTACAAAATAACCTGTTCAAGTTGAAATTTTGTTCTAAGTTGAAATCTAGTACTTTTATAAAATTTTAACTATTGAACAATTTTCATGTATCGATAAACTTCATGTATCGATTTCATGTATGATAAACTTTTATCAATCAGCATAGAATCACAATTTTTCATAATCCGATAACATAATTCTACCAAGGAAAAGGATGCAATTTGATTAACAATTAGATAAATGATTAACAGTAAGCTTTTGGAGTAGTTTGAAGATTTACTTGAAAAAATCAGGGTCGTTTACATTTATTTATTGAGTAATGTACAAAATAATACTAAATGAAAGGTTCAACAGGCTTACTCCCAAAACTGTTCCTCTTCATTATCGATGTCTTTGAAATAGCATTGCTCTTGTTCGGTTTTGTTCGTAGTTGGTCTTGGTCTTATGCTTATGAAATAAGGGTGTTTAAATATTGAAGATTATGCTTACATATTACACAGATTCAACAAATTTGTGCTAGGAACAACTACAAGAGTCATTTATGCTCAACATAGATAACCGAAGCTTGAACAGCAGATCCGAACATTCTTCCCATTGATCCAGAAATTTTGATTTGAAACAAGTTCGATTTCATTTATCAATTATACACACACCCAATTAAAAAACATATTTCAGTTTGAAAGCTGTTTTGATTTTAAATTCTTTGAGAAGGGAGAAAACCCAGAACTTGTTAATCTTATATAATCAAAATATAATCGGAGGATATAATAATAAATATCAAATATTGCTAGAGTGAAATTGTAAGATGTTTGTTAAAATTGAACACGAAAAGAAACATTAGATCATTATTATCTCTATAATATAGCAATTATTCGATTCACCCCATTAGGTTATAATCAGACTATTATAATTTGACAATCATCAATAGATCGGCAATATTATGGTAAATAGAATGTATTGAATATAGAATGAAGAAGGCTTATAGAGCTATTCACTCTCTTATCAGTATTTGCAGTTTCGGAAGTCTCCAATAATAATTTGATAGTATTTGTTTGTCAATGGCTCAACAGCCCTATGTGGGCTTAGGCCTACCAGCTGGTTGCCAGTTTCACATCCACTTGACTGAATCAGCAGAGGTGAATGATCATTAACCAGAAAAGATGTAACGTGTGGTTAGCACATTGACACCTCAACCATAAGCTAGTCTTCGCAAACCAGTGATGGGAACAAAGCACTGCTGGATAACATTGTGTTAAGCAGCTATATAGTGCAATGCAACAATTTAATATGCCTCCAAATATAGGGAGTGACTGACTAGCCTTACTAACGATTAGCCAGGCTTCCAATGGAGGAAAATAGGAATGGAGGAATTTGATAGTATATTTAAACAAATTTCAATCTATCAATTATTTTCAAATTGAACTTCACTATTGAATGCATTATCAAATCGACTCACTCTCCACAGAGTGTTTCGTAAAGCTACACAGACATTCTAACGTAGAGCTACACAGAGTGTTGGAAAAAACAGTCCCCCAACAGTACTAAAACTCCACGACCGTTTTTCGGGCAGCACTCAGGAAGCAATACAAATTAAGCTCAGTCGAGTTAAAACTCGGTAGTATCCAATAGCCGATAGATCGGTCAATTGCCGGTAATTATCGAAGTGAAACAAGTGCGACCTTCTCGATTTCAGTCGGAATTCTCCAGCAATGTGAAACATAAATTCTGTAAATGAATACACTCTTTTATGACGACGTGAGGTGGGGGAAAGTGGACTGGTGAAATCAGAGTCGCAAGCATCACGCTATGGCTTTTCCTTTTAACGACATTTCGTTCAATCCGGACCCCTTTCAACAACCAACCCCCTACCCCCGTTGCTCCTTTCATCCCCATCCGTAACCGTTATTAATCCTGCTCATTCTCTTTCCGACAGACGTGAGTCCGTTTGTCATTTTTCCCCTCCCCTTCCCCCTTTCTTGGGCTATCATCACCGCCATTCATTCATTCTGTTAGCAGAAAACAAACTTGTCATTACACTCGTGTATATATATCCACACTATTCTCCTCTCTCTTCTACCCCCTTCGTAATCGATTCATGGCGGCCGCAGCCTTTCATTGCTCATCTTTTGACACCACCCAATGTGGGGGGGGCGTTCCCCCCTCACCCCCCACTTTCATTGTTCTCACGAATCTTTCTCACCTTGACGTTGGTTGCCGCCGCAACTTGTAAGACTGCTCCCGATATTTGAGAATAGGACAGCTTGGATATCGATCGGCTTCATTCATAGTGTCGGCCTTATGAAGAAGTAAGAAGTGTTTACAGTGTGTCGTCTTTGTTTCATATTCTTCGATTTTATTGAAAGGGAAGATTCACCCAATAGTTCAAAAGAGATAAGAGAAGTGGGTAGATGTATACCGAGGTGAATAGATTTGAATAGGTCTCATTCATAGTTGGCCTATGGAATAAGTAGTGTGTACTTATTCTTTAATAGTTCTATGTTCGTGTGCACATAGTCTTTGTTTCATAGAATGGAGATACTTTGATTTAATCTAGATGAAATCAATTTAAAAGAGACGTGAAATATGAATAGAATTATGAATAACTTATAAAGTTTTTTTTGACGCGGTAAAGTTTGGACAACATTGTACATTTCACCGTTAAACCTCAGATGAGAGAATGAATTTAAATAATTTTAAAAGGTTCAAAAAAGACGACGGAGGATGAACAGAGAAGAATAGAGGAGGAGTCACTCTTGAGTCCTCTATTTTCAGACGTGGTGAAGTTTAAACAGTCATGTACACTATCACCAACTTCTAATGATTGAGTGAATTCTAATAATTTACAAAGTCCAGTTGTTTGTAGCATTTCACTAAAAATTTAATAATTTTTTCTTAATATCTAAAATAATGAGCAAAATATAGATTTATTTATTTATTTATTTAGCGTATGGCTTTTAATAGTGGGGAGACCCGAGTAGGGTTGTTCCACTTCACCAACATAGTAGTTGTATATTAAAATCAAATTCCCCCATAGTAAATAAAATGCATTATGAAACTCTGTTTTTGACAAAAACAACCGAAATGTTATACTAAAAATTTCAAGAAGAAAGCGCCTTTGATTGTAGGTGAGGGATTTTGGACCCTGTCCACATTACTCACTGTGAGAGGCAATAAAAAATTGAAAAAAAAACAAGCGTTCAGCCCCTATTGGAGAAAACAGGTTGAGGCAAGCAAAAGAAGGCAAAGAATATGAAGAATTCAATAAGGAAACGCAGAATAAGCCAAAGATTGATATTAAAGATTGATTCCAGGACAGTGAAATAGGCCAGATTTGTAATAGCGATTGACACGCTTCTTTCACATGCTACTCATCACTGTCATAGAGGGGCGGCGTGGCGGAATTAGGCGCACTAGGCGCTTTGTCGAAGCTACATTGCATCGCAGGGTTCGTGTCACACTGTGTGTGCGTGTGTGTAGGTGTGTGTGTCAAAGCGTACCTCACATGTCTGCATGAACTGGAACATTTTAGAAAACTCAATACTGTATAAGCTGATAAAATCTGGGTGATTTTGTTGGTCACGTATGCATGCAATGTAATGCTTTTTGAGCTCTCATTAATCTATTGCTATGTGGCATAAGGAATTTATTAGGATATTTTCAAAAATGATTCATAATGTGTGCGTTTTCAAATAGGGATTTATTGAATTCGAGCTCTATCAAATTTATTCCGATGCAGTCAGTTCAACTAAATTATTTACTATTTTCAGTAAAATGGTTTTGGAGGCTCAAGGTCAGCAATCCTAAACCGTGATCATTGAGTTTCCAATCACCTAGCTCAATTTATTGATGTAGAGTTGAAATTATATGCTTTAATAATGTTCCCTAACGTTCAATTCAAGGATCATTTTTAACGATGAAATACCAGTCCTAAACACCTGTATATTCCAGTCGACTCAATACTGCAGTACTTGAAGCTGAGAAGTTTAGATTGTGTTGTTACAGCTTGATATAAGTTATTAGGTTTCAGGTTGGTCCTACAGTATTTTGTATTATTTTCATGATTCCGTGACTTCATCTATATTATTTTCCTATTTTACTGTTGTTTTATTTTATCTCACGACAATTTCATTTTGTTTTTTCCACTGTAATTTTTGTTTTTAGTTGCTACATTTCAACTTTCTAAATAATTTCAAACACTTTTTGCATTCCTTTCAAAGGTCTCTTCTTCTCTTCACCTTCTCATCCTACTGCTTTAATGCTCCTCTAGCTGTCACTGCTTCCCATGATACTGTTATGCATGATAATTATATAATTAAGGGCTTGGCCATCATAGGCTTCTCCCATTCTCTAAGCCAAAAGCGTACACCGTGTTTGATTACAAGCTGAACTGTAGGGCCAAGATTATTGATAGTTAACCAAGTTTGTTCATCTAATAACCTTGCTTCAGGCCTACTAATGTCCATTAACATTGTAATATTGGTGATTGTGTGACTGCCCCACTAGAACTTAGACCCAATCTGTAAAATAAAAATACTAAAGCTGGATGTTTACAACTGATAGTTATTGTTAATGAATGAGGATGTAGAATGATATTATACATTCATTAAAAATAATTTCCTTGTATCTTTCATTCGAATTCACTGAGAAGAGAACTTCAAACAGCACACTATACGTAACTAGACAACTTAGAAAAGACAGTACCTAATAGAACTTTATAGCATCAACACTTATTTATTGAAAATCTCATCGAAGAAATATTTTGTCACAGATTGAGCCGTGATATTACATTGTTAACCTCCCACTTTGAATGAGAACACTACTATTATCAATGAAGATCAAGTTCAATGACTGCTATTTTCTTGGTTATATCAATAAATTAGAAGCATTCCTCGTTTTCGTTTCATGCATTTTTCAGTCACCTGAGTTGCGTGATTCGTGATTTCTTAGTTATCGCTTTCATTCTTACTATCCCTCTTCTTCTTTTACTTCTTTTCCTTTTTCTTCTACTTCTCCTTATTTTTTCTCTTCTCCTTCTTCTCCTTCTTGGTTGGAGTTTTCTTTTTCTTCGATAATGACTCTTTCTTCCATCCGTGAGCTTCTTTTTATTCAGTTCATGGCCTACTTAAATCTCTGATGATACTTTTCCATTGTTATTTCAAACGACATTATTCTAGATTGCATTATTTCAGTCCTTCTCTTTTTGTATTATATTATACCTCTATCTTTCAAGTTTTCCTTTGAAACGACATTATTTCAGATTGAATCATATTGAAGTTCTTCTCTTTTTGAATGCCTCTATCTCTCAAATTTCCTTTCCGTACAATCTCCCAAATCTATTGATACATATTTTTAATGAATATGTCAAAACATATTGTAATAACATTTCAACGATAGAACAACTGTACATTATAGTTACAGCAGTTACGCAATTATATTTTTTCGGAACCAATCCTAAATTATGTTCTAATTTGTATCATTGCGATTATTTCATTTCTGCTGTGTATTAAATAAAAATAATTGTATTTGTAATGTTATAAAGGAATAAATAGAATAATAAATTACCGAACGACTTGGGCCCGTATGTACCGCCCGTAAACATCTTCGTTTAATCTTAGTTAAACTTTGTTTGAACAGTTGTTTTGTAAGGTAGTTACAATAACAGTATTACAGTTGTGTAAACTTTAGGTGCCTTGATTTGAGCTGTGGATCTACATCTACAATACAAACCAAGGTTGAACTTCCTTTTAATTCATCTTAGTTTATTCGAAGATGATGTATAAGGGTACTTTATTCTTATAGAAATACTTTATAAAGTCACAATAAGCTCATGATTGCGCCTGCTTGTGGAACAATAAATTTACATAATGTAATTATGAGTGTTGATAATTGATATTACACAAGGATCGCGTGTCGCAGTTGGGAATATGGGCTCTCGTGGCTGTAATCACAGTAACAAAGGAAAAGTTTGTACTCCACTAGAGTGCAGTGCAAGGCTACTTGTCGACTGCAAAAGGGAAAGTGTGAAGAAGCTCTTGTCTGCGAGTTTTGTTGCTCTTAGGCATCATCCACTTCATGATGTCGAAAGTCAGGTCTCTATTGGCATTTGTTTGAAAATTTGTAGTTGAACTTGAGAATGGAATTTTGATCAGTTTGGTAATTGAGTAATTTACAGATTCTATTTATTTAGCGTATGGCTTTTAATAGTGGGGAGACCCGAGTAGGGTTGTTCCACTTCACCAACATAACCAATTATCCCTTGATAGGGAACATGGTGAAAGTTTGTTTTCACTTAGAAAACAGACATATTCTATTATAAACTAAGACTTGATGAATCAATTCATGAATTTCTTCACTTAACCCGACGGTTATTGGTTGAGTGTACATTATTGTTCTAAATTCAAACTATTTAACTATCTTAACTATACTTATCGTTTTTATTGTACAACAGATGAGAATTACATTAATTTCATTCTAAGATTACTGAATCCAACCATTCAACTGTTCAATGGGGTGTAACCATTTCATTATGATAACAATTCAAACATATTTCAGAAACGGTGATTCAATCATTTATTGTGTTTTCCAAGACAAATTTTCTATTTTTTATTCAGCAATGAAAATACTTGAACAATGCTTGACTGTGTCTAAAATTCTTCCATGAATCGTAGCCTAATTTGTAAATATTGTAGCCTCCAAACTCCGCCTACTATCTCTTGATAAGCCAGAAATGAATGACTCAGCTAGTTCTGAATTCGACCGGTAGATGGCTTCAGTTACTGGGTGATTTACAGCTTCAATTTTTACATACACGCCTCCAAGCTCCGCCTCTCCCCTGATTGGTCGGCAATGCACAACGCAGCTAGTTCTGAATTCTGTCGTAAGATGGCAGCAGTTACTGGGTCATTCAAGTTACAACTTCGTTATTCAGCCGTCTAGATGTCAGAGGTGTTCTACCCAAAGTGAAGCCGAAAGTAGATTAAATTACTTACAACCAAGCTACCATTTTTAAAATGTACTCATCCACAATTCATTGCTATTATTGGATTGATTCAACTTCTGCCAATGTTTATGAATTGGCATAAATTTCTATATGAGCTTCTCTGGATACAGTTTTATAGGGAGGAAAACTTGTAATTACATCCAAATAAATAGGCTTTGACTTCGAATCAGTGGCTTTGATAAAAATAATTCACATGAAGCAATACAAATAGCCAAATATTGCAGCTATAGAATCTGAAGAAGCAGATTTCAACATTCTTATTGACATTCTTATTTCGATAGTCTTAATTCTTTTAAAATACATGCATACAATAATTGTATGTTTAAACATTTGTGTTTGGCATAAAAAATTATAAAATTACCTATAATATAATGAACATTCATTGTCATAATACAAAAATTTCACTCTGTTTCTAAGAGTTAGTAAACCTATCCATTAGATTAGAAAAATGAATAAATATTGTATGAATAGAGGATACGTGTAAGAAGGAATGAACATTATTTTATTCGTCCTCTTAGGTGTTGTAAAGAACTCTACAAATTTAATTAATTCGGTTTTTGGCAAGTTCATTTATCAAACGATCAGCATAGAGAACTGCATAGCAGAACAATCTAGTACATGACATCACATGTTTTTATAGCGCTGATTTCAATTCTAGTTCATGAATTGGAGTCGTAATCGATCGTGGCGGGAAATAAATGTTCCACTAACAAATAATATAGGGTTTAGCATAGCATGTAGTAGAGCGAGATATGTTGCCAGTAGATATTTTGTTGTTTTTCTAGCAGTGCTGGCGTTGCAAAACGTTTCCAGCGGAGAGTTTATTGGGAGAGAGGCAATATTTCAGCTTTGTTATTTGGCGTAATAGCAAAAGAGATGAAGAATGGAAGTTATAGGGTTTGGGGTGGTGAGGCTGCAACAGTAAAGAAGGGATGCTGAATCGTGGTGGTTAGGGGGGATGGAGTTGTACGTATGCGTATTTTTTGTTCACGTCTTCCTTCCTCCTCTCTTAATTCTTCGGCGTTTCTTCTTTTTTCTTCTTCTTCTTCTACTTCTTATTCTTCTTCTTTCTTCTTCTTCTTCTTCTTCTTTTCTTCTTCTTCTTCTTCTTCTTCTTCTTCTTCTTCTTCTTCTTCTTCTTCTTCTTCTACTACTTCTTCTTCTTCTTCTTCTCCTCCTCCTCCTCCTTCTTCTTCTACTACTTCTTCTTATCCTTCTTATCCTTATCCTCCTCATTCTTCCTCATCAAACATAATTACTCTCTCAGACTGCTTCTGAAGCCCTTCTTTTATTTTTCGTTTCTGAAACTATTTTTCTCACAATATTATCTTCTTACTTATCCTTCTCTTCTTCTATTCTCATTCTTCCATCTCATCCGTTTCCCTTTTTTCGCTACATTTACCTACTTCCTCTAATATTTAATCTAATTTTCCCTCTAATTCTCCCTCGCATATTTGCTTTTCATCTCTCATTAACGTTTCCTCGTTGCTTGTTCCCCACTCCTTTCTATGTCTTCCATAAGTCTTCTCATTTTTGACATTCTTTTGTTTCTAATCCTCTTTTTCTTTGATTTCCACCTCCTATGTCCTCTCCCTACCTATTCTCTTATCCATTAACATTCGGTATCCTTCAATACCTTCTCTTCTTTCCATCTTTGCCCTTCTTAATACTTTCTCCCCCTCTCATTAACTTTTCAATTTTCTCATTTCAACTCATCCTTTTCATCTTCCTGTCTTTTCTCATTCTTTTAATTACTTCACAATAATCTCACCCACTCTTTCCACCATTCACCACATATACATACTCTTGTAGTCTTTGTCCTGATCTCATTCCTTGTTCTCTTCTTTCCCCTTCGAGGTCTGTTTTCTTTTCCATATTCATTTCCTCTCTTCTCCTCCTTCTTCTCATTCTTTTTCTTTGAATTCCTATAATCTCCCTTTTCCATTTTTTCTACATAATTTTTTCCTCATTTTTTTCTACTCATTTTCTTTCATATTTTTCTACTCTTACCTATTTTTTCTACTTATTTTCAACGTTCTTCCTCCCCTCCATGTTCTTCTCCCTTTTTCTTTTCTATCTCTCCCACCTCCTTTCAGCTTCCTCCCTGTTCATCCACTTTCACTTCCCTTCTCCCTTTCCATCTACACAGCACCATAAAAACGTAGCCCACATTTGATCTGCTGATGCATCAGCATGGTGGCGTGTGAGTGTGTGCGTGTGTGAGTGAGTGAGTGATAGTACAGCAAAGGTTACATTTTTTATTTACTACACCACGTCGTATCTTTCACCACACTTTTTGACGCAGATACGACAGCGCACACAAAAATATGCCTTCTTTCTCCTACACTTTCCCACAACCATTCATTTTCTCCCACCCCTTCTTCACTTTTTCTGCTGCATGCCTTTTGAAATTTTCAATCCTCTACACATTCGTATGCAAACTGCTGCTGCTGCTGCTTTTGTTGCTGCTACAGCTTCTGCTGCGTTTGCTGCTACTCCTTCTGCTGTTGATCCTGTTGCTTCTGCTTTTGATGCTTCTTCTGCTACTCTTACTACTGCTGCTTTTGCTGCTACTCCTTCTGCTGCAGCTGCTGCTTTGTTACTACTGTACCATGTTCTTCTTGTTCTTTCCTTCTCGCTACTCTTCCCTATATTCTACTCCTCCTCCTTCTCCTCCTCCATCTCCTGCTCCTCCTCATCATCCCTACTCCTCCTTCTCCTCCTCCACCTCCTCCTTCTCCTCCCCTCCTCACCCTCCTTCCCTTCCCCTCCTACCCCTCCTCCCCTCTTTCCCTCCTTCCCAATCCTCCTCCTCCCCTCCTCCTCCTCCTTCTCCTCCTCCTCCTCTCTTCCTTCTTCTGCTCCTCCTCATCCTCCTACTCCTCCTTCTCCTCTCCTCCTCCTCCTCCACCACCTCCTGTTTGTCCTATTCCTCCTCCTCCTCATCCTCTTACTCCTCCTGCACCTCCTCCCTCTCCTCCTCCACCTCCTCCCTCCTCCTCCTCCTCCTTCTCCTCCTCTGCTGCTCGTCCCATTTTCTTTCTTCTGTTCAACATTATTTGTGTCAACGTTCTCTGCCACTCTCCTTGCTCAATTGCTCCTAGTCAGCTTTGCAGTGCAGTTTTGCTGCTCCACTATTTTTACCCTCTATAAGCAACTGCCACCAACTGTTTCACTATGCTCTTGCACACTTTCACTCACTCCTCAGTCATTCTCTACATTTCTTAATTGTATACAATACAATTCTCTTTTATCGTATAATTTAGAATGATTGACTTGTTCTCCTCCTGAATCCACCCTCTCCATGTCTTCCTTGTGTGTTTCATCAAACACTTTATCCAACAATTCCTCAATTCCAATTCACCATTCATCAATTTCAAACGTCCATCATTCTGTTTTTTGTTTTCAAATACGGTATCAATTCTATTTCTTAATCGCTTCTCTCGATATCCTTGTTAGGAATAATCAATTCTACTCTTGTATGGAAATAGCATGACACCTTATTTTAGACTGCTTTATTAATATTATAAAAATTCGGGAAACAAACAGGTTTGGGCTTAGACTAATGAACTCATATTTTCATGAACTGAGTGTCAGTAATTAAAATAAATTGTTTTACAGTATGTGTGTTGGTGTATGTAACTCACCTTCACTCTCTCTCTTTTTATCTCTGTCTTTTTCTGATCAACCAGTTTCTTGTAATGGTTGATTATTTAATTCTTTTGCAATAATTTTCCTTCTCACAAGTATTATTGTAGCCAAATTTGGTTGGTCCTTCACCTGCAGCTCCATCTCCTGCGGAACGCTTCCCTTTCCAATAAATCTCAATTTCATATGAGTTTTTATGAATTTGATAATCAATTAACTCCTATCTTCAAATATTTTGTTACCTGCAGATTTTGTATTATAATCTCTTGAAAATTGAATAGGTCAAATTTCATTTCCTTTCTCCTCTTTCTTGGGCTATATTCAATTCCCTAATTCCTCCTTTTTCTATCATTCATTGAAATTTCCACCTTCATTTCTATTTTTAATTTTAATTTCCATCTTCATTTCCACCTTCATTTCTATTTTCTCGATCCCTGAAGTTTCTCAATCTTCCCAACTTCTCTCACGATCTCTCTTCCGCCATTTCTATCTCTGGACTCTTCCTTCTCTCTCTCTCTTCTCTGCAGACAGTTACACAACCAGCCAGACCATACCTCATTGCTATTGGCATCTATTCGTTCCCCATTTGTACTCATCTCAGCCCCCTTCCCCCCCCCCCTCCCATCAGCCCCAGGGGAATTCAGTGCATTGTGTGCTGCTGCTGCCAATGCCGCCAAGCAGTTGATTCTCCGTTTGAAGATTGTGCGGCGACAATAACGATCGCTCTTCCTCCCCACCTCTCCTCCTAGCTGTCTCCTTTCAATTGTGATCTTTCCTTTGTCTCCTCCATCTTCTTCCTTCATCTATTTGTCTGCTTCTTCTTTAGTTTCTTATTCTTTTCTTGTTCTTGTTCTTCTTCTTCTTCTTCTTCTTCTTCTTCTTCTTCTTCTTCTTCTTCTTCTTCTTCTTCTTCTTCTTCTTCTTCTTCTTCTTCTTCTTCTTCTTCTTCTTCTTCTTCTTCTTCTTCTTCTTCTTCTTCTTCTTCTTCTTCTTCTTCTTCTTCTTCTTCTTCTTCTTCTTCTTCTTCTTCTTCTTCTTCTTCTTCTTCTTCTTCTTCTTCTTCTTCTTCTTCTTCTTCTTCTTCTTCTTCTTCTTCTTCTTCTTCTTCTTCTTCTTCTTCTTCTTCTTCTTCTTCTTCTTCATGATCTTCTCATCAGTCATTTCTCTTGCCCTCTTCTTCTTCCTACTTCCTCCAGTTATCTGTTTCCATCCATTTTCTTTCGATCCTTTTCTCTCCTTTCACCTTCTAAAGTTCCTCTCCTCTCATATAATTTTACTCTTTATTTCTCACTCATTTTTCTCCAATTCACTTCCTCCATCTTTCATCATTACTAATCTCCCTGGAATACCTCTCTTCCACATCTCTTATCTCTAATTGATTCTCTTTTCATTTTCTCCATCACATCCTTCTTCAATTATCTTCTTTATTTCCTATTTCTCCTTTCTTCCTCTCCTTATCTCTTTTCCTTCCTCCCTTCTCTTCCTTCTTTTCAAGTACGATTTTTAAAATGTCCTCTTCTCTCAACTTTCTATTATCGTAGAAATTCTCTTCTCTTCCTCTCACAAGGCAATTCCCTCACCGCTCCCTCCCCTTCTACCATCCTCTCTCACATCCTTTGCCTCATCTCTCATCATCACCCTCAACCTATCTGTCGCATAAACTCTGCAATAAACTCCTGTCCCATTAAAATTCTGCAGTCAGTCGTCTCTTGAAAATTATTACTCCTGCTCTCTTGTTTGCCCTTTCCCCCTTATCCTCTTTTTCCTGTCTCTCTATCATTCTATTGTCATCTTTGTCATCTACCTCTTTGCCTCCTCCTTCTCAACCATCTTTTACGCGTTATCTATTTTCTCACACATCTCTTGATCATCTCTTTCTATCCTATACCTTTTTCTCTCTATCCTATCCTTCACCATCCACTTTCTCTCTCTCGCCCTCCGTCTTAGTGTCTCTCTCTCTCCTCATGTGGGTTGTGTGGTAGAAAGGACCAGGAGTCATAACTCCGCCTTTAATAAAGGCAATTAATTAATCAATCAATCAATCTCTCTGTCTCCATCATATCCACCGTCATTCTTTCTCTCATCCTTTAGCTCTCTGTCACAAATTCCCTTATTCACTCACTATCCCTATCACTTTCTCTCTTGCATATCCTTCCCCAAGAATGGACGTTTATATGTTCAAACTCCGCCGTTTCATGCGGATTCGAAACAATCATAATATTATAAGCTTTCATAGTTCATTCTTTCTTTAGTGAATTGAATATTGCTATTACTTCCATTTTCAATGACGTTCTTTATACAACTATCATACTCTAGAATTATTCAAGTCGTATTTAATAATCTAGAACTGAAGATTATATACATATATTATCATTTAATAAGCTCCCTCAACTTATATTTTGTTCTGAGAATCAAATACTGTATTTACTTTTATTTCAAATCACGTTCATTGTAATAACTATCATGATCTAGAGTTTAAAAGCCGATAAATACAATAATATAATTATTATAAAGCCGATCAATCATTACATAATTTATAATATAATTTAATGTAATACATCATATTCATAATTCAATGTAATACATAATATAATGTATAATGTAATCCCATCGCTACCTTACCTTCTCTCATCTCTTGTCTATCTCTCTGGCATACCTTCTCACATCCAATCACTCTTTCTCTCTCTCATACCTCATCATCTATTTCTATCATTCATTTGTTCTTTCTCTTCATCTATTCATCGTTTTTGATCTCACCTCCATTCATCTCCTTCATTTATCATTCCATCTTTCTCTTTGAATTCGCTCCTGTCTTTCTTTCCTCAGACGAGACTATTCTATCTTGGTTGAATGGTGCAGCATTGTGCCAGTCTGGCCATTCGCATTGATTGACGACTTATTGTCGAGGCGACCGGCTGTGACTTCTGGTGATCTGTGCCGAATGAATCGATTCATTTTGTGACAGAGAATCGGCAAAATGATTCATCAGCAACCTAATGACAGACAAATTGTGATTGAATTTGTGCGAGTTGCTGGCTGGTCATCACCTGTACAGTGATTGTTGAATGCATCATCAGTTTTGTGATGATTGCAACTCAATTTATTGACAAAATAAAATCATACCATTCGTGATTATATCATCTTGTATGCATAGTTATCAATGGTGTAACTCTTTGACTATGACAGAAATATTAGGCTAGGCGTACACCTGTTAGTCAAGACACGACAAGACGAGATTAGGCATGTTTAGTCACAGTACTTCACATAGTTGCTTATGAAGCAACACACCGATTAGTCATTGCATCAGTGTGTGCTGCTTCATAAGCAACTATGTGAATTAGCCTTATAGATATAAGCTGGGTTTCATCAACCTTGGTCAAATAGAGTTTGACGATCTTCAAAAAAGGCCACTTTTCAAACTAGTTAATTTCAAACTAGAAGGCCTTCCCTCTTTAATTGATTTTGATGTTGAAAATTTAATGTGAAACAAAATCAAAGTTATCATGCAATAAAGCGAAACCACTCGATTAATCATCGAAATATGATTTGCGTCCCGTGAGATGCGGGTTTGCACGTGCGATTAACCTTCGCATGCCAAGGTTTTGCGAAGCAATGCCCCTTCCCTTTAACCCGGTTTCATACATTATTCATGATACCGACATTGAATGAATGTATTACAAGTAGAAGTGGTCTGAAATTCTGCGCGTTGAAAATCAGCCTGCGTGACACAAACAGGGGCGGGCTGGTCACTTTCTCTCACTCTCTCTCTCTCTCTCTTTAAGGTATGAGGCGACGATAATGGCCGAGTGTAAAGGGCCAGGTGACGGCTGAGAGTATCTCGTTATACTCCAAAGGATAGCGCTCTACTTGAGGAAGGTTCAAACTCATTCCACCTTGGTGTGTTGATCAATGCGGGTTGCCTACCCTGATCCTGCAACGAGCATCCGTCCACGTCATTATTATAACTTTGTCACCACCTTCAATAACAAAACTTTGCTGGGAATGTGTACAGAATATCGCGTAATTACTTTCACGCAAATATGTAAATAGAATGAATAAATATGAATAGAATAATATAGGCCTAATAAATATTGAAATATAATAGAATGGAATATAAATATATTATTAAATATTATTGAATAGAATAAGTAAGAATAACTGTTGTATTGATGTGGTGACCATACAGATTTGTATTATATTCGCGTATTGTTGTAATGACTATATCGATGAAAAATGAATAAATGAATGGATAATTTTTATTAGTCGAAAAATAATAATTAGAATACAATTACTAAAATGCTTTATTATCGAATTCAGATAATAATCTCTACACTTTTTCAATTAGAGTTCATATTTAGCAAATAATATAGTTTTTTCCTTGTTAAAAGCAAATTTTATTGAAGATCGTAAATCAGATAATCAAATATAGCAATCGAATACAGAAACAGACCTAGAGCCTGTTTCATAAAAATAAAGAAGTCATGTAAAACACGGGAAATAAAACGTAAAATAAAGTAGGTTTCGCCTTCTTCATGTGTATGACTTGACACCTTATTAATTATTGTTTGCAATGTTCTCATAAATTAAAATTACTTATAAAATTTACAAATTTGTATCAGTTGAATTCCACTTGTTCACGATACTCTTTAGCAATGGATATTGTGTGACGGTTTCTAGAAACGAAGCAGAAAATTTTACTTTGTCATGTGATACACCTGTGCCCGTATGTGTAGTTCCAGCAAGACTTGGCTACAGTCCAAAAATATCACGGGGAACATGGCCTATATCACTTTACAACCTGCTTCAATAGCCTTTATAGCTAAATTACCTCCCTAGAATTGATTATAGGCGACCGTTCTACGAATACAAGCCAAAAATTGAAAGTATGAAGCTAATTTACAAGCATTATACTCGAGGAGAACAATATTCATGGTTCTATTCATTCTATTCCATCAATGGAAGAATATTTTTGATTGAACCTGTTCGTTCTTGATTTGTTGGTTTAGTTGCTAGATGTGCAGTTGCTACCACAAATGTGCAGAGAAGCAAATCAATGGAATCAAATTTTATTGGTCACATCATCACAAAACAATACAATCTTATACGTAACGGAGCATTCTATATTACATGGACAAAAATATGAATGCACCATTTATCATAACATAACTCTCTTGTTTATTGTCTCTGAGATAGAGAAGAGGAAGTTTTTCCAGAATATCAAATAATGAAGACACAAAAATCAACTTATCCAACACGAAAAGATTCGACTTGTAGCCTATTTTATGTCTTGAAAGTTTCATTTTTCTGTCTTATTGTTGTGTGAGAATTTTTGCATGGCACCAAAGACAATAATAACAACAACTATAGTAGTTGTTAATTAAGTAGTTGAATTGCCTTTGATGGCACACATATTATCTGTTCAGAGATTCCACAAAAATATTATTATACTTCGTGCATAATTTTTCAGTGAGCTAAATCTTTTTGTGTTCATATTGTTTGTGCAATACACATTTTGTATAAATAGTCTTGCTTAATTACTATCCATTTTATTTCAGGTAAGAGTATTCTTCTTGATGTATCCCCGATTCTGATCAGTGAGTACCTACTGCACTACTCATTTTTATATTCTTTTACTATTCAATTTATACAACACTATAAGATTTTCTGTATACTACTTATCTATTTATTTCTAAATAGTATTAGCCTTGTTCACAAGCTCCTATGTATTGGAATGTTTATATGAAAAGTGAAATAGAGAGTAACAAAACCTATGTGTTGACATAAATTGTGAGTTTTTGTATGCTACATATCTATAAATTATCTGGCATTTTGAAATTGGTGTATACATTTAAAATTGTTTTTAGAATTTTCAACTCTCGAAATATGTCTATCCTTCATAACAAAACATAGTACAATGTAATTTTAAGGAGTATACTCACTCTCATATGGACATGTTCTTGGAAATTCTTGAAGCAAGGAACGAGAGTTTAATAGAAATCAGTGAAAATCAGTGGAAATTATAATGAGAACTCAGTCTGAATGAAAACAAGTCATGCAAAAATTCATGTGATTATTTTGGTGCAGACGTTCTCAACTAGTATTCAAGTGATGGACAAATTCAATGAGAATTGAGGCTTGGAAAATAAACAATTGAACATCAAATAAAGAATAATTGAAATTATTATTTTTATTTTTTGCTAGGAAATAATGTTTCCCAATGTTTTATTTTTGCTGTTTTTATCAAATTTTTATCCTTTAATCTTGATTTTCAATGTTTTATTCTTGCTGTTTGAAATCTTGTTCTTCAATTTTTGCTGGCATATCGCTCTTTTTATTTTTGTGTTGAGTGATCCTGTTTTTCAATTAATTTTAGAATAATTCACAATCATTAAATTATTATTTTTTATTACATTATCGTGCTCTTCTATTCTATTTTTTATTTATTTTGATAATCTCCTTATTATTTTTTTTTCATTTATTCTTGCTGAATTTTATTTTATTGCCTTTACTGATTCGCTCTTGGCCATCATGCCAAAATAACATGAAACTCTCATCCTGCTAGCAAGGGCGTGAAGGCCCGACTGGTGATTGGGAGCGAGGGAGCTTTCAGTTGTCAGTGTCCGTATCAATGGAAAACCACGTGACCTGAATCGATTCTCTGGCCAGCTGTTTTCCAGCATGTGACGACATCTAGCGTCTGATGTTGGAAGCTTCAACTGCATCAGGCTTGTTCTAAACACAGGAATGTTCTGATTGAGAGTGCAGCATCTATTTTTGGCAGCTATTTTTTTTATAATAAATTGATTTATCAAAGCTGTATCAGCTATTTTTAGACGACTTTATTGAACTGACGTGGCTTTCATTCCAAGTTTAGAATGGAAGAATACATCAAACTCATGATTCCAATAATTTACGATGTTATTTTACAGCAATTCTTTTAGACTAGGCCTATGCATTTTATTATCATTAAAGTTTGGGTTCTTTTAGTCTTTATGATAATATTGAATTGAAATTTATTATTATATTTCAGTTGGAATGATGACATACAATCAAGAGAATAAATATTAGCCTATCATATTGAAATCAACGTTGGTATTTATAATCCCCATAAGAGATGAGTAAACTTTCAAAATTACATTTTAAATCAATTTTATAATTGTTTGATGTTGCGAGGATACATAGAATAGTATTATATTGTGAATTTTATATTCTATTTCCTTCAAATTACATCAAGTTAGGCTCACAACAATATTCATGTTATAATTCATACAGAAATTCATTTTTCAATTTACAATTTATATCTTATGATCATCAATACCCAAGTGATACTCACACTATTTTTATTCAACCTTATGTTGATTATGATTAAACCCTACAATGTACATATAGTATTTCTAGTAGAAACTTGTAAAAGTATCTGAAAATATAAATCCGAAAAATATTTCTGGATCAATATTTCAAGAAATAGTTTTCTCCCTCAAAACCCAAAAGGCTTAATTTAGTAGCATACTCAGACTTGTCGAAAAGACTTGATGTGGGAAAAATCCACTCTCTCTCCAAAAGCACAAAGAAAATAATAAAACCTTTGGAAATATTGATACATTTTTATCCTACATCACAGAATTCATAATAACTAGCCTATAATGATTGGTTTCGAATAGTTACCTCCCAAAGTACAGCCATGTCTTATGTCTTATATTACATTTATGATTTTGAGTCAGCGTTTGAAAGATTTAAATTTGTTGTTAAAAACAATAGAAGATCAAAAGAATGAACTGAATTTGTCTAGTAATCTATTTCGAAACTACGCTGTCAGTTTGAAAACCAACAGTCATAGGGTGAATGTAACAGTGAAAGGAACAATGTGCTAGTCAGTACATTAGGACATTGGAAATTAATATTCAAAACGTATGCTCCATCACAAAAAGATGTAATTTCAAGCTAATTGGCAAAATTTCAGTGCCCCAGCACCATTATAATTAACTCGCTCATCCACTTCGTTGTCTTTTATAAATGACCAATTCATTAGAAGACTATTATTATCCATTTCATATTAGTAACCATATCTTATCCATTTTAGATTAGTATTATCCATTATCAGTGTTCCATACAACATACGAAACACGCGCGTTGAGTCATGCCATGCGTTACAATTCGTTTACCAAAAACTTAATGCTACAAACATAATCCATACGTTTAATATGTTTCAGTGAATTATCGAAACTAGCTAAATCAGTCATAAGTGAGTCAATCTAACAATTTGAAAACCTAATAATTAATAGGCCTACGATTCAGTGAATTATTGAAGCTAGCTAAATCAGTCATAAGCGAGTCAATCGAACTGTTTGAAGACCTAATTCGTTTACCAAAAACTTTATGCTACAAACATAATCCACACGTTTAATATGATTCAGTGAATTATTGAAGCTAGCTAAATCAGTCATAAGCGAGTCAATCGAACTATTTGAAGACCTAATAATTAATATGATTCAGTGAATTATTGAAGCTAGCTAAATCAGTCATAAGCGAGTCAATCGAACTGTTTGAAGACCTAATTCGTTTACCAAAAAGTTTTTGCTACAAACATAATCCACACGTTTAATATGATCCAGAGAATTATTGAAGCTAGCTAAATCAGTCATAAGCGAGTCAATCGAACTATTTGAAGACCTAATAATTAATATGATTCAGTGAATTATTGAAGCTAGCTAAATCAGTCATAAGCGAGTCAATCGAACTATTTGAAGACCTAATAATTAATATGATTCAGTGAATTATTGAAGCTAGCTAAATTCGTCATAAGCGAGTCAATCGAACTATTTGAAGACCTAATTCGTTTAACAAGAACTTTATGCAATAAACGTTTAATATGATCAGTGAATTATTGAAGCTAGCTAAATCAGTCATAAGCGAGTCAATTGAACAGTTTGAAGACCTATTAATGTACGATTCAGTGAATTATTGAAGCTAGCTAAATCAGTCATAGGCGAGTCAATCGAACTGTTTGAAGACCTAATTCGTTTACCAAAAACTTTATGCTACAAACATAATCCACACGTTTAATATGATCCAGTGAATTATTGAAGCTAGCTAAATTAGTCATAAGCGAGTCAATATTGAACAGTTTGAAGACCTAATAATTAATATGATTCAGTGAATCATTGAAGCTAGCTAAATCAGTCATAAGCGAGTCAATCGAACTATTTGAAGACCTAATGAGTTTGAATCGCGGCCCAGATGTCTGCAAAGCAGATTAACAGACTCAGCTAGCCGGAGTGATTCGATTAATTCTCGATACGTTATCTGCTCTCCGCTCCCCATCGATCCAATATTGTGTCAGCACTGCTGACGTGTGTATGCTGATTTAATAGTGTTCGGTTTTCTGCATGATTGTTCCATTCTGGTGTGAGTGTGTTTATGTGATCTAACACGATCGGGGACAAACCTGATGTAATGCTGATTTGATACTAATTGATGGATTGATCTAATAGCTTTGATGCAAGGCGGTCAGTGCCCCCGAGAGTTGACTCCCTACAGAAATCATTGGCAAATGTGTGTAGTTGGCTGTTATTTTTAGAAATTTGATTTCGTATTCGTAATATGAATCTCAGATTAATTCATCGAGTTTCTAATTGATATCATACAGGATTGAGGCACCTGCTAACTACAACTCAAAATCACTTAGCGGCATATACCTCCTATAAGTTAATAATAAATTATTAAGAATAATGAAATTGGATTCTTTAAAAATTTGAGTTGAAGATAGCTACCTCTGTTTAGATAATTATGTTTCAAGGTCATTCAAAATTCTAATCTACAAATACCTGTTGAGTCTAATGAACTATCGAGAGTCTTTTAATTTAATTTTTAGAATAAGAAAATAACTCTGATCTTCTAACTGTGCAACTGACTCAAAGCACTAATCTCAAAATCAAAATTAATTTCCAATGTAATTATTATTTATTTAAGTATGGCTTTATCGATGGAGAGACCGAGGTTGTTCCACCTCGTGAATCATGTTTTCAACCTAGAAATTCCATTTGAGATTAAGTCCAAAACTGAATTTTCAACTTATAAGTCCATCTTCAAAATCAAATTCAAATGATAGATTAACGATTTTTGAAAAAGTTCAAATTAAATATTGAATTATACAAAAAATTTAAACAAGAAATTTAGAACCAAAAATGTAATAAAACAAATTTACAAATTTGTATAGCAACGTCACAAAAAAAATTGGTCAACAAAATTCTTATTGGTTCAAATAAAATTACTAAAACACAGTTAACAATGACCTTATAAAATATTGGATTTTTGTAATATTAAGCTACTTCCATTCGAACAATGAATCTTTACAAACCTCCTCGTTTGCTACAAGTTCTTATCGGGGCAATTGTCAGAAGCGGCAAAGTTATGCCATAAAAAAAGTGGGACGCATTGGGCTAACTAGTCTTGGTAATAATGTGTGTAGTTGTGCGTGTGAGAGTGCGTGCGTGTGTTGGTTCAAGCCCCAACCCAACTGGGTCACACGGCGAGTAAACACCAATCGTTATCTGGAACAGTAGTTCGCAAGGCCGCCGCCAGATTGCGTTGGGGTGGCGATTTGTAACACTCGTCAGCGGCGCAATAATGTTCCTACCACAACCCCTTCCCCCCACCCCCGCAACCCTGAATTCTATTTGCCAAAACAGTCTGTTCTGCCGCTACATTGTAAATGGGCTAGGCCTACACTATATTGCTTTTTCAATAGTAGTTACTGTCATATTTTCACAATACAGCAATATTTATAACCTTGCATATTCACAATGAATTCTTGGCAATATACATAGGCAATTTTCCAGTCACTATATTGTTCTTCCATTACTATTTGCTATTGCATTCTCTCAATGGTTGGCAATACAGATATGGGAATCGCTATATTACTTCTCCAGTTTTATTGGAAGAGGAAGATAACCCTCCTATATTTGATCTCACACACAGCACTTATGTAAATGTTGTAAAGCGAATAAATAGAAGCCAATCACCCATTTATTTGCTGTCATATTATCTACATGCTTGGAAATATACATGGACAGTTGAGTCATATGAAAATTGGCAATAAAAATAATGTGAATGGAATGACTATTTCAAGATTGAGGCGATAAACGTTTCAAAATGCTTTACATTCATGATGGAATATGCATATTTCATGTACGGTATAATTTGTATATAGGCAATATTCCAGTCCCTATATTAATAGCCCTCCCTGTTATATTTTCTTAATGGTTGGCAATACAGATTTGGGAACTGTGCAATCACTATATTTACTTCTCCAACACTACTAAAATAAAGAAGAGGAGAAGAGTATTTATTGATTGTTAAACTTAACAGATTTAGGAACAGAGACAGAGTTGTGAGCAAAGTTTGAAAATCACAGTTTCCTCACTTAGAAATTGTTTTCCTTGTCATGTGGGAATTCTCTGATTTCAACTGTAGTACTTGAGAATCAATCCGTGTTACAGTAATTGAAAAATCCTGATCAACTCTGGTTTTCGATTATTATTTTGTATTGAATTGTTTGAGACGCAAAATTATCATCTCTGTTCTCGCATTGTACAACCAAATGTAGGAAAGGTTAGAAAACTTCCTATTATGATTTGTTTTTCTACTAGCAGGTTCAAGTGAGTTTTCGAAAGAGCTAACAAGTAAGTAATGCATTGTTTATATGAATGGACGTTCTCAAAGCTTTGAACAATCCGAAACATAAGTATTATACACTGTAAGTTTTAACTGAGATGTGGGTTTTCTACACAAAGTATACTACCATTGACTTCGATACAGAAAAATAAAACAATAGTTTTAGAAGAAAAATCAACAAATTTCTTGATATTTATTAATTCGCATTGAAATTCGGTTTGAAAAATTAACATGTCAAACTTGGACCCGAATACTATAGTTTGAACTGTTGCTTAACATTTTAATCCAAATTTAAACTTTCACATTACAGTTTAAACCAAATTTGAATTATCTTCTAGTTAAACTCAGTTTAGACAGATATGGTGCATACGGACCTTCAACAAGATGCTAAGGATTTAGTAGGAATCGATTCTATGTCCATCCCTTTTCCATTCACACTCTTCACGAACTGGTATACTGACATTTACAGCTGCATCATGAACTCCTATTGGCTGGAATTGTTTCATGTAAGAAAATGGCGTCTATTAGACTCCATTTTGTTGCATCCACCAAGGATTTAGTGGGAAGCGATTCTATGTCCATCCCTTTTCAATTCATACTCTTCACGAACTGGTATACTGACAGTTACAGCTGCATCATGAACTCCTATTGGCTGGAATTGTTTCATGTAAGAAAATGGCGTCTATTAGACTCCATTTTGTTGCATCCACCAATGAGGTGAAATGGGAAGGCACTACAATAAAAATACGCAATATTCTATGATTGGATTGTTAAAATGGCGTTCTGAAAAGAGCGCTCTGCTTGGGGTCTGCAGGAGTTCTGCTTGCTTTTACATTGAATTACTGCATTAAATTAGGTTAGCTTGCATAAGAATAGAATAATATTTTTATTGTGCTCAAGTTGAATGCTTTTTGTTTCCTCAATTGATAAATCATGAATTTCGATCTTTGATAAGTAGTAATAGTCGATTTTTGATAGAGTATGAAGAATATGAAGATTCGTGTTTATTCAACGTTTAGCCTATTCAACAACAATATTGGGTTTTTATTGAACGATTCTTTTTCTTATTCTGGTGCCTATCCATCACCAAATGAATGTTAACAATCGAGGATAAACAATTGAAGGATAAAGTACGAAAATACCTTCTTCAACTTGATACTACAGCTGTTTTGTCCCACATTATTCATACATTAATTATTTCTTAGCTCTTTTCCACTCAGAATGAAATGTTACCAGTTTTTCTTTAGGCCACAATGAAGATTTTATAAGCTTAATGACATTTTGACATGACTGAACTCAGATGTGATTAGAAGATGATCTTTCATGATTTGTCAATATTTCGAGAAGCTTAGTCATTATTTTCTAACCCAGAAATAAAAATTATAGGGAATTGTGAGGAATGAATTCAAATTTATGAAGGTTATGGATTTAGAGAACAACCATGGAGTTGAAGTTTATAAAGCAAGTAAAAACAGGGCGAGCCTCCTCGAGAGTAAAAATACAAATTGTACAATTATGAATAACCTACAAGTTTAAAAAAATGTAGTTTTTAATCACAAAATCTTAGTAAACAAATATTTTAATTAATCGTTAATCGTCCAATTCACAAAACAGTCAATACACTATGGGTGGGTTTATGAGCTCGGGATTTACTAGTCCGCCTAGGTTATCTCAAGCCTTGGGGGTCACTGTGATAATCCCTTTATCTCGAATGAGCTCATAAACCGCCCCTATGACTATAGACTTTACAATCCTTGAGTGAGCATCAGTGCAATACAATATAAAAAAATATCAATAAATACCACCAACAATTGCTATTGAACGAAACAAATAATTTTTTTAAATAATTTCCAATTAATAAAATTATTGATCTACCAACACTGGTTGGTTCACTTTTTATAACATTAATTTTAAATTCCTATTTCAAGTGTCACTGAATACTGAAATTGAATATAGGTTGAGATACGCCTAGCTTGCGCAGCCTGTATCAGAGGACAAACTTTCAAACAAGATTTAAGCCTCTATGCAGGGTTTCAACCAGGGGTTTACTTGTTGAGGTTCAATCCAGTTTACTTAGAACAGGATTTCAGCCGGAATTGAGCCTTGGCTGATGGATTATCGAACCAAAATGCAAGATAAAGAAGAATATTGGTTGCTAGTATAAGGTTAGAAGGCTATGTAGATAAGAAGAAGGGTTGGACATGCCTCCGGCCTTAGTTGGATAGGCGACTTTTGTATTGGAATTTTCCTTGTATCATATTTTCTGTACTTTTCCCCGAGATTTATATCCTGTTTGACGTTCCACTCAGCCGCCTTGTCAAGTGAGATCAATTTCTTTCGCCGAGGATTGTGTTCTTTTTGCCGGTCATATTGGATCGAGCCTTTTTTTACCCGGGTCTCCCCAGAGATTGTTCTAGATTCCCTGGCCGATTCGGGGGGATCAAATGCGGCTTAACAGCTTTTCAGGGGGAAAGGGGGAGTTCGACTTGTTGCTTTAAGGGGACGACCGCTGCACATCACCCGGAGGAGACACAGCTAACCTCATTTCCTTTACACCCTTCACCCCCCCCCACCACAAACTTCTTCCCCTGCTAAAAAAATAAACCGCGATCAACAGGTTGTGCTATGCTAGACGTCATACAACCCCCTCACCAACCCCGCTGTCCCACCACCCCTCCAATGGAATCATCAGTCATTCTTCTTTATTCAACCCAGTCTACCACTTTCTACCGAAATCCCATTTCAACGCAGTCACACAATAGTCTATTCCGCCAGTTTTGACTTTGATACACTTCTGTTCAATAGAGACTTGTAACAGCTTGCAGTCCTATCTAGATGCTGTTGATGAAATGGAATATTTCGGATACGCGGAAGTAAACTTGTTTTTAAGTAGCAAATTAGCGAGTTTGATGATAGTACAGTTGAACATACTCAATAAAACTAATAGAATTTGTCACATCTATGTATTTGTTAGTATGAAGAGTGTTTTCGTTTGTTTCACTATAATCTTTCTCCGGTGAACTACTCAAGTAACACGCAGCAGAATGTAGGCTTTACAATGTATTTTAATGCATCAATCAGGAGAATCATTTAATCATCAATCAGAAGAATGCATACATTCTCATAATGTGTCTTATTGTTGGGAAAATGTTTAAGAATTCTTATAAATCCCGAAATACCATGACGGTTTCGTTAAAAATATCTTGATATCCCCAGTGGCGTGGCGTTTTATGACTGGGCCCCTACAAAATAATTCCGGGCCCCTCCTATTTGGGGGTCTGGGGCCATGAAATACCCCCTGACATAAGGGGGTCAGGGGCCCTCTACGGAAAATTTTAATATTTGACAAGTACACAACTGTTTTTTAAAGACTACTTTTAGGTCTTACAATGGCTGAAATCTAATAATTTTCATTTACTATTAAATTAAATTTCGACAATTTTGGGGGCCTGGGCCCCTCAGGCACCACTCTGGCTACGCCACTGTCTTTGACAACTCTTGCAGTCTATTTCTATTATGATCAGGAATTCGATGGGTTGAAACAATATATTTGTGTGAACAGTCTGGGTCTGAGGAACCGAATGTCTGTCTCCATTTGATTTGTAAACAAAATTCAATATATCGATAAGTTACTTCCAAACCAGCAGACCTTTTATTAATTCTGACTATTCACGTTATTCCGTCATAACAACTGACTCTCGTAATGACAATTTTTAAGTAACTGACATTCTAATTGTTGATGCATAATTGTTTTACAAATAGACAATTATGAATTATTGAAATTTGTGTTTATGGTTGTTAATTGCACAAAATAAAACTTTTACTTCTCTTGTTCAATCATTACTTTAATTTTATTTCTTAAAAGCATATGATATTGATTTCAGGGCCTAGCCCGGGCCCCCAAGGGCCCATTGCCATGAGGTTGCGAGGGTGTACGTTGTGCCACTGGATATCCCGATTATTCATGTAAGGTTGCCTAGCAACCTCTGTTTATTTTGTTTTGTTCATGTGTAATCTATCTTTAGATTTCATTGCTTATCAGTTTGACTTCTCTTACTATTGTAAATACATGTTATTTGATTCTTTACTGTTTTTAATAAATAAATCAAGTTAAAACGATCTTATAAATTAAATTTCACGTATTTACAATAGTAAGAGAAGTCAAACTGATATTATTTTGTTTTCGTTTAAGCTATGAAATCTGAAGATAGATTACACATGAACAAAACAAAATAATAAACAGAGGTTGCTAAGCAACCTTACATTCATATTGGCATGATTGGTGGAAGATTCTTGAAAGGTTCTGCTGTGCCAGTGTAATGCTAGGCGTACACCGGTTAGTTAAGACAAGCCAAGACAAGATTAGTCACGTTTAGTCACAGTAAGTTCATAGTTGCTTGCGAAGCAGCCCACACTGATGCAATGACTAATCGGTGTGTGTTGCTTCATAAGCAACTATGTTAATTATTGTGACTAAACGTGACTAATCTCGTCTTGTCTTGTCTTGACTAACCGGTGTACGCCTAGCCTAATCCTGAAATGAGGAATTATCTACCTATGCTTTATTATTATTTCGTTTTACCTCACCTAATATTGCGATCTGGACTTAAAAGACTAATAAGCAATAATAAGTTTGATAAGTTTAGTAAATAAGAATTGTTAAGTTAGGCAGTTCTTACTAGGACTACTACTTCTCAATAATTGCAATATAGCTTGTGCAGCTATGCTTCAATAATGGTGGAAAAATGGAATAATATCACTTGTTCTTCAACCAAATCCACGATTGAATCATCAGATTTCGAGCTTCTTGTCTTTCCACTTGACACAAGTAGCCCCGCAGTCAATTTCCCACCGCAATCTGGTGGCTGGAAGTCGAAGGTAAGATCGCTGAAGGGATGACTCAATACTTTTTTGTTGATGCCTCTAATCAAATTCCCAGACGGCAAGGTATCCGATACTTGAAAGAAAATTGCCTGCTCCGTCACTCCTTGAGATGGTGATTTTCACGGATTGGTTTCACTGTATTGAGTCGCATCCGGTGAGAGTTCTCTCCTTACTTCTTCAAAAATGATATCTCTATCCATCTCTCTCTGTGACTCTCTCTTTCTGTCTCTCTGTGTCCCGATCAATTCTCTCTCAATTTCTTTACATCTCAAAAGGCAGGCAGATACTCCCTTCGAATCCCCGCATCTCAAAAGACTCGATAGCTCTGTAACTTTGGCAATTGCAATTTGTGGCTAGGGCTGCTACATACAGACATTCGTCGACTGGAATCCCATTAACTTTTTTTCGCTTGTCCTTGTCGCTTGCTTTTCTCTCTCTTTCACACACACACTTTTTCTCTCTCGCACTCACTCTCTTATCCTCTCTATTTCTTTCATTCTCCTTACTCCTCCATCGTTATTCGTCTTACACTACTTCTTGCACCTACTTAGCCGATTCTGCTCGTCTCTCTCTCGCTCTTACTCTCTCTTTCTCTCTCTTACCCTCTCTATTTCTTTCTCTCTTTTCACTTCTCCATCGTCTGAGTATTCGTCTTACTACTTTTGCACCTACTTAGTTTGCCGATTCTCTATTAGTTTTCTAAACGTTCTCTCTCCCACTAGTGTCCTTTAGTATCATTGAATCTTCTTCCACTTTGAAATATATCCTCTCTGTTCTCTTACATGGCATTTCTCTATCTTTCTCCATCTTTCTATTGCATCCTCTTACAGTCATGCAATATTAATCTGTCAACAGCTCTTGAAAGATGGAATTTTTAACTTTCCACGTGTCTACCGTCCGTTTATATAAATCCTATGTTCTTCAAGTAGTTCAATCTCTCATGAGTTACTGATTTCTTGTGACTTCCTTCCTTTGGTGTGTTTGAATTTTTCGTTTTGTAATACTTTCTCTTAGTTTCTTTCATTCCTTACTGGCAATATTAATCTGTTAACAACATTGTTGAAAGATGGGATTCTTGTTTGTTGTCCTCTCATATAAAAAAAATTATTCTCTCTGATTACAGATGGTACACTCCTGTTTCTCAAATGCTTCAATACTTTTTGAGTTCCCGATTTCTTTTGATTTCTTTTCCTTTGCGGTAATTCATTCATTTAGTACGCCATTTTAGAAATTATAATGTTCTGCCTTGATCATATTCGATTCATCGTTCTTTTTATTTGAAAGATAAGTAATCTTGTTTCAAGTTATATTGGTTATATTATAAGTTATACATGGTTCATTTGCAAGGGACCGGGAATTACAATTTATTGGATCAACTAATAAACTAACTATAACTAAGTAATAAGGCTTTTCAAAGTTTAAAATTTTCTTAGAAAGCAGCAATGATAAAATTATAGAGTGAATGGATTATTGTTATACAGTAATGAGGTGTAATGTTAAGATCACTTCTCCAATCAATAATTGCAAATTTCCGCCATATATATAAATTCCATCTTCTGGCATAAGCTGGTTGAATTGTAAATTTATAGCTTGAACAAAGCAATATTGATTTGATTTTGTTCATTATTTTGTAAGTGCTTTGAGATTGTGATAGATTTCTATGTTAAATTCTATCGGTTCTCTTTAAATCTATTGGTTGATGCAAACTCCAACAAGTCACACAACGTCGACCAATCACATGCGAGTACAAAGTTCAAGTCCACGCCCACAACATGCTCTCATTGGCTGATGCCATTACGTCATCACATAGACTCCATTTTGTAGTACGATGCTGCTCCAACTGATTCGATAATCATTGTACAGTACCCCGTAATAGTTAAATGAATTCAGAGATTCGATGGAATAATTCCATTCCGAAAAAGCAAAGCATTGCATCTTGTGAATTATTATGATATCAAATTATGTTTTTCTTCCTCTAACAATATCAATTTAATATCAAACTCACAGAAAAATATTATAACTTAACATATAATTCTGTGCAAACTATCATCTTGATTAGAACAGATTGGAGTGGAACTTAGGAAACACTTGAGGCTTGAGGATTAACTTCAGCTTATATGCCTCATTCGGAGAATAAATATATTCATCATGGCCTATGACGTGTTTACTGTGAGGGTGATCCGTCAGCCTCATTCCTCCATAAAGTAGAATCTTCTATGAACACTTCTCAAGTGAATTACCTCTTGAAACAAGCATCGTTCACTCATCCGAGATCCATGCATAGTGACAAAGTTTCAAGAAAGTTGTCTTGGCTCTGTCTCGGCACATCATTTATGAATGAAGATTGATAGACTTCCATTGTCACTATGACAAAACGTTGTTTATTCATAGAATCTATTTTAATCTATATGTATGAGACTTTCCATCAAATTTCATTCAATAGAATGATGGAAATGACCTTAATAAATACAGCTGAGGTAAAGTAACCCGTGGCGAAGCGTGGTATGCTTATTTGGTCATCGCCGGGTATATTTCCTGTAGGAACCACGCTACGCCACTGAAAGTAACCCAAACACTAGACATCCATATCACAGTTTGCAGCTTTATATGTTCCTGTCTAGTGTGTGGGTACTTAAGAAAGTCAGTTGTTCAACTCAAGGTTTTTTTGATCATCTACGAACGGATTTACCTGGAGAATCAATTTGATCTATGAATTTTCCTTTCTTGAACGTTTGAATATTCGATTTTTGTTTAACATAATAATATTGTTCTTAAAATATTTATGGATTTGGTCTTTCAGTATTTTCTCAGCGCGGCATTACATGTACGTGTATTCGCTGGATAATCCTGTCATGCTATTTAATAATGTAAAATTCCCTACTTATTGATTGCAGAATATTATATTTGAAATGATAAAATGAACTCATCGCATGTTCATTCCAATGAAAAATATTTATAAAACAGGACAGTTGGATCGGGTTACAATTTGTTTTTGTTTTGTTTGAAATGTGCCTGTGAGTATGGGTATTGTTCAACATCAATACTGTCTCTAAAATATTTCAACCTGATCCAATTGTCCTGTTTTCATGAATATTTTACATTGAACATACTTCCTCTTAATCCTCTAGTTTCTAGTTCATTGCTTGCATAACAGATTCAAGATTTGATTTCCGTCGTATCAAGTCGCTGTGAGGGTGGCGATTTTTCAAAACTACCCCCCTCTTTCACTCTCTCTCTCACGCACTCTCTTTCTCTCTTTTTTAAAATATTCCAATAACCTCCAATTTACAATCCTTTTATTCTATTACTCTACTGAGTACTGACTACTGTACCGCACTTGCTATTGTCACCCATTTCCTATACTACATCAAATCATTATGCCGAAATAGACCTGAATAATAATTAGTGGCTGTAGATAATCTCCATCAATTTCCTGTTTCATAATTATTCTTTCAATCCACCTCTCATGCCTCATTATACGACGCACAGAACCGCTTACTAATAGAAGAATCGCCGCATTATTGTGGCGTTTTTAGAGGAATCGCCGCGCCGCGCCTCGTGTATTCCGCATGTATGCTAACCATGCCTTCCACTTTATTACTTCATAAGAAATTGAACTGGCTTATCATACTGAAAGCTGTGGGAGAGGTTGTTGTGGGGGGTGTAAGAAGGGTGGTGGGAGGGTAGGTCTGGGGGGTGGCGCTTTCAGGCGGCGCGTTTCGGAAACTGTCAGGTCAGTTAGCTTTAGTCAGTCCTCCAAGCGACATCCAAGTGTTAACACAAGTGCAGTGTGAATGTTGTGCCTGTGTAATTTCTACCAAATATCCCGGGGAATGAATTATATTATTAATTTATAACCTATACACACACCTATTCTATATACCTATGTAGTTTTAGGGCTAGCTTCGAGTTTATATATACCGTACACATATTTTATGGATGTTGCTGCGTGAATGTGCTGTCGCCTTCTGTGATAATTATACCTATATATTGCTACAATATATATATTTGTGAGATATATTATGTCGTCGCATCTAAACAACATGTCGTCTATTTTACTACTATTGTTGTACTGAAATGATATGGTCAACATCTTCTACTGCCTTGCCTTCGATGTTAACTGTCTAATATTGTCAATGTAAACAAGTATGCTTATTTTAGAAATAGTTTATTGATAAGGTTGATTCAAATTTGGATTAATTTCCGGGTAGTTTTTGGTGTTGAGATAGTGGATCAAACAGGTTGCTGTTGTGATCTCACATTGAAAAGTATCACTGTTTGGGTTGCACCAAGGAGGATCAATTTTGATCCAAGATCAGTAAAATGCTAATCAAACGGGATTAGCTGATTCAAAATAGTTGCTCCCGGATGGTATGCAACCCACATTAGTATTTTGTATTAGTAGTATCAGAGTATATGGTTCAGTTTTTCTATCAGAGAAGCTTATTTTCTTGGAGATTTACGAGTTTTCTACTATTTTACTTTGTTTCAACAAATCATTCATTCACCATCATCGTTCACTGGAACCGTTTCGGCCGTTTTCGTCCGAACGCTTAACATTGAATCAAATAGTCGTCAGTTCGGCCGAACGGATGATCCGGACGAAAACGGTTTCAGTGGACGTTAGGCGTTAATCTACTATCTAATCTACTAAAATAGTACAGTATAATAAACTGGGTTTTGACTATTCAATTCTGAAGATGATCAAGATTTCAAACTATGTGTTTTCTCAATTACTCGAAATTGAAAATTTCTTTTCTTGTAAAAACTTAATAAACTTCATCGAAAATTCAAAACTAACTCATCGAATGCGTTAATCAGTGGCTGCAACTCTTTAGGTAAGATGATTTCATTATACAGATTTTTGAAGATAGCAGGAAGGATCAATATTTTTGAAACTTTGAAACTTCATATCAACATGTTCTTATGTACTCAATGTCTAATTAAAATACGTAGGCAAAAATCTCATTTTTTTAATGGAAGAAGGTGGGATTCCTAAGACATTAAGATTGGATTTGATGAGAGTATTGATCTCTCAGAACATGGGGGTATAGTTAAAGTGGATATGGATTCATGTTTAGTTCTTTTGTAACTAATATTGTTCTCTCATAAGTACATATTTCATCGAAGGGTTGTATCCTTTCAGCAATTTCATCAGTTAATGGTGTTATTACATAGATATCATATTCTAGCGCATTTTAGAGCGTACAGATACAAAATTTGTTGGGAATCTTCGTTTAAAGTTTAGAGTTTGGCTACAAGGTCTGTTTAAATCGGATTCTTTTACCCATCTGACATTTGTTAATTAAAAAAATAGCTCCACCACATTATGTATCCTCCTGTGACGAATTAGTTTGTTAAACGGTATTCTGATTTTCAATACATTCAAGGATCTTGGCTGAATAGTAAAATAAACCTTATAACTTACATTGAAAATGTTTTTGTTGTAAAAATTTAAGTCTACAACTACGATCTGTATCTCAACCTTCTCTAACTGAATATTTGGAATATTTTAATAACTCTTTTTCTCCTAATCAATCCCCATTCAATCAATCCATTGATTGGATAAGGTCTGTTGTGAATAAAACCTTCAAAACATGAATAAACTATTTTTCCAAAAATGAAATTTTATGTCACACATGCCTTACGCTTCATGAAATATTCAATATTATATTATGCAACCTTGTCACGTGATAAACAAGGAATACGATAACTGTGTCTCCCTTTATGCTCGTTATGGAATATGTAGTCTAACATCCATTAATCATGGTTCATATTCACATCTCCATTCCGCTTATTGCATGAAATGTTCATCGCTTGAAAACTTCACCCACATATTTCCTTTTATTCTGTCATGCTCCTTTTTACATATTCCCTCATTCAATTTCAATGCATTCATTCTAAATTCCACTTTTGTATGACTACTGCAATAATATAAACGCTATTTCATTTCACTATTGCATTTCTTTCAAATTCTTCTACATTCTGTCATTTGAATGGTTCAAATTGAAAGTCATTCGTGAATGAGGGAAAACGTAATTTTGGAAAAGCAATGACTGGATTGGGAAATAGAAGAACAATTCATTATAATAAGTCATTGACACATCTTCAATGATCTAATAAGACTCCTGCTTGAGAAGGAACTATCAAAGGAATAATGATATTTTTCTATTTTCACGAAACAACTTTCAAAATTTTCGGTCTGATAGCTCTTCATAGTTTCTACTGAAGCTACAGTTGTATCTAATTGCTTGCATTGGTTGCTTGACTTGCCATGGGGGAAGTAAAAAGTAAGTATCTCAATCAATCTCTTTTGATTAAATGCTTGTTGCCATCTGTAATATCAAATTATTAAACTTCTTCATGGTGTTCGCTGTTGAAATATATATGACAACTATTTATTTTCAAAAATCGCTGAAATGATTGCACAAATTGCTCAAATCTCTTCTGAATACATGGTTCTTGCCATCAGTTATACAGTATCATATTATAAAACGTCTTCACAGTTCTTTCTGTTGAAATATCTAAGACACTTATCTATTTCTCTAGAAATTCCTCAAATAGGTACACGAATTATAACCATTTTGTCACAATTTCTCAAGGTCTCTCCCCCCACCCCAAAAAAACATCGAATTTGAAATATCGGCTCACGTAATTCCTCAAAAAAAGACATGTGTTGAAAATATCTGCTTTTGAAATATCTACGACACTCATCTATTTTTCCAGTAATTCCTTGAATAAATACAAGAATTATCAACATTTTGTCATGATTTATCAAGTGTTCCTCCTCAAAACAACAAGAGAAAGCTACGGAATTGATCTAAATTGACAGCTCTCCCTCTCTACACCAATAATATTTCACACATCTTTGGCTGCTTGCTGAAAACTTCCTATATGTTATTATCACTAGGAGTCTGCCATTGACCATAGACTACGTGCGCTGTTTGTTGAGAAGTGTTGCCAGACCTATTTTTGTCAGGTTTATGAAGAGAAAGGTCACGTAGGAGATCTCTCGGACGAGATTACTCACGTGGCGGCGCTAAGCCGTTTTGTACGTGATGAAAAGAAGACGGGGCCGATCAACTTAGGGCCGGCCCCTGCAATGAGCTTTTCGACCCAACTACCGACTACCTGCAGGCCCTGCTAAACTGCACTCTGATTAGTGCCGCCTGATTGAAAGAGTTGACCTAGTTTATTGGAGGCGATTGTGGACTTGATTTGAAAAATATCGGCTGAAATCGGGGGTCTGGTTCATAAAATTTAGAAGCCCTGTATTAGGTATCGAAATAAGATAAAACACTAGAGGGTATTGTCAATTCCACTATGTCTACAAATAAATTGAAATATGGAAATGTCGGACACACAATAAACATGAAGAGCGCAGCTTATGAAGTAAAAAATCACCATGTGTTTAGTGTTCTGAATTTTGGGATCCATAACGAAATTCGAAGTTAACACTATTGATTCAAAATTAGTATTTACAACATGCAGTTAATATTTTACAGTAGTAATTATGTTATTCAATCATATAATGTGTGATCAAATTATCCCAATATTAGGGCCAAAGTATACGACGTGACATTGAATCTGAAGAATATATCATTGAAACTTTACGCGGTGACAGTGACAAGCTGAGTCTATCACAGTCCCGGACTGCAGTTAGAACTGTAAGTGGATGGGAACACTTAGAAATTCTCAACTGAATTGAATATTGAAGATTATTAACAGATTTATTCGACTTGATAGGGAATGAAATGATGGGGAAAGTTATTGAGGTGTATAGAAATTAATGTCTAGGAAGAAGCTAAGTGATAGTTCAAGTTATCACCGTAATCTATTACTGTATATTAGAAAACTTTTGGCGCATTCCTTTCTACTGAGCTTCCACCATTGCGAGATTTGATGTGAAATCTAGAGAAAACTGATAATGATAAAAGTCTGTTGCAATGATACTGTATTCTGAGCGATGATACTGAGCAAGCAAGCGGCGCTTTGCGCTGCACGGGGTAAACTCGTAATAACTTATTAATATTTCATCAAAGATTGAAACCCAACGTAATCAGTTGTACAAAATAGTGGAGAAGTGGAAAATTATTTACTTGTGTACTGAGTACGACACTTGATATTCCAAAAATACTCGTATAATTTGCAAAATTTCTGTGTCAGGTTGATTACCATTAAAATCCCATTCAATTTCGTTTCTAATCGATACAGATTTGTAGCTTTTTGAATATCAATGTGGTTCAAATACACAGACGATGAAATAATTCAATCTGATGACAGATGCTTTCTGCAATCCCGAATCAAATTTCCCTCTGGTTCATCCTCTCTCTCTCACACACACACTCTTTCTATCGTTCTTTCTCTTTCCTTCCTTTTACTCCCTACCTCCGCATTCGTGCAGTGGTTGCAATCAGTGTGATTTGAAACCGGCGCCTAGCAATCAAGGGAAGTGCAAACCTCTCATCCCTGATGGCAAGTCATCAATAATTTGTCGCGATTAATTGGCTCATCAATCGATTTACTACTGTATTAATGCATGTTACAGTTCTGATTAATTGATGGATAGATTTGTCTAGGGTAATTACGTCTGATACCATTAACTTCTCAGTTATGATTAACCTGATACAAATGGATAGGCTTGGAAGCACATCTAATGTGATTGCTCAAGTGGTTTGTAGTTTGAAGGTTTTATAAATAATACGATTGAAATATTCCTGTATTATTGGAAATTTGAGAAAATTGCGTCCTCATCTGAATTTTCTTCTCCTTGACTCTTCTTTAAAGTGATTACGTTATCTAATTGCGGTGATAGGTCAGAAACCGGTGATAGGTAATTGTCTCTATTTAGAAATATTCCCAATATTCATAAATTTTTCATTATATAAATAAAATTACTGTTCTGAATACCTTGTAATAGTCTATTTAGAAAGTGATTGAAAACTATTACACTATTACTATCACTTCTTGAACTCTATTTTCTGAATAATTTCGTTCCTGAAATTTATCGTTATTTCCCATATAATTTTCCTTATTCCTGAAAGATATCGGCTTACATGGCTTTCAAGATTTTAAGATTAATCTTGCATTATTTATAGCAGGTTGGAAATTCGAAACAAAGCAACTTGAATCTTCAACAAATTTCAAGAGAAGTTCTCTAATCTCATCGGAGTAGAGAGAATTGAATTCTATCTTCAAATATTCCTTACCACTCTTTCATCTTCTATTTTCTCCCGTCAACTTCCCATATTACTGCAACCCAACACAATACTTCCATCACAGTACTGACCGATCTCAGTCAACCGTAAACAACTTATTCATTTTCCTTATTATGAAAAAGAATAGTATATCTCCTATGTTGAAACTATATTCCTTTATATATTTTAGTACTGTGGCTCCTATATATGTAATGAAAATATATATGATTGCACTGAATAATTCAAAAACTTCTGTATAACTTGACCCAATTTCTACTTCAATAACCGAAGATGTGTCAAATGACAAGAGCGGAATTCGCGATTCCGATCAATTAGAGTTTGATTCGAAGTGACGGCGTTCTCACGGTACTCAATTCTCTATCTCTTTTCAGAATTTTCCATCTCTTCATGTGAGTGTGTGTTTATATTGTTGTTTGTCTGACCTGTTTTCATAGTCTATAGAAAAGTTTCGAAACTTGTGTTCTTGGTTTTCTATCGGTTTTTGTATTATCGGATCATATTTTGTTGTTGTTTTCGTCAATGTGTCTCGTCTTAGGGACGCCGAAGTACATACATACATCTATGTACATATATGTAATAAATATGTACATGAGTTTTATATATTTTTTCAGCTTCTCACATGTCAAATTCGTTCGTTTCACGTGCTTTGACATGTGCGCTGCGTTCAATCAGCCTCCCTATTCAAATATGCATTGTTCGCATATCAAGCTTTTCGCTGCTCCTGATTTGTATTTCAACGGCATTCTATCAGCCCGCTGCTCTTCTCATAATAAGGACACTTGTTGAATTATATTTGCATGCAAAGCAGTTGCGGTTGTAGTCAGCGTATACTACAACTCGTTCGTACTACAGTACATCTAGTTCTTTTCAGTGTCTCTGATTATTAGCATCAACTTGATTATTGATTTAGAATTTTTACTGTCATGATTTTTGTATAAACTATAGGAATGTAATACATGTTGAGCGGAGCATTTGTCTGCAGCGATTTATATGCCGTCAATTCGACCAGTCTTCTTCTTCTTCTTCTTCTTCTTCTTCTTCTTCTTTGTTTCTTCTTCTTCTTCAATTATTCACCTTCTATACAGTTTTTCATACTATAATCTATTTTTTTCAGTTTTCCTGATTTTAGTCTAGATTATTATGAATTCAGAATTGAGATTGTTGAACAGTTTTGAGGAGTACCACCTATATGATTTCTTCAATGCCCCAAATCTGAAAGGCATGCTGTTTTATAAGAGAACATCTAGAGTGTTCCCGTCACTGAATAACTAGAGGTTCTTCTCTAGATTGCTTTAGATAGCAGTACTGATAGCAGTGTAATGCTGCTGGCTGCTATGATAGGAGAGGGAGTAGGAAGCGATAAGACACGGAGTAACACTTATCCATCAGTTCTTAACAGGGCTTGTAAAACGTTCAACACAATTTCTTAGATATTGAGGCATAGTAAGCCTAAAATTCAGTCGTTCTAAAATCTAGCTCTTGAAGGTTCTCTGATTTGATTAAAGATATAACTGATTATAAATATATAGATAGATATTATAAACAGATATGGACAGATAAATATCTATGAAATATTATAAATGGAGGATTGAGATTATATTTATGTGATGCTCATCAAAAGCTGAGTATCCTCTTTAAAATTGATATTGCTCTCTCAATGAATCAGCTCGTTATTCCTATGATCTTTTACTGAAACGGGATTGCAATTATGAGAATTGTTTCTAGGAATCACAAATCAAGTGAAGATGATCACCTGTGAATGCTCCTATGAAGAAGGTTTTTTATATTAATATATCAAAATATACTTTTTATCTGGTGGAACGTTTCCAATAAAACAAGTTAATATGAATGTGAGACCTCAAACGAAAACGACCGTTAATATCATTGCTTTCTCTACAAACAAATGCCCTTATGATACTTTTTGCTTCCATCAGCTCGAAAGTTCTATTCAGTTTTCAGAACCATTGAGTTCAAAACCACACTGGGGTATGAGTCCATACATTGTTGAAACCAACTTTGAATTAGATCATTACTCAACCCATTTCCCATGTCTAACGGTCATCTGCTATTGGCCAGTCCTGCCTCAACCTTACTCTCTCTCTCTTCTTCTCTCTCTATTGTCCTCTCTCTCTCTCTTTCATTCAGTTAGTATGTTGACTTGAGTAAGATTCAGCTATTATCAATGGAGCTGTTCCGGATTGAAACAGAGCGGCGTTTGGCCAATTAGAGATCTGTTTACTTTTGATTGGCTTTCTCAGCTGTTCATTCTCTTCCCGATGCGAATAAAATCAGTTCAGAGTTAGCAGAGCACACTAGATGAACGATTGTTTGAGTATACGTTTCGTGTTTGTGGCCTGTTGAAGAGATATTTTTGTCACCTCTGAAACTAGATCATATTATTTGTTTTCTCAACTTGATTCTTGAATTAACTTCAATAGATAAGTTTCTCATACTCGAACAATGATGTGGAAGGATAAATTATTACAATATTGAAATCATTTCAGATATTATTTTAAGATAGTAAATTGGAAAAAAACAATGTGGACATTAAGAGTAATAAAATTTCAATTGGGTTCGAATTGATTTCAAGTACCAATCAATTCGAACCCAATTGTAATTTTAATACTTTAAAGTACTATCTTAAACGTATCTGAAATGATTTCAATATTGTATATCATTTATGACTTTTTAGAGAATATTCCTTATATTGTTTGTTATATTGTATGTTTTTTGTTGACCCCTTTTCAACAAAAATTCATTTGTTCACATTCCAAACTATTAGACCAGAATGATCCTCACTGGTTTGCAGAACCAGTATAAGTTCAGTATGGTTGACCAACTAATTCCATTCGTGAATGATAAAGGGCCTGTTTTTGAAGATTTTATTTTACCAAGGTTGGTGAAACCCAGTATAGTAGGCTACCTATAATATGTGTTGCAGGTTGCATAAACGGCTCCTTCAATGCTCACACGGTTCAACGCTTCATAAGAGAATTCGACACTCCAACTCCAGGCTTCAGAATATTGAACAATCAATGTCTCAATTGTGAACTACTTGCCTCAACGCTAAACATGGCGCAAGCACGTTTTTAAGCGTGAAACGAATAGTATTAAGTGAAAAATAAGCAACGCCACAACGTATTAAACTGAAATGTGATGGGAAATACGATTTTGAGCGAAGTTTTTAACGATCGTAAGCGAAGTGGCGAGTCGATTCTGACCGAATTCAAACAGTGTTGTAGACGGCAAAGTATGTGCTGACTAGTAAGTAAACTACGATAATGGGCAAATCCGACAGTTCACGTCGAGTCCATTAATAACCACTGGAAGCTAACAGAAAATGAACCGAGAATTGCGGACGAAAGCTCTGGAATGTGGAGTGCGGAGAGGAAGAAAGAGAGAGGATAGAGAGGTTGGTGAGGGAGAGAGAAAGAGAGAGAGAGAAAGGAAAAAAGGGGTGGACAGAGTTCCTCATAGTAAAAGAAAGAGAGAGAGACCCACCAACCAATTGACGAAAAATGGTGGAAAGGGAAATTGGGATGATTGATTGTTTCAAGTAAGCGGGCCAGAATTAGTGTGACACTACACTCTTCAGTCATCATGTTTTTTGCGAAGTATGTAGTGACCTCTTTTTTCTTCATACCCCATAAGGATGCAGTTCAAGTTTTCGGGTTGTGTGATTGATAACTAAGTTTCATAGTTGTTGAATCTAGGAACCCATAATATCTTCAATCGATCAATCAATTTATTTATTCACAACAATAATACAATACAATTTTCATCAATACATTTTTAGTGAATAGCATACTGATTACATCTCTGTATAAATAGAATATAAATGAACTTTATTGAACAAAACAAAGCTTACAATAGTTTCATATCAAACAAGAAAAAATTAAATGAAAAAGTGAGGTGAACGTGAACTAAAACAGAGAATATAAATGAAAAGAAAACTGCAGTTTCAAGGTATGCTTTTTACAAACCCAAAAGTATTAGATATTCCATTGATGTTGCAACAGAATTGTTGATATAGTAATATCAGTGGTCACTCGGTGAGAGCGGTTGCTAAGTAATCATGTGGTTAAGTAACAAACATTCAAGACCGCTCTCGGATGGGTGACCGACACAAAAAATTGTGCAACTAGGCGAGGTCGAACCTACCCGTATGGGTCTCCCCACCGATAAAAAAGCCATACGATGAAAAAAAAATTGTTGATATAATGGTGACTTGTTTCTAAAAGTTTTTTCGTCTGCCTTCAAGATCCCGACTTTTTCATTTTCGTGTTAGCTAGTTGTATTTTAGACGAGAAAACTCCTACGAAAGGCGAACAATATGATGACAGCTGATATAATTTGCGTGCAATTTACATTGTAAGTAGGGCATTTCTAGCCGAGCAGGTTGTGCTAGGACAGAAATTCCTCCCTCGGCGTGTTTAAGCATAAACTATTCATAGACCACTGCTGCTAGGATGGCTGACTGCTTGTGCTCTGATCTTGCAAGGTTTCAACACTATGAAGCGAGCTCGTAATGCACAAAGCTTTGATTCGCAAATCCTGCCCCAGGTAATCGGGCACTGATCCATGGTATCGTATTTTACCTGGTTCAATAATAGAAATTGCGTGGGTGGGCTGCGATGTAAACATGTGGAATATTCAATGCTTCAAAGAAATTCAAATTCTGTCAAGGTCGATTGTACGGAAGCAGATAACATTAATTTGCTTAAATAATTTTTAATTAGTTTGCTTAATTTGCTTGATGAGCTAAAGTGAAGTAATTTGTTGGAGCTCAATACGAATTCCGTTGAATGGCTTCCTTAAATGACGTCACTTTACGCCGGTTGAATGTAGCCTAATTGGCTGGTGAACGTAAATTGAATTGGATTTGAACGGAAACTGAACAAAAACTGTAACTGAACATGGAGTGAACTGAAGATGAACGGAAACTAAACGTAAACTAAACTTAAAGTGAACGGAGAATTAAATGAAACTGAAAGGAAACTGAATTCAATCTGAACAGGAAGTAGTAGAATTGAAACTGAACTAAAATAGAACTGGAACCAAACTAAAACTATCGATTTGTTGAAATGAATCAAGAAGTTGCCAAAATTATCAACGTATTGATGAGAATAGTGTTTCACTTTCTTGTGGGATTTACGTTTCAAATAACCTGCGCAACTTGGGAACTATCAAACCAATTCTTGTATTTAATTATAGAGATCTAACATACTGAGAATACTCGAGGCGAGATGGTATGCTATCAACCATAACAGAGAAGAAAAAGTTTCAATCGAGCTGTAGGGACCTAAGCTATAGGACCGAGCTCGGTATTATTTGTTTCTTTTTTTTTAAATACTTGGTTGTTTCAAGTGTTTTCTGTGTATATACTTATCTCATGTAATACCCAGCATCAATACAATTTTAAGAATATTATTCTTATGAAACGTACTTCAGAGACTAAATGAGGTTAGTGTTGCTGCTTATATCAAAACGTTTTTGAAAATAACTCTTATATAACATGCAAAACTTTCAAAAGATACTCAACTTCAGTCCTTGTGCTGAAAATCAAATGTATGTAACTCTGTTGAGTTGAATTCTTTCGACGTTTATGCGCTTACTGGATTTAACTGGATTTCACCAGTCAACATTAAAGCAGAAGGAATAATATTTACACTTGTTCACGCAACGATTTCCACCATGAAGAAAACCAGCGCGTTTCCAGTCTATATTGACATAATATTGTGTAACTTCGATTCAAGTGAAAACTTCTGCTTCCTTGGTTTTGATGGCATTGAGGATATTGATGGAAATTCAGGAACTTGTAATATTTCCCCACATTCGACAGTATTATCGTACATCGACCCACCACGAGTGACTGGTTTGTTTAGTGCTGGACTTGAACTCAAAATATTTTGCTTGGAAATCAATGAGTGAAGTCGACATTTGGAAGTTGGATAACAAAGCGAGAAGCAAGCAAGAAACAAGAAGCACTTCAATAACTGGTGAGTTCTCCTCATGATTACTTTTTATCAATATTTTCTACTGAAATCCTATATTCTTTGGAAAATCTAATTTTTCAAGAATTACTTGAATTTTGCATGAGTATTTTGTGTAACAATTATCATTTTTTGTATTGTGTCACATTTATTTTCTGTTGTCTTGGGGGCTTCAACAATATCTTATTCTTTCTATATCAATCTTCCAATATCTTCATTATTTTACTATAATTTTCATAATAGAGGATAGAAAATCAACCAAAAATGAAAATGCAACTATTACTCTTGTTTACCGAAATATTGAATAAAAGCCATATTTATTTTACATTTTTTTTGCTTGGATCCATCTTGAGAGTATTTCTACTGTATCTTATGTTATCTTGCATATTAGTTCTAGAATGATCATTTCTCATTAAACAACAGCTCATTTCATAAAGACAGATACTCAACCTTCTTCAAAATACTCTTTAAATCTCTCTAGATGGGGCTTGTATGAATCCTCTATTCAAATTCATTAATTTGATTAAAAAAAGGAAAGAAAAAACAGGCATTAGCTCAAAAGCTCTGCTATTCCAAAATTTACTCTAGTTTTGTAAGATATCTATTATTTTTGAGTAGCATTTTGCTTTGTTCTGTGTTCTGTTGAATGCTGTTGAATTCAAACGTCAAAACACCGTTTATACGACCATATTTGCACGTTTACTTTAGACTCAGTTTAAACAGCATTTTGGAGGTTCAAATGAGATGAGCATACGGATCTACCGTTTAAACCGAAGTTTGAACGTCAATTCGCTAGACGTAGTTTAAACGGAGTTGGTGCATACGGGCCTAACTTTTATAAGTAACAAATATTTAATCACTTACTTTAGTGGAGCACTTTCGGATTCTCATCCATCTTCTAACTGGTGCTTCAGTCGATGTGATTGGTGGTTGGAAGCATTGTGGCGGGAATATTTGAATTCTCTGTTACTGATAGAAGTAATTCATAAAGATTAGAATGCAGTTTGTCATGGAAAACAAAATTGAAGAGTAATTTGAAATGAAAAACACAGATTTTGTCAATTCTACTCAAAATCTGTGTTTTTCATTTTAAATTATTATGGAACGGTTCTACAATTTCAATAGTGACTCTTTAGAATTTCTGAAAATTGAAGAGCATAATTCTATCTCATAATATGTTCCACTTCCTACAATATTATCCTATATTCAGAATTGCATGTATCTCATATTTGTAAATCATATCAATTTCAAATACTATAACAAGATTGACTCGTACGTAGATTCATCAAAAAAGACTAGACAAAACTGAACTGAAATAGAAGTGAAGTAAAGGATTGAATAGTAGAGCATAGACGGCACTGATTAAGCAAATTGGACTAGATTACACAGTGATGTTCAGCTGAACGCGATTTGTGACTATCAGTGTGCGCTGATGAATTGACATAGTCTTTTAGGGCATGAAATATTCAGGGCGCCTAGTCCTGCCCGGTTTTTCACTGGTCGTCAATTATTTATTACGGTTGGATATGCGAGTTGTAACATCTGTCATAGTCCGTTCGTTCGTCGGTCCCAGAGCAGAACGGTGACATTCCATTTTCAACTCGGCATGATCAACTCTGTCGTGATTGGATTTACGGCAGCTTGAGTACACTCTCATTCAATAATCTATGAGCAGGGAATTTTTCTGGAAACTTTCTACGATATCGCACAATGTGAATGGGATGTCCTGTGAATAGAATTAATGTAAATTATTGTCATTATTTTTCAAAAATATTCATCTTCCAACTGCAAACGTTTATTATTTTATTGGAATAAACCTTTCCTGATTTACGAAATTTTCAACCACCTACAATAATAAGTATTGTAGGTGGATTAAAATTTCCTGTCTATTGGACGACTAAAAACTGGGAATTAAATAGAAAATATTAAAAGATTTAGAACTAGTCTTTGTTTTTCTAAATTATTTGAAATATTTTCCATTTAATTCCCAGTTTTTAGTCGTCCAATAGACAGGAAACCTCCAGTAAGCAGGTTTGCTGGACCAGTGAAGTTTTTTGTGAATCTAGTCAAAAGAGTGCTGAAACTGTTAGAACAAGAAAATCAATTTATAAATTATAGTTTGTGTATGAAAATTATAATAGAGAGTTGAAAAGAGAAGTCGTATTTTACATCTCACTCTATTTCGACTGACTCTGTAGAAGAATCATAGACTTTTCTTGTTGTTCATAAGAGAAATTGTTTTATGATAGCACAATATTTCAGTGTTATCATAACACTTCTGAAATTCATAAAAATATCAAAATTAATATAATCGGGCCCTTGAGAAGAACTCAGAAGCAATAATAACTTACATAACGTGCTCTGGAAACTTTAATCAAAAATCTTATTAGCGAGGGCGCTCATGTGGAATGATCAGACAAAACAGAAAACATTCATTTCTCCTTAGTAAGCTGTGATAATACAATTCTTCAAAATATTATCTACAAGCTTCATCTACACTTGTTGGAATAGCTGCTAAATCAAGATAGGGAACTTCTTTCCCATTGTTTTTGTGCTAACTTCATACTCCACTCGCATAAAAGAAGAAATTGGTGTAAATATCTAGCGGGATATTTTTTCATAAGACTTGTCTTGCGTGACTTGCTTTGCTGGCTCTCTCAAGAACGAGGTTAAGGCTTGACTATATTTTATAACCTAGCTTACCAGTTACGTACTAATCAATCCGGCATTTTCAGTTATTTCCTCCCTCCTCAATTTGCTTTTCCTCTTTCATACATTCCACCTACAAAACAGAAATTCAGTTTGTTACTCTTTCTACTTCTTCCATTTTTCACCTGAATTGTGAGAAGAAGCACTCAGAATGACCTCAATCAATAATAAATCATAGAGTTCAAGGTTAACTGGTTCAATTCACTACACATCTCTATTGTGGTGTATTGTTCAGTGAAATAGTTTTCAGCGAGGGAGAGTGAGTATTGCTGGAAGTGAGCAACTTTCTACTCTCAATTGCTACCCTTGGACTGTAACTAATAATTATAAGTGTTATTGTAGGTCAGTCACCTTCTATTGTTGTTGTATCGAATTTCTTCCTATTTCTCACATTTTAATAAATGCCTGTATTAAACGTTCATTTTTGAAGTCTCTGAATTACCCTATCTCATACTTCATGCATAGGGTTTATAACAGGATTTATAACAACTTTATAGCAATGCATTACATGGAAGTGTTTGTTTTCTACTCTATTAGTATATACAAAAGGAAATAATTATTATTATAAATAATTATTAAAATATCAACTTATAAATAATAATGTATAAAGAAAATCAATTATTCTATAGAACACCACTCACAACTTCATATCTCCCAGAATTCATTGATGAATCATCTTCACCAAAGAATTAATATTCCATTGAATGATTGAATAAATGCAGGAAAGGCGGAAATTCACATAATTGAACAAACTGCGAAGATTTCAGTTCCTGGTATTGGAATCCATCTCAAAATCTAGTCCAATCCTAGTTGATCATTCCTAATGGTTTCTATCAAAAAGATAATTTGAAACAATATCAACTTTCTAAGAGCCTTATTTCCAGGCTTTTTTTCTAGGGATGATGCCCACATAAGCTCTAAGCTTGTGCGTGGGTAATGGAAGGATGATGATGAGATATGAATGGACCTACAGCTTTAGGTGGGTTCCGAACCACCGGGAAGCGATTTTGAAGGTCATAAATTTTTGTATTTAGAGGAGCCGGTCACCGATACAACGGAAGTGGTAGGCGCTGTCTCTTATCTTGTCTCTTATTTCCAGGCTGATAATGATTATTGTAATAGGAATGTCACATTGAGCATTGATTATTGTAATAGAAATGTCACGTTGAGCATTGATTATTGTAATTTAATGAGTGATGAGTATTGTAATAGGAATATCACGTTTTGGGAGACATATATCTATTTCAATCGGAAAATTTGTTACTCTCCAGCTGCTTGCGAGTGTGTGCGTATGCGGAAGTGTAAACCCACGCTGAAGTACAGCAGCAATAGCAATAGCAGCAGCAGCAGCAGCAGCAGCAGCAAAGAGACAAAACGTGATTAATACTCTGTGTCATGTTCAGACCAGCACCTGCGTTCTATTATCTTACTAATCCGTACGGTATGCACACCATAGCGAGCTGAGTTTGAATGCCGGATGGAAATGCCGTGGGTAGTCAGTCACAATGCTCGCCTAATTATTCTGCAAGATTCGATATCTACTCAACAGTAGTCAGTTTGTCAATTTACGTGCTGCTTAATTTAATACAAAGTTATCATTGGTAGTCAATGTAAATGGTTTGCCTCTTGTATTAGTTCTCTTATTGTTTATTAGAAATTGTTGACTTTGACAAAGTTATTCTCCAAGTCTGATGGTCATGCACCTCCAGAGAGAAGATATAATAAGGAATAAAGTAATTATTGGTGGCACTAAAATTTGTTTTAATGTAATTTGTAATTGGTTTGCCTCTTATATTACCTTTCTCCGACTGAGACGAGGATGATGAACTTGAGACGTAAGACTTTAGAGAACTAGAAAACAAATGCTGTTGTCTTTTCTATATTAATAATTCCAACATTAAAAATGGTCTTGGTTCAAATTGGTGGCACTCAATTTGGTGTTACTATAGTTTGCAATATTGGTTTGCCTCTTGCATTAATACTCATACTATTGATACAAAATTTACTACTGTATCTATGCCGCCGTAAGATCACCTCATTTTACAGAGCTCATTAGGGATTTCGTTGCTAAGGTACGGATTGTTGGCGTCATTTTACGGCCGTTAAATTCAATTGGTTTTCTATGCAACTCGCCGTGATTCTTATAGATAACGACGAGATATATGAGAAATAACAAACTTCACACTTTACACTATTAGACAATACTAGAGTAAAAACGAAACTTTTTAGTCACAATGAATAGCTTACTAGATGTTATCTCATACTAATGTTTGTAGAAATTTTTACAGAGCTCAGACAATTGGAGCTAACAAACCGAGAGCAAGTATATTTGTCTCGTAATATTGTACATGAATGAATGAAATTTGAATTGGTCCTGTCTTGAAAAATCGGCTTAAAAAAGAAAACATGTACACTCGACCCGTCGTAATATTGTACATGAATGAATGAAATTGAAATTTGTCTGCCTTAAAAATCGGTTACTACGAATAGTACTCATTCATTCCTGTCTTTTTTCATCTCTTGGCTAAATAAGTCCACACCGGATACGACTTCTAGTATTGTTTTTGTTCTAGGAATGTAGTTTGGGAATATGACATGAATTTTATTCACTCTTCATGTTTCTTTACATGTTGAGCAAGTTGATATTGTGTTGCTATTGGTAAGACACGGGGAATGGTAGTGTTCAAGCCTTCAACAGGCGTGATTTGAAGTGGGCTATCGTAAGAGACAGTTATCTTTCTTGGCACGCAACCAGAATCCAACTGAATACCTGTTTTGCCTATTTCTGATTTCCCGCTTTTTTCTACGTTTTCGTGAAACGTTTCAAAGATGATCGGTCTTTGTTTCGAGATCAAAGTTCGTGTTTTAGATTATTCCTTATGTTGGGGAGCCGGCGGTATGAGAGAACTCAGGAGAAGTATATTCTGCAGTGTCGTTATTCATTTATTTAGTAATGTATAATAAAATAATTGATACTTAGTTCAACAGGCTTACGCTCAGAGCTGTCCCTTTTCCAATTTATGAGAACAGTATAAATCTAGGTTATGTGAGACTTTTTACAAAGAAAACAATATTCTCACTCCGGAACTAAAAACAAAACAAATTAATTACCAAATATCAGTATTTATTCAAATGACTCAACAGAAGCTTGTTTGAAAAGTACTGTTCAGATTTGTGCTCCTTTTTATGGAGCACAAAGGAGTATGCTATTAATTCATTGATTATGTATTGTATACAATGTCTGGTATTTAATTCATCAATTTAAATAGATAGAAAGTTGAACCAATGGGTTTCACCTTCTTTAACAATCATTATCATTTTAAGTTAAAATGGAATAGCTTATTAGTCCTTGACTAGGTGCTATAGTAACAATGGGAAAAATCAATTTAAATACTCTATACAGATAATTCAAGAACAAAAAATATAATAAAGCATTAGATAATAGGATTAAAATCAATGTGAAAATTATAATTTTAAAAGCATATTATTTCCTTTATTATCAATTAGTACATGTAATTGAGAAATTATTTCAGTATAAAAGTGTTGCTTTACAATAAGAAGTATTGCCTGTGTTATCAACAAATTGGCCAGTTCATTCACTTCTAGAATTGTCCATATCTAGATGTCTATATCCTAGAAATATATTATTACCCTCCACACCCAATTCATTATACATGTTTATTGGTGATACTCTTTATCACACATAAATCACACAAAATTCATGATCGACGAAATACATCACAATTACTGAAAAACTGTATTTACTTCATGATTCTGAATTTAACGAAAAACCTCACAATTACTGAAAAACTGTTTTCTCACATGAAATCTGCAGCTTAAAGTGTCGCCAGCAAACGAATTGTTCTTGACAATTACACTCTTAACGCACCGCTAATGAATGGAGCCGTCATTACAGACAAAATGGAATTAGGTTTGGTCGTCTGCACTGTACAGATCGGATCCAACAAGAAACGTGAGAAGATAAATTGATGTCAGTGACACTCACACACACACAAATAAAATACCTGAAGGTGTTGCAGGTGTGTTAGGGGACAGCTCAGTACGCATGCGCAATGGACATGTCTGGCCGGGCGCGTCCCGTTTCCATAGCAACCAGGCAAGCAGCAGCAGTGTTGTCATGCTATAGCATGTCAGGCTCTCTTTGAATGGAGCGACATAAAGAGAAGTTTCCAGTATAAAGCGGAGAAGAAAAACGGAGATGCAATTTTCTCTTTATTGCGAATTATATACACAATTCTGTGTTCTTTTTCGTTGCTGAATGGTTACTTATGTCTCCAGATTCACAGTTTTTCCATTTTATCTACAGATTCACTTGTTTTGTACTCTTTCTTTTCATTTTTTGTCTTCTCTTGTTTCTTCTTTTATTGTGTCCTCTTTGTTTTCCTCTTGCTATTTAGTCTTCCTCTTCTCTAGATCCACTGTTTCCATTCGCCACCTCATTCTTCATTTCTATCTCTTTTCTTCCTATTTATCATTTCGTTTCTCCCTTTCTCTCTCTCTCTCTCTCCTCTCTCTCTCTCTCTCTTTTTCTTTCTTCAGTAATAGGGCTCTCTCTTTAACCTGTAATTTTTTCTCTTTCTCTTCATACTCTCTCTTTCTTTGAGGAACATTTTTCTCTTGCTCTCTCTCTCTTCTCTTCATACTTTCTGTTTCTTTGAGGAACATTTTTCTCTTGTTCTTCCTCTTCATTTTCTCTCTCTCTATATGTATCTTTCTCTAAGGAATGTTTCTCCATTCTCTTTCTTATTCTCCTCATACTCCTCATACTCTACTTTTTTCTCTCTCTCTATCCCCAAGGAACATTATTTTCTTCTCTTCTATCCCATTTCTTACTTCTTCATCCTTTTCTAGGTTTCTTTCATCTCTCTGAGAGACTTGCCTATCAATTTAATGCTCGGTCCAATTCATCAGTCACACGCGTTTTGAAGAGCAAAATTATTATTTCGGCTGTAATTTTTCGAAACGCCTCATTCGAAAGTTACGACTTCTTTATGAAAGAATCCACTTATTTTTTTATTGAGTCGTTTGTGAACGATGTAAACAAGTTTCATTTAGTCGAATAAATTAAGTGTGAGGATGAAAGTTATTCGATATCGGCTGTGATGAAACATAAAAATACAATAGGATTGAGAATGTTCTAAAGGTTATCTCGCTTTGACAATGATTGTATTAATAGAGCATTCTATTCTCTATTGTATTCTCTTCAAGCATTCCTATTTATTTCATTTGTTTCTGTAAATATCAATTACCTTTCTTTACTATGTTAGTTGTTTGAACCGCCATTGCTGTGATGTTTGTAGAAACCGCCCATTGTGGGAGGAGCTTATCCAGGCCAATGGCAGTCGTTCACCTTGATAGGCCATTCAACTGCCAATCACAGCGCTCGGTCACGAGTATAAAATCTGCTACACTGTACTTTAGTTTTAGCACTGAATACAGAACACTTCTGTAGTGTTCTGTATTCATTGGTTCTAGTTTACCAGTGATTGATAATGGTGTAACAACCAAAACTGCAGTATCTCGTTGTTTTATTAAATATGTGGTTTTGACAACATCAAGTCTTCTTATTCTGTATTAATAGACATTATATTTAAAAGTCATTTATATTGAAAATTGAAGAATATGAACAGAATTTTTGGTTTGCATAGAGTATAAACTATATCGGGTTTGTATAATATAGAGTATAGAGTATTTCTGGTTTGTATAGACCTTAATGCAAGCACACTGTCATCTATCGGTTAGGTTCCTGGAAATCCATTTCATGTCAGCGTTAGATCTCGAATCAGACTTCATCTTCACAACCCAGTAACTTGCAGCTTTCCATTCATGATTTACATTCCAGTCACGTTGCTGACAATTTTCAGCATTTATAGGATTGAATGGAACGTAATGCAAGCCGAGACGGAAACTAAGTTAAGAAATCAATAGAAACCGAATGCTGTCAACCATCAACATGGTTGAGTTTAGCCAACAGCAACATCATTTTCCTCGAAAATCCATTCTCAAAAGAGATTTCTGAATCTGGTTACTCAGAATATAGATGATCTATTTCATCATTCCCTATCATATTCCATTTTTGAAGTTCTCATTATTTTATTTTGTTAATCTATTTTAGCATTCTAATTTACATTTGTATTCAGCTCTTCTAATTTATATTTCAATAAACTCGATTCAATACTAAACGAAGCACAAAACATTGACAAAAATGATTGCTTAAAACATGGACTTTTGGAATGTTCACGCAGAAAAAATGTCATGGATATCTAGTGTATGTGAGTAATTTTCCAAGTCATCTGTTCAATTCAAGATGATTTCATAGGATGGAATATAATGGATTTGATGGTGTACATACGGATTTTGTAATTCTCAATTTCTACCGCCCAATGCTCACTCAATATCAAATAAGTTGCCCTAAACTCTAATATTTTATCATGAGCCCTAACCGTAATCCATCAAGCTAGGTCAAATAAAAACTTCAAAAATATCAGTGAAAAAATGTAATTATTTGAAGATTCTCCAGAAATTAAATTTTTATGAAAATTGAAAAGAATGAAACTTCAATCAATTCTATACAAACATATCGGCTAATATTTGTTCATCAATAATAAATAATACTGATGATTAACACTATTCATGAATTCACTAAAAAATTGAAAAGAATGAAACTTTGCATACAAACTTATTGAATTGATTTTTACTATTCATCAATTTACTAGTTAAACTTTACATAATTAAACTCAACTAAGTTTGTATTAAGTTTAATATTTTTGTAATAAGTTAAAGTATTTCAAGTCTACTAAGTGATTCATTTCCATCATCAACTTTAATTGTCCCAGTCTACTTGATAAACTTATCATTTCAAATGAACCCATGAACTTATTATCAAGGAGTTTGGACGTTAAATGCCTGCACTTCACTAGAGACGAAGTTTCTGAAGTATTCCAAGCGTTTTGCTCGTAATTCCAGACGCAGAGCCTTGATAAATTTCATTTCATCATCAAGATTTTAGTGCTGCGACGCCTCCCCGCCCGCCTGCATTGCATAGCACTCGTTTTATTGATCTTGCAGTCAGGTTATATGACTGTGCATTATCCATGTAGATATGCAGTGCACTGTACTCGCGGTAGAGTGGGAACTACTAAAGTGAAGCCGTGATGCAAAGTATATATAAGTATATATTATATAAGTCGTGATGCAAAGTACGCTCTCTCCATTTTATAACCAAGTTATAAGGGTCAGTGCTAGCGAAAGAGTCTGGGGAGAGACCCATCAGCATGCATTGTTCATAACCGCTGCTGCTGTATTGAGCTTGGTGGGAGATTTCTTCAACCAACTGCTTGGGTTTCAGAGGATGAACCTTCTCAGGTTGTTGCAAGTTTGAACATACTTTTACGTGGAAATAATATAGATTTGCATACTGCATTTATGTGGATGTATAAGTTGAATACTTTGTTAAGCAAAACTGATTTTAATGTATTACTATTAATAAAGAAATGACAACACAATATTGTCTGGATAATGAGAACAAATTTCATCTCTTGATGAAACTATTAAGGATGTTGGCGAAATAAATTATCCAGAAGATAAGGCTTTCCTTTGAAATATTGAAATTGGAACACTTTTGCTATTGGTTCTATCTTCTTTTTTGTGTTAACTGTGAGCTGCATTGTTGACTCAAGATTGAATTGTTATGAAATTCACATAATCTATAGCGGAACACTGAAAAATTTCATCCAAATTTGAAGAAAGTATAATGTTTGATTTATGGGATGATAATCTTTTAAACGTCGAATACTTTAATTTGTCTCAACCACATTAGGAAATATTAGGGATATATTGTGAAATCGGTTTCGGTTGTTATGCCATCATCAATCTGGTAAACTGATACAAAAGTAATAAGCAACAGAATAGTATAATAGTGTAATATAACTACAATAGTGTAATAACTACAACACCAGATAAAACTAAATGATGGGTGAAACTTGCTTCATAATAAAAGTAGCTTCGAGATGTATTGCTGTTGAGATTTGGTTTATGACATACATTTCCAACTCCCCTTGCAATAAGTGCAGGATAATGAATACATACTTCAATTGAAACACTGATAAATTGTTGATACATGATAATTTGTGAGGAATGTGTGCGTGCCGATAAAGAATGGGAACAAGTTACTGCTTGATTATTGGGAGTAAGTGAGATGATAAATGGAGAGAATTCGTAGAAATTAAAGGACAAGAAGAAAACCGACTGGAAGGATCGATGGAAAAGCGACTGGGAATAAGGAACGCTTCAAAGAAAACGACTTCTGTATGAGATGAAGTGAGAGGGAGATATTTCTCGGTGTTGGTTTGAGTGAGAGAGCAGATTGAAGAGACGGTGTGTGCGAATTTTCAAAGTGTTTTCCAGCACTTTTCATGACGGCCAATCATTTTTCCGCCTCTTGAGACTGAATTTTCCATGCAGACGCCTTTTTCTTGCTTTTCGACGTGCTGAGTGGGGTGTCACAGTGATTAGGGCAAATAAGCGACAATTCCCTAGGAAATTGTTGGTAAAATGCTCTACCAAGTTGATAGTATTTTGCTTCTCCCACTTGAGCGCTACTTTGCATGGTTACACTTTACACTGTCGCTACTTTACTCATTAATCTCTAGAGACGTAGTTCCACTGTAATTTACTTTTTCCCACAGCTATATTAATTGTACTTTATTAACATTAGCTTCACATCAACTATGTAGAGTATTACTCATCATTGTTACGCTTCAAACTTCTCTACTACATAGTTTATACATCAATAAACAAACTATGTAATAAATAAACGAGATTTAGTATTTTTATTGTTGCAGAGAGCTAGTTTATTTTTGATAAATTCTATTTCTGATCTCCTTGAAAGCACGCACATTGCACATCAACTGGAAGTTTTTTTCTGTAAGGCTTTCAAGTATTCAGGATCCACTTTAGCCCATTCCAAGGCAATGCACAGAAAGGAATAATCTTGTGATTCATTACTCACAGAGCTGAGTCAGAATGTCAGCTTGAGGGGGGGCGGTGTGAGTGAGGGGGAGGAGGGGACAGTGGATATGCGTCTCAAGAAAATTGAACTGTCCTTCATTCCTGGTCTTCTCAGACGTTCCTCTTCCTGAATTCTCTTACTTCCATAAGTCACATTCCTTGCCCGCTTATAACACTAGAAGTTTAATCGAAATTGAAGTTTCACTTTGAATATCAAATAGGGAGGATTTTATCCATCAACTGTCTTGAGTCTCAGTAATCTGTAGATTAACTTTGACTCCCGGTTTAACTTTTCAACATCTACTTTAATCTATTGAACAATTTTTCATCATCCAAGTTGAAATTCAATCACTTATCATTAGTAATCCATACACCATTGAAGTTTTTCATTGAATATTGAATAGGGAGGACTTAATCCATGAACTGAATCTCAGAAACCTGTGGATTATATTGGCTGCCGATTCACTCTTGGTTGAATTTCAAAAGATCTTCTTCAATCTGAGAAAATTTTCTATTATTCATGTTGGAAGAAAATCCCTGTTCATTAGTAATAATTAATTATTCTTGAATTATTAGTTATTAATAGATAAACTTTCATTTCAACTCCCAATCAACTGCAGAATTTTAAGGAGAATTGAGAGGTGTACTCTACTGATATTATTTTTAAAACCAACAACTTATATAATTCACAATACCTGAGACTGTATAGCAGAGCAGTGAATTTATGATTGACGCCAGCTGCCCAGTTTCTCAGTCGTTCAGTAAACAGTTTATTACGCCAGTACAGTTACTGCACCATTAAACTGTTAACTGGATAAATAAGAAACTCAGTAAACTTGAAACAGTAAACTCAACAAATTCAGTAACAGTCGTCCAATAAATGTTGACTGGTCCACTAAATTTGTTATACAATGAGTTTCTTAGTTGTTCGATAACTTTACTGAATTATTAAACTGTTTACTGAATGTCTACGAAACTGAAGAAACCAGGCATGTCAAATCTGAGAAAACTGTGAGATAATAAATTCTATTCAGCATAGTTGGAAAGTTAGAATAGGTCAATCTTGGATAATAATAGTGGAAATGAACACAAAACCATTACGTGAGTCTTACAGTGCACTCGATTCTAAGCATTGATTCCAGTGCACTTTGTCAATGACGTGAATATTTCAAACGTAACCACCTTGTGCTATTGCTGCCGGCTGGATAAAATATTCAATCAACTTCACTGACCTTGTGAGTTTCTTCAAATAGATCTCCAACTAATGATCATTCATGAATAGTTTCTCTTTTGCTCGATTTCTTTGAGAGATTGAACGTACTGCACTTCAACACGTTAACTATGACATTATTAAGAACTTTTATTCATTAATTAACTCATTCATTGAGTTCCTCTAAATTACAATAATTCCTCTTATTACAATAAGACTTCTAATGTAATTTAAGGCTAGGCGTACACCAGTTATTCAAAACAAGACAAGACGAGATTAGTCACATTTAGTCAGAGTAATTCACGTAGTTGCTTATTAAGCAACACTACTTAATGACATTGTATCATTATTGATGGAGATTTCTGCTACTCTCTCATTATTGCTTAATAATGACCTTGAATTTCTATAATCTATAAATCAAAATAATTCAATTTTGAAGATTTTTGGAACTGATTCGTGAAAATTCAGTGAAATTCAATGTTGGACTACATAACCTATATCTTTTCCACATTTCCCATTACGGAAATTGGTGATTCACGGAACACCCGAAAGGGTCTCCCCGCTAATAAAAGCCATACATAATATTGCAACACACACCGATTAGTCATTGCATCGGTGTGTGCTGCTTTATAATCAGCTATGTGTATTACTGTGACTAAACGTGACTATAATCTTGTCTTGACTAACCGGTGTATGCCTTATGTTTCAAGATTCTACATCTTCAACGGTTGAAATCAACTTAATTCTACTTCAATGGGAGCTTTCTCAACCTTTCAATTATGATATTTCTCAAACAATTAAAATTAACTTGATTAACACCATAAATCACTTTACAGCATGCTCCGTGTCTCATTAGTTGAAACAATATTATTCTGTTTTTTAATTAATTGAATATAATTCTGTTGAGGTCAATATTTGCGTCTAGGCACCATAAATCGTTTGTGGCGGCACGGTTAGAGACTGGCTTCATTAGCATTAAGTTCGCGTGAGACATTTCTGCTATTGTACAGTGCAGTCCCAACTTATTGCTTTGCGCTTTCTGTTTCCAACTCAACGAGCATGTTGAAGTCCAGGTTACTAACTCTCTTCAGCTCTTTGAACTTACGTGTTTCAACAATTCAAAATAAGGATAACAGTAATTAGTTTGTAGATTTTAGAGGATTAATTCTTTATAATAAATAATCAACTTTATGTTCAAATGTACTACAAAATTTACTTGTGAAAAATATTATTATTTTGTTATTTTTAATAATAATGCCCAAAGGTAATAGAAATAGATTATGAGAATGTCATAAAATATCATTACTTGATGCTTATTGTTGGAGCAGTATCCTATTGTACAATTGTCCAAAAGCAATATCTTGTAGATTATAATAATGTCATTAATTCTAAAATAAATTTAAATTAGAAAAACTATTAAACATGGGTAGCCTACTAAAATGCTTCATTCACCCTCTAGTCGCCAGTTGTTTTTTCACTTTTTTTTTATTCTTCTACAGAATGGTTTGACTAATTTCTAAATGGTTTGGCATGAAGAAAAATTGTCAAAATGTGTAAAATTACATTCTGAAAATATATCAAAATTGCGGGCATTTGAAATTTAGTATTGAAATAACTCGAAAAATTGTTGTAGCCCGCCATTTTGAAATATTTCGTCAGATAAGGTTGCTTAATTTTGTTACAGCAGACCTTTAAAAATAATGCCTGACATTATTCAACAGGCTATTCGTATTTCCATTAGGGATTTCAGATAAATGCATTCATCAATCCTCTGCAATATAAATACTTATTCTACTTATTCAGGTTATTGAAATTTAACCTTTCTCTCCCAAATTGTAGAGGATCTTGAAAAACAAAATTTCTTTATCACTCCAAGCTCCAATACAACTGAACAATGACAGCTCTTCCAAGGCTATACCAAGGCTATAACGGCTATACAAAGTATTACCGAATCGGAATAAAATCACCATAAAATGAATCAGAATACCCTCCCATGTTTCTCTAGTGAAACGAAAGCGAATCCAACCCCAATTTGTTCGACACCATACATTGCAAATCATCACCGTTTCTCTCTTACGTGGTCATTTATCGCCAGCATTGGTGTTAGATGTTCCTCTTCTTTTACCCTCCTTCTTCGCCATTTTCCGCCATCTTGTCTGAGCCAAGAAGCTCACGGTAACAAATTGCCTCCTAAATAAAATACAGGCGGGCAGTTGGTACCGTGAATACTTCACATGTATGAGCCAGTTGAAGTGTGTGGGCATTGTTAGTGGAGTTTGTACAAGTTATTCTCTCTCATACACGTATCCTTTTCCTTTCTGGTTCTGTTTCTTCTAACTCTCCTTTTTCACCCTCACTTTCTTATCTTCCCCTTTTCTCTTGCATGTAGCCTTGTAACCGTTGAAACTTTCTTTACTCCTTTAATTCCAATTTCTTTCCCTTTATCTGCCTTTCATTCTCTTTCTTCTTCCCCTTTTCTTCCTCCCTTCTTTTTTCTTTTTCCTCTCATCTTCCTATCTTCTCTTTCTCCTTCCCCTTTTCTTCCTCTCATCCTTTCTCTCTTTCTCCCTTCTTTCCCTTATAACTATATTCCTCTGTTCCCTATCTCTCTCATTCCTCCAATACAACTTCATAAAGCTCTCCAATTACTATGTGTATCATTATTTTCTTTTTTTATTCCCCACTTTTATCCATGGCTTTCGTTTGAAAATGTCGTTCTTCTTCTTTTGTCTATTCGTTTCTTTTTTTCATTTTTCTTCTCTTTTCTCTTTTCCACTCAGCCTTCTCAATCCCTTCAGTTGTAAATTATCCGTCTTTTATCTTTCTCCCTTCTCATTCCGCTCTTTCTTTTTCACTGTCTTTTTTATCTCTTCCTCTATTTTTATCTCTCCATCTTTCTCTTATCTTCCCTCTCATTCCATTTGGTTCTTCTTGTGCTCCCTCCATTTTCCCCTGCTTCTTCAAACTCTTCAATTGGAAAATTTCATTCTCTCATACCTTTTATTTGACACCTATCTACTCTATTCCTTTATTTATTTTTTCCACTTTCATTCACCTTTCTCCATACACTATCTTTTGCTTGGTTTTTTCTTCTCCTTCTCCTTGTTTCTTGCTCGTTTCTTTCCTACACAATTCTTCCTATCACTATCATTTCAGTTTAAACATTATCCGTCTCTCTCCAATACCTCTTTTTCCCTTACTCTTTCTCCGTCTTACTCACTAACTTGTCTAACTCTCCTTCTTCTTTGCCTCCTCCTTTATTCATTCCTTCACTTCCTGTCTTCTTTTCTCTTTTTACTCTCCAACACAGCCTCCTCAATCTCTTCAGTTGGAACATTATCCGACAACTCATGTAAAATGTATTTGCACCGGAGCTGAATGGTGTAACATCCAATATTGAGTAGGCGGTGTGCAAAGCCTATGGGCCCTCTACAAATTGGAGTGCCATTCATGCGATCAAATAGTACACAGTTTTCATTGAATCGACGAAAATATTCGTCAAACTTTTAGTACCATTATGTGTTTATTGGATGGAGATTCTATTTTTGTGGGAGAATCCTTCCTTGTTATACAAAATCTTACTGTATTACTTATAAAATCAAAGTACAAAATATTTTTGGAAACATATAGAAGTGGCGTTGTAAAACCTCCTCCTCCTTCTTGAAAAAAGCTTACTGTGAAACTCTGGAGGTCACTGAGTATGAATTTAATCGACTCAAAACTTAATAAAAACCGATCTTGCTTTTAAAGACGTCAAAATAACCTTACGGTCTATATTTGTCTATCTATATTGTTATGTTCTATAAATGTTCTATCTTTATGTTCTATAAATGTTCTATCTTTATGTTCTGAGCATTTGATGATAGTGATACCGTAGTTTGTTTATGAGTCATCGAGTTGTATATTTTATTGTTTTTTTTTCGATCGTGGATCTTTAATTCTTGGTTCAGCTCACAGTACTCATTTAGGTTCTCGTTTCTAATATTTAATAAATTAACGTTTACTAAGATCGCTAACCTTGTCTATAAACCTTCATAAATAACTGATTTCAGTTAATAAATATAAAACCTATAAATATAACTTGTTCTGGCTCTGGCCCTTATTCTCGAATGGAAAAATATTAATGTTAAATTGATTGGAATCTATGATTACAGCTTCATTTCTATATGAAACCAACATATCACAATATACCTGATAGGTTGCATGACCTATATTTTAAAAGATATTTCTAAAAATTATGAAAACTACTCATCCCTGGAGATGAGCGAACTGCAATGAAATAATCATGCTAATTGATCAACTCAAATTAGCTTCACATTATTGATTGTCTAATTCAGAAACACAACAACAAAAATGACAAAGTAGGCTTAATTACCTCTTCTCTTGAAAATGTCCTTGATTAGTAATGCAATTGATTTGGTCGCGGGTCATTACGTTATTGATGATCTAAGATAATTTGGTTGAGAATAAACGGTAGCTAGTATTAACCTTGAGAAGCATTTCGCTTTGACTATCAACTTAATCAAGTACTGTAAAATTTTCTATCATAAATTTGAAAAAAATGAAAAACTCTAACACTTTTCTGTCTCATGTAACGTGTTTAGAAATCCACATTCATAAAATTTTCCACTCACCAATGTATTTTTTCTCTCTGTTCCAGGTAAGGCACGCCATGCATTGGTGCAGACATGTGAGAATTTAAATTATTTGATTATACAGTATTATGTATACAGTATATGTGCATGATATACATCACAAGAATAATTTTTGAGGTCTGATGATGAATTCATGCTCTGTAATGAATAAGCATTAATTTTATTTCTCTAAATAAAATTTAGCTAAATATAATTTAATCTGATTCATTGAAAAAAAAATGGTATCGTTTTCATTGTTGAATTTGAATTGTATATCCTGTTTCTTTCAAATACTGGTTCTCTTGTATCTAATTTGAATCCATGTAGATAATATTCATGTTGAAGATATTGATTAATGCTTTTGATAGTAATGGATGTAATTGCAGAGTGTTGTATGAAAGCACTGCAATCTTATCACTATCAAAGTGTATCATTATGTCACTTGATCCTTCTTGATAGTGTATGAAAGCCCTGTCATTAAGCCACATCTATAATTATCAACCTAGCGACATCAATCGATCCTCTGTCTCAATGAAATGTATAGCCTACGCTAGGTTCTGTTAACCATAGAGTGGTTTATGAAAATGATACATGTATAAAGTATCCAATTAATAGAAACCATAGTGAAATTAAACACTGAGAGATAGTGTCAATTCCACTATTTCATTGTGTACAGCACTGTACCGCGGTTTCGTGGCTTCACAAGTCATATTTTCAACTTTTATTTTTATTTCTAAGTTTTATTTCATTATGGAGTTCCACAAGATCAATAAGATTTCTACAAAAAAGTAACCATAGAGTTTTTTTATCTTGAAATAGCGAGAATGATTTTTACAGAACACTGGTCCCAAGAGTTACTATTCACCTTTTAATCTGTGTTTCTCTATCTTGAAACAGCGAAAAATTAGTTTTCATAAACTATTTACTCACTTTGTCATAGTTACTAGCAATAATATGAACCTTATCCAGTTACTACTGCCATCTACCTGAGAAGAAAATAGGTTGTACATCACCCAGTAACTGCAGCCATCTACCGGCCGAATTAAGAAGCACATTGCTGACAAATGGGTGGGAGAGAAAGTGGGTGGAGCTTCAAGGTGTGTCTGTAGGCGTAGTTCAAAACTGGTTCTTGTTCGTGATTGGTCTGTCATTCTCATTCTTTTCTTGTTTATTATTCTATCATCAATCCATTTTTTTTCTTGTGTATTGTTCTATCATGTATTCCAACTCATTTAGTTCAGTTCCAACATTAATTGATGAGACTGAAAGCACAGAATCATGAAGACCATTAATACCAGCGATGAGTTTTCAGATGAGGCTACAAATCAATAAGATGGAATGAATTTGGAAAAAGTGATTCATGTATGTAGAAATGATCAAATGGGATAATGAATTACATATTTGATTCAATAAATTATGAAAGTAATCAAAGTTGTACAACTACTAATCTAACTCGGCAGCAAGTTGACTGCTGTTATATAATGTTTTTTCGTTCTTGAATTTACTATCATTTTTGAGGGTTGAATGACCTCAATAGACAAGAACATAAAGTAATAGTAGAATAGAACATAATTGAATTACAGTTACAGGCTGTCGAATTAATAGCTGAAGAAAACTTAAAAATTATTTTGTATATTTGTATATTAATTGAAAGTATTTTTGTATATAAATAGCAACCAATTACAATTACACATTGTTGAATTACAAAGTAGGATACGGACCGGCTCTGAAAGTGAATAAAAAAGTAAACACTGAGTCCTATTTTGTAAATAAATCCAATAAGAATGCTACAATCACTTACTCATATGACTTGTTCAATTGTAATAATACTGTGATAAACATGAATTAATAACGTCTTTTAACGCCAAATAACAGTATTTTAAGCCAGTTAAATCACTTTCCACAAAAGTTTTGTTCTTTTTCAAGGACAGTGAGAATACGGCAATCAAATTACTTTCTCCCACACTTTTCCCAACAAACCTATAGCCTACAAATACAGCACCCAACAATAATGAAAAGAGTTGAATAGCAGTGTCGATTATTTTTGTAGAGGTCACGTGAAAAGCGAAAACATTAAGAGAATAGCTAGGAGAGGTCACGGACTCCGTATGTAGATGATGTTATTTAGCTACTGCTGCGATTTACGCGTCGTGTGCTGGGTTAACAGGTTGAAAGGGGAAGGGGGTAGTCAAGAAGGGGTTTGTGGGGATTGGAAGGTGGTGACAAAGGGGGTGAAGAAGGGGGCAAACTCACGTGAAACGTTTGAATAGTTGATGACGAGTTCCGAAGGTATCAGGCGTGCACACAGCTCGAGTGTATAGCTAGAGGTCGGCAAATTGATGCCTTGCATGTCTAGTGTGCGTCGCGGTGCTTAGAAGGAGAGGTTGGAGGAGAAGGGAATTGGGGAGGTGGTGGATTTGGAGGAGGAGGAGGAGGTGGAGGAGGAGGAGGAGGAGGAGGAGGAGGAGGAGGAGGAGGAGGAGGAGGAGGAGGAGGAGGAGGAGGAGGAGGAGGGAGGAGGAGGAGGAGGAGGAGGAGGAGGAGGAGGAGGAGGAGGAGGAGAGGAGGAGGAGGGAGGAGGAGGAGGAGGAGGAGGAGGAGAGGAGGAGGAGGGAGGAGGAGGAGGAAGGAGAGTTGGAGGAGGAGGAGGAGGAGGAGGAGGAGGAGGAGGAGGAGGAGGAGGAAGAGGAGGAGGAGGAGGAGGAGGAGGAGGGAGGAGGAGGAGGAGGAGGAGGAGGAGGTGACGGAGGAGGGAGGAGGGAGGAGGGAGGAGGAGGAGAAGGAGGAGGAAGAGTTGAAGGAGGAAGAAGAGGGGGAGTAGTGTAAATGGTAAGTTGTGCGAATTCTTGGCATTACTCTGAATTGAACTCAGTAGCTGTTGGTAATAGGTGATGAGGGACACACGTGTTTGAGATCGATGGTAGAGTTTCAGTACCTAAGTAGAGAGTGGTGGAATGATAGTAGAGTGTTAGTGGAGAAGTTCATTTTTTTGGTTTAGATGTGGAGAATATATATTCAATATTTATCATATTACTGATCAAAAATATTTGCAAATAAATGATAATGTTTGCTTTCAAAATAAGTCATTCCGGCTTTGTATTTTTGAAAACCTATAGAAAATTTTTAGCGCCTATAGAAAATTGCTGCTAGGATAATTCTGAGATTAATTGTATATTGTATTTTTTGTTATGTAATTATTGTAAAGACAGAATAAATTTCATTTTCATTTTCATTTTTTCATTTTCAAACGTACTACCAAAGTAATGGTTTGTCTTGAAATTGAGGATTGATTTGGAGAAACATGAAGAGGAAAGAAGGGCTTGTAATTGATTCATTTTCCAGCATAATGCATAATAGCAGTACTGTATATGACAATTCTTTATCAATAAGTACAAGTCATTAGTACAAGTACAAGTCATAGGCAAAACTATGGTGGATTTGTCCGAGATAACCAATCAAAAGTGTGACATTCAATGACCACACTGTGATTATGAAGTCTCTATAGTGCAGTCCAACATGAGAAACATAAACTATATAATATATACTATACTATGTACTATACTATGAGTACTCATGTACAATTCAATAATTAATAATAACACTGATTCAGCAAAGATTTATCGTTGTCATTGTCACAAATCTCGAATAACAAGTACACTGCTTGAATGTAGTTGAGAACATGAATTATGATCCAGCAAGGGAAGGGTTGGTAGCGCGAAAGTGACGGCTGGCATGAATGAAATTGCTGTGGTCAGCATTGAGGAACGCGCTCTTGCGGCATGAATCTGCGAGAAATGGTGGAAGCTGTGGTGCAAATAGTTGCCGGCTGTTGTTGTGAGAAAGAGGGGGTTGTGGGGGGGGGTTGGTTAAAAGAGCAGCTGGTTTTGGGCAATGTGCCAGCCAGACTCAGCACAGCACACACCACCTGTTGGAGTGTTACAAATTTCCCTTCCTCGCCAGCCTGTCTGCAAGCAACATAGTTTGTTACGATCAACAACACTCACACACACACACTTGTGAAAGAGATGTTTTGGCGTGGGCGATATTGTAAACCGCCCCCCATTTCATGCACTATTGGCCCCCATTTCCCCCCTCTGCTATTGTCTCACCCGTCTGTTATTTCAACCGCTATCGGAAATTTTGCAGATGACTGTACCCACCCCGACGAGGAAACCCACTTTATGCGCGCTCCATTGAATTTTCCAGCATCAATCTTCGAATCGATTCGTTCTTGATGCCAAATGTTTCAACAATGAGGGAAATTTCCGTTTGATACTGTGTGATAACTCGAAGTGTGGAAGCCATGGAGTTGATACCATTACGAAGCCATTCATGGTGGTAATTGGACTAACTCAATTAAAATTCGATTGTTGAAATGTATAGCAGTCGTTTGTGGTGGTTTTGATGAGGTGAACTTCGTAGGATGATTCTGAATGTGATGCTTTGGCCACTGTTTTTGGTCTGTAGAAATTGGAAAACCTTAGTCCGTATGCAACATCCTTCATCAATCTCATTTTAACGAATCTTAAGTTTTAAATTAGTTTATCCTTGTTCAAACTAAGTTCAACGAATCTTAAGTTTTAAATTGGTTTAAACTGTAAGCATATTGGTTTAATCAGTGAATTTACAGTTTGAACCAGATTTCAAGTAGGCCTATAGTTTCTTTAAACTTAGTTTAAACAAGGATGGTGCATACGGGCCTTCATCATCTAAAATTTGAAAAAAAAATGATATTTTCTTCAGTATTCATGTGGAAATTTAGTTATTTGTCTCTCAACGCTGAGTTGCGCTGAATGTTGGCTAGACGAGAAGATGAGATACCCTTCAAACTAAGGGTACAATACTCTTCCAAAAGCATAGGCTATATTAGTTCAATTAGAGTTTTCACTGGACTCCTGGGAATCTAAAAATATTCTACCTAATTTGAGATCTAAATCATTCAACTAAATGAAGAATACATCATTAGAAATGTATGATAATGAAATATCATATTATGGAATGTTAAGTGATATGTTATTCCAGGAGATTACAGTAATCTCAGAATATTTCGTCTTATTTTAGGACTCAATCATTCAACTTCATTTAGAATACACTCATAAATATTTATGATAATAGAGTTAGCTCTTCATATACAGAATAATTTATTTGGAAAAACTGAGTATGAAATTGGAATTAGGTTGATTATTTCACGGGACAAGCATAGGAATCTTAGAGACATGTAAGGTGATGTTGAATTTCCTCCCAGACACACTAGACAAACAGAGCCGCATTCTTATGGTAGCATTTACATTCGTTCATCCAGGGCTTTCACCGGTATTTGTCTGTTGTTCCACATTCTGTGAAGCCTCTATCTTCAATTGAATTTGAATTTCATTTCCCGAGTCGTTTCCTCGTTGTATTTATGAGGGGGAGGGGGGTCGAAGACGTTTCCCCCATGTAGGACTTCGTGAATTATGCATGTCGAAGATCTATCCTTTCCTGCAAACGTTGTGGAAATTCCAACGTGAGTCGATTCCCCCTGCACCTGAATTAGTAATAGTGGAAACGCCATGCCAGTTTAAGTTTCGCGGGACTATTTTCACGTCATCAGCTTGAAGTATCGATGAGAATAATGAGATCTGTCACTAATTTCAATTTCATGATCCTACGATAAGTGGCTGCTTGTCACTAGAGTTCTCCATATATATTTTTCTGCTTATCCTTTATGATAGAATTTTTTCCTTTCCTCTATAACATTAATAGGCTGGTCGCAATATTATTATCGATGACCTGGTTGTACATACTCACTGCTCCAGTCATGGGTTCGATTCTTATTTCCATCATTTGTGAACATCATCAGCAAAAAATATATATTTCATTTCTTTGTGAGGGTGATGCCCACATGAGCTTTAGGCTTGTGCATGGGTGATGGGAGGGTGATGATGAGAGATAGATACTTTATATGCAATTCATATACTTTATCATGAAGTATTTATATTATATTCAAGTTGAAGAAGGATATTGATGATGGTCTTCTTAGTTACCAATACCAACAATGTAGCATCAACTGAATCGCAAGATGTTGTCAAAACTGACCTTTAAAAATCTCAAACATAAAAAATGAAATCAGATAACAGAAGCAAATATAATAATTTCGAAATCACATTTTCCTGTAAACGTCTTATCCGACTTTTCTATAACAGGCTTATCACTCAAGTTTGTTGGGGCAAATACAATACAATATTATAAAGTATACAGTCATATTGTCTCCAGTTGCAGTGTGAGTAATTGAAAAAAATACTGTTTATTTCATACAATTCGTCAGAAAATTTCGAATATTCTCTACTTTCTCTCTAACCTTTTACATTGCTTCTAGCTCTTTTAAACCACTCTTTCCCACATCTAGATCCAATTTTCTATTTTTCCTATTTCTTTAATTTTTGCCAACTTCCACTTACCCTACTTCGACTCCACTCTCAACTTTCTCATAAAACACTTTCAACATAAGTTACAAACAAGCAGCATTGTGTGAACAAGCAACATTTTACTTCCCCAGTTTTCAAGTGTGCGCTTTCATCGACATAGAAGCAAGCATTCGTGTTCTAGGTGCTACCCTGACAGCAAAAACTAGAAACCTACAACAGACTTTTCATCAGCCGATGTCATTGTGAAATCCAGTTTTTTTCCCCAACCTGTAAAGTAGAGTCGACGGCTTGTTTGCCAAGAACCTGGCTGGGCGGGAAACCTATTCGTTGTTCCGACCCCCCCTCTCCCCCCCCGCCAGTGGAGGATCCCCCCGCGGTTCGGTTCTTGAAGTGTGAAGTTGGATAATCGATAGACGGCCACACCTCGCTCTAGGTAGCCCCCCACTCTACCCCGCGCGTCCTCACCTGCTGAGCAAGTGAGAGGAGGTGGAGGAGGAGGAGGACGAGGAGGAGGATGAGGAGGGGGAAGGAGGAGAAGGAGGAGGAGGAGGAGGAGGAGGAGGAGGAGGAGGAGGAGTAGGAGGAGGAGGAGGAGGAGGAGGTGTAGAAGACCTCTTTTCTTCCTTTTTCCGCCCCCAGTCTCGCCTTTTACACCCCCACCGACCCTCTACGGTCATTATTTTGCCTTGAGCGACAGGCGGCACCCTCACGCGAGGCGGTTTTCTTCAAGCCGGGCACAAAAGACTGGCAACGATGGCTCCCTTGTTGTTATTTTGTTAACAGGTGTTGCAACTTGCTGTTGCATAGGCTGCATGGTTTATTGTACATTCCCAGATGATGTACATGATGTTGAAAGTTGGGTGATGAATGTAGAATGATTTCGGGTCACACATACATACTACATAGTTCAACGACAATTTTGCATTTCCGTTATTTTGTTGTTAACAGGTGTTGCAACTTCATGTTGCTTAGGCTGAATTATGCTTGCCGAAATAATGTATTTGATGTTGAAAGCTGGGTGATGAATGTAGAATGATTTTGGATCTAACATACATATTACATTGTTCAACGACAAATTTCCCATTTCTGATAGCCAATGATGTTCCCTTGTTATTTTGTTAACAGGTGTTGCATAGGTTGAATAGTTTATTGTACATTCTCAGGGTGTTGTAGCATTTCTCCCGAGTAGCGTTTGAAGACACCTATAAACTTTAATTCCTGAATTAAGGTTTAGAAAACTAGTAACATGGAATCCCTGGAGAAATTCATAGTATATCATTGATATCGTATACAATAATTCTGGGTCTTATAATTGAAGTTTTAATTATTGTACTGTAGAGAGAGGAATTGTGAATGAATGAATTGTACCACTACAAGTGTAGAGGGGATTCTTTGAAGTTAATCTTTCAAAATTCCTATAACATAACCCGTGGCGAAGCGTGGTATGGTAATTTGGTCATCGCCAAATTAGAGATAACCAAATAAGTATATCACGCTTCGCTACTAAACATAGCTTTGAGACCTATCGATTTCGGGGAATTGTAAGATACTTGAGCAGATTATAGACCGAAGGAATATCAAAATCATTGACAGAATCTTATGTTTGAGATTGATTCGAGAGAAGGTTATGAGTGGGAGTCCAAACCACATTGCAGACAGTGGGCGCTCAAGAGGATTAGCCTACGCTTGCTATGCTATACCTTCAGATACAGAAGGCATTGTGATAAGAAAAATGGATTATTTTATTGCGTGAACTGATCTGAAAAATATTTGAACGAGAACTGGGAAAACCTCGTTCAAATGTATAAAACTGCAAAAATAAAAAGAATAAAAAATATGAAATAAAAAGAATAAGAAGATATAAGAGATAAGGACATAAGAAGGATATAAGTATATAAGACATATAAGGACATATAAGGATATAAGAAGAATAAGAGATAAGGACAATGCATTTTATACAATCCTTGGTCTTCTATTTTGCTTTGTGAAACATGGATCGATTACAACTAAAAGGATAGAAGATAATGATGCTTGAGTGGAAATAGCTTGAGACCAAGAATATTCAAATTTCCATCTTCATATTCAAATATTCTTTATTCATTCAAATGATTCTCATAAGATTTATATTTCATTGTATCAAACTGTGCTGGATGATATTTCAACAGAGTAGCAAAGAGCTGTACATCAAATTAGAGAAATGAAAAACAAAATATGAGAGAATTATTTTCAATTAGAGTGAAATAGTGAGAAAATAAGAGCGAAGATAATTTGAGAAATACATTCATGCATTTTCTCAAGTCTCAATGGTCCTCATCTCAAGTAACTTAACTGGGTTCCTCTTAGTGGAAATGATTTTAGTGTGAGATAAACGCAGATGAGATCGGAGAAAGGAGAAAACACCTCTAGGGAAGAAGTAGCTTCTTCTCACTCACTTAGATGAGAGTATATCCTCCTATAGTGAAACATTATTCCAAAAGTTTCAAGATTTTATTGTTCAAGCGAAAGACTCCTAGAGATTTCCAGGAAATTCTGGATAAACTGAATGTTATCCTGCCAAACGTAACGAGATCTTCCTGGGAAAATAGCTCTGATACTCAGAAGCGAAGAATTGTTCTCTCAATGTAATAGATTTTCATATCGAGCTTGGGAGAAATATTGTTGGGAGTGATGAGATTGAGATCACAGTAGCTTGGTAAATTTGTGCTTGTCTAGAAGTTTTCGTTTGTGGGAGATCTTCGCTATAACATTAATTCAATAGAATTTTCCTTCAGAATATGGATTTTCCTTCTCAATGGATTCCAGGATTTTCTGTTACAAAGATTACTAACCCCTTGCTACAGAATAGCTGAGTTTCAACAACTTTACTGTGTATCCTTTTCTTGAGACTGCTCAAATTTCTAGAAGCTTATTATTGCTGATTGTATCATACATTATCAACTTGTGTTTGAGAGTAACAATTAACTCGTATCTTAAGAGTTTCTTCAATTTATTTGTTTTGCTACCGTATTTGAGAGATTCAAATCGAGAAATACTCTTCTTACTCGACGATTAAACGCCATTGATGTAATTGAAGAGAAAAATGTGGCTTAGATATTTGACTTTATGATTGGGAAACTACATTTGATCTGTATAGTTTATATTATTTTTGATCTAGAACTTGTCATTAATCTACAAAAATACTTCAAATGCAGTTCTTACTTCTTAGTTGGAGAATACTGAGTTTGTGAGTCTTTACTAAGGCGAATCCATGAATATATGTTTCCACTAATTCACTACTCAAACGTGGATACCCAAATCTCCGCGACTCGGATAACAAATATGTGTTTTCCAATGATGACGCTCAGACAAATCTAAAACCGTCTCGTCTGTGATTCACCTTTTAAAAACAAATGATGAAGATGTTTGTTATCCGAGTAGCTGAGTATCCGCGATCTGAGTGTCTTCATGTGAGAAGAGCTTGTTACAATAAAGGAAACTTATCTATTCCTAGTGTTTGTAATGTCACTTGTCCTCATTAGCGATTATAAACTCATTTTTGAAGTGATATTGATCTTATCATATAACGGGAAATTTTCGATCCAGGATAGATTATCTTGAATCAGAGAGAAATGAATGAACAACAACAAGCAATTGAGAAAAAAGGAAAACAAGGACAACAAGGAACAAGGAACGAGAGAAGGGAACAAGGAACGCACAAGAAACGAAATAGACTCCTCAAGGAACGAGAAAGTGGACCAAGAATTGTATAAGAAACAAATAGATTTCTCAAGGAACGAAAACTTGCAACAAGGAACGCACATGAAACAAATAGAACGTACAAGAAGGAACAATAACTTGGAACAAGGAACGTACATGAAGGACCAATAACTTGGAACAAGGAACGTACAAGAAGGAACAATAACTTGGAACAAGGAACGTACAAGAAGGAACAATAAAGTGGAACAAGGAACGTACAAGAAGGAGCAATAACGTGGAACAAGGAACGTACAAGAAGGAACACGAACGTTGAGCAAGTAAAAGGTTAGGTTATAATGATAAGATTATTTCAAGAGCGACTGCAAATCAGTGGAAGCGATAGAGATTAAAGCGAGTGGATAATGATGAAGAAACGAGGACCATTATCAGAGGCTGATAGAGTGAACAGCAGAGTATCGAAACGCGTGGGTTGATATTATTATTATTACAGCAGTTGAAGAGATGGTTTGCCGACTAACTACACCTGTTGCTTATGCTCTGATAGCGGTAGTGCTCAGCCTAATCGCGTCGTAGGCTCCCAGTTTGCTGTTGGGCTTAGCTGGCTGTGTCGTCGTCGTACTTTGGCAAAGTCCTAACAATTTATTCTTTCTGTATGTGGGCGCGGTGACTGCCAAGGACCACCTGTTGTACTTCCCCCCTCTTAATGGCGGGACCCCTTCCTTGTTCAGCTGCTATCATTTTGTTGGCATCTAGTGACGTATTTTTAAACTCTGATTGGAGGTTACTTTGAGTAAGACTTGGGAATTCATGGTAAACGAAGCCACTAAAATGTTTATCAAGTCAAGACAGATACGATTTAAAGCAATGCAATTTAGACAGATTTAGACAGATGCAATAATAGAAGTAATAATGGGGTGAAGAGGAGAAGAGTAAAGAAGCAGAGATAAGAGAGATGGAAATTGGAATGCCGACCCCATGATGAAGAAGATGAAGAAGAAGAAGAAGAAGAAGAAGAAGAAGAAGAAGAAGAAGAAGAAGAAGAAGAAGAAGAAGAAGAAGAAGAAGAAGAAGAAGAAGAAGAAGAAGAAGAAGAAGAAGAAGAAGAAGAAGAAGAAGAAGAAGAAGAAGAAGAAGAAGAAGAAGAAGAAGAAGAAGAAGAAGAAGAAGAAGAAGAAGAAGAAGAAGAAGAAGAAGAAGAAGAAGAAGAAGAAGAAGAAGAAGAAGAAGAAGAAGAAGAGGAAGAAGAAGATGGAGAAGAAAAGAAGAAAAAGAAGAAGAAGAAGAAAGAAGAAGAAAGAAGAAAGATGGAAAGAAGAAGAAGAAGAAGAAAAATTAGAAAAATTAAAAAATTAGATTAAAATTAGCGAGATGAACCTACCCGTAAGGGTCTCTCCACCGATAAAAAAAATATATAAATTAAAGAGCTCAAAGATATGAGTTTGGACAAAATAAAATTTTAAATGCTTTTTAATTCTTACTATTGAGCCAAGTGATGTTCAAAAATATCCTAGTCTTGTGGATATATTTGATTGCCTGGGGTTTTGAGAAAATAAGATTAAGCATGATTGCAATTATCTTGTATGATTGAGCATAGTGCTAGTTCTTGAGGGAAAGTCATCAAGTAAGTGCATTTATTAAGTGCAATAAGTGCATGGAGGGTGTACCAGTTTTAGTACGATTGGAAATTGATATTGAGTGCTGAATCCTGGCCTACACCGCAACAACTAATCATGTTAATGGAATTCAGATTTATGGTGAGTTAGTCTCTGACGTAGCTATGTAGCTTTGGGAAAAGAGGATGAATGTATTCTATTTATCTGACAAGAACTGCTGATTGCTTTTCACAATCAATTACTGTGACATGAAAATGAACGAAAAACTCATAACTTTCTTGAATCGAAAATAAGAAATGGAGGAAGAAGTAATTATGAAGTAGAGAGAATAAGAGAAGAGTGGGGAAGCAAGATGAGAGAGATGAAATTTAGAGAGGAAAGATAAGAAATTTATGTTGTTGGAAGAGAGAGAGCGTCTATGATGAAAGTTGATGTTTATTGCTCAAGACATCAAGAGTACTGATTTATATCAGTCAAGAGTAATACCTAGATGTACATAACAAATAACATTGGAAATCGTTACAAATGATTTGGTATCAATGATCTTGAATAAATAATAAGATTTGGATCAATTTCGTTGATAGCATTGAATAATAGTTAGATTCAATCCACTTCTTCAATATTCATATAATTATTGTTTAATCCTATACTTGTTCAATTCAATCCAATCAGTAACTGTCAATTTTTGGTATTCTGTATTTCAGATTGGAGGAACTATAGCTGATATGGAAAATAAAGGTTCAGTGTGTTATTACTGAAGCTTTTTTTCTGAGTAAATTTAACCTTTCATTAAGTGGCTAATCTTGTACTGAAAATTACCGTACGTGAAATTATCGTGATAAAATCTTATTCGTTTTGTTCGTGACTTACTAAACATGGAACCCAATCTTACTGATAGCATTGTTAGGAAGGTGAACTGATGTTAACTGTGTATTTATAGTTAATCTTAGAATCTGAATCTAATTTGCGTGCATTTTATTTGTACAAATAACTCATTAATTGATAATCTAAACTGACTTTAAGCTTCTATCAACAGGGTTTGGTACTGGTCCAGACTTTATCCACGCCTCTATAATTTAATTTATTCAATTGTACCGTTAAAATGAATTCATCAACTCACGTTTCTATTTACTTTTGATGCACTTTCATCTGAATAGTTCATTCTAATCAACTCTTCACACTTTATTCAACTCTTTCCACCATTTTTACTCTAGTGTTGTTTGAAACTTTCGGTTTTCACAATCTTAAAAAACAAATAATATCAATTTTCCGGTTCTATTCCTCATTATTCACGGTTCTTTTTCCCTCTTATTTAGATATCAATATTTTTCCCAATCTCAGCTTCGTTCGATATCAATCGATACCTTTCGATTAGACTTCAATCAATTCTTGAACTTTTTTATTGTAGTGAAGGTGATATTGAGGTAGTTGAACGTATCAAATAAAAATACTAGAATTTGACATAACCATAGATTATGGAAGACATACAGTAAACCAAAGAAATATAGTACAACCATTCATTGTTAAAACTATAAATTTGTGGTTATGATAGCTTCGTCTCTTTATACAACCAACTCTCTTAATCAATTCGAGTTGAGAGCTCATAATATGTAACTAATTTATCGAATTAGCCATCTACAATTCATCGGAATCTGAAAGTTATATGGTATGGAAAATATATGTACTATATCAAGTAGTGTTCGACTTGATCATTACTTTCCAGCTCCTTCACTTCTAATGTCCTCTTAAATACTCATCGATATACAGTAAATCAGTGATGTTCATCACTCTTTTTCCATCGCTACTCGTTTGTGATTTCACCCTCTTCCTTCTTTCTTCTGCCTCACGTTCATCAATCACTTTCTCACACTCTTCCATTTCTTGTTCACCTTAATACTAATGCATCTTGCAACACTTGAAGACCATTAGCGAGAAGAGAATCCACCTCATTGTAATGAAATGAATGAACAAATTAAAATTGTATGAGCGTGATTTTGAATTATGGAAGATACCGGTACTATGGGAAGTATTACAATAAAAGTACTATTAAAGTGTACTATGGAATTATTATTGGCAGAGAAGTAAGTGTTTATTGCAGTACATATCATTAGATCTCTGATTACAATAGAAGTGGAAATAATTATAAAATTTTGGGGGTTTCTAACTTGACAACTTCGAATATCATAAAGTAATTTCTTTATTTTTTAGTATTCACAACTTAGTTCAAAGAAAAAATATTATTCTGTGAAGATCTCTAGTAAGTTCCTTCCCTATTCTCATCTTCCTCATTCTTGAACTTTTCTCAATAACTTCTCTCTTTCTTTTTTTGTTGCTCCTCTCTCTTCCTTCCAATTTCTGTTTCTATCCTATTTATATTCTCATATGAGTATACTACCTATTCAAGACTTCTCAGTTTTTTCTTTAATTTCTTATCATCTTCCATTTTCCTTTCCCTGTTTCCCTCTTTTTTTCTCTCATTCGCCGGCTCGAATTTCTAAATTACAAACACAAATAAAATATATATATAATGGTGACAAGTTTCATATATGTGTAGATGCTGTATTGAGGATGAGATATTGTCCCATGTTAAAGGTGAGGAGACTTCCTCCCCTCCACCCCCCGCATGTTGCTGCTCCCCGAGGCCCCGTCTAGCAATACAGTTATTGATCAGTACGGCATGACCTCTAACCTTTCACATGCCCCCTCTTTGTCTATTCCTATCCAATCTTCCTTCTTCTCTCTTCCTCGCAGTTCCTCTTTGTGCTCCACTTCCAAACAAACACAGCAAAGAGAAAGCCGGAAGCTGTGTGAAGGAAAGAGATTTATTGGCTCATTGATCAACTGATTTTTTCAACCCGTTCATGTGAAAGAAGTCATCACTCAGTACCCACCAAATTCACATCTGCTGCGATCTAATAATCCGCTATCTCACCTGATATAAATGTCAGTCGGGATTTGATTCCAGTTTGAGAGCGAGAGTTACCTGCAAATCGGGGCTCAATCTTTGAAATTGATGCAATTTATTTTTTCATGAGATAAATCCTTTGGGATATTACATTGTGATATGTTCATGGGATTCCCAACTTTTATAATGGTAATCATGGAGCAATCTGAGAGGATTTTTCACTGAGTCATTTTTATTCAAATTCAACAAATCGCATGATGAAGATGAAATTATGGCTTCCCAAATGACTGACAACTTCAAGTCTTTTTATTCAAGATGACATAATGACTGGTTTTCACGATTCTAGTAGACGTTCTACTTACTTGATTACTCAGCTAGGATAGAATAAAACAGAATGAATTTTAACCTATACAATAAATGAATGATTAAATGACACCTTAATCTCCCTCCGTTCTTATTTGAATGTCTATATCCAATATTCTTGTTCCATTGAATTTTCAAGTTTTAGCGTACTTGTTATTGTAATTATCCTGATTTTAGGCTTGCTTGTTCGTTTAGGCTAGGCGTACACCGGTTAGTCAAGACACGACAAGACGAGATTAGTCACGTTTAGTCACAGTACTTCACATAGTTGGTTATGAAGCAACACACACCGATTAGTCATTGCATCAGTGTGTGCTGCTTCATAAGCAACTATGTGAATTACTGTGACTAAACGTGACTAATCTCGTCTTGTCTTGTCTTGACTAACCGGTGTACGCCTAGCCTTACTTTGAACTTCCTTTAATAGGAAGTATTGAATTCGCATTTGAATAATTAAAGCAAATTATCATGAGAAGAAGAAAAATGAGCCAGATAAAGTTTCTATCTGAACAATATTGACATTCTTTATGACGACTTTTTAGGGATTAGTGAAGTCAATCGATATTCTTGTCTTTGATAACTTTGAATCGACTAATTGATGATAAAATGACTTTGCAAAAATTGACAGATGTTATAAAGGTCATGCACATTTCACAACTTAATCCTTCTGGATAACTTTATCTTACTGATATTTGATGTCATTAAAATTACATCAACAAAATAAAAAATATTGTATTGAGTCCTTTTTAAAAACAGCTACTTATAAATTCTCATTGAAACCATAGTCCTTGTAGAGCCAGGCTTCTTTAACAAGCCTCTCTCAAGCTACAGCCGCTTCACAAACAACTGTATTCAAATTGTCCCACTGCGTACAGCAGTGGAAGAGTACATATGTATTAGCACATCAGACAGGATAGATAGGTTCGATTACAACCCTTTGACGTGTAGAACGTGTGAATTGAACATCTGTGACTTGATAACAAGTGAGCACTCTGTAACCATGTCGTTACCACGATTCGAACCTACCTTATGTTCCCACTTCCCATCTCCTTGCTACTAACTTACTTGGTACAGCATCGATTCACAACATTACTGCATTAGTTCAGTTAGTGGTGTGAGAAGACAAATTCCACCATAACACTGAATGAAATGCGATGTGAGTCATGAACTAATTTATTTAAAAACAAGAATAATTTAAAACCATGAACGTATTTGTCAATGTTCAGGGAATAGCACAGATTGTTGATTGTGTAACAGCCGATAAAAAACAAAACTCATTTTTGACTAAAGATAGGCTGAACAATTCATTGAGTATATGGAGCACACCATCACCTTTATGGCTGGTTTTCACCATTCTAGTAGACGTTCTGGTTACTGGAGGCAGGTTACTGGTTTATAGGTAAGTAGATAGGCTTCTGGTAGCCAGCTTTCAGTAAGTATACTAGAATGGTGAAACCCAGCTATTAGAGATGAGGTAATGCGGAATGAAGTTGATACATAAATAATATATTCAGAAATAAGGTTATAAAATATCACTGTCAAGTGAAAATATTTTTAACATGCTGTTTGTTAGTCTCGTATATCTCTCAGTCATTCTGGAGTTATTTAATACAAGGACAAATTATTTATCGTCTGAACAATATTCTCAACATTAATTTTTCTTGCAGACTTACTTTCATAGACCAATTATTCATCTTTTGAACATCAGGAGGAAACTATTCCCACTTACACCGTCTTTAGAATATCTTAACTATAATGTCATATTTTGTCACATTTTACCAAAAAAAAAAAAAATAATAGAAAGAAATGTACCTTCAACACCAGTATTCCAGATACTTTAATAGTTATATCTTTATCTCATCACTCTAAAGTTGTTATTTCTTCTTTAAAACAAGACTTCTCGGATGGAGTGAAAATATTGCTTAGAACACAGAAAGAAACAAAAGACATTACAAGGATATGAACGAATTATTCATCTTCTAAACAATATTGTCAACATTAATTTTTCAATCAGTCTTACTTTCATAAACAAATTATTCATCTTCTAAACAATATTCTCAACACTAATTTTTCATTCAGTCTTACTTTTATTGACAAATTATTCATCTTCTGAACAATGTTCATGGCTTAAGTATTTCTTACACTTTCACTGAGAAAATACACCTGTGAAGCTCACAATATGTCTGCCTAAGCTCCTCAAATTGGGATGCTTTGTGCAAAAATAATACCCTGACTAACTCCGCCATTGTTGTCAACAGCGAATGCTTTTTGATAAGTCTATTAATTAAAGCCACGCACTGGAGATGGAGCCAGCGGAGCTCAAATTGAGACGCGGCCCACAGAAAAGCGCTCGAAACTTCTCAACTATTCTTACGCTCTTGCCTCCGCTACCTCTGCCTTCTCATCTGCTTCGTACTTTCTCTCTTTAGTTCCCTGCTTACTCCCTGCCACTCCCATTCCTACTTCAAGCCTCCTTTAACTTCTCCATGCTCTTCAGAAGGTTCTTGAACTTACATATTTCCATTTTTTTTATTTTTCTATCAATTGCATTTTTTATTGTTTTTTGTGTTCTCAGGAAATATTAATTCAATATTACTATCTACTCGAATTATATAAATTTTTTCTTCTTTTTTGCTTCAAATACTCTTTTCCTTTTTCTCTCTCTTCACATTTTTTCTTAATTCTCCTACTTTTTCTCTCCCTTCTCATATGATTCCTAATTATTTTTATTTATGACTAATCTACTAAAAAATGTTATTGAAGAGTCTTTTGCACTTCATAACACTTTCTCACCTATTTTTCCCAACTTCAATCAATTTTTCTACCTTCTCTCTCTCCATACGAAAATGAATAATTATTATAATTTATTCTTTAAATAATTACATTATTTTTATATGATTACATATATTACATCCTCAACATAATCTAGAATTCATGAAGAAATATTTTCTTATCTACATAATAATCTATCTAAACATGAATTATAATAAAAATCTTAATTTTTTGACTCTGATATTTCTTTCTCTCATTACACTTTTTCCTCACAATGTTTTTCTCTTTTTTTTCATATTCAAATCCTCATCTACCACCATACGTTTTACATCTTCCTTTTCTGTTCACACCACATGTTATTCCTCAACTTCTTCACTTATCTTCTTTTCCCATTCTCTCTCTCTCTCACTCCATCCATTGTCCTCTGTCTCTCACTTATTCTCTCTCTCTCTCCACCCCTTCTACACCCCCTCCTTCCTGCCAGATGAGAGTTCGAAATTCCTTGTAACGGTGAAGCGACGGCGTAGCGCAGTAATGGACAGAGCGAGTTTAGGCAGACCGGGTCCTCAGCTCGCCTCGCCAACAATGCTGATGAAGGGACTCTCTCCGGCTTTGTTCGTCCTTCACAGACCATTATTAAATTCCTGAGAATCGCCAGTCGACGGTGTTACTACTGAGAACTTCAAACCGGCCCTCAATACCTTCTCCAGTACATGACGCAGCTCCAAGGTCATCTCACCTTGACATTAAGTCCTAAAACAAAAGCAGAATTTGCGCCTGAACTTGAAGCGACTACTGATTTAAGGGCCTAATGTTTGCTGATGGGAACTGTGCGACATCGAAGTTTATTACACAGTGTTTTTAACTATGATTCAGCTACTTTTTTCCTTTTTCTCTCTCCTCATCTCTATTCTTCATCCTCCTTCACTGCTTCTCTACCTTCTCATGATACCAGATTCTTATTTAAAACTTAATATACTGAAAGGTGGTAATGAAATTTTACCATAGTATAATGAAATTTTTGAAATTAAATTTAATGAAAATTACTTGTATACTGTATTTGAAGTGCTTGAGATTAATTTCAGATGAGTGGAGTATTTTTTGTGTTTCAGAACCAAGAAATTACCTCCCAATAATATGGTTGAATTAAGAAAAAACATTTCAACTCGATAAAATAATATTTTTCAAAGAATGAATTAATTTAAATGATTGATTGATTCAACAAACAAAAGTTATTCTTCCAGATCATCATCAAACTTCTGATTTGATCTAATTATAAAATTACTCTATATTTTAAATGCTTGAGATAAATTTGAAAATAATAAACCTGAATATGCAGCATAACTAGAAGACAAATATATGGTTAAATGATTTATTAATTCACCCATCAAAACTCAGTCATTCAAATCATCATTCAAACTTCTGATTTGTCTAATGTCCTCTGATCTAATCCAGCAGCTGCTGATTATTGCATGATTGTATAATTTTTATTTTGAAAATGATGTAATTGAATTTAAAAGAGCGATGAAATGGTTATTTATTCATTAACTCTGGTTTGGAAAATAACTCTCTATTTGAAATGCTTGAGATAAATTCGAGATGAGTAAACCCGGATGTGTAGTAAAGCCACAGCACGGAGGACTAATAAACCAGTACTTGCATTGGGTTTACGACAGGGCGTGCCTGGCAATCCCTTTTAATTAAAAGTGCCCCACTGTATCTCTGCTATGAATATCACCTTTTCTGATTATATCCTCTCAAGCTTACGGGATACTCGTTGGTTATACGCGTTGGTCCCATTTTGAACCATAGAGAAACCGTGATTTCTCAATGGGCTAATCTAGAAGTTTCATCAACCACTTTTAGCAAAGATAAAGGACTATCGGCATATTCCTTCGGCATCGGCATATACCTCCAACACATACTTAGCAGTTATTAGACAAGACAGACGACATCGCGTTTAGCCACAGTAATTCACATAGCTGCTTACTGCTTATGAAGCAGCACACACCGATGCAATGACTAATCGATGTGTGTTGCTTCATAAGCAACTATGTGAATTACTGTGACTAAAAGTGACTAATCTCGTCTTGTCTTGTCTTGACTAACCGGTGTACGCCTAGCCTTAAAGTTCATCAGGGGCAATCCTTAAAGTTTTTGAGCTTCCAAAAAGCCTGATATCAATGAGTTTTATTTAAACAAATGTGTAAAGATTTGAGATTATATTATGCTATTTGCTATCTGTAAATAGACAACACTAATATTAATTCAAGTAAATTCTGCTCAGTAGAGATTGAACAAAAATGAGAAAATTGTAAATTCTAAATGGAGGTCAATGTGTAATTTTCATCAATTTTTCAAGCTGTATTCAATAACGAGATGAGTGGACCTACAGCTTTAGGTGGGTTCCGAACCACCGCTGAGCGATTTTGATTCTCATGAATGAATGACGTTCAGCAGAAATGAATGTGGTCACCCTTACAATGGGAGTACCAGGTGCAAGTATCTTCGATTAGACACCAGCACGACCACGAAGCCAATCGCTTCCCCCAATTTCTTACGATTATTTCGAGAAATACGCTTACAATAATCGTTATATCAATGTTTTATTGCAATTGTGTACAACAATATTAATTTAATAGCATTTATCTATCACTGTTATATGGAATAGAATATCGGTGTTAAGACTACCTACATAAGTTTATTAACTTGAATAATGCTCAATTAATAGAGATGGAACGAATTCTCATTTCATCAAACATGAGTGCGAAGAAACATACAAAATTTGTGCCAGTATAAGAACACTTCCAAGTTCTATATAAGTTTGGATGCGTAGGGCGCGTTATGAAGAGCACACGTGAGCAAAACTTGGCTGAATATTGAACTTCTTGCTGTAAACAAAGATACGAATACCATTACTATATTCATGACTAGATAGATATAATGTACACTAATAGGAGTTGAACAAAGTTCAGGCTCTTCTTCTTCTTCTTCTTCTTCTTCTTCTTCTTCTTCTTCTTCTTCTTCTTCTTCTTCTTCTTCTTCTTCTTCTTCTTCTTCTTCTTCTTCTTCTTCTTCTTCTTCTTCTTCTTCTTCTTCTTCTTCTTCTTCTTCTTCTTGTTCTTCTTCTTCTTCTTGTTCTTCTTGTTCTTCTTGTTCTTCTTGTTCTTCTTGTTCTTCTTCTTCTTCTTCTTCTTCTTCTTCTTCTTCTTCTTCTTCTTCTTCTTCTTCTTCTTCTTCTTCTTCTTCTTCTTCTTCTTCTTCTTCTTCTTCTTCTTCTTCTTCTTCATCTTATTCCTTTTTTCTTCTTTTTCTTCTTCTCCTCCTCCTCTTCCTCTTCCTCCTCCTCCTTCTCCTATCTTCTAATCCTCCCTCCTTCTCCTTCTCCTCCATCTTCTTCTTCTACCTTTCCTCTTTATTCTTCCTTCTTTGTAACCCTTCTCCCTCCGCAGTGGCAAATAGTAGCGCTGAAATATACAACGAAGGGCAGTCAGCTATTGGACTCAAGGTCCAATTTTATTGAACTATTATTATTATTTTTGTGTCTAAGCATTAGCATAAGAGAATAGAAATAAGAGTCGTTTCGTGATGGCGAATTACAGTTGGCTGTGCACGTACAGGAAATGCAGAGAATAGCCAATGACGTAGTACCTGCGGAGTTACCAAAATCAACATAATAATATAGTAGCAACAAAACATTCGAAGTCATTCCTATATGTAGTCTTTTTCCAAAAGCCTATATCAACCAAATCTAAAATTGGAACACTACTTTTTCTCTGTGGCTTCTTATCTTACTTGCAGTCATAAATTTTCAATTCTACTGTTTCACTTCACAAATTCTACGGATTTATTGAGGAGATTAGATTTTTGAGGTTTATAACTGTGTTTCTTTTTTAAAAGTGAGCGAGTAAATAAATAACATAAATGCTGTCAAAAACGCATCGTATGAATAAGTTATTTATGGATTGAATGCAAATAATTTAATTCATTTTAGTTTGATGAAACTTAACGCAAGTTACCGTTAAATATATCCTTATATCTTTATTTTGCCAGCTTCGAATCCATTGATTGCTACAAAAATAGAGGCATCACATTAAACAAAGCTCTCATTTCTCAAACTTCATATTGAACAGAGATCTCAATTTCATAGAGTTTTCAAAGGTTGATAGAATTGATACTGAACTGAATAAATTTCAAAATATTACCATTATTCGATTCTAATTAGTATTTTGCAATTTGTAATTGAAATGAGGATGCTATTATAATATAAGCAAACAAATTAATAAGCATGATTTCCGATTACGGAAACTGTTTTATGATTCAGAGAATTATATCATTATTATAATGATATTTCGTAAATAATTTTAATATATTATGATTTATCCAATTTTCTCGTTTCTATACATCTGAGCTAGTCATTCAAACCAATCATGAATAAGTGAACAGCAATATCAATCGAAGTTACAATAATTAAACTGCAAATACAACGTGCCATAGTATCGATGAATGTGGTATGCCGTATTAAAATGGCCGCTATCCTCCCAGCCAATAGCAGACGAGCAGTGTTGGATGAGCCCGCCTCCATCTCATTCTGCAACACCATTGGCTGATTCGGAGATCCTAGCTTATGACGTCAGAATGATTACCTGATTTCTGATTGAATAGTCCTCCCTTCTCATTGGCTGAAATGTTGCGACAATTCAAATTTGTATTACTTTTTTCATTGGATAGAGGTTATAACTAATACGATTGCAGTACAGGGTAGATTAATTTGATGATTGAATTCATTTACTTATTCAGTAATCAGTAATGAACAAAATAATCAGCAAATGTTTGTGAGACTAAATGAGAAGGTTACTTTCGTGTTTGACTATGTTCACTGTCAAATTCAGAGAAGTGAGTCACATACAATAAGTGAATAATACTTACGTTTAAGATTATATGCTATATTACGGTATGTAAAAGAATTTTCAAAAGATTTCATTTCACTATTCGGATTAAATGCTACTGAAAAGTCTACGACATATGCATTGTTCAGTTTCACGTGAGATATCTGAGTCAACCATTGAAGTTGTGGAATGAAATTACAGGAAAATGTTTCACTAGAGAGAGAACGAAATAAATTCCTCAAGAATTCAAAATTATTTCAAGTTGAGGGAAAACAAATTACTTTACAGCGCTTCTGGACAATCTTATTCTTCCACTATCTTAATTTTCCTCTTGACATTCTTGAGTGAATTAGCTTCACATTAAATCTTGAAAACCTCTGACTGAATGGAATTTCTTTGACAACAAGGACTAATTGGAGCATTATACAGTTCCTTCCCCAGTGCAAACATCTTAACAGATTATTATGTTCTATCTAATAACAAAGTCACCTTCTTCAACCTTGCTCATTAAATTTTAACAAATTAGGAAACAAACTTCACAGTTTGATAAGAAGAAATTGTATATTGTTGAGAGGAGTGTTTTCCATCAATCATGGAAATCTTGATTCCATAAATCTTTGGGAAGCGGTTGGCTTCGTGGTCTAATCGCAAGAGATCGCCTGTTAGGTGCAACCATTGTTATGGGCACTCACATTGTAAGGGTTACCACTTCAGTTTAAGGCCTTTTCCCGCTGAATGCCATTCATTCATGAGATTCAAAATCGTTTCCCGGTGGTTCAGAACCCACCTGTAGGACCACTCATCTCTCATCATCATCCTTCCCTTTACCCACGCACAAGCTAAACGCTTAGGCGTACACCGGTTAGTCAAGACAAGACATAACGAGGTTAGTCACGTTTAGTCACAGTACTTCACATAGTTGCTTATGAAGCAGCTCACACCGATTAGTCATTGCATCGGTGTGTGCTGCTTCATAAGCAGCTATGTGAATTATTGTGACTAAACGTGACTAATTTCGTCTTGTCTTGTCTTGACTAACCGGTGTACGCCTAGCCTTATATGGGCATCACCTCAGCAAAAAAAAATTATTAACAAAAGGTTCAATTTTAACAAATCTATATTAATAAAGGAGAGTTGGTGTCTGTACGCTCGCTTATAACTCGAGAACGGCTGAACCGATTTAGATGATTTTGGATTAGTTTGAATTGTTAAAGCACTGGTTAACATAATATATATTAAAATATAAGAAAATCCCTTTATAATTAATAAATAATTAGTAAATTAATGACCTAACCTATCAAACATGACATCCATTCTGATCCAGTCCAAACAATAATGTTCCTATAAAATCGATGTGTCGTTGAAGATGCTACAATATAGATCTTCCCAAAGATGACCTCGATGGTCTGTTGGATAGCGACTCTGCCTTCCACGCAGAATTCGCGGGTTCGATTCCGAGACGGGTGAATATTGATTATTATCCACTCGCTTTAAAAATTAGTATATTGCAGATTTCTTTTAATTTTCCATCAATAAAGCGAGTGGACATAGATATTTTTACTTCGTGACATTTGGGACATTCATTTGAGGGTGACATGATTGGTGTGTGAAATTTTTTTTGGGGGGGGGTTACATGAAAGGGGCAAATTGGGGGAAGAGGGGGGTGACATTTGGTGGGAAAGAGGGGGTTTACATGAAGAGGGATTGGTGGGGGAATGAAGGGGGGGCATTTGGGGGATGACATTTTTTGGGGGTGGCATGAAGGAGGAACATTTGTGGGGAGAAGAGGGGGGACATAAGGGGGGGGGAAGAGGGCGATACGAAGTTCGCCGGGACAGCTAGTTAGGAATAAAACTAAGTTGATTAATTATGGAAATCTATATTAATGAAAGGTACAAATGGAAATAATGATGAGATATTGAAATTATATACTGTACTTAATATTGGTCATGGAATAATTGAGAACTAGTAGTAATATTGGACAGGAGTTTTGTTCAAATATGATGAAAATTTCAAGAATAGCCACGTGATAATTCAAGTTGTCGTAGACACGAACATTATTGAGCAGTCGAGTGCAATTTTATCCCCGGCCTAGATGTTATTTTGAGGGGGAAAATATAAAAATAAGTTCCACTCGTCTATCGTTTATTATTCACACCATTATTTTTCCACGGCGTTTCTTGTCGAGTCGGCATTTTTTGCTCGTCTTTGAGCATTCAAGTTCCGGGACGTCGGAGGGCGCTCATTAGCATGACAAACAAGAGCAGAAATTCTCCCTCGTGCATCTTGAAGGAGACCTTTTACGTGGGCAGCGCCCCCTTCCCCCCCCCCCCATCGAGCACCTCACAACCCTAAACCCTGTTTTCAAACTCAACTTGGCCGGCCTTGCACCTCCTTGTTATTCCTTGCATCGAGCAACTTCTTGAGGAGATGTTGAGGTGGAGAGAAGTAGTGAGAGAGAGCGAGAGAGAAAGGGATAAAGACAGTGAGAGAGAGCGAGAGAGAAAGGGAGAAAGACAGTGAGAGAGAGAGTAAGGGAGCAAAGAGAATGAGAGAACGTGAGAGAGTTTGAGGAGTGATGGAGGAAATTGTTTGAAGTCAAAAATCGTTGAAAAGAGAGGATAATAATCGTTCAATGATAAAGAAACATTTTCTATGAATAACACACTGATGCCCGGTTTTTCAGTCGCTCAATAGACAGTTTATGGATCCAATAGCACTATTGAATCAATAACCATGTGTTTTCAAATGCAAAAAAAAGTTATTGATTCAATAAGTTTATTGAACGACTGAAGAACCGGGCATGAATCTACTCACTCAAGTCTCCAATGAATATAATATATCCTAATAACTAGCCTGAGGCTGAGATAAATGAATTTTTTTGTATATTTAGAATGAACTGATTCTTGAAATATAAGTTACTGATTACTGAGTATTGAAATATATGAGGAGGGAGATAAATCGTTTGAGTGAATGAAATATCCTAATATTGCTCGCTTCTAATAAAAATAAAGTCGAGATAGAATGTGTGATATGATGGAAAAAAGCTTGGAGAATTGTCAAGGAGACAACGTTATGTGTTTCTTTTAATGTTATATTAAAATCTTATGTTATATTGAAATGTTAATTTTCCTAATTTATAATAAAATGTTATATTAAACCTTAATGTTATAATACATTAAGGTTTCAATAAATGTACAAGCTATTTTCTAAGTATATGATTTATTCTTGCTAATATTACAGAATGATATAGGATAAAACGTCGAGCAAGAAAAGCAAGTAAGAAAAGCTCAGGCGAACATTTTGTTCAAGAAAAGAGTTTCCAATCTACTGGTCTCTCACAATGATCATCCAGCAACACGCTTCATACGCCCCGCGATAAATCATCCGTGAATTCCGATACTTGTCCGTTCCTAGTAAATTTGTTATCAAGGATGTTCTGAAGACAGGAATGACCTTGACACAGTTATGGAATGAGAAATGTTACACGAGAACTTCTGTATTACGTGGCACAAATCATCCTTCCAGTCAATCACTACATAGCTTCGATAAAGTTCTGTCACATTCCTCTATACATCAAATTGGTTGTAATTGCAATGTAAGTTGTATAATATGAATGTTCCTGGAAGTTCATAATTGAAAATTTATAGCAGTAATCCATTATTTCACTGACTGATCGGTTTTACATTAATTAATATTGTTTTTGTTTCGCACAACGATATTATGTCTAGATAATAATAGGACTCCATCATTATACAGACTCCGGCGGTGAATCGGGTGATTTTGAAATAACTGTAAAAAATAAACGGATGAATATTTCAAAATTGTATTGTTACTATCTCAATCTACATTAAAAAGCATTTAAGAAACAACACTCAAATTGTCATTCCCGATTGAGACATTCTTGTATAGGCCTGAGCTTCATCCAAGACGTGCTATATTTTGCTGTATTGAACAGTTTTAGAAGAGGTTCATAAAATTCAACCCCTGTGCTTTCATGGAGGACCTTTCAATTAGGACATTACTCCGAGGTTTGCTCTGTTCAATCTGTGTACAGATACTTGAGAATTTTTGGAGGATAATCATGAAAAATATTCTGGTTTTGATTAAAGTTTGATATGACTTCAATGAATGTGATCACATATACTAATCACATTGTTTTTTGTTTGTCTGTTCACAGAATCGTACAACGATGGAAGGAATAGTCAGATGCAATACACAGGACAACTGCCTTGATTGTGCTCAAGAGAACGCAGACGTGTTAGAGGGAAGAAAGAGAAGGAAAGGAGCAAAACGAAAAGGAAAGAAAAGAAGGAAGAAGAGAAAGAGACGAAAAACTACTACTGCGTGTGTTGTCTTCTCTTTGAGTGTGTATCACCACAAAACATAAACAAATAATTAAACAATTATCTTCCATGGAAACCTCACCTCTGTGCTATACATTACCACGGCAATATTAAGAATAATAAGTAGTAGATTGGATAAGAATAATTATTGTAATTTGAGTTGACAATTATTAACAATCGTCGATTATTGGTAGTAGCTTTTAAAATGGGAGTTTTATGATCGGTGTGTAGTAGACAAAACAAAAATATGTTTCGATGTGAGTAGTAGATAGAATAGAGAGTAGAACAAGATGGCCGACAGTCCGTCTGCAAGCGTAGATGGGAGAAGCATAGAGTGGTGCAAGCATAGAGTGGCAAGCCAGCTGATGCGGTCGCACAGAATGTCGGCGATTAGTTGGTGATGTACGCGGCGGCTGGAGGCGCGTCATTGGCCTCGCGTCAGGCGAGACGAAAGGAGAACAAAAAGCATCACGTGATATCCAACGACGCTGTTCATGAGCAGTTTCAGAGGCGATTTCAGCAGCTGCATCAGGAGCATGCCCGGCTCTATCAGAACGTTGATCTCAACGGACGCATTCCTGCTCACGACATCGAGGTAGTACCCTACTTGATTTCTGTTTATTTGCAGGTCCAGTAGTTGCTTATGGATTCACTCATAAGGTATACACTTCTTGCAAGGTCACCAATCATAAGATCTCAACAGATTCATTCCTGCTCAAAACATCGAGGTATCAGCCAACTTGATTTTTGTTTATTTGCAGCTCATGACAATGAGGAAAGAAACTCCTTTCAACAGGTGTATCCCTGTTCAAAGCATCAAGGTGTTACCCAACTTGACTTCCGTTTATTTGCAGGTAGTTGTTTATGGATTTGCTCATGGCGTCGGGGTATAAGCTAGCAGGTTACCAATCATCCAATAAGATCTCAACTTACGTATCCCTGTTCATGATAACAAAGTATTCCATTACTTGATTCATTGCTATTTGCAGTTAGTTTTTGATAGATTTCTCGTGACCTCGGGATATACACTTCTTGCCAGGTTACCAATCACGTCAACCAATCTCAACATTTGCATCCCCGTTCGTAACATCGATGTATTACTAATTGGTTTCCTGTTATTTTTAGGTAGTTGTTAATTGATTTACTTATGACACCGAGATGTAACACTTCTCGTCAGGTAGCCAAACATTACAACCGATGTCAACGGATGCATTCCTGCAAATAAAATCTAGGTGTTACTTGATTTATTGATGTTTTTAGTTTGTGGTTGGCAACTGTACATCTCATTACAATATACAGTGACATTACAGTATATAATCACATTAACAGTATAACAAGTACAGTATTATAACATTTCTTGTCAGGTTACCAATCATACCCACCGTTCTTAACAGGATCCCTACTCAAAATATCACGGTAAAGAAGTGTACAGTGCTGAGCTTGGAATCGATAAGTTTTATTTAGCATTTACAGTTAACAGTACCATGTCTGTCAACTGCTGCAATGTTCAGTACAAGAGTACAGCGCAGATTACGCGTTCAGTGAGTACAGAAAAAAAGATCTAAAACCGAGTTCTCTCTGCCAGAGAAGATTGTCGCCGGCTTTAGATAAGAACATTGATGCGAACAAAAATAATGGAATCGTCAATCAAAAGCGACGGATGGTTGTCTGTGGAGTGGTTTGTACACTCAATTAATCGGCTGCGCTTATTCCAGGGCGGGGGGTTGTTGGGGGTACACGACATCTAGATCTGCGAAAGAACAGAACAGATTGATCGGTTTTGTTTGTGGATTGTGTAGTAGTATTTTGCCAGCGTTGATAAATGATTTTTGAAAGGCCAAAGCCAACCCCCCACACCAACCCCCAAATGGCTGATTCTGCGTGGTGCTGGGTGTTGGGGGGGGGGGCGGTTGGTACCTGTTGATCTGTTTTTGATCGGTCAATAAAAGCATGTCGACTAACGTTGTGATTGATTACTCATTCACTCACAACTACTTCCACAATGATTGTTAGGAGCTCTGTCCTGTCTCGTTGTGGTTGTCAACATAAAAAGAGAAATTAGAAGTTGAATAGGTAGGCTATATAAAAGCTGTAGTCTTGCTCCCCCCTTCCAAACACTACAAAGGTCGTGTCACCGCATTCTTAAGGCGCCCATCTTAATGATGTAGTTATTATCATCTTTCGAAAATGAGTGCTTCATACTTTTAAACGCGTTTTAATGGAGAGTGATTATGCTTCGGTTTAGAAAATAATAGATTTGTTATTTAGTTTGCCCTTTGTTTTTTCAAGGGCAGAGTATTTAGTTTCTAGAACTATTTTTGATTTAGTTGAAAATTTGAATATACATATCTTAGATTAGAATATACATATAATTTAGATTCCCTTAACGTCCCCTTAATTTAAGTAGTTGTACTTATTGTCCTTGAAAAGATTGGGAGTCTTCTTTTATTTTTCCGAATAATTTATAAAATGAGAGTACGATTACTATAAATCTATGATAGAAGAGGTAAGAAATCTATCAAAGAATTCTTATGAGATCATTTTTTAAATCATAAACTATAATATTATAAATAACCATAATCTTTCATTGCTGTAATCAGAATCAATTATATTTGAGTTGACCGAATAAGAGAGCTTATGGGTAAATAATTATTTCATAGAAAATATGAGGCCAAGGAGGATTATTGAAATTAAGTTTACTGAACCCTACGCTAACTCATTCCTTTTCCTGTAGGATAACTAGCTTATAAAATATTATCCTTTGAGTAAGAATGTTGCCCCAGTTTGATCACAGACCATTTTCTGTCATCCTTGCCAGGCTGCAAGGCCTGTTAGTTTCCTTTTGGGAAATCTTTGGAGGCCAGATGTCACCTTCAAGGCTTCCTTTATTTTTGAGGAGTTTCTCTATCTCTAACTTTATGTTTTCTCCCTCTGTTTTCTTTCCTATCTAGATATTTCACGCTCTATCTGTTTTCCCTCAGGGGTCGCCAATTCTCTCTGTTGACTTCAATGGTTTATCCTTTGTTTTCACAAACAGCCCTCCAGTCACCCTAAAAAAGCGCTATTAACGATATGATCATTTCCTCAATTTTCGGATCAGGCATGAGAAACATCGTCCAGTACACTGACTAACTCTTTAATGTGACTCTCCAATAATATAAATTATAACAATTTCAATAAATAGCCTACTACTAGACTACTAACTTATAACCTAATAGACTACTTTTATCACAGTAATCGTACAAAAAATCCAATCTCATTATAAAAATACATTCTCAATCTGAATGATGATAGGCCTACTCTTATTAGATGCAACCATTCGTCACTGTTTGTTAATACTTTATTCTTCTTCTGATTGAAGTTTCTTGAACAAAATAGCCTATATTATGATACAGATTCGACTTAAGAGTCTAGTGATAACTCTCCTGCAAATTTATATCCCCTTGAGCAGCTACGTATAGTAGTATTTTTTTAATTTGGCAGATGGTGAATGACTTTCTTTTAACGGTTCTATGGTAACGGGTGATGTTATGTTGAATTTTTTCACATGAATACTGTATATAACATGTAAAAAATATATTTAATAAAGAAATCAACACAACATCACAGGTTACAATGGTATAGAATGAAATTTGCAATCCGCTTTATTAAAAAAAAAAAATACTAGGCTACTATACGTACTTTGTATGCTGGGTAATTTTTATATTGACTTTTAAACATTTTTTTTTATAAAAGGGAAACTTGATCATCTTCAAGGAGTTTCATTTTGGTCACAATGCCTTAATTCATTCATGAATTTAAAATTAATGCTGTATTCCGATAATAATTCTGCAGTTTAATAATTTGTGTATTTGCTACATAAAATCTTGATCATCTTCGAGAATCGTGATACAGTATAATTTATCGGTTGGAGTATTCATTCAATATTTTGAAAATCAACTATAAATTTTTATCATCTAAGTATATCATTGCAATATTTGACTTCATTTTGATTGTTTTGACCATCAAATTCATGAAAGTGATCATTCTCAAATTGGTTTAACGGAATTTTTCAAAATTGAGTTGTTTTTCGTGGAATAAATTATGAATAATTATTTGATTGATTATCAATAGAAAAGTTTCATGAGGTAAGTGAAGTTTTTCTATTTGAACCAACTCTGATAAATTGCTGAATTTAGTCATAAGGTAAGGCAGTAGAAGTGTTGACCATTTTCACAATTTTATGTAATTTTCAAGGTGCTTCGTGATGGTGTATTCAATGGATAAAATTGACAATAAAGTGTTGCAAACGTGGCTTCATATGTTTTCCGCTATATAAGAAATGTGGACTAAGATATTTATGCTTAATAATTGTGAAAAGACTGTCCTAACACGCTTTCAAGTGCTTCGCCCTTACTGCTTTTTTACTGGAAAATGTTCAGAACTTAGAAGTAGAATTTAGATTTTTTAGACTTTCTAGACTGTAAAAATAAAACTTTGGAGGGTGATTTACCAACTAGGAATAGCAACGAAAAAGGTCCAAACTGCCCTAGAAAAGAGGATTAGTTATGAGAATGAATTACTATACAGTAGTAGAGGAAGAACTAGTAAAAGACATTATTATGATGGGAATTCAATGAACAATTAAAGATATAATTGTTTAGAAATCAAAACAACGCCAAAATGTAGACAATTTTAGAGGGTTGTAGATTATCCTAAATGATTCATCCTCACGATACAATTTCTTCATCAACTAAAAGCACTGAGACCAATTGAATACAACTAACAATTTCCCGACATAATAGTAGCAAATAAAACAATAAATAGCGGAATAACTGGTAATAGAATCGCCTCTCGTGCCGCTGTATGTAACAGGTTGGACCAATTTAGAGATTTTATTCAATAGAACAAAGTCACCAAGAAATAGAATTGAAATAAACAGCAGAATGTTCACAAGAAACTCCATCAAGATATTGGAAGAAACCAAATAATATAGCGGCTCATATAAACATTGAAAACGGCCTATTTTATACTATTTACACTATACTAGAGAACTTAGATTGAATAAAACGTGGCTTGCTCCCCAATCATATAAATAAATACATCCATGTAAAAAACGCAATGTAAATCTTCATCTGTAAATCAAACATCTTGCTTCAAAGTGTTTGGTAGATAATAAATTAAACATAAAATACAATATAAATAAATTTGATGGTAAAGTTTTGTTGATGATTGATGTAATATAAATATATACAAACATGATAACGACGATCTTCACATATCATACAGAACAGGATAGCCTATACTGAACTATTTTAAATATATATATGATATACAGCTTGATATAAAAATGAATGTAACGAAAAGTAGAGTTACTAGTATTAGGAAAGTAACAGAAATCTAGTTATATTTTTGCAAAACGACTGGGGGTTTAGAATGTAGTAGGTTTTATTTATGAAGAAAATTGTGAGACTGTGTTCAAATCTGTGAAACGCACCAGTTCTCGTGATGACTTAGGATTGTAGTGATGTCAATTATTTCGGAGACGTCATGGGAGGGAACGTGTTTAGAAGTTTGCGTCGTTTCAATTATGCAGACAATAATTTCAAGAAGAAATCTGTGGTGTGCTTGTGTGTGCTGCTTTACGTGAAATGTTTCCAAGTTAAGACGATCAATGAAACATGTTTCTGTGTCCAACAACCCTGTTACCAGATACTGCCTGATGATGTTTTAACAATCGAACTTGTCCCACTACTTCCCAACTACTCAAACTCTGTACATTCCTTTTCTTGTTCAAATAATGGAGGTAAAAATGCTGGTGAACGAGCTAGTGTTATACTTGGTCTGCCTTCGGGCAGATGATGAATACAGGCATGCAAGCTGCTCTTTATATACGAGAAAAGAAGAAGCAACAACGTTTGAGAAAGGGGAGGCGACGCTTTGAACTGCCCAGTCATGTTGCCACCAAGGAGATTGCTCCGTTTCCGCCCTACCCGCCCAACAATTGGGTAAGTACCCCCTCCACTCTCATTCAATATTTGCCTCATTATTGTGCACCAACCAGGTTTGTTGATTTCTATTTTACAATACAATAGATATCTATGGTCCACTATGCATAGCAAAAGATGCTTGATATGAAACCATTTATTTTCAGGTTAACCAGGTTTTTTGTTTTATATTTGGCGATACAACAGATATCTATACTTAATGATGCATAGAATAAGAATGCATACATTTATTATTAGTTCATATGGCGAATCATGTATATGGTGAAAGTTTTATTAGTTTCGGTGAACTAAAGTTTATTCGGAAAAACTAAAGTAAATTATTAGTTTTTCATAAGATTCTACTTCAAGCGTCAATAGATCTCATACAAAAGTGAGAGCGTTTCAAATTCAAATTGATTACATTTAAAATTTATTACAGCATCTAACAGTGTCTGAGAATGATTCAATACATTTATTTATTTATTCAAGATAGTAGAATAATAAGCATGGGATGAAAACATAGACAACATGTCCAAAGCGTCTTCTCTTCCTTATTTTGATAGATATAATATAGGTTAAGATATAAAGGTTAAGTTCACATTCATTTAACATTAAATTATATCAAATGATAGACAAAAAGATTCCATTAGATTACCCAAAAAGGATGGAGTTAGTTATGTATTTAAATATGTTTTCTCTTTAAAATTTGACTAATAATGATTCAAGAATATTGTGTTTCTTCCTTGAATGGAAATTCAGTTTTTCGTATTAAAATGAATTTCATTGATAAATCAATTTGGTTATTAAGAAACAAGAAGTCTCTTAAATACCAAAATTATTTTGTAATGGCGAATGTCAATTCCAGTACTAACACTGTCATCTACTACGTGAAATCTTGAGCCAATGACAGAAAAGCAATGGCCGTTGTAGTCATTCCAATCTCCAACCCTATTGGTTGGTTGTCAGCCATTTGTGGGAAGGAGCTGTTCCACCAATCATAAGCTAGTACTGTTGTCATTTGTTTCGCATGTAGGAAATTATTATTTGTTTTTCAATTGGGAAAGTATTATTGTGTTTTAAGGAGTATTGAAAGTAGAATTTTCACAAATAGAGATGCGGAAGTTACGAACGAAATTAATTCGCTCAGATGAGGCTTTGTGGAGTGTTATTTAGATACTTTCCAGTTACTACAATAGTTTACTCAGTTACTTTATTTCAATTACTTAATCTTTTTTTCAATAATCACTTTCAATTATTACAACTCAATCTTGGATAACTGATGAGATTTTTCACAGAGAACAGACTTAGTAGAGGTTTTACCAATAGAGAGTATACTTCTCTATGGCTTTACTCCTTGTTAAATGATAACTAATAAAAATGAGGTCACTTTAGTTTAAAAAAATCTCATTTTACGGCGGTTAAATTCAATTGAAGAATGAGACAAACATTTTCCTTAACCCCTTCGTTAAAGAAGGTATTCTAGATTCCTTATTTGCCTCTAGTTCAATACACAAATAATATTTTGCAGGAAAAATTTCTCAAAATTCTCTGCTTTCCATTCTTGTATTGAAATTTAAGAATCTTTCCAATTTTTACTCTTATCGTCATCTTTTGAGCGTCAGCCATTTTTCTTCTTCATCTCCCATCCTTTTCATCTTTCTATATTGTATCTATTCATCCGTACTTTTCTATAAAACCTTTTCTTATTTCACCGTCCAAAATCGCTTCTTTCTATCAAAGTTTTCTGATAGAATTTCTGTCCTCTGGGCATCCTTTTCGTGTAGGCTACTATGTATGACAAAAATACAATAATCTAGAATCCTCTCTGTGTTGTATGAAGGGATTTTTCCGTAGGCTTGACAGCTTGTTACTGTTGAGCGAAGAACTGTTTTGCTGGCAATGCTAAATTGTTGTTTTCCTGCTCCAGACAGATTGCCGATAGATTTCAATTGTGGCTTCGCCGCTGATTGCTGCGCAGTCAATTTCATTTCCATACCCGGATCGCTATTCCGTCCATGTTCCATAGCTGGCCATCAATAAGAGATATTGTCTCTGCCACTGTTGCTCAATCAGGGTTAGAGAATGGAGAGCTGACTTCTTTGTTACTGTCAGACTGTATGCATGTGACAAGATGAAATTCAGTCTGGGAAAATATGGAAACTCAATTCTTTCGAGAACTAAACATTTTTTGGTGGGAAGATGTTTGCTCAATTAATCGCATTTAATAACATTGTATCATTCATATCAATTTGGATTACTATTTCAATATTAATGAGAAATAATAAACATCAATGGGAAATTAAATTAGGCCTATATGATCTATTTGATTATGAAGGAATATGCTGCATCTCAAAAGCAACATATGAAATCATATTGTAATTACTGTATTTTAATTATTTGTTCATGGAGTGAATAAGAAATATGTTGAGTCTAAGATTTGAAATGTATTGAATTATCAGGGTCGAAACTCATTTTATGGCTATAATCATAGAGATAATCCAAAACATAATTTGATTAGTCTATGTTGTAATACAAATTATTTCATGAGAGGATGCAAAAAATGATTGAAGCTCTTTTTTGGAAAGTTCGAGAGCAATAGTGTGGGTAGGCATTCTATATTTGTAAAATTTGAACCAAATGATGTGAAATATTAAATGTCACAGAAAGATCAGTTGCCTTATATTATTCAAATTTTTAATCTCAATTCAATTACCACCTTATTCTCAATCCAATCTTATTTATTGAAGATAACTGACCATTTAGCATTATTCTATAGATACAATCATGATTGTTACTTCCTCTACAGCGTACATAGAAAGAAAAATACACATTTCACGACAAAACAAACATATTTTTGAATGAAGAATGGTTAGAGCTGTGCATATAATAATTAGAGAAGCGAAAAACAATTCACAGCATTTGGTTAACTGCATCGTCTAATAATTTATTCCATCTAAATACAATGTGTATCAAATCCCCTCAATGATCACTGTTCTATATTCAGTTTCCCAGTTTTGAATCTATATTGAAAGGTATTACAAGTTCAGTAGAATTATAAGACTATGAAACTCATCCATGAAACAAGAATAAGTTCATCACCCAGTTCAGTCTTCTATCTATATAGAAAGAAACCATCATCCAGTACCTGCCGCCATCTAACGGCAGAATTCAGAAAGAAATAATAGACCAATCAGAAGGCGGAGCTTGTAGGAGTGTCCGTAGGCGTGGCCATTTTATCAAACTTGCTCTTGATTGGTCTAACGTTCTTATCCTCTGCTCTGTGACATTATTGCATTCTCTATTTTCATTTTCTTTGTATATCACTTCAATTTGTATTCCCGTTCTATTCATCTTGTGTTTGTTTCAAATTATTATTATTATTCTTCATATATTTCCTCATTATTCCTATTAAGTAATCTATTTATTATTATTCTGCATCATCGATTTCAGTTACTTTACTATGGATAAGTGATGGATTTGTAATACTTCTACTTCTTTAACTCGATATATATTCACGATAGTAATGCTATTAATAATCTCTAGGGATACTAAAAAATAATTATTTGAATCTTATATTTTCTCAATATTCCTTCATATGATAATATCTATTTATCATTCTTCTGGGTCATCGATTTCAGTTACGGTACCTACTTTACTATGGATAAATGATGGATTTTTAATTCTTCTACTTCTTGAACTCGATATATATTCACGATAGTAATGCTGTTAATGATCTCTAGGGTTACTATAAAAATTATTATTTGAATTTGATCTTCACATTTGCAACTTTAAAACCTTGAAAGACAAAATTGTGCCTACTCAAGCATCATCCTAAAGAGAGATAAAAAGGTTCATTTAACTGAAGAAACCATTATTTTCTAGTCAGCTTCACATCTGTAATTATGATGATAAAACGGATCGTGTCCATGCATCGTGTTTGCCCTCCTGCTATGGTTTGAAGAGTCCTCCTACCGGCTCATATCCTCCACCTTATTTGAAAAGGGATCACCTAGCAAATAAAAGAGAATAAAATCGAGAAATCTGCCTTTTCTCTGGGCACTGGCCTGTCCATTAGCGCTGTGCTGGTTTATCTTTAGTCGATTCTAATGCTTGATTGAGCCCGAGGAAGTGGATTAGCGAATTCCATTTGGAGGTTTTTCACCTTTCAATTACTGTCGACAGATAATAAGCCTTCTGTCAGCCGCTTTTCCACGAACTCATTTTCATTGCCACTTCTTAATTGAATCTCGACGTCATTTCTGCTCGGAAAAGATCCTTTTCACCGGCTGTTCGATTCTATTTGCTCGCAAAATGAACGGGAGAAATAAAGCGGACTTTGAAGTAAATAGAGTGGAATTAAATTTTGAGCTTTTCTCACCACTTGTCGGTGCCTGCATTTCAATTTAAGTACGCGAGCACAATCTGGCCTCGCCTGCTTTTCATCACTAGAGGGCCTTCAATGCGACAGTAGACATTGAAATGCGTTTTATCGTTTTCCAGAGAGAATTCAATCTTTTTGAAACTTTAATGGACTATTATTCTTCCTTCGTCACTTCTGTACAACTTGATTCATAGATTCTGAATAAACATCTTTCTAAGCTCTCCAAATTACTCTCCCTACTTACGAACTATCAAAGTGTGACTTTGTTGTTAAATTTCATTTTAAAGTAGTCTATTGATAATTGAATAGATTTGATGGTTCAAACTTGTTTTACTCCTATTCTTGTTGATCATTGAGAGGAATTTCTACATACTGATTAGATGTAACAAATCTTAAATGCGAGATCCAACAGCTTCCAATCGAAATGTGATCTAACAGCAACTACATCAGTTAAAAACCCTTAACAAACTCTGTTACATCAATCATTTATTTTTTTCTTATAGATAGAGGATAGTTATCCTTATTGGTAGTTAACGTTTTCTAATAATCTATAATGAATTTGTCAGTCATTTACTTACTGATTGCTTTGATCTCTATTCATTTGATTTCATATTATATTCTTATTGGGTTCATCGTTTCATATTAATTCGTAGAGTGAAGTATGTTGTTGGATTCCTCTGCAATTTTAAAGCTTCTTGCTGTCTCACAGAAATCACAATTAAAATTCAATTCAGATAATATTCAGATTCAGTTTAAAATGTTTACAAAAGCTCACACAGGAAAAGCAAATCATTACTACAAATCACAATGGAAGCGTGGATTACATCCTATCATTTGCAAACAATCCTTGCACTAAAGCAATGCACTAAAGTATACAACTACAACTGGAGGATTTTGATGGAGTTGGTAGTTTGGGCACCATCAACCAGATTCAACAGGTTAACAACGGGCAATGAACTCATAGGTACATTTTAAAGTGGTTTGCTGCCTCTGACTAGCCTTGAACAATTCTATGCAAAGAGAAGTAGATCATTTTTCTTTTAAACTCTTTTTCCAGATTCACGCAAGAAACGAAAAATTACATCCAGAACGCGCAAGCAATTATCGGCTGAGTAACTTCTCTTTTGATGTCGCTGACTCAAATCACAGAAATAAATTTCGAAAGCCTAGCTTTCAGAAAATAATGATCTAACTGGCAATTTTTGCTAGTCTAAGATGCTGGAAACGTCTCAAAGGAAAGCGTATAATTATTTCGGAGGCCAATGGATTTGCTGGTGAGAGAAGGATATCTTTGTTATGATAAATCGACGTTCTATTCTTGCAAAGCCGGTATAATTATTTCTGTGAAGTGAAATTATTTCCTCGCCTCTCTGAGAAAATTTGATTCCAATTAATTTTCACCACCCCTCCCCCACCATATCCTTTGTGTCGGCACTCTAGTTGCACTTCAATTAATGTTTATCGAGATGAATGAAGTTCAAGGTCTTTTATTTGAGCTTTGTTCCTTCTTTGGTTCTGATGGAGCACTTTCTTCGAAAAATTCCTCAGCTCTCTCTGCCTCTCAGTTCTGATGAAGTTCTTGGGAAATCTCGGTTTGAAAATCAGTTTCCATCCAATTTCAAGTGATTAAATCTTTGATTCCTTCGGAATTAGTTTTTCTTCCTGATGGTTTCCGTCACGAACAGTAAAGATGAAAAGTTTCAACTTATTTTGAAAAGCGTAATTTTCGCTTCTGTTAGGTTTGAAAGTTCATAGTGGAAAACAAAGTCTATTAATTCATAATAATATTTAAATCTTTGTTCGTGATTATACTTAGTTATGTCATGGTATGACTGAAATGGAAAGAATAGCTCAGAATTCCCAAACTTTCCATGAATATACGTTAAGTCTCAGCATTGGTCTGTACGTTAAAGACGTACAGACCTAATGTATGAACGATGACTATGAACGATGACAGATATCATATAGATATAATGAACGATAACTCTAGTATTGGTCAATAAATTTCTATTATTGGTAAATTCTTATTCAATTTGTTAATTAATTATTGTATTTTTGTCAATAAACAATAATAATAATAATTATTATAAAATGAATGTTCCACAAAAGTTTATTTAAGCATGTTAAAAATTGTTTACAAATTGTTTGCTATATTTCTGTTGACAAAATAAGGAGGCATAAGGAGGCAATAAGTTATTGATTTGCTAAGGTCCAAAAGTTCAAATTCAGGTTCAGTCAAAATCAAAGTGAATAATATTACGTTACATTATAAAAATTTACTACTGCAAGCCGAGGCGAAGCGTGGTATACTATTTGGTATATACCCTTTATATATATTTGGTATCCTATAGGAAATATACCCGGCCAAATAAGCGTATACCACGCTTCGCCAGTTGCAAGTTGCAAGTTATTGGTGCTAATCGTTTTCAATTATTTACATAACTATATTAATTACTTACTAGTTAATACATAATCGTTATGTATTAAAACATACTTGATACTAGTTAATACATAATGTGTTTGACATAACTATATTAAATAATTTCTAGTTAATGCACAACAAGTATGTATTAACTAGTTTATACACAACAAGTCAATTACCAAAGTCAAGAGTTCGTAAAAGAAGTTTTAGATCTGTCAGTTCTTCACTTTTTCCAATACACTTTAGTTCTTCACTTTGTTCAATTCTTTGCAGCAAAATAGTGATTTCGTGTCAACTGTTATTGTACTCGGTGAGTTTTGTCAAGTGCCTGTTTACTTTCTTGGGATTTCCACTCAGTCGCCAAGAGATCAAGGCGCATTTTCTAGATTGAACTGTTCCTTTCCAGTTGCTAGGCGCTCTTTGGTAGCAGGTCTCCTGGGAATACACAACTTAGATGTATGAGAAAAACTAATTTTGGAAAGTGACAGGCGGGTTAGGGTAGGAGAAATAAGTTTTTGAAGTCAAAAACTGAGAAGATAAGAGGTGGCTTGTGTAAAGCATTGACAAGACCCAGAGTTTGGGTCTGATGAAATTTTTGTTTTTGTTATTGATATGTCCCAAACTTTATTTGCAATCATATAAACATTGTTTCCTATATCGAACATTCATAACATTCACTTCAATAACAGTTATTATTGGTATTACGTATTAGTAATGCATTTCGAGTAGTTGCAAGAAAATTATACTTGTTAATAAATTAATATATACTTGTTTCATATTGTTATTGTTAATTACTCTATTTATTACTCTTGTTACCTTAATATTGCAAGATTTGTTTGTGCTATCAATCTATATTTATTTATTATTTTTATTTATTTATTATTATTTATAGTATATTTATTATTATTATTTATTTATATGTGTTATATCATGTGTAAAATGGTGTACCGTTGGTAGTTGAATAAATAAATAAATAAATAAATAAATAAATAAATAAATAAATAAATAAATAAATAAATAAATAAATAAATAAATAAATAAATAAATAAATAAATAAATAAATAAATAAATAAATAAAATAAATAAATAAATAAATAAATAAATAAATAAATAAATAAATAAATAAATAAATAAATAAATAAATAATAAATAAATAAATAAATAACATAAATAAATAGATAAATTAATAACATTCAAATAATAATGATTAATTATAATTAATTAATTGGTATTATTAATTATTAATTAATAAATAAATAAAATTCAATTCTCCCAATTGATTGTCGTATGCTTTTTGCAGGGAAAAGCGTCGGCAGCATGGTCAGAGCGAGATAGACGAGGCTCCATCGAGTACCAAGTCGCACATGGGCACTGCAGAGCCAAGCCGGTTGACACTCACAGAAAATGGAAAAAGAACAGGGTAAGTACTCACTTCCAAACCAAAACATTCAACTCATTCTATCACCGAGTATTTTTGTACTGTTTCATAACTAAAAACAAAAAAATAATTGTATCATCTCGTAGATACGCTTTACATAATATTACAACTGAAAACATTTTAATCATTCTTTCATCTAGTAGTTTTGTACGCTTACGTTTGAACTAAAAACATTCAAATCATTGTAACATCTTGTGGATTGTACTAAAAATATTCAAATCATTGTATTATCTCTTAGTTTTGTATGCTTCTATAATATTCCAACTAAAACATTCTTTTTCAATTTATTTAGGTTCTGTACGCTTTCATTGTATATAATGTCATACAGTTTTTTTTATTGTTGCTAAATGTGATGGCTTCTGTTGGTTGTTTCTGTATTCGATGTCAGTGTAGATGTGTGTAGCATTGTTGTATTCAATCATTCCATTTCAAATTATTGAATCATTGTTGTATTTAATCATTCCATTTTAATTATTATTGATCAATTGTTATTACTCATATGATTTCCACAACAACTTTTTCTCATCAGAGAATTAATTCGTCAATTTTAAGCCCTGAACAACAGGAAAAAGGTACATTATGCGTATTTTTTTATAATTTTATTATCACTTATTGAAACAAATAGCATGGTGTACTGTGCAATAAAATTATAGTCTGGAATGCAATCTGCTTTTTCCTATATTACCAAACTTTCAATTTCTAATCAACAAGTTGACATACTTTGAGTTGTTCATAATTACACAGGCTGAAACTTTTCGTTGATAGATCAAAATAAAATCATCTGAAGGGTTGGAGTATGATTAGTTGGTCGTTGTTCAATTATTCAACTGATAAAATAACTAATAACTGTTACTGTTGAATAAATACAATTTATTTAATAAAATAACTGAATTATTGATTGAGAATGAATAGCAAGTGTAAAAGTTTAGACACTTGAAATAGGTTTCAAAATTGTGGATCCTTTTTAAAACGATACATCTTTCAAGTTAAACAACTTTTATTCAAATCTTCGACTTGCACATTTTTAAATTCATTTGAACTCTCATAATAATATAGAAGGGTTTGAAGACCAATCTCACAATATTTATTGTATTTCAGAAATTTAATGAAATTCACCACTATTTAAAAATTCATTGATTCATTGATAATTTATTTATCAATTTCATTTATCAAAACTTTATTGAAATATAGTTTATTTATTGATAGATACAGAACTCTCTTCCAATACAGTTATACCGAACACGAAACTGAATACTATAAAAACTTTTCAATTTGTGGTTGAAGCGATTCTCTGCAGAGTTTCAGCTATGAACAGCTTACTGCAGCAAATGAAGCGAAGTCACTTTTTCTGGTTAGTAGGTTTTGCGTGGGCAAAATAACGTTCGATTGGGACTAAAAGAAGCAGTCTCGTGGTAAGCGGTCGCTAATAAATCGCTCAAACGGAAGCAATCAGATGACGTAGTGCCCTCCCCCTTCTTTTTCTAAAATCCTCAATCCACCTCCCACCACACCATGCACCCTCCAAGTGACCTTGATAGCCACTGCAACAGGCTACTGCTTTATCTCTTATCACTTATTGCCCACACTCACACACATGGCTCATTTTTTCATGACAGTTTTTCTTGCTCGCTCAGCCAGCAGAAATCTAATTTTACACCTTGAGGAGTTATGGGTTGCAATTTATTTTAATTAGAGGGAAAATAATAGGTGCTTGAGCATAAATTAATTGGCCTTGAATATTTCCAGGAGGGTTTCGACCTTTGAGAAAAGAGTGGGTGATATCATGAATAAGATTTTTAACCAATTTTCCTTCATCCAAATTCAGTTTCTTGATTAAATTTGTATGTTTTTATTTCTGTCTGATCTGCGATTATCAAAAAATTAGATTCTTGGACTTTTTACGTACTGGTTTTTATGGGGAAGGAGCACTTGAATCATTATTATGTTCAAGAATTTTTATCGAAGTTTTTAAGTGTTCACAATATTCCCCTGCCATAGTCGGTAAAGAGATAGTAAGGGCCGGTTCATGAGCTCGGGATTTAGCCAAGTCCTAGACTAAAACGGGTGGCCATCGTAGCATCGACAAACGTTAGCCTCGACACTATGTACTAAGGGCTCTCTATGCTGCTAACCCACCAACCAGTCGAGACAAACGTTTGTCGATGCTACGGTAGCCACCCGTTTTAGTCTAGGACTTGGCTAAATCCCGAGCTCATGAACCGGCCCTTAGAGATACTGAAATCTACTTCTCTTAATACTAATTTTTTATTGATGAAACTGAGTTTCAGAAGCAGTCTATTAGAATGAAGAATTGTTACAATGAAGAGTCTTTCCTCTCATGCACATTCAATAATTATAAATCCATCAATTATCATAATTAATCTTGAGTCAATGGATAATTGAGACAGTTAGAAATATGAGAACTTAATATAGAACTTTAAGTTTCATTTTACTGTACGAAAATTGAAATTGATACTTCATTTGCATTCCATCTACTGATCTACAACAATTTTTCGCTGCTATTTGGGGAACAGTATAATATCAACTGTCAAAAACACTTGACCTGAGAATAATTGGGGTGAAAATTTCAAGTCTAATTACAAATTACTTCTCTCCATTCTGCTTTTCATTCAGCATTCTCTTTCATCTGATTTTTCATCCTTTCTTTCCACATCTTTCTCTTTACATTCCGATTCTCATTCAGCATTTTCTATCACCTTATTTTTTATTCTCTCTTCCCCCTATCCTTATCACAATCACTCGTTCCCCTTCATTCTGCTGTACATTACATTCTCTCTTCCATCCCTTCTCTTTCCTGTCCCTCCAATTTCAATTACTTCTCTCTCCATTCTGCTTTCCACTCAGCATTCTCATTATTCCATCCTTTTTACCTTATTTTTTATCCTCCCTTGCCCCTATCCCTCTGCTGCCCATCCATCATCCCTTAACACCCTTTCAATGGCAATGTAGTACAGCCCCCGCATTTCATAATCCCGGTATTATTTGTCCTCCGCCCCGTTCCAGTCGTAAACACTTGGTGCGGGTCGGAAATAGCCGTATGACCTTTATGAGAGTGCCAAAGACAGCAGAGTATTGTAAAGGCCACAGCATGCATCACACCGCCTGACATCTGAATTTATTGTGTGTCGAGAAAGAATTGCTTTGAATTAGACCAATTTATTATCATAAACATACCGTTATTAATTATTATTATCAAATCATCATCATTAACGAATTCCTGAATGGTTTATGATAAATTATTCTGTGATTGATAAAATTTTAATAATGGTGATGATGATGATGAATTTTTTATCTCAAAAATTGTAGGTTCCTAATTTTTTTGCCAGACAGAATCTTTTTACACTCTTAATTTTCAAATCCATTTTTCAAAACACTGTGCTGCCATTTGCAGCGTGTATTAAAATCTTCAATTTCATTACGTCCTAATTTTCAAATTCCAGGTCTCAATCAAGAAATGAACGCTATATTTCTATTATTTAAGTTCTTTTGGGTTGCTGTTGATTACTTGATAGTGAAAATTCAAATGAATCTCTTAAAAAATAGGTTCATGAATTAGTAACTTAGGTAAATTAATATCATCCATCTTTTTTCTAATTTTCTCCTCCTACTACTCGTTTATCTATTCCATTCTTTCCGATGTATCACCATAATAATAATGTAGGCCTATAGTAAAATAAATATAATATGATTCATATTTTTGTTCAGCCTACAGCTTTCTATAATTTTTCTTCATTTACTATCTTATTCTCCTATTATCCTAATAAAATCAGTATTTTATTTTTCAATCACTATCATAATGAATGATTATTCTGTTCTTCAATTTTATTACTCTTTTCTTCATTCATTTTTCCATTCTGTTACATATTCCGCAGTTAGCAGCTCTTTTCTTTTCTCTTATCCAGTTTCACTCTTCATCAAATCTCTTCCTTACTCTCATCTTCACATCCTGCTTTTCATTTATCAACCTTTCCCTCTCTTTCCTTCTCCCTCTCTCCCACACCCCTCTCTCTCTCTCTCTCCCTCTCACTCTCTCACTCAATCTATCTTCTCCAATTCATCTTCCAGTTCTCGTTCTACTATCTTCACATTCTGCTTTTCATTTATCAATCTTTTCCTCTCTCTCCTTCACTTGTTTTTTCTACTCTTCTTCTACGCCTACCTTTATCAACTCTTCACCCTTCTCCTCTCTCACTCTCTCTCTTTCTCCTCGGCTTCCTTTCTTGCCCCTCACTTCCTTCACACGAACCAATCACCATTATAACAAGACTACGCTACACAAGTAGTAGTCTGCTCGTGTCAAACAGCCTTTGAGCAGGAACAGCGCCGCACCACACCACATACGAAATAAACATCCGAAGTAAAGCGAAGCGAACTCATAAACATAAGCGTGCGACGACATGAAAGCTAGCCTCATTCAATTTGCCCCTTCGTCGTTTAATCAGTTGCTAACTTTAATCTCGTGCACGAATAAGATGGAAGCAACTCATATCCTTATTCTTTCTTCTTCGTCATCTTCTCCTTCTATCTTTTCCTCCTCCTTCTTCTTCTTCACTTACCCCTTCTCCTCCTTTCTTCTCATCTTTTTTACTTCTCCTTTTTCCCCTTTTTCTCCTTCTCATCCTTCTTCTCCTTCTTAATATTCTTCTTCTTCTCCTACTCCTCCTTCTCTTCTTCTTCTTCTTCTTCTTCTTCTTCTTCTTCTCCTCTTCTTCTGCTCCTCCTTCTTCTTCTTCTTCTTCTTCTTCTTCTTCTTCTTCTTCCTCCTTCTTCTGCTCCTCCTTCTCCTCCTCCTTCCTCCTCCTCCTCCTCCTCCTTCTTCTTCTTCTTCTTCTTCTTCCTTCTTCTTCTTCTTCTTCTTCTTCTTCTTCTCTTCTTCCTCCTCCTCCTCCTTCTTCTTCTTCTTCTTCTTCTTCTTCTTCTTCTTCTTCTTCTTCTTCTTCTTCTTCTTCTTCCTTCTTCTTCTTCTTCTTCTTCTTCTTCTTCTTCTTCCTCTTCTTCTTCTTCTTCTTCCTTCTTCTTCTTCTTCTTCTTCTTCTTCTCCTTCTTCTTCTTCTTCTTCTCCTCCTTCTTCTCCTTATCCCCTTTTCTTCCTCCCTTTTCTCTCTTAACTCATTATTTACTCTCTTTACCCTCTCACTCTTCTCAATATTTTTCTTCCACTCTCTTTTTCCACCTCTCTGACTCTCTCTCCATCAATCAACCTCTGGATTAGTATTTTCATTACTGTTCGTATAGTATTCATCAAATTTCTCTATTATCCTCCTTTCCTTTATTCCTTTTATTTTCCTCCTTCTCTTTATTCCTTCATTCTCCTCCCACTCTCCTACCTCTTTGACTCTCTTTCTCCCCCCCCCTCCAACACACCCTCTCTCTGGTCTCTGGTATGTAATCCCCCAAGCGGAATGAGTTAATTTGAAGCGCCGGTAAGCCTCTCGATTCTAATAGCTGTTCAAAGTAATTTCGAACCTGAGTCTGATGAGGGTATGTGTGGTGTGTGTGTGTGTGTAGGGTATAACACTACATTGACGCATCAGTCGCGCGCGCGCGTGCTCGTATGTTATGTGTTTGTTATTTTGCAAATTACGAGCATATATGCACAAGTGAGTGCTCTCCTTCAGTCTGATGAGAGCTATTCACTAATTTGCTGAGAGAAATGAACTCGGCTCAAGATCTGAGTGAGCTGAACCATAGAGAAGAGATAGTAGAAGAGATTCTAATCTGTTATCTATGGCTGAACCCAATCAGTGTCGAGACTGCATTTCAACATTGAGTGCCTCTTCATAGTCCAAATGACTGTTTAAACACATGAATTGTTTAGAATGTTTGTCATCCAAGATGTCTGCTCCTGTTGTATAAATCAAAGGTGAAGGTTGATGAATCGAGAAAAAGTGGAAATCTTATAACTTGTTACTTGCAAGTTGAAGTAACTTACGTACAAATTACTACTAAGTAAGTTACTATTGTTACTTACAAGTTAATCACAAAATCTTGTAAGTTGTAACAAGATTGTGCTGAAATCTTAATATTAATGCCAGTATTAGGCCTATATTTGCCATTACAATACTTGAGTAACTCACTTAGGCTAGGCGTACACCGGTTAGTCAAGACAAGACAAGACGAGATTAGTCACGTTTAGTCACAGTACTTCACGTAGTTGCTTATGAGGCAACACACACCGATCAGTCATTGCATGTTACTTCTAAGTGACTTACTTTTCTTATTTACAAATCACCGACACTTTTAGTATCAGGATGTTATATTTGTTACTTGTGAGATCTCTCAGTATACAAGCAATAATCCGTGATTATTCTTCTAAACCAATATAAATAATCCACTTTTTCATTCATTATTAAATAGACAGTTTTGTAACAGAGAAATTTATGATTGTATACCAATTTGAACTTTAATGACTGCAATCATTAAATAGGAGGCAATTCATGTAACAGTTTTTTTAATTTATTTCAATCTATACGCAGTCTTTTTTAAGGTTATAAAACTCAAGAGGCGTGTTAATACCGCATTCCGCAACCCAACTTGGCAGTGGTTGAAGATAAAAATTGTTATATCACTCACCCTCGAAATCTCACTTTTGGAACCACAAAAAACTAAACTCAATATTTTTTCAAGTTTTCTAATATTCCGCGTTTTTCTGCAACACTTTGTAGCCTACTGTGTATTACACAGTGCTGTCATTCATCTACAAATCTACACTTTAATACCCACTTTCCGTAACGCACCACAAGTGCATCCACTTCTCGATTAGCTCTGTGAATTGCTTTAGCTCATTCCTGGGATGTTCATAAAGTTCCCCAGAATGCGTTCTTTAAAGCCACGTGTAGAAGAGTGGCTTTTTATGGACGGATGTGACCAACTTCTGGAATGAAACTGTTCTATAGAGACTGCTTCCTGAGCGTCCATAGACCGACGTAAAATTCGAGGGAATGACGCACGTACTGTCACCGTGTTAACCGTTTCCGACGCTATATTATTTGTATAGAAACGGTAATGGTTAAACCTGGTATGTTATGGTTCACTAGCGTACCAATACTCTACGTACCACTACAAATACAATAAGTACCTTCTTTACGGAATCTTAACAAACACATACCAAATCAATAACCTACTACATAATATAACCTACTTAATCAATAACCTGTTACATAAAACCTTATTTACTTAATCAATTGATAGCCCAGTCTGAAGCTAAATCTAGGGTCATAATATGAATATTTTTTATTTTATCAACAACCACTAACCAGGGGCCTGTTTTATAGATTTTGTAAGTCCTTTACAACAGGAAAAGGCGATCACACACTGGACTAATAGGTTTATTGCATGGTACACCGTGTTAGGAAGGTACAGGGAGATCCATGAATAGATTGCATTTCCTCATATTAACAATAAAGAATGGAATTAATCATTGGATTCTGCTATTAGATTTTTGTTTGATTTATTAAATTTTAAAAAGTGTTAAGATATTTCTAGTATTATTGAAGTTATTTGTTTTTTTATTAATTTAAACCATAAAATATATAATAATTGTTTTTCTTCCAATTTTCTTCGTTCATCATTCATCTTTCTTCAGTAGGGTTACATATTATCATGTGAATGGATGTACTGTATATGCACATTGTTTCATTGTATGCACGTATGTTTGGGGTGAGCGTATTTCAATGTGTACTGTATTAGTATTTTTTTTATTAAAGATAGTACAATAATACGTATAGAATAAAAACACAGACAATGTCCAAAACTTTTCCTCTCCCTAATTTTGATAAATATATTAAAAATGAAGGTTCATTAGCAGAAGACACTCAAAGTTTGGCACAGAACCTAATATTTTTGATGGCTTTAATTGAATAAATAATTGTATTTTTAATCAGCTTCATTACATACTTGATTTGAATATGGGATCAGTGCAAAATACAGAAGTAATAAAATATAATAAGACAATTAGTTATAATCAATTCATTTCAATGATGGAATATCCTAAACAAAATCTATTTAATAAAACAATATATTCTAACTATTCCAAAACGTTTCTTAACTTTCTAAATATATTTTCAAAGTTTCAACTTCATTAATATACACAGAAGCATGTTATTGAATTCAAAAATATTATTTCATAATAAGCGATTGAGAAATAATATTGATTCAACATTAGAATTCACTAGTTGCAGTCATATTTTACTGTGAGCAACATAATTATTACTCACTGGACTGGAGCGCTTTCGAGTTGCTTTTAACTTTTTTCAACAGATTATTTTGAGAAATAATCCTCCACAACAACGTATAGATGATTTATTCACTTATAAATAAAGAATAACAAATTTTTATCAATATTTTCTCTCAATTTTATATTTTTTTATTTTTAGATCTGTAAATTCGAGACTTGTAGGCATTCCTTATTGTAGTCTAGTTTTAACTTATCAATATCTATTTTACAGAATACTGATGTCCATGTAAAATTCAAGCAAAGTGAAGAGGTATTCCATGTAAGTTCTGTTGATTTGAAGCAACCCCTATCCCCTCAACCCTCTTCTAATCTATCTTCACTCAACTTAATCTACCCATGATCTATGTAAATACTATGGGTTTCTGTGAAAAGATTTCTATACCAGTGGATTCTACAGTAATTGAGTGCTTCTAGTCGTTATGTCCTTAGTATAGAGATAGATTTACTACTGATGAATAATAGATGAATAGTTAACATAGATAGTTTATCTACAAAAATATTGTCTTCTAAATAGAGTCAGGCTTGTTAGAATACAGATTTAAGGCTCTTACTTTTCAGTGTTCTTCCACAGGTTTGATTTTTTCAATATAAATAATTCTAATGCCGATATTTGTGTTCTGGACTTAGATTGTAAGGTGAAATAATGGATATTATTTATTATTATGATCTGACATCAATAATCCAGGAAATTATTTTCCAATAATCAGGGATAATAATCAAATTGATAATTCAACCAATTACAATTATTTTAATTTGAATACGACAGATCCAATGCATGAAATCGTGTATAACTCATCAGACTTAATTCACAACTCTGCCTTGATTATAAATAAACATGAGCTTAATTTTCAATCAAAAAATTACAGTGATAATAATTATCATGAAAATTGAGTTTCTAGAATCCAAATAAATGTTTATTGAATAATTTGTTAATTTTATAATGCAAATATCTGGTGAATTCAATATTCAATTCTTGATTTGCATCAAAATCAGCATTTTTGATGGATGATGTAATAATTGAAATGTGACACAGCTGCATGTATCATTGTCTGGGTACATTCGTATTATACTGGGTGATCAGTATTATAAAATAATGATAATTATCCAGGTAAAGCATGGTCAAGGCTGTAAACCATTGCTTAGTTTGTTTTCTATTTTGCATAATAATATGCAGCATGCTTTGCAATTCATCAATAAGTAGAACTAATATGGTGAATGGTGAAGAGCATGTCATAAGGATGTTTTCATTTTCACCACCACCATTAATAGATTACATTATTGATTTGCATACATTTTCTCATGAATACAGAAAACTGTGTTAATAAGTGTGCATGAAGCTTAACATAATTTACATAATATGTAATTTACATAACAGTACATGTAGGGAACAGTAAGATAGTAAAATGTGGATTGAATAATAAGCTTCATTATTTTGAACAATTGAATTGAAGTGAATAAACAAAGTGACTTTAAACCAATTGTATAGTAGCATACTATGAAATCTGTTGTGAGCCCATTTTTCATCCTTCTCATACAAGAGCATGAGGTATTTATGTTTATTTGCTGATTGATAATCGTTGAATCTGCCATGAAACTTTTGGAGAACAGTTCATCTATATGCTTGTATATTGGTTGAATATTGATTGCATATTGCTTGTATATGTATGGCTGATCTTTTTAGCTTGTTTTATTAGTATTCAATATGTTGGATTGCCTTGTAATAATTACAGGTCATCATCATCATCATCATTACTATCATTACCAGTGTTACAAGATTTGAACTCAGCAGTGATACCAAATTAATAGTCTCAATAGAACAAATTCATCTCTGGTAAACGCTGGAACTTGAGTTTATATGCTATAACAAAAGTTTATTCTATAATCTGTGTTGCTTGAAAAGGCTAAAATATAAACAATTTTTTAATTTGTATTTTTAAAACTTACAGCATGGAGTAGTATTTTTAGTCAGTGCCCGCAACTTGGGTTCAGTAAGTAAGCCTATTCATTTATCACTACACCCCATTAAAATAACAGGCGCTTGTAAAATGTTGTGTTGGGTGACAAAGTTCCGTCATTTGTCTGCACAAGTCCAAAGTATGGCGGTTCAAGAGCATAGAACACATATAGAATACATATATATTTTCTATGTAGCTACAAGAGTTGACGGGTAGTGGCTGTCACAGGCGAAAAGAAAATTCGGTAAAGTTGAAAATAAAAAAGTTAATTCGGTAGCAAGAAAAGTTGTGCAGCCGTCAACCGTTGCAAATCAAATTATCGAGTTGCTGTCAAGAATATCGAAGTGAGGCCGCTTCTGATCGAATTATCGAGATTCATCACTCACTCGATTGTCCGAGACTTTGAGAATATCGAAGATGTGCTGTGCTGTCAGTGAGGAACAATGATTATTCGAGAATATCTATCTCTCTTACATTCCATTATTCGATCAGAGGGCAGTTTAAAGTTTCACGTTTAATATTGCAATGTAGCATTAAATCTTGAAAGATTCTTGAAATCTAAGACTAGGCGTACACCGGTTAGTCAAGACAAGACAAGACAAGATTAGTCACGTTTAGTCACAGTATCACAAGTTGGTATTAAGCAGCACACACTGATGCAATGACTAATCGGTGTGTGTTGCTTCATGAGCAACGTAAGTACTGTAACTAAACGTGTTTGTCTTGTCTTTTTTCAACCAGAAAGTGTAAACTATAAATACTCACAGAATATGTATGTTGATGAATGGATTCATTATAGTTTTGTTTTTTGCAGACCAGTTTTTGATAGGTAACGAATATGAGGGAAAAATAGATTATTGGGGAGAGATAGTTTGAAGTTGGGAGAAATAAATTACTATAAATTTAATGCTCTTCAGGGAGGAATATATCGGTGAATGAAAACATAAACTTATAAGTAGGAATTTGATGCAGCCTATCATGAACTTTGTGTTCATACTTGTTAAAAAAAATTCATTTCATTCATAAGGCTAGGCGTACACCAGTTAGTCAAGACAAGACGAGATTAGTCACGTTTAGTCACAGTAATTCACATAGTTGCTTATGAAGCAACACACACCGATTAGTCATTGCATCTGTGTGTGCTGCTTCATAAGCAACTATGCGAATGACTGGGAGTAAACGTGACTAATCTCGTCTTGTCTTGTCTTGACTAACCGGTGTACGCCTAGCCTAATACGTGAATGAAATTATTGATGGAATCTTCATTTCTCTTTTCTGAATAGTTGATGATTCCTTATACTGTGATTTTTTTAGGTTTTTGCATTCAGTACAAATTTTTATTGAACAAAGAAATAATGAAAATTGATAATCATGCTAGAAATTCCTTCAATGCTTCCCAGCTCTCTGACTTTACAAAATATCTTGAAAAAGGTCTGCTGTGCTATCAGTGACCAGTGCTTATTACTTCATTTATAACCTGGTAGCTAATAGCTGATCGAAATTTTATGAACGCCACTACATAAACGAGTCTCCACCTACGAAGCTACTTATCTGATCATATTTTAATAAATATCAAATAATTCAATTTTGAAGATTTTTGGAACTGATTCGTGAAAATTCAGTGAAATTCAATGTTGGACTACATAACCTATATCTTTTCCACATTTCCCATTACGGAAATTGGATGATTCGGCGAAGCGGAACACTCGAAAGGGTCTCCCCGCTAATAAAAGCCATAAGCATAATAATATATTTTAATGAGATCTTCAAATAAACTACCTATTCCATGGGATAAAATCCAAGATTTTGAATAATTTGTTTTCTCTGCTCTCAGTAGATCATTTAGGTAGCTGAAAAATTAATTTCTTTAGAGTAGTTATAAACCACAGAACATGGAATAGGTAGTTTATTAGAAGATTTCAATAAACTATGATCTAATCCATTCAGATAAGTAGCTTCGTTGGTGGAAACTCGTTTATTAAAAGATCTCAGTAAACTATGATCTAATCTAAGTAGCTTCGTTGGTGGAGACTCGTTTCGCCACACTCCAGTGAACGGTTTAGATTTGCTCGATAATTATTATAGTAGTAGATAAGGAAGAGCATCTTGGTTCAAAGTGGGCATTCAGTGAAGCGTTTCAGTTCAGAGGATATGTTTTGCGAAGTTTGCCGTTCGCTATCAAGGCTGACGGTGTGACGGTGCTCCCTCGGGTCTAGCCCCGGAAAATAACGTAATTTGGAGTTGGTTCGCAGTTTGTTTAACGGAATCGTCTCCACTGCCGCCATCAAGCCAGAGCAACCAAATCCCAAGAGACGTTAAATAAATTGTCGCCCGTGTTCACTACGCTCAAAACTCAGATGGTTTAGTCGCTCACAGAAAAAATAAAATGAAAAATGCGTTAAACGATTAGCAGCAGAACTGTTTTTCATCAGTAGTTCTGATTAGCAGAACTGTTCTTTATCGGGATTGTGTGATTGGATAAGATTTTAATTTTGAGAGGGAATTTCTTCATCAGTAGCTCTTATAAGTCACTATATATCTTCCGATTTATTTCAATTAACAAGAGGTACAAGTTAGTTGGATTAAATTTATTTTACTGCAATGTAAGAAAATAAAAAATAAACAAATTCGGGAGGCCAGCCTTCTTGATATTGTCAACGATGTCATTCTATTACCAACATAACGCTAAACTAGTTTAACTTAAACTAGATTTGAAAATGCACTGTGAAAACCGATTCGAGTTTAAACTTCAAGTTTAACTTGAACTCGATTAAGTTGATCGAGTTTAGCAATCCGTACTGTGCAAACGGACCTTAGGCCAATATTTTAATCTGATTTATGGTTTTAACTAAACTCTGTATCAGTTTAGTGCCTTTTCCTTTTATAATTTATAATAATTGTTGTAATTGAATATGTTTGTTTTCATTTTGTATTTTGACATTGCAGATATTTTTGTTACATGATATGATGTACATGAATGATAGTGCAAATAAAGGATTTGATTTGATAAGCAGAACTGTTCTTATATGAGATTGTGTGATTAGATAAGATTTGAAGTTTGAGATGAAATTTTTTATCAGTTTGTATGCAAGTTGTGAAGTTGATCTATTGCCGGTAGTGCCATACTGAAAAATGCTAATAGTAATTACATATTTGTAAAAACAACTATAGTATTATAGTGCAATACTACAAAGTTCAAATTGCGTGTGAAGTAGTTGAAATTTCAGAAATTCTCGTAATCGATTGGAACTTCTTGCCAGAGGATGAAAGCCAATATTCAAGTATTGAACTGGAATGAAAGATTGGTTGATTGATTGAATGCCTTTATTTAGGGCGGAAGAGAGAGAGAGAGTATGGTTGAGCCCTTGTAAGGTTCAGTGTTGAGCAATTTGAGATATTGGTGTTGTTTCAGTTAGAACAGAGTACATGGAAGTTTGAGCTGGAAAGTTTGACCTCTAAGAGACCCTGTGGAGACCCTTTCAACACTATTCAACACTGAATACGTTGGAGTTGTGGAGCAAAATGGAGAGAAGAAGAAACAATAAATAGGAAAAGGACGAGATGAAGAAGAAGAAGAAGAAGAAGAAGAAAAAAGATTTGGAGCTTGGGGAGAAGTGAGTGGTGTACCTAGAGAGAAGTGTGGACATAGGTAATGCAGCAGCACGGTTAGAAGTGGAACGATGTTAGAGTACTTGAGCACCCAAAGTGCTGCATTTGAAGGGAGTCTGGATGCATACTGCTGCTGAATGAGGGAGGTATTGAGGTGGTTCCAACAGTAAACAGAACGAAGCATCGGCGGCCTTCAAAGAGCCTTCACAATGGAGAGCGACCACGCAATTCAGCCATTGATTTGCGAGTGTCTGTTTATTTTGCGTGATCAGTTGGGATGCAAACCGCTTAGTGTGACTAAAAGACGTGTTTAAACGATTAGACGTGTTTAGTGGACGTGTCTAGTAGTTTATTCAGTGCACTGGTCCAGATTATATGGGATTTTGATGTGATAACTCGTTTAAAACTTGAAGAATCAATAGAAAGATGAATTCAGTTTTGTACTATTCAAAATACTTTACTAGAGGGTTGAGTTGTAGCTTCTGAGATTTTTTCATCTATGAGAAGAGAGAGGAGATCGAAATATAAAAGGAGTGGTTTAAAGCTCAAAAACGATTGGAGGAGTGCATGAGAAAACTAGTCATTATTATAAAAGATAAAATAATGAAATGAATAAGCTGAGATGGTAGAACCATACCAACACAAGGATCTTCATTGTTCGAATTTCAGCTCATCACAAAAGTGTTACTTTTATTGATAGGAGTTATGTTTTAATTGGAGTGATTAGTTTCTTGGACTCAGAATGGTAGAGTATAGGTTTATGGCAATCTCATCATTCTACTTCCGTACTATATGATTTCATTTATATTTCTGGCTTGAAAGCTTCTCAATAATATTTTACTTCTCATTAGCTCATTCCTCTATTGTATAAGTGAGAATATTCATTAGGTTTGGTGTCCTAATATTAATTAATATTCATTAATTTGTATTATTATTAAAATTAACACTTGCATTAGAGATATTGTGGAACTTCTCCATAGCAGGTAAAAGAAAAAAAGATAGACAACATTGTTTTTCTTTCTTACCTGTATTATCATTTTATTTTTATTGCTAATAATCTTTTTTGTGCTTTGATTTATTGTTTAGAATGATTTTTTTTATCTGATTCTATTTGTGATTGCATTGTTTCACTTGGAGATTTCATTCTCCGGGGAGGTTGAAGCTCATCTACATTTATGAAAGGAAGCTTGAAAGAATATTGTTCGAAGTAGGCAAATAAAGGTTGATGTCCAACAATAATGAACATTTCAAGTAATTGATAGTGACAAGATCATATTGTAACTGTCCTATACTACACATAAAATTGCACTCGAAAAACATTCATCAACGTTTCATAAGGTTATTGGATGAAGAAAAATGTAGAGAGGAATTGAATTGGATGATGATAGAGAATTATTACTTTCAGTAGTGGGTTATTAACAAAATATGAAGGTGCATGAAATGATGATGAGGGGGAGGGGTGATTGCAATAGAGCGAGGGAGGGAGCACAATAGAAAGAAGTGGGTGAAGTAGGGGTTTTAAGACGTAAAAGAAAAGAAGAAAAAGGATGAGGAGGAGGAGGAGAAGAGGAAGAAGAGGAGAAGTAGAAGAAGAAGAAGAAGAAGCAATGAAAAGAAAAGGAGACGCTACTAGGCTAGAGCACGTCATCTTGATTGAGTGAGAACGGAAATTGCTTTGGCTGAATGGCTCAGCAAATGTTGGGGAGAGGGGGAAGAAGTGAAGATGAATGGCTTGAATAAAGGAAGAGCTAATAAGCGAAAACGACGGCAAAAGGAGGAGAAAGAAAGAGGTAAATCTATTAGAGAGATGAACGGCGGATAATTTGGAAGCATGGAAACGATCGGCTTACATCGGTGTATAATGAGAGAAAGAAGGAGACAAATAACAATAAAAGGGACAAAGAAGACGATAGTGATGAAGAAAAAGGAGGCGAGGACAGAGAAGAAGAAGGAAGAGGAGGAGGAAAGAAGAAGCAGTTGGAAAAGTAAGAAGGAGAAGACAACAGATGAAAAAATGTAATGAGTTAGATGAGCTGTAAGGAGAAGAATGACAAGGTAAAAGAAGACCATGGAGCGCAATATGAACATGAATAGAAAGAAAATTATTGAATTAAGAAGCAATAATGAACACAGAGGAAAAGGAGAAAGAACTGAAACAAGAAAGAGAAGATGAATACGAAGAGTAGTCTACAGAGGAAACGGAAAATAAGAGAAAAGAAACAATAAGTTTATATTAAGAAAAAAGTGGTTATGCAGAAAAAAATTGATCTGAAGAAAAATAAAATTAATCTTGAATAGAAGATGTACAATTAAAAAGGGTAAAAAATTGGAGAGAACGGAAAAACAATACAAGAATAAACATTACTGAAAAATTAAAAAGTGCAGGAAAAGGGGAAGAGAGAAAACAAGAATAGAAGCGAGAATAATGAGAAGAGAGAATAGAAGTAGGTGAAGGAGAATCAGGAGAGGAAGAAAAAAGAGGAGAAAAAAGAGAAGAAGGAGGAAAAGGACGAGAAGGAGAAGATCATGAAGGAGGAGGAGTTGTAAGAGGACGATAAGAAGAAAGGGTAGAAAGAACCTGATAACTTACCTGACCTTCAAGTCTCTAATAAGATGATAAGGACGCAAGTGATAGGCTTCACTAATTGAAATTTATCAGCTAAGAAATAAGTGGTAAGCACTAAGCAGATTCTAATTAAAACTATCAACTTAGACGAAGTGCACTCCAGAGATGACACTCTTGAAATTAGTTGACGCATACAAAAGAGTACACCTAAGTTGGAGTAAACCTGCTGCTCCCTCTACAATCAAGTCACAAGTTTTATTAGGAAGCAAGTCAAGTTAGTAATTGGGTCACATGAATTTTCTATCCAAGTTAAAATTGAGGTACCGTAACATTGTGAACATTCTATCGAATTACATTGGAAGTTTATCGTCTTAATTATTTATCAAGAATTTTTTGGATTTATTTAATTCACTTTGCCAAAATCCTCCTGTATTTCATATTCTTGAAAACTATCCAAGAAAAATGAAACCATAGAGTTGTAGAATTTGTTTGTTGTAGCCTAGTCGTCCACTAGAACCGTTTCCGTCCAAAAACGTACGAACTTCCGACATTGCTAACATTGAAGCCAATGGCCAGATGATGGATGTTGGACGTTTTCGGACGAAAACGGTTCCAGTGGAGGTCGAGCTCTCTGTGTTTGACGTTATATTTGTTAAACAATTAAATACATTTTCTTTTTCAACTTATCCTCTTTTCTAGGTTCGTAGAATATAGTACATTACCGGTACTTATTTAGAAAGATGTCTACCGTACTCTTATGATAATTCTGCACTCGAATTCGTCTCGTCCATAAACTATCATACTCTTAGGCTAGGCGTACACCGGTTAGTCAAGACAAGACAAGATTAGTCACGTTTAGTCACATTACTTCACATAGTCGCTTATGAAGCAACACACACTGATTAGTCATAGCAACGGTGTGTGCTGCTTCATAAGCAACTATGTGAATTACTGTGACTAAACGTGACTAATCTCGTCTTGTCTTGTCTTGACTAACCGGTGTACGCCTAGCCTTACAGTGAACACCATCTTCCAACCCTTGTTATGTAGTACTGTGTATACCTCTTTTCTATCTCTTTATACCTTATACTCTTTCCTCTATCGTATGTTACTTGATTGGGAAGGTGTCTACCGTACTCTTACGATAATACTGCACTCGAATTCATCTTGTGCATAACCTATCATACTTGTACGGTGAACATCGTCTTTCCAACCTCGCAATAGATGTTATGGTCCTTTAACTGTGTTGACATTGTTAATTGAACAATGAATATTACAGTCGCTTTTTTCAACATATCCTCTTTTTTATATTCATAGAATACAGTATAGAAGGATCCTTTTAACTTGTCAGAAATCAGCTGTGTCGGTAATAATTAAAAATTGGTTTCGACACAATAATCAAAAGGCTTAAAAGTCTTAAAGACCTTTAAAGTCTTTAAAAGACCTTTTTAAAGAAGACCTTTCAAAGAATAACTTGTTAAAAGACCTTTTCAATAATCTGCGAGATTCAGCATTTGTAGGTTAAGTATTGTGATATTGCTTGTCGATCATATGTTTTATGACAAATTAAAAGGATCCTGCTATACGTTCTTGTTTAGCAAGGTGTGAACCGTACTCGAATTCGCCTCGTGCATAAACTATCATACTCGTACATCTTCCTAAACTTGTTTCTATTGTTTGTTGCATTTTGATTGGGATTAATTGATGTTGTTTTGCAGATCCACGACTCGTCGTGCGGCCGCCAACGCGCTGCTCTACGTCGGACTGGGCACCACCGCCATTGGACTTGTCATCGCCTTTGTCGGCACCGGCGAAAAGGTATCTCGTCTACTAATATTGAATTCCAAACAAAAAATGCTAATTTTATTCCACTTTTTTTATTAACTTGAATAGATTAATCTTGAGTAATAGATTAATCTTGATGAATAGATTAATCTTTTCAACACAGGTTTAGCCTAAAGAGGGATGCACTGTGGTTTTTTCTGTTACATGCTTAATATTATTATCTATGTTCAATCATTATGCTTAAGATATGTATTTGTGTTACCAATTGTAATGTTCAATCATTATGCTTAATGTATGTATTTGTATTACCAATTGTAAAAATGCAGTGAAATAAACGAATTATTATAAAAAAAGTTGAAGTGATAAGTATTCTTCAATAAATTTTCTCTTTTCTAATACCGTATTTTTGTATTCTCGAATGAATATTATTTTTTCGTAGGCCGTATTAATGAATTTTCTTCACTCAAGAAAACTTAAATACGTAACAAAACTCGAGAACATAAAGTAACACTGCTATAGTGCGATTCACGTCAAGAAGTCAGCATTGCTTAGATGGGAGTTTGCTATTCTTGTTCAGCACAAGGCAGTTGCTGATGTCTCTATTCTATTCGCACTCTGCATAGTTGCCGCACTCTGCATTGTTGTCGCACACAGTCCCAACAAACACGTTTGGTGCATTTTTCTCTTTCTCTCTCAATGAAACTTGGCATCAATGCTCCTCATATATTCGATTCCTTCGAATATTGTTTTATTCAAAAGTACAATAATAATTGTAAAAAGTGACAGTATTTCAAAATAACTCACCCAATTCTCTTATGAAGTGTAAGCTAATTTATGTTTGAAATTATATAAAAATCTTATCTACCTTCTTTCCGCTTCGAACTTTGTGTTGATCACTAACTCAAGTTTTCTTTAGAGAAGAACGTTCATAAATAGGGCCGTTAGCGTATAATGGTTATTTGACTTTATAATACTTCATATCCTGCCTATTTTATTTATCATTCTGCTGTCAAATCAAATCAATCATGAGAATAAATGTCATTTAAATGTTGAGCAATGATAGCATGATACCAGAATACTCTTGGGTCTCTTATAATACGATTTTCAAGTCAATCCATTTAATCAATCATGAGAATGAATGTCATTTAAATGTTGAGCAATGATAGCATGATACCAGAATACTCTTGGGTCTCTTATAATACGATTTTCATGTAAAAATAAGCTTCCCTCACCTGAAATAACCCTGAAAACTAGTCTACTGGCAATTTGTATTTGCACCTTTACTGTGGGCCTAATGAATCTTCAGGTGAATTTTGATAACTTGTTTTTTTTTTGTTTTTTTTTTTGAATGAAATATTTTATTTGCCATTTTACAAACATTATTTGAATAACAATTCACAATACAAATGAGAGAAAAAAAATCAATTATAAACAAAACATTTTTTCGCTCACCTAAATTTAAATTAGAAATTGAAAAAAAATTACATACAGGTACTTAGATTAAATTACAAAAAAATGTATTACTTAACAATTATTTTGTAAATCATTAAAAACACTTTCCATTTATTATTTGTGGCAAAAACACTGGCAAAAGGATAGGTACCTTGTGCGCCAGTGTGAGTTGTAGCTTATATTAACTGTATTATTTGATAAATATCTTGTTTTCGAGCGATTGAATGTTTCATTTTACATTTCACTGTGGAGGGACTTTTGAACGAATTCAGTAACTTGTTTTCGAGTGAGAGGGTGTTTCATTGCCTACTTCACTGCAGAGGGACCACCCGCTGCACTTTTGATGACCCTGTATTACAGTAATTTTTGCATTATATTATTATTTTCAATTAATTTGCAATATTAGGGGAAAACTTCTTAGTTTGCCAGCTCTTTATATACTTGAGATATGTGTTTATACTAAGAAAAATATCAACACCTTCAGCCGGTATGGAGACTCACATAACTATAATACTCGCCACTCTAATATGATTTCTTCTGTTTCACATAGAACTGTTTTATTTGAGAAGTCACCTCAGTTTAGCGGTCCAAAAATATATAATGCCTTGCCACCTGACCCTGAATTAAAGAAGAAGAGGAAACCACAAAAAACTTAAATTAAACTTAGAGATACGACCTAGTTTTATACAGTATGGGTATAATGAGTTTTATAACTGCTTAGTTATCTGTAATATTGAGGTCGTTTAATTTGTCTGATTTGGTTTTAGTCATATGAAAATCCAAAATATGGTGTTATTTTATAGTAATAATAATATTGACCCATCCTCTGTCTACTTTTGTAGATGTTTGGGATGTAGTGAAAAACTAAACTAAACTAAACTAATAATTGCTTGATTGTTGTGACGGTGCAGGGCTTCAAAACGCTGGAGTTGCGCCTCATCGGGCCGACACTCATTGCAGGCGGCCTGCTCTGCTGTCTACTGCGCATCCTGCTCTGCGTCTGTCCGTCGGTGCGGTGTCCGCGTTTCGGCAAGCGTCGCGGCGGCAAGCGGCGTCCACCCGACCACGACTACTACCGCCATCTGCCCTACCGCTCGCGCACCGCCAACGACTTCCTGCTCGCCGAACAGCCGCTGCCGCCACCTGCCGTCGCCACGTCGCGGCTGCACGCCGGCGGCGGCGGAGGCGACAAAAAGCGCGTCTCTATCGTGCAGACGCCTGGCGTCGCCGGGGATAGGAGGTCGGTTCATTCAAATTCTAATTCATTTTCGCTACAACAAATTCAAATTCAGTTTATTGCCATAATATAAATACTGGGTGATTCAAAAAGAAATCCACAACTTTAAAAATGTGTATGTTATGAAAAAAATATCATAGAACCTTCTGTTATACCTAAGAATAAGAATAAGAATAAGAATGTTTATTTCGCCAAAATTACATAATTACAAAACATGAATGATACATACAAGATGCATAATAAAAATGTAAATAATTATAATAGATCCAAATGATTTGGCACAGCCAGCAAAGTTAAACTTGTGCGCTAGCTGTGAGTTCATAGAGCAAACAGTACGAAGTAGCCTATAGCAATACTGAAAAATGAAAAAATATATATATTATATATAAATATAGTAATGCTTCTTATAAATAACCTCTTTACAAAGAGTATTTAAAGAAGTTTTTTTTACTCACAAACAAGTTCAGAGATATTCCATATGACCCCTCCAGACACTCGAGCAATATCAATCCAAAATCTCCCTCAAACTTGTTCCACACTATCTGTAGCATGTTAGGCGTAACAGTTTGGATGGCTGCTGTTATTTCTTGTTTCAAGTCATCAAAGTGGATGGATATTGAAGATTTGCAACAAGAAATAACAGCAGCTTATCAAACTGTTACGCCTGTTATGCTACAGTGAGAGTGGAAAGAGTTTGAGGGAGGTTTTGGGTTGATATTGCTCGAGTGTCTGGAGGGGTCATATTGAACATCTCTGAACTTCTTTGTGAGTGAAAAAACTTCTTTAAATACGCTTTGTAATGATGTATAACAGAAGGTTCTATTATGTTTCTTTCATTAAATACGAATTTTTTAAGTTGTTGTATTCTTTTTGAATCACTCTGTACATTAAATAAACCAAATACATCTATTCTATAAAAATCAAACCCACAGAACAATAAAACTATACTCTTGGAGTACTTTATGATTTACAATATGGCACTCCCGGCAAAAGATAACTTGTGCGCCGGCAGTAAGTTCAGAAGCCATAATCGAAGAGTAAACAAAAAGATAGAATAATTGTAAATTCAATGTAGTATAATTAATTTAAATAGGACTACGGTATAGAACTAAGTAAGCTTCAGCCCAACCAATCCTTAGGATTAATTGAATACAATAATCAAATAGAACAAGTATTTTAGGATTTATAAAGAAAAACTAAACAAAGAACTTATCAACTAAAATTAAATATTACATAATGGACATATCAATTAAAAGAAAATACTACATAATGGAGATAGATAATTTTTGAAATGGACATTTCTCTTAATCCATTCAAGTATAACATTAATTCTGGATTCAGAAAGACAATCACAATTTCAAGTGGGATTGGTTGGAAGTGAGCTTCAACTGAGTAGTGGGATTTTCAACAACGTTAATATAAGAAATTTTCTAGTGCAATACAGTATCACAATACGCGAATACCCACATAGGCTTTTCTGGTGTAGGGCTAACTTCTCTTTCAACTAACTATGCTATCAACTATTCAATTAAATATTTCTCAATAACCCATAACAAACATGGTTAGATTGGTTAGTCTAGTGAGTCTGCTGTCAATACATTTTTAGGAAACTGCTCACTTTTCTGTTTTCTTAAATGAACGTATCCACTCACTAACATTTTTGTAACCATAAAACAAAAAATTAAATGAAATACAAATATTTCCCTATAATTTTATGTTTGTTTGAAATATGTATTATTGCTTAAGGTGATGGCATATTGAATGAAACTTGATCAACCAATTGATTGATTGATGAATAGCAGGATCCTTTTCTTCTTCTTCTTAAGTTAACAGCCGTTGGGCTGGTTGGCAGCAACTCTCCACGCTTCTCTGTCATCCGCCATCCTTTTCATGTTTCATCAGGATCCTTTTAACTTGTCAGAAAACATATGATCGACGAGCATATGATCACAATACTTAACCTACAAATGCTGAATCTCGCAGATTATTGAAAAGGTCTTTTAAAAAGTTATTCTTTGAAAGGTCTTCTTTAAAAAGGTATTTTAAGACTTTGAAGTCTTTTGATTATTGTGTCGAAGTCACTGATTTCTGACAAGTTAAATGGATCGTGCTATATTTTGTGTTGTGTTTTCGGTAGGCCGATAAGGTCGTCGTCAACATGGCGAGGGGGCGGGGGGCTGGCAGGTCGGGGGGGTCCGCTGGCCGACCTGGCTGGCTGCGAGGAGGGCGACTCGGTGGAGCTGCTCGAGCTGCGCAGCTGCGGCGGGGCGGGGGCGGGGGCGGAGCTGCAGTCGGCCAGCAGCGAGGACAGTTTCAACGCCGAGTCGCTGGCGCTGGTTGGCTGTGAGCCGCCAAGGGACGAGCGTCTGGCCAGGCTGAAGTCGACTCTCACCTTCCAGGTAAAATATCGAAACCTGAATACTTCTGATACTTCTGATTGGGAAGTTTAAAAAAGTTTTGATTAATGATAACGTACACCCTAGAAATAAGTCGATCGAAACGGCTGGTAAACTTGGTAAAATTCATCCAATTCCCAAACAAACAATTATAGCTACACATTTTTGCTATGTTGTACTTGTTGTACATATGTTGTACTATGTTGTACTTGTTGTACATATGCTGTACATATGTTGTCAAGAGCGTGCCATCCAAATTCGCTTCTCACTGGAGCATGCGCGTTGATCGCTTTCTCCCACTACAGTGCCTGCTGACTCGCGGTACAGTAAATTTCAAAAGTTCATTCAGCTGGCAAACTCAGCTTTATAAAAAAATTCATATTCGCTTCGGTTACCTAGCAGTACTATGATGTTATTTGCTTCACTGACTGTACTAGCCTTAGCGGCTGGAGGGGAAGCGTGGTGGGAGAGATTATCCATCTTTCTCGCACAGCCTCCCCTAGACGCCAATTTGGATGGCACGCTCTGTACTATGTTTTACTTGTTGTACATATGCTGTACATATGTTGTACTATGTTGTATGTTCACACTTGGTTCGTTTCGACTTTCGTTTTGTTCTTCCATTTCGTCTTGTGCTTCACGCATCCTATTAGAATTGGGTGGAAAAACAAATACTGTGAAGCACGCAAACATCGATCAAATGTGGACTAAGGGATTGCTCTCAAATTATTTGGCCATGGAAGTGGAAGAAAATTGTAAAACGTTTTGTAACTGTTAATATGACAGAAATAGATTTCAAATGTAAATTTGTAATGTAAATTTCAGTGGATTTTACCAAGAACTACAACAATTTCCCATCGAGGAACATTGAGGTTATTTTGCCGGTGGAACTTCCTTATGGGACTCCCCACCAGTTATGGCATACGCTAATAATAATAATAATAATAATAATAATAATAGATTTCAAACAGCCGACATTAAATTCACGTTAAATGATTTTACAATAAAATTCATATATGATTGTTTTGCCTATGTCAATGATGTTTACTTTTCTATTGTGATAAATTCAAATATAAGTGCTTATTGCGTTATTAAGAGGATGACACCCATTATTGTAAAATATCTGGTAACAAAAGTGTACCAGTACAATAATTTTACACATTGTTCATGTCTGGTTTCTAAGTTTATTTTCATATCTAGTTCATTCCTTTAAATTAATATGAAGGGTAGTTTTAAAAGTCTTATGCCCGGTTTTTCAGTCGCTCAATAGACAGTTTATGGATCCAATAGCACTATTGAATCAATAACCATGTGTTTTCAAATGTAAAAAAGTTATTGATTCAATAAGTTTATTGAACGACTGAAAAACCGGGCATTAGGCCGTCTGTAAACGAAATCCCACTGATGTTGTATACATAATTTAGCCTTTTATAAATATAGAAAACGTCACTATAGTGCCTTATCCTACACTTTAGGCTGTGAATTATTGTCATTTGATTTAGAGCCACTAGCCAGCCTATGGACCTTATATTATTCAACTTGTCAGCCGCAGGGGTGGTTGATGGGAATAACGTCCACTAATTTTGTAACGTCTAGCACAAAGTTGAAAAGAGTTTTTTGTTTCTTTCTTATGGCCGTGTAAATAATATTTTCTGTGCAATAAATGATTCAATTTGACTTGAAATGCCAATTTGGGAGAGCCCATTATTTTAGTATTATAATAAATTTGAAATGGACAAGCAATTTTGAATAATTGTGCTTGACTTCCAGGACGACGTGGACGACTACGATTTGTGTCCGCAGGGGGGAGCGACGGCAGCTGCCTCCACGTGTCCACGCATCGACGAGGAGCGAGAGGACGAGATCACGTCATCTCACTCGGCCTCCCCCCAGCCCGCTCCACCGCAACCCGTACCCTCCACATCGTTCGCCCGCCGCGAGCTCGTACTCAGTCCCGCCAAATTGCAACATATCTAGGAATGGACATACTATCATTTCTAGATTAAGCCAAACAAAAACTAAATAAGAAACTCCCGGGACTTAAATTAATAATATTATACCCGACGTGCCGTGTGAATAATAAATTACAGTTTGTTTAGAAGATGATTAGAATGCGCGGCAAATGTGTTACCCACATAATATGTGTTATGTGTAATGCATACTGGCTGCTTCTTGTGTGTGACCGGATCGAGTTCCAGAGGAAAACCTACAAATCTATTACAAAAATCTTCGTAAGAGATGGGATAAGGATATTCTTCATCTGGAGGAAACGTTTTTTGATTTGTATCTTTCTCAAGCAGAAAATGTATTTGTCACTTTACCTTTGTACAAGAAAAATGGAATCAGGATATTCTTTATTAGGTGGAATGAGAAAGAGGAAAATTTTGTAATTTGTAGGTACCTTTTTCAATCCTTGAGTAACTAACAAGTAACAATCCTATGAGTTGCTCCAGTAAATTATGAATTTTTAGACTTCCCAACAGTCAAGTTTTTTCTTCCAGTCCACCGAGCTTCACTGCCATCATTTCGAATAAAATTGCAACCTTGAATAATTTAATCAACATATAAAATAGGTTAAAGATTTACGGTAACAAATCTTTACTATAAAATATTTTTTAGTGATTGTTTATTGTAGGCTATTGTTTATGAATTTCCACTCGAAAATGTGTTAATGAATTCTTTCACAAAAAAAGTTTCATCAAAAAAGATCATGAGAACTAAATTGGAATAGTGAACTTGAAAAAATGTTTTAAAGACTCAGGAGGCATGTTTTTCCCTCCTTTCAAGACAGTATCAGCTCACCACCATGTAAAAAGGAGAACATAATCAGAAAAAATTATACTTAATACCTCAGTTGAAAATTCCAATCAGGAAAACAATTTCTATCAAGAAAATCCGTCTTCCCGAATGTAAGTTGATAAAGATCATGTTTCAATAATTAACCAAGCACTCTAAGTGAAATTTAAATGATACCATTATGATTTAGTTCGCCTTCTTTGTACAAAAATGAACAATGAACAATTATATTTTATTTAAAACAATAATAAGAAAAAAATAATTACTGTGAGTACTGAGTTGGGTGATGTTTATTTGATTTATTTCCCATATGTAACAGTGACGGTTAAAAAAACATATTCAGAAAAGTAGGTTTTCCTTTGGAATTACGCCAGCTAGTAGAGAGTTTCCACGGATCCATGAATCCGTTCACCATTTACCGAAATAGACAATATGATGTACTTTGTAAACTTTATTAAACAAACGCAACAAATAAAAATTATAGTTCTGTATGAAGGATTTGGTTAAACTGTTTTTGAGAAGCTCCATAACTGAATGTTTTTCTTTCGACTAAAGATTATGAAGTTATTATGATGTATTATGGAGTTCAACAATCAATAAGAGGCTGGAACATAGTATGAGTAAAATGACAATTTTTCTTGAAGCTCATACAAATTGAGATTATTCAACTGAAACTGAAACACATTCATTGACTTGAAACACAATCAGAAATAAAGATAAAGCTATCATGAGCCATAATTCATGGTTATTTTGTAGGTCTTCCAATATAATTATAGAATTTTCCTAGCAGTCTGTTCAATCATTTTTCTCCGTAGAATCCTCACTTTATTGGTGTTTATTTCACGATTTTATGTATGAGATAGCCCTTGAAAAAAAGAATACTTCTAAAACAAGTCACATAAATTAATCGATATTTTTTTCACACGAGTTTTTTTTAAGTTTTAATGAATAAGTTGATTCTTGTTGTGTTTCAAATTATATTAGTTCAGATGAAGATTGATTCCCACATAACTGAAAATCATATAATTTGAATGACTTGATAATTATTTTGAAACTCTTTATTCAAGAATGGATTATTACCAACAACTAAATTTGTTGGGCAATAAATTTAGATTGAAATATTACAGGAAACTATCATAGATTTTTCATAATGAAATGAATTTGAAGTGGAAACTCTCTTCACACTGAAAATGTTCAAGTATTTGGTGATACAATACCAGACTTCAACTTTCCAGACAATTAATGTATAAATTGAGTATTTATAGTGATTGCTGTGTTCTTCACTGAAGATTAAAGTGTTGAGATTTGTCATATCTAAACATTTATATTTAATTTATTCTTGTAAAGAAAAGATTATCGTTAATAAGAGTATATTTAATTGTAAAATAGGCGAATTTTATACTTTTAATCGAGTTATAATATAAATATTTTTTAATTCAAATTGATTGACCACACTGTGAAACAGTTGAAGATGTTATTTATTGCGTTGTTTTAGTCAACGATGGTTGAATCAGAGATAACTAGAATAACTCCAATCGTTGAACCTTTTGTTGAAATTTAAAATTATTATATTATTAGTTATCAAATTGAATAGTTAATTTCCAATGATGGTTTTGTACAACTGTGAATGTTTTGTAATGATGTACGGTAAGCAATGGATTACTGCTGCACTCTTGATAAACGTAATAACGAAATCAACTAGCGTTAACTAAGACCGTTCCTTTCATGTTACGCTCTTGATACCAAATAGAAACTTATAAGACTACGGTCTATGTCCCAAAAAAATTGAATTCAGGTCTGTCTGAAATACTTGCTAACTTATTAATATTTTTTATTGTAGAATCCAATTTATATATTTGTTGGAATCTATTTCTACGCAGGATTGGAAGAAATGTTCCAAGGTAAACAGAAGTAAGATCATAAAAATAAATTAGTATCAAACATTTACATTCATCAGTATTGTTTTTAAATCCAGTGAATTGAACATTTTTCCATGATTTAGTTGAAAATAGAAAACATAGTAGATACCAATGTATCATGTGATACAAATATTTAATTCCTTGCAACAAATAAGCACGGTAACTAACAAAAACTAGTTCTGTCACTGATTTTTGAGCCAGTCTTTCTATACAAACAATATATATTTCAATAAATTTTCGAATATTCTGTTGGGATGTATGTATGGATCATTATTGAAATCAACCCAGGTTTCCGCTAGGGACACACTACCATGTTTCCAAGTACGTACCGTGATGTATTTCAAATCATCTTTGAAATAAAGTTCCTAATTATAACATAATTTTTTAAAATTATTTTAAATCTTTTCGTTCCCAGAGAATTAGAGAAGAGAAAGAGAAATAGATGAAAATAGTGCATCGAATAGCTTGTAGTGATTATGAACTGATTTTTTATAAAACGACTTGCAGATTTTATTCTCAAATTTCAATTTGACAATCGTGTTATTAATGAAGTTAAGTTGAGTTGAACAAAATAGGCTAAGTATAGAGAGGATATACTCAACTTTTACTGTGAAGTCTATAAAAGTATCATTGAAGAATTGGGTTTAATTTTAAAATTTAAGAATGAATCCACTTCATTAATTTTAACAATGATCTATCAATTTCTATAATTATGTTATGATAAATTATATTAATGATAATTTTAAAAATGCATAATCTGTATCTGGAACATTACAACTTTAAAATGTAGAGCTTCATTAAGGATAAATATATCATTTTTATCTTCTTTTCTTGACGGAATTCAAAATAATATTATTCGACGAGCCCTTTATTAAATTTTCGAAATGGAAACAACTTGAAAGACAACCTTCTATATCATCGAAATTTTCCGTAAAATATTTAGATGAGAAATGAGTTTAAGTGACTATAAGAGAAATCCTGAATAATTCTTATTGCTATAATCACGATGGATGAATGCTAATTGATTAATTAAATCAAGTAATGAGAGGAAAATAATAAATGATTAGAGAAGTGTCAAGTGAATGTTTTAGATAAATTTGATGTTTAGAAAGGAAAATTAAGATTGAAAAATAAATTTCCGATTTTAAGGTTCTTGGTGAGAAAAATCTTCATAAAACTGCGATATGAAAATTTTGTTTCGAAAAAAAGAGTGATGAATTAGTTGCAGAACTAAGTAAAATAGTAATTAAAGGATAAGTCATACTAAAATGAAATAAATTTTGATAATAATTTGTTTAAAAATTAATTACCAGTCTATTGAATTTCAACAAGCTCTTGAATCTTCAACAAGTAGTAAAATATGAAGCGTAACGTTTTTTCTTTAAAGATCAGGAATGTCTTTTCAAATTTGAATGCATATAAATGATCGCTTACCCTTAAACATACTCATTTTGTCCATTGCAAAATACACCCCAATTAATTGAGAGGCCAAATCTCAACTTTCCAATTATTCTATCACTAAAAACCTTGTTCTCATAATTATTGCAGATGGTTCTATTCAACATTGATAGAAAATAATGTATATACACCATTTTCATATAAGTTAATATAAATATGAGCTGGCTCTCGAAAATACGATTTAAAAAAAAAAATAGAATCATATTTCTATTGCATCATGAATTAATATGAATAATTATTATTGGCCTATAATATATTTTTTTGGTGATGACGGAGATTTACTGAGTGGTTATTTTTCATGGGAGAAATAAATCTTGAAATAATTGAAGCAAACCTTAATAGACTTCGACTTTAAACTAGGGTTTGGTACATTGATTTGATAATAATCTATTTGATGGAAAAATCGTTGACCAAATGCAAATAAAAGAAATATCACAAGCATGTAAGTTACCTTTTCTTGAATAATGTTTAAAAAGGAACATTGAAAAATGAGCTTCCATATTCTGAGTAATAATTGATCTCTCATGAAAAGTAACTGCCAATTATTAAAGTCTCAATTTAAAATGGAATAAGTATATTCCATTGAAACTTATTTTTGTAATCGAACAAGTTTTACATAATAATTTATCCAAGTTATTCGTTCCAATTCCTTATTATTTTGTAATGTAATAATTGAATCATTCTTCCACAAAAATGCTATGAGAATTCATGGAACAGAATATTGTAAATTCGGCTCACATCCATCCACCTTTTCTACATCTTGTTTAATGAATTAAATTGAATGGCACTTGAAGAAAAACACACACCATTTTAGCTTTTCAATTTGTATGAATGTCACAATTCAATGAGCGTCTTGCTAGGAATTTCCACCCATTTGAAAAGGACTTCAATAGTTCAAGTGAAATAATTATACTCTGATTAAAACTGCTTTAGGATTGACACTCGCTCGGCCTTAATGGTGGCCGGGCGGGTCTCGATCCTAAAGCAATTTTAATCAGAGTAGCCTATATATTTCAATAGTTGACTAAAAAATAATTACGTTTCTTGTGTTGCATTGTAGACTTCTCAATAATTATTCTTGGAAGGAAATGTGGATTTGAATCGGATTGGAATGTTTAAGTTTAAAGGTAAAATGAATTCTCATGTCACAAAACCAAAAAATTAGGCTACGTATTAAACTGATGAATGAACCACTCTTGAACAAATTGTTGAATTTCAGACTGACTGAGCTGTTTAACGAAAATAATTGGCTAGAATTACTTATAATATATAAATATTTTCACTAAAACCAAAATTTTCCAATTGAATTTCAGACTGGCTAAGCTGTTGAATGGAAAAGGTAAACTTGACTTTGATAGCATAATCTTTCACTTTCAATCCACCATTATACCTAACGCTATCACGTCATTTTCAGTTCATGAAAATCATGAATGTAATTCTAAGCGATATCATTGTAATATTTGTGTACAATAATTTACAATTGCAGCAGATCAAAGTTCAAAGATTTAATCATATTAGTAAACATGTACTTCTCTATTTTAAATTCTGAAGTTTTTCTACCTTAAAGTTTTGAACGTTGTAAGTCGTTTGAAATTGTATTCAGAACAGCCCCGTTGGTTTGAAATAATGATGTTCTTTCCACTGTGATAACAGATGAAAAAATTGATTAGACTAATTATTTCAATGATGGAGCAAACTCACACATGAGGACAGTTGCAACTGAAGGGTGTAAATTACAGGAAACTGAATTTTCAACCGAATATGAAGAAGGTCAATGAATCATTTTGATTGCAGGAGAAATAAATATGGTATTATGATAAATAAAGTTCATTTTTGTGATCTGTGTTATGGAATTGATGAATAGTGTTCACCTTGAACCTTAGTTTAATTATTATTAATGATCTTTCTTTTCATTTTATTATTACACCTGAGATTGATTTTTTCAACCTATTGTGTTTTAAAAAACATTACCCTCTCTTTTACATTACCCTGCTCTTCTTTTTTTCGTCTAATATTTATTTCATTACTTTTTTCAATTTATTCTAATATATTTATCCCGTTTTCCTTGGCTTCAGCTCACCATTTCAAAGCTTTCAGCTCACAATTAACAATTCTGCTCCAATGATCCGACATGAATGCCCGGTTCGTCAGTAGTTCATCAACTCAATTTTCATAAAGCCAATGAACTACTGACTTTAAACCGGGATTGAATCTCAAGTTACTTCTAGATACATATTACAGTATATTAAGGAGAATGGAGAAAACAATCAAGAATTCCAATAAATCAATTAAACTTTATTTTACTAACGAATAGTTTCTGAACAAAAATAAACGTCTAACGCTCGTTAAGACTTACAAAACTACACTTTTTACAAATCGAAAAAATAGTTTGATAACAAAAGTCCAAGAACATTACAACTAACTGCAGTCACAGTAGAAGTTATCAAATATTATTTACACAATTGTATAATAATTTACTGGACAGACAGTTAACTAAAATTAGGCTCAACTTTATTATTTTATCAAATCAAAGACTTCCAATAATAATCATATAAATTTAAAGAGAATATGTACAAGCATTACTCAGCAGTATGACAATCCTTCATACAATCAATACAGTATTTCATTAGAAGATGAAATTTAAAGGTGTTCAAACCAAAGCAATATCATTACAATTTCAATTGGAACATTAAAACCACAATGAGGAGAGAATTAATTTAGAAAAACTCAAATTTTGAGTCCACAACCTAACTTCACTGTGCGTACATATTCTAAAAACAAGATAGATATTAAACAGGCTTTTCTCAACTTTTAATGTTTCAATAAACATTAATACTCTATCTGCTTTATAATGGTGGAAGAAACCACCTAAAACAGTAGGACCACCATGTCTCCCGTAATTCAAACGGCAATGTGGAAGTACCCGTGAGGATCTCCCCACCAATAAAAGCCATAAGAGTATTTATTGAATATATAATTATAATATAAAATAATAATGTTGAATAGTTATTTATCTAGTTTTTTTGAAACCGGGGAATTAAATCAATTAGAGAGATAATAGTTGAGCAAATTAGGTAAGTAACATTAGAAACTCAATTTGAAAAGTCGCCTTTTAGATCACTTATCATTCTAAATGAATGTAAAAGATCGACTAGACTAAAATTATTCTAAATGATGTCTTCAAAGGCGATGGAATGAACTGTTTCTGGTAAACAAGTAGAGTATCGTAGAGATATTCAACAATATCTAGAATAAAATTCTTACTTTGCCAGCAATGAATGAGGAGTATAATGAAAAATCGAGCAGTCAGTCAAAAACCAAACAAGAGAAATTAAAGTTTGCATAAATGTTTTTCTATTGGCTAATATTTGTAAACAATAAGTTTAGAGCTAAATAACTAATTTAATCAACAATCTACTGAAATTATCTTGATACCTATTATTTAGTTTACATGAGAAATTAAGTTGGTAGATCTTACACATTCTAAATTAAAAGTGATTTCAAGAGTAACTATTTTTCTTCTTCAGCGTTAATTACGTCTAACAATACATAACACAGCAAACCGGCTTTAGTTGATTTGTAAGTAATATTTTGCATTTCGAAATAGTAATTCACATTTAAATTAGAATCACAAAAATAAGATTAAAAAAGAGAACATTGAATGAAAAAATGAAAACAACGTAGAACAGTCATATTTTTGAAAGAAGGTAAGTTTCATGAAAATAGCCCCACTCATAGGAAGCAGAAATTTCCTATTTGAATTACAATAGTAATTCATTGAACTAACAATTAAAATTTACACTATTGAAAGCATAGTTTGGACAATTCATTCGAAAAAAACAAATACTTGAAAAAATTAACTACAGTATAATATTATTTGCACGTCGGAAAATAAGTGAATATTACTATTATACGTTAAAGATTAACAACTAATCCAACCCAAAGACAGCATTCATTAATCACTAACAGTTAATGATGCTTTATGTTTTTGAAACACTGTAATGAAACCCATGTAATTAAATGTAGTTTCCAGCAGGTTAGAAATAGCAACAGAATATAAATCAGTATTGATTAAACTACCAAAAACGGCGATACTACATGTTTGAAAAAACAATCATCAACTTATAAAAAACGCAATGTGTTTTCTGAGTAAAATACGAAACTGCTTACTCTGACGCTCATGTCATAACGAATCCATAACAATCCAGCCAAGATGGATGAGTAAATTGATAAAATTGGTTTATAATAATTATTTTAGTAATAGGCCTATTTTTTAATTTGGCGAACGACTTTCATTTAATGTTTCTATGGTAACGGGTGATGTTATTTTGAATGTTTTTCACATAAATACTGTATACAACATAAAAACATATTAATGGATTTTCAACTACTGAGAAACTGATGCATGAAAATGAGTACCTAAATAATCAGATTAATTTAATTTAACGCTTGGCGTTAGATAGATACAGAGATATTATTTCTTGACGTTGCTGATGACCGTAGAGTACGATGGCAAAGAAATAATACCTTTCTATCTATCTAATGCCAAGCGTTAAATTAAATGAATTCAATTTATACAAGGGATTGAAATTTTCAACGAACATAAAATGCCCCTGGATTGTTAACTACTGAGAAACTGATGCATGAGAATGAGTACCTCTATACAATGGATTGAGGTTTTCAACGAGCAACTGTTGAATGTTGGGGTGATTTTGATCATAATTTCAAAATTCAGCACCATAATGCCATGCCCCCTACCCCTGGCCCGCGCAAAGGACAGCGATCAGAGCTCAGTGGTCAGTAATCCAGCGCCCACTCATTCTCCTGCAGAAAACAGTCCACCACCTCCTTCATGGCGAAGTTCGGAATCAGCTGATCTTGGGTCAGCTTCACACGAGTCACTGGGTCGAAATGGCCCACCCTCTGCAACAAAAACAATAAAAAAACTAATCAACAATTGTATTCGTTCAACTAATAAGAAAAAACTTGACAATCAATTGGTTATTGATCTCTTAAGATAAGATGAGATATTTATTTATTCAACACAGTACATCATACAATAAACAGATGAATATCGTCAAAATTTTCACTTTAAAACAATTTGAATACAAACACAAAATTCAAGAGCATTATGTCAAATGGCAGTGGCCAAAACTATAAAGACAATAAATTATTAATCCACAATTCAATAGAGAAAATAATAAACTATTATTGCCCGAGTCTAAGCTCCGTTTTCCTGGGAGGAATGTAATACGTCATTGAAAACCGGTTTTAGTAGTGTATTTTATAGCACTCTTCGTCAGGGACGCTAGAGTGATTTATTACCTAGTAGCCTAGTAGCTCAGGCAGCAACTAGTGATTTATTCATATAATATTATGAAAGCATTTTAGCAGTAGTAAAAACTATAAACAATGGAAGAATTACCCCACCATTCTTTTAAAAAACAAAAAAGAACATTCTGAAACATTACGAAGAATTATTCATAAAATATTATAATAGGATTATGGTAGTGGTAAAAAAATACAGAGACTGTATAATCACAGTGTGGTCATTGGTGTGAAAAGGTCCATAAAAGAGTGTAATTTCTTATGCAGCCACCGCCATACTTTTGCCAATATTTTATAGTCTAATATGGGCTTATAGGCTATACTGGAATCCATTAATAATGAGCTATGATTGATAATTTAAATATCTTATAAACCGTTGGACATATCAATGTACGGTTTTCGCCATTCATTTTCTTTTGAAATTCTGTATCGAAATCATGTATAACATGACTATCTTACCATTTAAAAAAATGAAGTTAGATTCAATATGGCGGACCATATTTTTGAAGTCACAGAAAAGTAGTATTTTCAATGAACAAGTAAACTACAATAAAATTCAATGACAAACCTGCAAATGCTCCTCGATGTCTTTTCTCTCATAAGTGATTCCACTAGGAGTAATAACGGGCTCCTTGAGAATTTCGAAACTGATTTTTCCACATAGATAATCGGGGACATCGCGTTTCTGGAATCAAATATAGCCTAATATATTTTCATGTACTGGAATACATAAACAATAATAATTGAATGAAAGGTTCACACAAACTAATACAACCTCAATCAACATAACTTAAGACACAAACTGCCAGTTGCACGAAAATCTAATGTAATCTAATCTCCGTTAAATGATGTCATTTAACGGAACAAATGCAACGAGAACCGATGAACGAATCGAACGAAAATGCAATGATGTCATTTTACGGTGGTTAGAGTCTATTGAATTTTTGTGCAATATTTGACCTATTGGCTTATTTACCAATAATATTAACCAATCAGATATGAATACAATGCACTCAACTACAAATATCATCAATTTGTACAATATTTGAAGTCAGGAAGCTTAACAAACATGATAGTTGAATTTACAAGTTTAAAATAATAATCAACTAGCCTATAATATAGCAAAATATAAAGGCCAAAGCACGGTTACAAACATATACAGATTAATACAATTTTAATGAGTGACCAACTGTAAAATTTAATTTGATCGATGATTGTGCAACTGGTTCTTAAGTTGGTCGACGAGTCAAAGTAGCCCGACGATTTTGGATTTGAATAATTGTTCGGTAGTTTTTTTCAGAAAGGTTTCTACTTATTTCGCAGATTTGATGTCTAGAGATCGGTCCACCTAAGTAAAGATGGCATGGCATACATTTGAAACTAGGAAACAATTAGGCTATTACACTAACAGAATAATGTAATTCAATGGCAAATGAATAGTTTAAAACAACTGGGCTACTATAATTATCATAGAATAATGTAATCTAAGAGTATTAAAATGAATAGTTTAAAATGTCTTACCCTTCTCCTTTCATCTATTTTAGCGAAAAGTGAGTTCAGTTCACTTGTATTGTTATCCTGCAACATTTGAAAGGATAGTCAAAGAACAGAATAATACAAATATTCAAAGTATAATAATTATGATTCTGCAATACGTGTTAGTTTGAAAAATCTACAGTAAAAAGCATTCAATTTGCATTTGCATTTTTTAATTTACTATTATAATTCATTTAGTGTACGGCATCTTGTACAGCTTTTTGCAGGAATTACTACTACACTGTGATAGATGTCAACACTGAAGTTCTGCTTGGACTTGACTTTTACGTTGCAGATCTATCAACAAGGTATTTTACAACATTATTATTATGTAAACTAAATAATATTTTTGTAAAGAGATCGACTTACACATTGCCTTTCAATGTCCATTATCTTCTTATGCATTTCTTCATTTGTTAGTTTATCGTTGTTTTGCACATTGTTGATCTGCGATCTGGCATCTTGTAGTATTAGACGATTAAGATACGACTGAAACACAGAGGGAGGAATAAATCATAAATAAACTCAATAAAAGATAAATGCCATGAGATGCAGCACAACTAGAAAGAGAAATTATAGTAGAGAGAGTAAAAAATAAAATAGCAACATCAAAGGAGCAGGGATTGTGGATTTTTTTACTAAGAAACAGCTTTGAAATACTGCAAAATGTCATTTAGGGTGGGTTTATGAGCTCGGGATCTACTTGTCCACCAAGTTATCTTTTACACTCGAGATTACCTGTCGTTGGACTCATAAAACCAACTTTTAAACCTCGGGGTTTTCCCTGCGATAATATAGCTCTTTTACGTCTGAGACTTGATAATCACAAGCTCATAACCCCGATTTTTAACACTCTGCGCAAAATCCGGGTTTCAGCCTCGAAATAGAGGTGAACCCAAGTTTATTATCTGCTTTGTATCAAATAGAAATATGACAACAGCTTTTGCTATAATCTGTTGAATTAAAATTATTGCATTGTTTTATAAGATGAGTATTACGGCGTGAGACCTTTCCTCAAGTACTTTTTGAAAGTTTTAGCTGAATTGAATGTAAGTAAATCCAAGTACTATACTTTCTAAAAGTGAGTTAATCAGCCTACTTACCAATAATTCTATTTCTTGTGCAATTCGTTTTTCTTCTTGTTGATTCCAACGTTTCTTTCTGGCTGATCTCAACTGACTCGCTATGTCATCGCCATAATTCAATTTTTGTTCCTTAGCTAAGTCATGCGCTGAAAAATTTCAATTTCAAGATTTCGTTGAAATCGTTTGTTTTAATACACAATAAACCTAATTAATTTGTATTTAACTGACAGAAAAAAATATATAATAACTACTGACACAGCGTTTAGTGATATGTTTGTGATTTTGTTTAATAAATAAATGAGAAATTTAATTTATTGATATTAAGATATAAATTTAAGATATTGATATTAATTCGGCTAAGTGATATTAATTATTGTTAAGTACACTAGGCTATATTTATTGTATATCGTTCGAAGGTAGCCCTTTTGAAGACCTCAGAAGCGGTTACATTGAAATGTATTCTATTAATCCATACTTTTGGCTGAATAATTGTTTGAAAGTAGCAGACTAAAACAATACTTCATAGATTAGGAGTGAACGGTCAACTAAGACTGTTTGCTTTAAATTTGTTTGCTATGAAAAAATATACTAGGCAAAAATACAAAGCCTAAATAGATATCCAAAGTCCAGGAATATTATCCACAAACATGGGTAATCGAACGTTAAAAAAGACTGCTGTATTTACCTCTCTGCAAGTGCTTTATAGCCTCGTCATAGTTATCCATTTCGAACAAAGCCTGGCCGAGGAAAAAGTGACCTTTCACCAGAGCGGAGTCCATGTCCAAAGCTCGTCGGCAGTCTTGGCATGATGCATCCCATTTCTTCATTTTGAGGTGACATAACGCTCGATTTGTGAAATAGGTGGGAACCATAGGGTTCTTTTTCTGAAAGTAACAGCAGAGCATTAGAATCAATTGATAAGAGTACCTGGGTGTGTAAACAAAAAACCATTATATTATTTGAAGTTGGATAGAATTAAGAATAATAAAAGGGGCTTCGGGGATCTCAACGTCTTTTTCCCTATTTCTATTTAATGATTTTGTCCTGGATTGTTTGAAGGGGGGTAACTTAAGATGTTTGTTTACTGTGTTAGCGCCCTAATATGTATAGTCTATCGAGGAATGGGTGATCAGTGATCTGAAAGTTGAAGATGTTATGCTGAACCAAATGTATGCAGGAATGATGGGGAAGGTGGATCAGCAACTCATTTTGTTTATCCATCTTTCAGTCCTACTCTTTATTGGAAATAGGTTACACTTACATAGCTTCTCGAGAGAATTAACAGTATATTTTCATCTGTTACACTAATATTAGTCCTTTCAATTGCTAATTCATCGAATGATAAACATAGAGATAACTGTCATTTGCTTGTAACCCTTGATCATAACATAACGGACCGGGGGTAATAGTTTTTCCGTATCTAATAAATATATTCTCCAGTTTTAGTATTTCTATTGGAAATTCAAGTTCAAGAATGCAAATTTAATTATCAATTACCCAAAAACTAAAATTAATATAAATCAATTCATAATTAAACTTACAATTGCCTTAGTGTAAAAATTGATAGCTTCATCGTATTTTCTCAAACTGAAAAGTCTGTTTCCTTGTTCCTTCAATTCCTTATCGGTTAGGTTAGCCGTTGAATACGTATATTTACTCATTTTCAACTAATATTTAAAATTCAACACTTGGTAGATAACAAAAATAATGAAACTTTTAATTCAGAGTTCACAATATTATTATTCACAGGTCACATCTTCAGTAACTTCACATTCCATTGACGAAGACGACATTTTGCTATTGTGTTGTGTTGCTTGATGGTTCGAGTTCCAGTTGTCGTTCATGGTACCACTGTTTACATGATCATATCGTTGCAGTATGCAGTTATCCTAAAGTAAATTCTCATCAAAGCATTTTGTCATAAAAATTCTGCAAGTATCAGCTTTAATTCATGTTTTAATTTCTTTCTTTCATTATCGAAATGATTAATAATAAATTGAATTTGAATTCATCTTTGATCACCGAAACGTGCAGCAGAAGCAGATCAGCGCTAAAACTCAAATCGAAACCTGGTAAGGTGTACCGGTATTGAAATTCTATTCTTTTTTCTACTTTTTAAATTCTTAAAATTTTATATCGAATCTTTGAAAATGTTATGTCTAACGACAGTTTCGCCTTGGAATGATGCTCATTAAGGCAAGTAAGTTGTGGGAGTTTTAGAATTAGCTATGGAACTATGGCTTTTTGAAATTAAGTCAAGCATTTACAAAATCAGGAATTCTTCAACAAATTTGATAGTCTACTGCTACAAAAGGAGAGGGAAGAGACCTGACTTCTAGAATGGAAAAACTGCATTGTCTTCCAATGGAAGTTCACAAAAAGGTAGGACTAACTTACTGTTAACTTTCTATTGAAGACTGACTTTCACATGAGTTTGGAAGGTAGCCGGTAGCCGCTGCTTGTTACATTGAACATAAAGGTACAGTTACACCAAAGCGAACAGGAGCGAACGAGCAGTAACGAATGCTAAATTCGCTTTGGTGTGACCAGCAACACGAGCGGCAGCGAACACCAATCGGCCGTATTCCCGTGTTCTCACGTGTTCGGTAGCGGTATGTTCGCGTTCGCGTTGCTCCATCCATTGTCGGTTTTGAAGCGAATGATCAGAGGAAATTCGCGTTCGCTCTAGTTCGATGCTCGATAAAATCAATCTAACCTATTCCTGTAGATAAATTCCTTTCTTTAGCAACAAGCGAGGATGACGATCAACGCCATCTAGAGGCAAATTTCTCAACAATCCGCCGTGTTGTCACGTGTTCGGTAGGGGCACGTTCGCGTTCGCTTTTGCTCCATCCAGTGTCGGTTTTGTAGCGAATGATCAAAGGAAATTCCCGTTTGCTCTAGTTTGATGCTCGCTTCGGTGTGACCACTACAGAGGCGCACCCAGACTTTTGGTTTGGGGGGGGCTTCACAAGTATCAAAATAATGTGCTCAGACGGTCAGTACTGGACACAGTACATAACCGTCAGATTAAGTAAGAAAATTAAAAGCAAGTAGATTTATTGCGGTTTAAATGCGGGTTTGATTTTTATACAAATACGTAATTAAGAAGTACATGTGAAATTCGAGTTGAATTTACACAGATTTACAGAACAAGACGATTCAATTCTAATGTCTTCAATTTCCCTGGGAATATTGAACAATGTAGTACAAAATTCAAGTAGCCCAGTAAAATAGTACATCTCACCATAAATAAGCAATACTCTTTAGTCTTACTTACTAAGTGATTTTTCTGTGATTTTACCTTGCCTGAAATGGCATGTTTGGGTTTTTCAAGTTCTATTATGTAATTGAATCTAAGTTTTTGACCTCGACAACCTTTCGTATCACCGCCAAAAACCATAAAAAATGTAAAAATGTTTCATTCATTTAATTTAGAATTTTTTTACATTAATTTTATCACAGAATTAATTTTTACATAAAAAATGATCAATTCCGCCTTCGCCGATTTGTTGAACTTTGAAGAGATCTATCTTGCAAACCGTTGGACCTAAATTCTTCTTCTTCTTCCTCGCCCCTTCCCGCTACACGGGGTCGGCTTCCCCTATGATGAGTCTCCAAGCATCTGTATCTTGAGCATCTTGTTCCGTTAAATTTAAAATCTTCATATCCTTCTGGATAATCTTCATCCACGAGGTTTGTGGTCTTCCTCGCCCTCTTCTCCTAAATAATAATTATGTTTTCAAATTATTGTCGATTATTTAATTCAAAAATTTTAGAAACAGTTTTTTATCAAAAAGAGGTGCTTCAGGGTCGAAATTGGCCAACGTAAAAGTGAAAAATCATCACTAAATTCTCCAATCTCAGTGAAATGAACAAATCCTATTGTGTTGAGGTGATGAAGACTTCTAAAGAATATTATTTTAGAGTTCTTTAGCTCACAGCTTACATCAGCTCTTTTAAAGATGTGGGATTAATTTTGTTTTAGCTTTCAATTCTTTAATAATGAAATTGAAATTTCAAATTCATTATCAACGGTTGAACAGATTTGAAAAAATTCCAAAGATACGCCCAATATCTGCGCCTTTGAACGTTTTTCTGCACTTTCTCAGATTTTTCAAGAGCGATTTGACAAAAAACAAGTAAATTCAGTACATAGGTGAGTAATAGGAGAGTGTTCATTTCAAAAGGAAAAGTATTTCAAATTTTCCCAGAATTACGCCAGTAGTAATCGACGTTTTTATAGATTTTCTTGGCTCTTCTTTTTCAAGAACAATAGATCAAGAAAATAGAAACATGATACACAGGTTCAGCTGAGGTATTGGGGGGGGGGGGGGAGATTCAGAAGATTTTGTTCACATCCCCAAATAACGCCTGGTGTCATTTCTGGCTGATTCCGCGGGGGGTCCAAGGGGCGGACAAATAAAGCCTCCAGGCCAGTTTATTAGTATTTATTAAACTAAATACTTATTTTCTTTTGAATTGTGCATAGTAGCCTATGTCTTTGTTCTCCCAAGCAAATCTCGGTGTCCCCTGATATTCCTTATCTTCAGCTTTCACTGTCAATAGTTGATTTTTTTTCAATACAGTACCGGTATATGAGTTTGCATAGGCTTTGGTCACGCTCTCCTCTTGTTTCTTCTAATTTTCAAGATTTTATGTAACAAAAGATAGGTTTAAAGTTTATGAAAATTAAAAAATAAATTTGTTGAAAAATGTATAGCCTATATGCAGCTGACCCCCGAAAAGAGTTGACCACAGGTTCAATTGGTCTTGGGGGGGCTTGAGCCCCCCCCTGGGTGCACCTATGACCACATATGTCTTTACCTGTCTCAACATTATCAGCTCTCTTCTTTACCTGTTTCAACTGTTTTCAACAGAACAGAGTTGTTTGTTTATTTATTTATTATCATTCCATATAATAATTGTTCAACTATTTACGATGGAGTGGACTGATGAAAAAGTGTTGGAGCTGATAGAAGAATATAAAGCTAGGCCAATTTTATGGGACCTCAGTTGTGCTGACTATAAACTGTTAAATATTTAAAAATGACAGTTGGAGATTGCTGGTGGCTGTGATGATAACTGAAGTAAAGAAGAGAATTAATTCATTACTCTTGATTCATTGAGCCGAGAACGGAACAAGACCGGCATGGCTGCGAATGAAGTCTACAAGTCTTCTTGATTTGCCTATATCCCGATGGCCTTCCTCATAGATAAATTTAAAGTGAAGGACACAAAGAGCTCAGAGGGAAGGATTTTATTAATTAATATATTTATAGTAATTTATGCAATGATGTATTATAAAGGCCTATGTCCACGCTTAAATGGGTAAACAGAACTGTCCAATTATAACTGTATACTTACTTATTGTAAGTAGTATTTATGCTACTTTACAGTAAGCTACATATTCATCTTCTATCAAGTAAGTTAGCTGTAAGTTCAATATTCCTGTTAGCAGACAGCATTTTGTAAGAATGGTCGGCATTAATCTCACTACTTTTGCAAATGCCACAGACAAAAAATGTTCTTAAACTGCGAATATTATGAATCAACTGAGATCCCCGTGAATACCTCCTTCACTACAAATTTTCATTAATGTACCACAATTTGCAGTACATCTATTCCATCACATAATTCCATAACAATTTTGTAATTTTTATCGCTGCTGTCATAGAATGCTAAACTTGGCAAATTCCTATAAAGTTTGATCAGGTTCTATCTCCCAATTTGTAATTTCAACACTCTAATATAATAGTGTATAGCAATTTGTAAAAAAAAAAAGTTTATATTGCATCAAGTTGAAAATTATCAGCAAAATAATAATATTATAAGCTAAAAAATGGAATAAATATTGTTTTATAAGGTAAAAATCAATATAGTTCATATAAATTGGAAACAAACAAAGAATTGATTCTATTTTGATAAAAAATCAAAGATAATATTGATTTTAGTTCGATTTTTTGTCAAAAATGTGACCTGGAATGGGATTCGAACCCACGCTATTTAGGTCAGCAGCAGCGCTAACACGTCAGCTGTAGAAAGTGCGATTTGAAGACGTACTAAAATTGGAGGTTAGAAACTGATCCGTTTCATTATGAAAATGGTTAAAAACAGTACAGCGTACACGAATTAAGAATCAATATTTTCTGTAGATATTAATCTTAGTATTAGTCTCTTTTTTTCTTATTTGTGTATTCTCGTCAAGGGCTTTAATAATAGTTTCACAAACTGCAGGAATAATCTGAATAATTGAACTTCTGTATATTTAAAACTCCTCCATGATTATGGTCAATGTGGACTTCTTGAGATTGTTGGAGCACAAGCGAACGACGTGACGAACAAGACGATTCGTTTGTGTTCACTCTGGTGTGACTACCATTCGCAGGTGTTCGCGAATGCTGCCGAACCCAGAACCACAGCGAACACCAGTGAACGTTCGGTTCGCTCCTGTTCGCTTTGGTGTAACTGTACCTTTAGATCTATCCAACTGCACTACTGCTCTAATCGATCTTGATTGATTTGCTTATAACTTATACAACAGTGCTGCTATTTGTTGCTGCCAAAAAAAGTAAAACATATACTGTAGGCCTACAGAGTAGAAACTTAGAGGGTTACTTTGTACAAACAATTCTAGACCATTAATATAGCAGCGTGTGCTATTAAAGAGCAGCGTGTGCCGCAGAGCTCGGTCCTTGGGCCATTGGTTTTCCTTATCATGATTAATGATTTGAAATTGCAGAATTCCAGCCTGCTGTTTGCAGATGATACCACAATTCTTGGTAAGGGTAGTGGACCCCGGGAAGCAAGGACAAGAGCACAGCAACTCTTCTCGGAGGCCAGGGACTGGTTTTCGGAAAATAAACTGCTTCTCGATGAAGGAAACGCCCAGGAAGTAATGTGTACTCTCAGAAGCAGAAGTATTATTCAAATGCCTGTTACACTCCTTGGATTCGGCATTGACTCAAAACTAACATGGGAACAACATATTCTGGGATCGTGCAAGAAGTTGTCAAGAGTCATATATATCTATTCAGGAAATTGAGAGGGCAGCTGAAAATTGAGCACCTTCTAATGTTATACCATGCAGTTTTTGGCAGTCGAGTTTTGTATGGTATCCTGATCTGGGGCAATCAACCTCATGCACGTGATATTCATCTACTGCTCCAGAAGAAAGCACTCCGTATCATTACATAATATATAGCAAGTATGATGCAAATTGCCAGCCCATTTTCAGATTGGGCATTCACACAGTCTGTGGACATTACATCCTGGCTTCATTGCTATATGTGAGGTGCAATGTATCATCAATTCAGCGGAGAGAGCAGGTGCACTCCTATAACACCCGGAGAAGGACAAATTTGGACGTGCCGCGCTGTCGTTTGTCCAAGGTGAGGGACTGTTTTCCTGTGTTGGCGCTAAAGATGTACAACCACTTACCGGAGTCAGTGAGATCACGCCCAGTGAATGTCTTCAGATCGTCAGTGTCTAGGTGGCTGCTAGATAGAAGTTTATACTGCATCCACGATTTTTTTAATGAAGATACTCGTGACCTGTGATACTGCCATCGCGATCAAGTTTCAGTGTATGGTCTGTCTGACCATTGTTTTATTTTGATGACACAATCTATCCAGAAATGGCCTGGTCCACGATCAAGAAATTTGGATTTGGATATTTCATTATTATGTTCGGTACAGTATTTTTACTTATATTTAAAGTTTTTACATGAGGTACCGTATATACCAAGTTTTACCCGACTTTTATGCTGCGTTTACATATGGTAAGTGTCATAAAATCCCTGTCAACTAGTTTTGCCAATGTTTGATTTCTAAAATTTAAGGTACCTATGGGAGAGCTCATAAATAATAACTGTTATTATGGAATGACATTTTAAAGATTATCGTGTTATAATGGACAAATACATAATACGAATAATTGTTAGAGAGAGATGAAAATAGCTGGAACAAAGCAATTTTACTTTTGAATCTTAAGCTGCGTTTACACTATGTAACTTGTTTAATAAACTTATAACATGTAACAAAATTTTCTGTAATTTTTGTTACATAACAAAATCATATATTATGTTATATAACAATTACATGTATTTGTAACTTTTTTTAAAACTTGTTATATAACAAACGTTTTATAAACAATTACATAGTGTAAACGCAGCTTCATTTATCTTGGATATAAATGAAGACTGCAAAAGAAACAACTAATAAATTACAGGAGATTTTCACCATAAATAACGACTTGCAGGAACTGGAACTATTTAAGCTGTAAATATAGTTACTATATTGTAAATTCGACTACATATTTACAGTACAGTAGTACAGTCAGTTAGTAAAATAGCCTACCATAGCTAAAATAATGACTGCAAGTCGATACTTCAAGTGAAAATTGCAGTTCTCATGGATCACGAAATTCACAACTTTAAAACTTGCTGTAACTTGGACCTATTTTTCAAATAGCTTGCTATCAAATGAATAATACTATGAAATTGGATCAGAAATTGACAAGAAACGAGCTATACGATTCATCATGCTTCAAGTTTTATTATTTGCTAATTTTTTATATTATTCAATTATAAAAGCAAATGGTCAATCGAAAGTCAAAATTTAGAAAACAATAGTATAATAAAAGCTGAAATATTATCACGAATAAAAAATCTCACTAACAACTTAGATAAATTCAGGATATATATTTCTATGAAATAGTAAAATAATGTTACTTTGTACAATATAGTTAAAAATGTTGTCATCAAACTTGTGTGTTTTACCAAAATGAATGTCCTCACAATTAAATGCAACTAAAATCCTGCAGAAAAGGTTCTGGGTAGGGCAGATTTTCGACATTTCCGTTTTCAATGATAAGATAATTAAAATTGAGATCATAATTTGCCTGTTCCCATAGTTTTTTTAGTTTTGCGTTAAAGTTGGATTCCAATCTCTCAACAGACCTTGAAATTACAGTATCGGTACGCTTCTGTAATTTCTCTGCAACTGCAAATGATCCAATTACGGAGTCAAGTTTTTTGAAATAGGTTCCGTAGATTTCTGAGCCTTTCAAGAATTCCTTATCTTTTTCACTGAGAATTTGACTAGGCATCAAATTGGTCAGCGATTCTCGATTCTTCATTTTTCTAGAAACAGAAGAAATAGTATTCAATTTTTTTTGCTGAAATAGGCATTATTGTATGTAATTGATGAATTGAATCTATAAAATCTTATTATGTATTGATATACCTATATTATATATACTCAAAATTGCACATGAATGTAAGACAACAATAAAGAATAAACATAATATATATATAAAGATACTCCAATATCATTGAAATTTGGGAACTTTTTAGTGGCTTTACAGCTTTTGAATCAACGGTTCTAAATTATAAGATTTATTATGAAATTCAAAATTTTTGAAAATTTATTCAGTCTTACCATAGATAAGAGATAGGTCAATCTCATCTAATCTGTTATCTATGGTATTACTGGACCAGAAATTATTATGTGAAGTGTGTGGAAATCAAAATTCGGAAGAGAAATAGTACAGACTCAGCCTAATATTTATCTGCCATATCATGTTATGATTTTTGTGAGTGTAACAATAAATGTTAAAAAAATAAATGAAAAATCTATCTAGGCTAATAGACTTGAATATCACATTCATGCAGATAACTTTTATATATCTTAATAAATGACGAATATCAGAAGTACAGATGGACCAAAAATTAAAACTTTGAAATTGACAACATTTGAATTGATTTTACAACAGAAAAACAGAAACTTACTTGGTTAGAGAGTCAAATTCATCCTTGAGAGATTTTGTTATACACTTCCAATCGTTGATCTCTTTTTTCATATCTTCCATGTACCTGTGAACATTTTTTTCTCAACTCAATAACAATATTGGTAAGGTAAAAAACTCTGCAATTGGCACTGACAAGTGATTTCATATAAAAAATGAAGTTTCAACTTAGAATATTAATAAATAAATTATAATTGTAAAAAAATTATGATAAGCGCAGAAGTAGGGATTATTTTTAAATTTTTACTTGAAGAAACTTGGGCCTACAGAAAGAAAAAATAATCACCTTTTTTCCCAGTCCTTGTCCAAGCTGTCAACTTCCATTGCATTTGAATTATTGAAGCTGGCACTATTTGCTGAAAAAAATGAATTGTCTATTAGAAGATATTCAAGTTACTGAAGAAGTTTGAATAGATTTTTATACTCTCACTGTTAATTTCAATTTACAGTATTACGTTCAATGACATCAACAATTTCAAGTTACACTATCCAGAAGATATTATGATTTGATTCCTATCAAAGAATTCATAAAAAAATGGGTTTACACTAAAACTTGTGCTCCTGCAAAAGAAGGTTCTCCGCATCACATCGTCTGAAACATTGTGCGCCAATCTTTAGGAGACTGAAGATTATGACAGTCTACAGTCAGTACCTGTTTAGCTCCCTGTTACTGTTGAGAAGGAGCCAGCATACCTTTCAGCAAAGAGGACAAGTTCACAACTATAACACTAGAAGACGAGATGACATTGATTTGCCTCGGGCCAGACTGTCAAAATCGCATAGCAGCTTTCCTGTTCGTGCACTGAAGATTTACAACAGGATGCCAGTGTGTTTCCGTTAGCAGGAGGAGAAGGTTTTCGAGAGGACACTCCACGTGAAGCTTGTGAACCTGCCACTCTACTCCCTTAGTGAAGAGCCAATGCAGTGCTTTTTTGGCTTTCTATGACTGGCCATCCATCTCGATCTGACTTTATGTACATATTATATGTTTAAGTTTCTACGTTCTGACGCAATCTATCCAGCAAGTGCTAGTCATGGATGGAGACCATTGAATTACCGGTACCTGAACCGAGATGAGACTTCCTACTAAAAAAATTGTCATTACGCTAATCTCTTTGAAACAAAAGCACTAATCCATGCTAGTTAGTGAACTCCCACTTATAATTTAGCTTCAATCTCCAAGCCCACCTTTTAGCTTCTGTGATGAGACCTATCTTGAAGTCAATCTACTATTGTAAGCAAATGTTGATTTGCTATCAATTCATTAGATAATTCTAATTTTTATGAACATAGTACCTATTGGGTCATGATTATTCTATCCTATAATTCACATTGACATACCAATAGCCATATCAACTTGTATCTGTGATTTTTCCATGAAAGTTCAATGCATAATTTAATAGGCTGTATGAAGTTGCTATTAATAGTTGGGTGTAGGGTAGGGTGACCAAATCAGCCACAGATAAAACTGGGACACTTTACAGCTCCCCCCCACACTAAAAGTATAGGCTACTCTGGAAAAAATTACTTATGTTCACTTCAACAATATTTAATCAATTTTAATTTCACTTCAGTTTCAATTCCACCGCAGCTACAGATTTTTCTTCAGGATACGTAAAAGTTGTGCCAATAACTTACCAACAAAATGCAATCTCGTTTGCACGCGCGCTCCCTGCTCAATTTTTTTACTTCAACCCTATTATTAAATCTATAGCTGCAGTGGCGGTTGGACCAGAATGTTTGAATGAATTTAAGTGTTTAATTTTCTATATAATGTAAGTTATATGGTATGATTACTCTCAGGAAAATTTGAAAGCTCAATTCAAAATCCAAATTTAGAATAAATGAGTACGGTATCGAGGTGTTTCTTACCTAGTGTTCGACTTTTTTCAAAAATTGTGGATCGTCTCTTTCTTCTCTCTCTTGCTTTATCGGCATTATCAAAATCCAAAGTGATATCTCCCTGAAGGCCTATGTTGTTGGTATCCGACATAGTTGCTGGGAAAATTTAGCCTAGCGACCGCCACAAGTTTTCAATTAGTAAACTTAACTGTTGATAAAAATTGACATTCACCTTCAGAGTTGTCAAATATGCTTCAATATAATTGAATTGTTCAATTCAATTTTCAAACCCTTTTTTATTTTATTCACTCACAAAACTCACCAGTCAAAAACCAAAACAAAACATAACCCAAGAACTGAAGAAGAGCAGAAAACTTAACGAACAAAATTAAAACTCGGAGTATCCCGCCAAATTCAGGTGTGCCACTGGCGCCACCATATTTTTTTGAACGTCATTTTGGTAAATTTGAGTGAAAAGTAATTGAAATTCAGAGAAATCATGAGCCCAAAAACAATTAATAGTTAAAATAATTATTATTATTTTAATTTTACTATAAATGATGACAATAATATCATTTTATTGAACGAATCACTTGCGGTTGATGACAAAAACTGTACATCAGTACAACTGCAGTCAAGTGGACTCAAAACATTTATCCATTATTTATTTATTTTAGAAATGTACTAGTTTGCTTAATAGTTTGAAACTTGGATAAATAAAAACAAATTTTCGTTTACAATGTTTCAAATTAGAGAATTAGAACAATAAATACAATGATGGTGTTTTGTATCAACACTGAACTTGACTTGAGAAAATGATTAAATATCAATGATCCTCTCACAAATTGTATGTTTTTACCATCGTGATTCGCGTTGCAAGCTTCAGAAAGCTATTCTGATTTCATAAATGTATTGAATCCATCAAAATATGTTTATTTACAGATCATAAAACTGTAATTCGAAGTGACAAGTAAAGTGCATTCCTCAATAAGCGGCCATTTTGAGTGTTGTTTATGGTTTAGTGGAAGGAGATGGGAGGATAGGTTGAAGGTATGTAAAGTGTTTTCTTTAGCTATTGTTATTTATTTTATATCATAAAGTTCCATATTTTCATATTGTTTCTGACATGCCTTGATCTAACAGTTGGATACATACATTTTTATTGTTGGAAATGTCCACGTAAGAACTGTTCTCAGGATCAGTTTTGGATGAACAAATTTCGACGTTTTACTAATTAGTCCTACACGAGATGATTTTGCTGAACATTGAGTTAGATAATGTTGATAAACTGTCGCCAAAGATAAGCTGTTATTTCTTTCAAATGCTTGATCATTTAGCTATAATGTACAACTCACAACCTTGATGAAGGATGAATGAAATGAGGTTTAGACACCAAACTTCGGTAAGGACGTACACTTGATTTCATGCTGAGAGTTGTCTTGTTCTCTGACATAACTAAATTAATAGTTGCTAATTTACATCAGAGATCTAAGGTTCTCCAAGCAAATTAATATTATTGCATTGATTATTGACAGCCAATTTCATAGTTTATAGCAATATATTATGAGAGTTATTGATAAGCATTGGTAGGCCGACTGTACTACCTATAGGCCTACACTTCATTCTAATATACAACTTTACTTACATTACCTCATTACAACAAGTTCAACCTTTGATTATTATTATTATTCATTGATGATTTTTTCAGTTACTATTCTGGCAATGATGTGAGCTATTATCAGCTGTTAGAGAAGACTTATCAGTATGAATCCTGATCAGCAGCAGGCTGCAATGGCATCCAACAGCCTTCCTGCACATTCTCAGGCTGAGGTAAATTCAATTTTATACAATACTAATATCATTGGTTTATGTGACATTTTTGGTAGCCTACTGAGATGTAGGCCTAATATGGAGATAACTTAAACGTCTAATTATAACCTCATATAAGCAATATGATCATAATTGCTCCTAATCTAAACCCAACTCAAACAACATAATCTAATCAACGCAGCACTTCTCTAAGGACGTAGTTACATTGGATGCGAGCTGGTAATACAACAATAGCATCAACAAAATAGCCTTAACTTATCTGAATTGAAATTGAATATAAACACCTCAAAGAGTACAATAGTTAACTTTCGAACAAAAACCAGGGACATCATGAATGCTGGAAGCCAGTTGAGTACTGAGGAGGAAATTTCTGGGTCGGCAAGATTCCTGGGCATATTGCTGGATGAAAACTTGACATGGCAGGAGTACATTGAAACACTGTGTAGCAAACTATCCACATCCCTCTATGGCATTAGAAGAATATGAATGGACCTACAGTTTTAGGTGGGTTCCGAACCACCGGGAAGCGATTTTGAAGCTCATAAATTCTTGTATTTAGAGGAGCCGGTCAACACCGATACAACGGGAGTGGTAGGCGCTGTCTCTTATCTAATCTCACCGATTAGCCTCGCGTCTGCCACTGTGAGCAACCCATATTATATTACTGGAACGCTTTGCGAATTATCTGTTAATTTATATTATTTTTCGTGAATAATGGGTAGTATAAAATATATCTTTCTCTGTTATCTTCCTTTTTGTGTGTAAAGTTATTGATTGATTTTAATTGTTTTCAGGTGTGTTTAAGCACCCAGCAACGGGATGAGCAGGCGGCTGCAGTAAATGCAGTGACATTGTCGAATGTAGCCAAATACTGGGTGCTCACTCAGACCCTCTTTCCTGGAGGTCAGGTGAGGACACTCCCCTGTCCAACCTTACCGGTAACTTTGGCTTATTTTCACTACATTTAGATTCATCTTTTCAATTTTTCACTTCTATCCAACTAGTTTTCGTTGAGATTATTAAGCATGAAGCATTTTAGAATAGTAGTTTATGCAATGGTTGTATTATGTATTAGAGCCTTTAAACGACGAGTGAGATACCGAGGTTAAAATACGAGCGGCAACACCGCGAGTTATTCTAAAGTATTCGTTTAAAGGCTAAAATAAATAATAATTTTATTCCCATTCATAAATATCATGTTACAAATGATTTCAACTTATTGGAAATGAAATGACCACTTTTACAAATAGTGTGGTCATTGTTAGTATTTATAAGTAAATTTCATGATTCTAAAATAATTTCTAAGATACAGATACAAATACAACCATTGCATACACCATTTTATCTACGACCAACAAAAAACAATAATATCTACATTATCAATCTACTAACCTTGATGCAAACGACCATGTTCAATTTTAATGTTTGTCGTTGAGCAGCTTCAGGAAGCTTCTAAAAGCACACACACGCATGAGCTACTACAGTGCTTTTATCAGCTGCGATTGTGTCTTAAGACTGGAACAGATTGAACTTGGACCATGTTATAATATACAATCTGTACTGTAATGGCCTTATTACAGTATAAGTTTCAAATCCATTTCGAAAAAGATACTTTTTCGATTTCAATTATGAAACTGTTTTGATTGCGTTATAACACAATCATTGATAAAAGAACATTTTATATTGAAGAACGTCAGTTTACTCTTTTTACTCTTCCAGTAGCATTTTTCAACATCCGTCACCGTTCGTTCAAGTGTAGCCTAATTAATAATTTGTAATTTAATTTATAATTTGTTTAATTGATGAAATAATTATTTACTCACTATTATTACTGTACTTGACCTACTATCGCAATCTAATGTTTTAAAAGCAAAAAAATTTATCAACACGAATAAAGTAGCATTATTAATTTAATTCAATCTGTTTACGGTCAAGACGAGTTGAAGGAAAGGATATTCTTGGTCATCCTTCTCTTTTGACATATTTCCAATCTCTGCCTTTTAATGTAGCTACATTACAATCATTATCGTTATCATTTTGCATCTCATCTTCATATTGTTGAAAGACACTTTGAATTCGTGGAAAGACAGTTATTGTAAACTTATCAATTTGTAAGTGTTGTCTACCTAAGTGTATACCTGCATGTTACTTGGATAAAATACTATTTATTATGTGAGGCAAACGTATAAATGTTTGCAAGCATGAAACGTTTTCACAGACATTATGAAGAATTGAGTGATAAACATTTTTTTTTTTTTTGAAATCATTAATATGTTATGATTACTGCCTGTAATCATTTAGGCTATTAACTTATAAAATGAATAATTTGGAAAGATGAGTTTTGCAATAGCTCATCAATTGAGAATTATTTTTTAATATTTTGAGAAAATAATATTGTAATATTACTGTCTGTAATCATCTATCAATTTTTGAAATGAATAATTTGATAATTCAAGTATTTGCAATATAGCTTTTCAATTTGGAATTATTAATTTTCAAATTAAAAAAAAAAAAACTTCTATTTGCTTTAAACGAGCTTGATGTTGGGTTTACAGTCTATTATGAAATACCTATCGAAAATATATTCCTATTGAATAAAGTTCAGAGGTATTCTTAGACAATGCGTCTTGCAAAAACTCCCGTCAGAATTCCAAAAAATAGATCAAATTTTAGAGGTTAAGTTTGCATTTTCAGACTGTGCATGGATCATCAACATAATCTCTGGACTATTTATCTAAATTTGGGATAGAAGCAGTTTTTGACGAATATCTGTTGATCCTTCCCACATTGTAATGTATATTTTCAATAAATTGATAAATAAATACCATATTTCTAGCTTCAATTGAAACTAGTAACGGTCTTTTAAATTAAATAGTTGTTATCATCCTAATTGTTGTCCAAGGTTTCAGTTTATGGCCTACCCAGACTGGAGAGCGTCAAAGATCCAATGACGTCTGTCTGCGTTGCTGGTGATACTGTCACTCTAGTTCAACATCAGTCTCAGGTAATTTATTTTTACTTGAGGTCGGATGTAATATCTTCTCTATTATCGTCTTTCTAGATGTGTAGACTTTCAGAGACTATAATAGCAGTGTGGCCATTAGTGTGCAACGGTCCATAACAGTCTCTGTAGGTAGAACTAACCAATTGAACTATATATACTTAATTAAACATAAATACACATACTTTCTTAGTAATAGGCTACTCTTGAAAAAGTCGAAATTAGTTTACAATAGTATAATATAATAAGCAAAGAAATACAGATCATGGAATGTATTATTCCATGCATGACATAAACGTTATTTATTTGAAAAAATACATAGTTGAGGGCACCAGGAATTAAATCCTATTATAGCCCTCATAACACAAAAGAAATTAACACAAACAAGAATAAGACCAAATAATAAGTTATCATCTTTCATCCAGCACTAATCGACTGAATAATTTAACATTCAGTAATTTAACATTCAAAATAAAAATTCAAAGTATTTAGGTAGTATTTGATGGTAATAAAAGGAAGACGGAAAAATTCAAAGTCGTAGAAATTCAATGATTAGTTGGTAATCTAATAAAGACAACATGTAAACTTGATTTCATGCAAGACTTGGAGTCAATCATCTAACATCCACTTGTTACTTACTTGTTACTCTTGTTACTTGTTCCGTCTTCTCCTCAGTCAGCGACTGGGATATATGAGTTATCCTCATACTTGAGGAGGTCCACCACTTACACTCAGATTAATTTAATTTGACGCTTGGCATTAGATAGACAGATAGATAGAGATATTATTTCTTGACGTTGCTGATGACCTTGAAGTACGTTGGCAAAGTAATACCACTCTATCTATCTAATGCCAAGCATCAAATAAAATAATAATAATAATCTTTATTTCAGCAAAAAATACATAATACATAAAACTTGTGCAAGTAAAGTAAAATAAACATGCTTATGGAGAAAATAATAATAAAATATGAATAAGTCTGAGTGTATTGAATGAATGTGAGTGTACCTTCTGATTTCATTACCACTGATTTCTAGTATCCGTGGTGTGAAGCTTTGAGTGGGCAAATATTTCGTTTCTGGATTTGTTGATGATAAAAATGATTATCTTATTATAATAAAAATTAAAGTTGTTTAACATTTTTCCAAAAGTTACTGTAAATTCTCAACTTGTGAATAAAGTATGGGGCTAAAATGTTGTACTAATTTTATTCTAGATACCAGTGAACACGATCACAGTACCAGTAAGCAGTTCAGCACTGCCCGCCCTGACCCCCGCCCCCCACATAGTGGCCGTGCCCCCCGCGCTCACCTCCTCCAAAGAGGACAAGTCGAGTGCCGCCGATCAGTGTAATAGCGCAGGCCAGCAGCAGGTGCATTGCCAGGTTAGTCACTTGACATTATTGTTCTAAAATAGAATGGAATAGCTTGTGTTGTGTGATTAGGGTTTTAATTGATTTATTTATGAAAATGTGAGTGTGTGTTACCTAAATTAGTACAGGGTGTTTTAAAAAGGACAACACCAAATCCAGTTCTATACCTTTATTAAAAAAAATATATGCAATTTCAAAGTTGTAAAGTCCTTTTTGAAACACCCTGTATAATTGGTAAATGAATTATTGTTGTTGAATTATTATAAATTACAATCTCTTTTACAACCTTGTAAAATTACAAGGCTAAGACCACACTACAATGAGTCTCGCTTGGTGTTAAGAGCTAAGGGACTTGCTTAGTGACTGATTTACCATTGAAGATGTCTACACTGCGAGTAACGCGACACGCTTGGTGACTAACTCAACACCTAGGCTAGCTAGACTCGTCGCACGCACAGTGTGGCCACCTGCAATAGTACGCAATGTGTTTGTTCACTAGGATCAGTATTCACTAAGCGAGTCACGTGGCTCTTAGCACCAAGCGAGGCTCCTTGTAGTGTGGCTTTAGCCTAATAGTATGTGGGTCTCATGCGGAAAACCCCCTCATTTGATTTTGCTACATAACCAGAACCTATTTCAAAAACTTAACACTGTATTTTAATGGAAATATTGTATCTTACTAGAAATATACAGTAATATTAGCCTATTAGTTTTTATATTTTTCAAATAGACTGCACTTGTAATTTGAATAAGCAAAAACTATTTAATTCTAACAAAGTCAGTAGATATTGTTAATAATGTAGGTTGTGAATTGAACCGCTTGGATTTAAAATTTCAACTCATATACATACAGGGTTGGTGAAAAGTATGGAAGCGGCTTGATATTTCTTAAAAGAAGGTAATTTGACTGTTGGTGACATTGGGGATCGTACTCAAATTGAAAATACTACTTTACTGTGACTAAAAATCTGGTCCGCCATCTTGGATCGGCCATATTGAATCTAACTTCATTCTTTCAAATGGGAAGGTCATGTTATACATGATCTGGATACAGAATTTCAAGAGAAAATGAATGGCGAAAACCGCACATTTCATCTACCTTCTAATAGGACGAGTCGACTAATATAATGATGAGTTCTCGTACTTATATCATGTGGTGTTATAGGTAGTGTTCTGATTCACTGTGAAGCACTGATGCCTAAATGAGTTGCAACCCTCTTCCAGGTGCAGTGTGACATGCCGATATTGCAGCAACAGCTGACTTCGTCATCACCTGCCACCAGCACCACACAGTCGTCAGCGGTACAGTCGCACGCGCAAGCGCCCGCACACGAGCTGGCCATCTCGTTCACGCCGCAACAACGTCAGCAGCTGCATGAACAGGTGAATATAATATTGTTTGAAACTCACAATAAATAGACCGTGTCAGTGATGACGTATATGAACAATAAAATAACCTGTATCGGGGTAACCCCGGTCGTACATCGGAGCAATAAGCAATAGGCAACTAGCAACATATGGATCGTATGATTGTCTACTCTATACAAACCAATAGTTCAATGCACACTGAAACAGCTGCTTTATGTGTGCATTGGACTATTTGTTTCTATAGAGAAGACGATCATATGATCAAATGTTATGTGCCTATGCTTTTCATAACTTGCTATATGGGTTCAAGCGAGATGGTTCAATGCAATGCAATAAATACGCAAAAATGTGAGGTTAAACGCCACGTTAATGCCCGGTTTTTCAGTCGCTCAATAGACAGTTAATGGATCCAATAGCACTATTGAATCAATAACCATGTGTTTTCAAATGCAAAAAAAGTTATTGATTCAATAAGTTTATTGAACGACTGAAAACCCGGGCATAAGAGTGATTGTTTATAGTATTTTTATCTGTTTTCTTGTTGGAGAGGCTCTCAAGCTGTGGCCGCACTGCTGGGTTGCTACCTGGATGGTAGATGGTTTATACAGCTTATACAACATCCGTAATAATAGACCATATAGAAAATTATCACGGCCTTCTTGATAAACTGTGTCAACCATCCACAATCTATCAACCACCCACTTGCAATTCGGCCCACGGTTTAAGGTTTAATGATTTGAATACAGGCCAGAACGCACTACTTGGCTACGTTGAAGTCGAGGCCAGCTAGAGACTCACCTCATCCCGTTCTAGCTTATTGAATTCACATGAGTAGACTCCCGATTACCTACCAGTTAAAAATAAATCAAAAATACAGAAGCTTCAGATCACACAAAAACCTAACCTTAATATTCAAATTTGAAAGTAAACATGGTCGATGGTTGGCCTGAACCACACGTTGCCAAGTTCAACATGTTCTGGCCTGTGACCATAGGGCCGTGATCTATTAGGCCGTTACCATGTTCTATTGGTTTATTATTATGGATGTTGTATGCTCTATAGATGAACAATCCACCATCCAGCAGTGCGGCCTCATCTTAAGATTGTAATTTTTCCACCCTAAGAAAAATTAGGCTCGCCTGAATCTAGTTCCAAAAATTTCACTATATTTTGGATTTATAAATTATTTCAAATTCATTATAAGCTAGAGCCTTTAAATAAGCAGTAATTGTTTAATGTTTTTCCATCTATGTGAATGAAAATTCTGTATGAATGACTTTAATAATTGCGTAATAGAGGTAAGATTATACTTCTATATTGTTTCTTTTTTGCCTTTATGTGAAAAGGTGGAGAAATTATTTCAATGTTTCACTCACCCCCCTTTTGCTGGAGGTTATTGAAATAACTACGGCTTGCCAAAGTCAAGCCTTACTCAAAAAACAATTTTTAATAATTCTATTCATATTTATTTTTGTTTTTTCATTCTACCTCTACTGTTGTATGATGGAGGTCAATTGAAGACGCGATATTTGACTAGAAAGCATGCCTGAAGTCCCCTGAATTTGATGTTGACTGATCGGGGCCTGTTATATCTGTGTGTTTAAGGTTGCGTTTGATGGAGGGGATTACCATGTGACACAGAACCGCTCCCAACCAGATATGTTTACGGTAATTATATAATTACCGTTCAATTAATGTCTTTAATCTAGGCATGTTACGTTGTGTCCTAAAATATACCCTTTATTATTGAAATTGCCCATTCAAAATGAACCCAGTTCATCATATTGTGTGTTCTTGAGATGAAAGGGATACAGAACAGGATGGAAACATTATTTTACCAAAATTTATTTTGGGAAAAGTGCTTTCTTTCTACGATTGTTTCAACTCAATTCGGACTTACGCCCAAAGCTGATTTAAGAAAAACCATGAATTATCACCATGAAATACAGTAGCATGCTATATTTTACTCTCTTTGCATTTGTCCTAATCAATATTGCTGCTCAACGTCCCTCAATCGAAGTTTAACTTCTTACTTTGTTCTATATTTCAACTGACTATTTGAAAAAACTTTTCCATTCAAGATTATTTTATCGGATAGAAATCGATGATAATTTGGTAGTGTACTTGATATTACCATCAGTCTCCTGTGAGAAATAATTGTTTTTGTTTCTATCCAAGAGCAGTTTTTGTTGTACTCTGTGATGTACTCCATTCTTAGGCTGGGTTCCATTATTTGTTTATTTAGAGGAACAAAATGCTCCATCACACACTCTCACTTCAGCATCAGCAACATATACTGCGATTCATTTAATTTGTCGCTTGGCGATCAGTAAACAGCTGATGTTACGCAGCTTTGACACAATAATAGTGTTTAGTTTTAGGTTTTTTAAATTGTATTTTCTTTACCTTGTACCGTGAGTAATTTTTTCCTCAACTGTTATAATAAGATATTTCTTTTTCTTTTATTTGTATTATTTTGGTTAATGCTGCTTATTTTATTTGTTATTATGTAATACTCGGCCCCTGCGCTCAGGCTGTTGCCTTTGCAGGGACCTTCCTTGTTATTAATACAGTATATTAATACTATTTTATGTTATATCTATTGTATTATTAATTCTATTATTTTTCATTGTACTTTTTAAGTTTGCTGTATTTTGTTTCAAGGATAAATAAATGATTTGATTTGAAAAAATACTTAACCTAGAAATGCTGAATCTCGCAGATTATTGCAAAGACTTTAAAAAGTTCTTTCTAAGACTTAGAAGGTTTTTAAGACTTAAAAGGTCTTTAAGACTTGAAAAAGTCTTTGGATTATTGTGTCAAAGCTGCGTAACATCAGCTGTTTACTGATCGCCAAGCGTAAAATTAAATTAATCACAGTATAGCAGGATTCAATTCAACTTGTCATAAATCAGCTGATCCAGTAATAATTAAAGAGTGATTTCGACACAATAATCATAAGGCTTGAAAGTCTTACATCACACCTAAAATCTAAATACCTAAAGACAGAAGACCTTTCAAAGAATAACTTCGGATGCAGCCGGCAGCATGACCTTTTCAATAATCTGCGATATTCAGCATAGTAGTAACGACAACGATAGGTCAATGGATGCATATGCTCGGTCAAAATGGAGCGAAAGATGGCCGACTTATGACAAGTTAATTGTCTGCGTATATCTGTTTCCTTTCAGGAACCCGTTATGTATTATCAAGTTATTCTACAACAGCCAGTTGAAGATCCTATCGTTTACTCCATTGTTTATTTTCTAAAACACTGTAGGCTAAGGGCCGGTACATCATCACACACTCGGGATTTAACAAGTCACCAGACTAACCGGACTCGCACAGTAGCATCGACAGCAGCAGCAGCACTAAAGGCCCAATCCGGATGCTAACCCACTAACCTGTCGAGACAAACGTATGTCGATGCTGCAGCAGCAATTTTGCTAGGGACTTGGCTAGTCTGACGACAAGCGATGCCGGTCAATGGATTACAATTCGGTCAAAATGGAGGCGAAAGACATCCGACCGCCGTTGGTTAATATGTCTGCGTAAGTTGTTGCCATCACTGGGTTGCGAAGACTAGCTTATGGTTGAGATGTCAATGTGCTAACCACACGTTACATCTTTTCTGGTTAATGATCATTCACCTCTGCTGATTCAGTCAAGTGGATGTGAAACTGGTAACCAGCTGGTAGGCCTAAGCCCACATAGGGCTGTTGAGCCATTGACAAACAACAAACAAAGTTGTTGTTTCATTCATATTTTTCCCCGGCACTTCATGTCAATCAAGTTATACAACTCTACAACAGACCAGTTGAAGATCCTCACATTTGACATTTACTCCATTCAAGAAAATGAAACTCGTATTAATGCTTATACACTGTAGGCTAAATGATTTTTTACAATAGAGTGAAGTCAATTTCTTTCATAATTTTTTACATGACACTCGTAATTGAAATGATATGTATCATTACTGTACAGTACTTGGAAATTGAAAACTTAAATACTTGTTCATTACTTGTTATTTTAAATTGCGTTTATCAAGTGTGATTTATTAATTATTGTGACTTATGCCCGTTTTCTCAGTTGTTCAGTAAAATATTGAATCAATAAGAAATTTTGCATTTGAAAAAACATGGTTGATTCAATAATAATAATTTCTCTGGTCGTGGGTACAGCACCACCAGAGGAGTTTATTCAAATCTCAACACTATACATCAAATTCATAAATATATAAAGTCTTACATCTAAATTTAAAATGTTGCATAATTGAATTTTGTGGCCCCCACTGTATAAAATATGTGTCGGGTAAATACTGCTATTCAATACTACTATTGCTACTCAATACTGCTATTGAATCCATAAACTGTTGAACGATTGAGAAACCGGGCATTTTTACACTTTCAAATTGAACTTTTGAATTGTAAATTGTCGAAGTCGATGTATATCTTGTATATTCAATTAAATGACCAATAAAGTTCTATTCCTAAATCTTATATGTAAGTGAAATGTAAGAATGGACTTGTCCTAACTTCGCCCATTCATGTCAAACATCACTCGTCATTTGAATTATACTTTTCAAATTCATAAACCATACGACAAAACTCTTTATTCTTAGTCTCAATTTTTCAAATCATCCAATAATATTTCCAGTGAAGCCAATTAATGTATCTTATCTCGTTATCATCTGAGACTTCCTTATCTTATTATATTTTTTAAATACTTTGAAATTGGAAATATATACTTGATTGAATAGTTTTTGTTACTAGGTTTCCTGGCCAAGATCCGTTGAAAATTCAACAGCAGCATATGCAGCCGGCGACACAGACAGTTGACTTTCGAGCAGTCGACGGCTCCATACTGAAAGTGAACGGAGAAGCCGATCACAAAGCAATTCTTGGAACGACTGGATCCACTGAGTTGTCTCAGAATATGTTCAAGGTACGTCGAGTAGAGAAAACATTACTCAAAAAAGACCTAGTAAAGCCTCTGTTGATTGAACTATTTTGATAAATACTGTAAATTGTTGAATTTTCTCTTCGAAAAACAGCGGATACATTTTTTACCAGTCCAGATGACTATTCCCACATATCGGCTCAGTCTCCGTCTCGTCTCATTTTAGCTAATTCCGCGCTTGCGTCAATAACGGCCAATCACGGAGCGAATAGACATGCACAGAATGAGCTGATCTAAGACGAGATGGAGACTGAACTTATATATGGGAATAGTCATGTGAGAATGATTCCAAGATATCAGTCTAGTCATCGGTCCGTTCAGTTCAGCTCATGACCCAATGCTCCCATTGCTATGAGATGGTCCATTGTCATTGACGCATGAGCAGAATGAGCTGAACATGTCGGACAGGTGACTAGACTGATGTGGGAATAGCCACAAAAGTTCTAGTTCTTTTTTTGTTAGTAGTAATTTTGTTTTGCCACTTAGTATTAATATCCTAGTAAGGTTCTTTTCTCTCTTATTATATCTTTTCATTTTGATTAAATTGTGTTGTCCTTTGAGGAAAAACTGTAACAAGTTATGTTATTTCATTTTTGGTGTGCAGAATAAAACTTATTTGACTTGACTTTGATCAGTTTGCTGTCCCAGAATTCAGAATATCAAATAGTTGAAAATAAGTTTTTGTTGGAATTTATAAAAAAATTCTCAAATAGAGTTGATATTAATTATTGATGTTGAATGGTCAATATAAAAATAGTAGAAATTTTTGAAGAATGTAGTTACTTTCATGTGGAAAATTTCACTCATCTACTCGCAAGAATGTCTGTGTAAGAAATTACGAGTAATTTTATACTGAACTGAGGGTACTGAACTAGAAATTGATGTAATTATTTTAGGTGAACGTGGAGGAGCTGCTAGCCTACCACGAGGTGTTTGGCAAGCTACAGGGTGCCACGGGCATACCGCTGACCACAGGCACATTGCAAATGGCCACCACCACCACAACGACCACTGCCTCCGCCTCCTCCGCCACGACGAAGCCGGGTGAGGAGGGAGGGGGGAACCCGTCCCCCTCCACCTCACCCTCTCCAACGCACACCTCCCACGTCTGCGATCTGTGCGGAAAGAGCTTCCAGTATCGCTATCAGATGATTGTGCACAGAAGATATCATAGTGAAAAGAAACCGGTGAGTGTTTATAGTATTTGTATCAGTTTTCTTGTTGGAGAGGCCCTCAAGCTGAAGCCGCACTGCTGGGTTGCTACCTGGATGGTAGATGGTTTATCTGTAGCTCATACAACATCTATAATAATTAATAATAGAACATGTAGGCTAGAAAATTATCACGGCCTTCTTGATAAACTGTGTCAACCATCCATCATCTATCAACTACCCACTTGTAGTGCGGCCCAAGCTTTAAGGGTAGAATTGAAATAGATAGGATATTTTCTAATTTATTTAACTGATTAAGATTATGTTGAAAAGGATTTTCAACAATGTTTGAAGCTCCTTTTGTAAACAATTGCTGTCATGAGAATTCATGATTTCTCACATCCCATATGTGTGGAATTCATATCCCGTATGAATGGGATAATATTTATAGGCCTATCACTTTATTGGTTCATAGACCCTTATAAGTAGTTCCACCCTACCGTTTGTAACATGGTGTGGTAAAAATAGCAGTCAAACTGTTGAGTTAAGATATTTGATAATTTGTTTATTTATCTCATTAAAGTTATGTTGAAAGGTTTTTGAACAATATGAATTAAAGCTCTTTTTGTGAACTATTATTTCTATGATTTCATGACTGAGGAATTGGAATGCAGTTTTTTAAGAACGTAATATTAGCCAGTGGTTTGATGATTTGGCGATTAGTGCTAAAAAAGCACATTCAACATCAACATTATTAAAAATAATTGAATTTGGATCAATTTTTGGTATTTTGGACTCGTTAAAAATAAGAACTGATATAAATATTAATTAAATTTAGAAAAGTATTGGACGAATAGGTTCCAAGAACCTTACCTGTACTGTCATGTAAGTTGTATCCCCTTTCATATAGGCTAAAAGCCTTAATTTTCAACATGATAAATCAACTTATTATTCCCTCAAAAGTGCATGAAAGTGAATTTTGATAGAGGGCATGGCTCTCAAGTTGAAGTTACCAAAGTTCTTATTATGGTGCAAAATATTGGTTGCAAAGTTTGATAATGAATGAGAGTAACAGTGCATAAAAGTGAATTACGTTAGAAATGTGGCATGTCTCTTGAGATAAATTTAACAGAGTGTTTCATAATGGTTGTGAAGTTTGATAATGTATAATTTTATTCAGGTATTTGCCAATGCCAACGGCGAACTACAACCAAAGACAAATCCTAACAAGCCACACGCCTGTACCATATGCAGCAAATCGTTCGGGAGGAAAGAGCATCTGGAGAATCACCTTCGGTGTCACTCCGGTGACACGCCCTACAAATGCCAGTTCTGCGGCAAGAATTTCACCAGGAAAGAGCATCTGGTGAACCACATCAGCGTGCACACCGGAGAAACGCCCCATCGATGCAAGATTTGCAAAAAATCTTTCACTCGCAAAGAACACTACACAAACCATGTGCTGTGGCACACGGGAGAAACCCCTCACATATGTACGATATGTGGAAAGAAGTACACCAGAAAGGAGCATCTGGTAAGTCATTTGCGGTCACACACTAACGATACACCGTTCCGATGCGACATTTGTGGGAAATCATTCACACGAAAAGAACACTTCACCAACCACATAATGTGGCACACGGGGGAGACCCCTCATCGATGCGATTTCTGTTCAAAAACATTCACACGCAAGGAACATCTACTGAATCATGTCAGGCAGCACACTAATGAATCTCCCCATCGTTGTACGTATTGTACAAAAACATTCACGAGAAAAGAACATCTAGTTAATCACGTGAGACAGCATACAGGGGAAACTCCTTTCCATTGTCAGTACTGTCCCAAAGCATTCACAAGAAAAGATCATTTGGTGAATCATGTGAGGCAGCATACTGGTGAATCGCCTCATAAGTGCATGTACTGCACGAAGAGTTTCACACGTAAGGAGCATCTAACAAACCATGTGAGGCAACACACCGGGGAGTCGCCTCATAGATGCAGTTTCTGCACGAAATGTTTCACAAGGAAGGAGCACCTTACTAATCACATGCGCATCCACACTGGGAGTCACCTTACGAGTGTGAGTTCTGCTCGAAAGCGTTTACTAGGAAGGAGCAGTTGAACAATCATGTCAAACAGCACGCCATGGAAACTGAGTTCAATTGTACGGTGTGCTCGAAACCGTTCCTGAAAAAGGAGACGTTGATCAATCACATGAGAAGTCACACAGGCGAGCGGCCGTTCAGTTGTAACGAATGTGGAAAGTCGTTTCAACTCAAGGGTAATTTGCTGTTCCATCAGCGTTCCCACCAGAAGAACGAGCCCGCGGAACGGCCGTTCCGCTGCGATCTCTGTCCGAAAGACTTCACCTGCAAGGGACATCTGGCGTCGCATCGCAGAAGTCACATGACCGAGCACAAGACCTGTCCACACTGTGACAAAGTTTTCAACGAGCGTGCCGGTCTCCTGAAGCATCTGAAAAAGTATCACAGCGAAGAAATGCTCTCGTTGAAGTGTCACGTGACGCCCAACCCCCCGCCCACAATGGTGCACATTCCCTCTCACGTGCCTCCCCTCCCCCCTCCGCCGCCTCTGCATCCGGCCGTCGTTGTACCGACACAGAGTAGTGTGCTTGCTACCTACTAGTAATCTAATTTTAACCCCAAGTAGTGTGCTGGCCACTTAATAATCGAATTTTAACACCAGGGACGTGTTTAGTTAAGATATATAAGTCTTGTAATACAGGAAAACGTCTAACTCACACTAGACTTCATGATTGTTTATTGACTATACTTGAATAGATGTAACTTCCGTATCAGCGTAGCACATAATCTGAAAGGGAATAAAATGTATTCCAATACAGAAGCTACATCCATTCAAAACAGTACTCCATTGTATTCCCTATTTTATACGTGCTAAGCCAATGCGGATGTTACATCTATTCAAGTTTAGTTTACTTTGACTAGTTTATTTTATAGTACGCCAATCTATCAAAGTCTAGTGTGTCCGTTTCCTGTATTACACTTCTTATAAATCTTCATGACACGAGTTCCTAGGGCATGCTTCATAACATTATAGAAATCCTGTAACGCAGGGAAAGGCATACATTACTGTACATGAACAGCACAGCGTACCATGTAAGAAATTAGTCTAGTGAATGTATATCTTTCTCTTGTATCACAGGATTTCGAAACTGTTATGAAACTTACCCCAGGAACCCGTTTCATGAAGTCCTGTATCACAGGTAAAAGGCAAACTCACACTAGAGTTGGACGTTTAATGCGTAGTACTATTGAAGTTTAGTATCCGTGCTATTAAAGTGTAGTGTGTAGTGTAGTGTGTGTGCCTCCTACCTGTCTTACACGACTTCTAAATTTCCCAGGAACTTTTATAATAATAAGTCCTCTAATACAGGAACTGCTGACATTGAAATGCCCACACTTGGCAACATCGAGCATAACAAAGCATGCTATTTTAGTAATAATGCAAGCCTCGTGTATGTTCATCTTTAAGTCAGCTGTTCCTGTATTATAGGTCTTGTATGTTCCATTGAGCGGGCTTCATTTTGTAACCGATTCAAACGCTGAGTGAAGGAAGGAGACGGTTTTTGTGGGCTTTTAATAATAATTATGAAATTTATATAGAGGAAATATTTTTAATTGAAAGTTTCAAGTGAATGAGGTGATCGTTTGATCACGTTAAAATACGTTATTACGTAAATTACGTAGCTTAACTATCTTACGTTCAATTAACGTAATGACTTGACAATTTGAAACTACAGGTTGGTTAGTTAGTTAGTTCTGCCCTCCTAAGCGTAAAAGACGTATCTCAGAAAACCGTAATTGTTGGGCAGAGAGATTTTACTTCAACTCTATCCCGCACAAAGTAAAATGACATATTTTGATGTTTTTTTTACTAATCATATTAAATAGTGTTTCTACAACTAATTATAACGTAAAAATCTCAAATTTCTTTATTTTTTGCAAAATTTATGAGATGCGACTTTCTGGCTAAGTAAGTGCATTGGAATTGTATGCTGAAATGATGTAAGCAATAAAGTCGTATCTCATATAGAAGTAGGAAATCCATAAAAAACATTGATAAATACATTACATTACGAGTAAAAATCTTGTATTTCAAATATTACATTAGGAGTTTGAAGTCTTGTATTACAACGTGAATCATCTACAACTAAAATAATCAATGTAAAAAATCAATACTGTTATTGATACTGCTATTGACTTTCTGGTAGGTTTTCCCAAAACTTGATCCGGTTCTTCTCGAATAAACCACCAAGATTATTCAAAATGTTCTGTCTTTTCGCTGCACTTATGCCAATAAATTTGGTTTTTTCCTGTGGATGTGGAAGAATACCTCTTTTTGTAATAGAAGCAGACAGGAAGTTCAATTCTGTGTACTCATCAGTGAGGAAGTCATTCCTGTATTTGATAGTTTTTAATCCTCTTGTGAATATGACTTCAACCATATCATGGAGGTAGGGCCTAGGATTTGTCTTGGACAACTTGTACTGTGAGGAGTAGTCTTTCCATTCAAAGAAATGTTTCAGGTCCAAGGCCAAAACTTCAGTGTTAGGCTAGGTGATGCATTTTTTACAGCTTTAACAAAATCTTCAAAATCGTACAATTTATTGCCCATTCTCTGCATTGACAGCTCAACTCTGTGATGAAATGAATCGGCTGCCATGAATGTATGCCCTGGTTCAAAATACCGTATAATTATTTCATCACAAGCAATTTCATCAGAATTTATTACAAACAAAAAAAAAATGAAAACAAAGACCAGTTCTTATTTTGTGCTGTGCAATTGTCTAGCCACAGAGTAATTCGTTTTGCATCCCGTTTTGCCAGAAAAAACTGATAGAATGTGCTAATCAATTCATCTTTGGTTCTTCCAAATAAGGCTTCGTGCCAAACAGCAGCGAAGGGCTTTGAATGTTTCTGTTTCTTACCAACAGGTACAAAACTTTCATTATATTCTAGCATGGTATAAAAAAAAGAAGAATCATCATTATGTACATGGGCATTGAAAACATACAGCCACAACAGTCTTTTGTAGAACTGCTTCGTTACAGTTAACTTGGGCAAAGGAAGATTTTGAGAATAATCAAACTCAATCACCAAACATGAAGAATCTGTTGATTTAGCCTTCTCAATGTACTCTCTTTTCAGCTCATAGAATCTCTCAGCCTTTCTTTTGTGAGCTTCATAAGGTCCTCGGCATGCATCATTTGGGTTGTTCTCTAATTTCACTGTACATTCTTTGCAAAAGTCACAAGTGTCTGTTTTCACTGGTTTGAAAGTAAAATTTGTTTGCCGGAAAAACTTGAAATAAGTTTTATATTTCATAGTCAAAGTTGAGTTCGTTTTCTCCGGGAAATAGTTATTGGAAAACTCTTGGAAAATACTTTTTATATTCAGGTCAGGGTTATCAAAATAAAGTCTGTTACTCTTGCTGGCTCCATAGTGAGAAGGTCTATGTGGTATACTTTTCAGGTGTTCCATAGCTAATTCATACACTTCAATGGGTGTTTTCTTTGAGTTAGGTGTTTTCCCCTCTTTTCCTCAAAAGAAGCTTTATTTTGCAATATTCTAATTCTTTTTTGGGATAATTGAAAAAGGCTGAGAAGGAATTTTCGGCACACCTTTACTGGACAGGCATTCTGTTTCAAGTAGAACTCCCAGAAATTTTCTTTCTTGAGCTTGGGCTCAACAACTCTACGTTTCACTTCACCTTTCAATGTCAAACAACCACTCAAATAAATATCCTGACACTCTTTACTTGGAAGATCGTAGAAAGAATCAAACAAATTTTGTTGTTCACGTCTTGAAAAACCTCTGTAGCACTTTTCACCACAACAAGCTCTCAAGAATATGAATTGTTTTTTTGGAATAGTTTTACCTGAAGTAAGAGACACATACTCATTGCCTTGAACCCGGTTTTTCTTTTGCGATACTTCTCTTCCAGCCTCCCTTGTTTTTCAGCTTTCCTCTTCATTCCTTTTGGTATTATTTTCAAAACATCTTCCTGCTATTATTCAAAATATTATCACCATCCATTTTCACAGAAAACTAGTCATTAAAACACAGTTATACTCGTTAAAAGACAATCTTAACCTTAACTTCACACTTGTAAAGATCGAGGTGGACTAGCCTAGCCCACTGCCACCACTCAGATGTTCTCTGCAAGACGGGCCTTCGACATTGAACTATTAAAACAGCTGTAAAATCTTCCATAGAGGTTAGAAATGAACAAAATTAAGTGAATATACTGAAAACAACATGGAGATTCAGAAAATTCGTTCTCCAAAAAAAGGGCCTTCAGTCACAAGGGCCCTTATTGCAGCTACCGCCTCAATTATGAATTTCAAATTTTTTCATCACAAATTTCCTGTAAATGGGTGATGCATTTTTTGAATCACTATGCAACTACACCCATATTGTTACTTGAAAATTTAAGAATATGGGTGTAGTTGTAAAAGTGATCTTATCAATCAAAATATTAGCTTTGTATTTGTAATGGAATTGAAAAATGCAATAATTCGAAATATTCATGAGATTTATGAATTATAATTTCCAAATAAACATGACAAGGGAATTTAAATGATTTATACAAGTTTGCATAGCCTAGAAACAAAATAATCAATTCAGAACCAAATATTACAATTCTAAGCAACTCAAATAGGCTACAGATTCACTGTCAAGCCTATTTTCTGTGATATTTTTGAAAACAACCTTGTGTTTTACTCAAGCAGAGTGGTACATTACAAACAGTACACATCCAGAATGTCTGCTTTGGTTTTTTCTTTGTGCTGCACAATGCACATCTCCTCCTTGTTGTTCTCTGTGGCTGATGATTGGATCCAGATTGTCTTATTGCTATTGGCACATTTGGCTTGAATCTCTTCACATTTTTGTCTGCTGACACAGGCCTTGATGTGGAAGCTCCCTCAACATGTGATACACTTGTTAGCCCAAAAACAACATTTCGTCTGAAATCTTTCATTGTGTGCCGGTCTATGGGCAAACATTTGTGTAGAATGAAGGAATTGACAATAGCAGCATGGATAAAGTGAAAAAAAATCCTGTGCCACCACTTGCGGCTCTTCCTATCAATCTCATAAGTTGTCTTCATCTGATCAAACTTGTCAACAAAATTCATATTTTTATTGTAATCCATAATTGCTGCTGGGCATGAGAATCCTACTCTTTCTCCAGTTCTTGACCTCCTCATCACTTGATCAACTTCCATAGGATTGTGGAAGTTTGATAACAAATGAACTGCATTATTGTCCTTCCATTTCATGGCAATAATTGGTCCACTAGCATACCACTCATGTTCACCACGTGTCATTCCCTTATCATCCTTAAAATGCGGTAAATTGATCCTGTTCTTATTAACTGTCCCACATGCATTGGTGTTAACACTTTTCAAATCTTCCATCAAGTTATAGGATGTAAAATAATTATCAAAATAGACTGTGTGGTTGTAACTTGTATACTCTTCCACAAGCCTTTTTACTACATTCTCTCCTAAATTCTTCTGCACAGTCTGTCCGATTTTTCCTGTGTATATTTCAAATTTTAAAGCATATCCTGGCATGTATTGTTTCAAAAAAGACCGCCCCTTGAATTTTATCATGGATTCATCTACAGCCATGTCAGGATTCGGAATGAATGAGAAATAGTAGTATGAGAAATAGTATTTTGTGGGGTGATGCATAATATGAATCACTATGCAACCAATGCAGACAAATAGGTGATGCATGAAGTGCACCACTATGCTAGTAGATGTTATACAATTCACAATTTTTTGAGCCGCAAAGAGTTAATGCTTCCTGTACTGAAATCAGTTGTTGCACATACTCTTGAGAGTGTATATTTTCTTTGCCAGCAACCATATTTTCTTTGCCAGGTCTGAATATTATGTCATATTTGAGTCCGGCTAATTCTAATCGGCATTGCATTATTTTTTCATCTTTAATTATACCAACAGCTTGACCATCAAACATGAAGGCAACTGATGAAGGACCACAAGACTTACAAGTAGCGGCTCTTGCAGGTCATTTTTTGTCTCTTGAACGATACTCAAATCCACAAAAAAAAACACAAGCTCTTCTTTTGTGCTGCAGGGAGTTGTTCAGCTTGTTCTGGTTTATTCTGATAATTGTCTTAGTTGTGAGTGATCGCCAGAGATGTTGGTATGGTAGTCCTATATGATAATGCTTGTTGTGAAGCAATTACTATTACAAGATCAGAATTTGTGCCTGATCAAAGGCAGCATCAAGAGTGAGATTTTGATTCTCTAATAGTCGCTGTCTAATGTGATTGGATGCAATCCCAGTGATGATATTCATCTCTGTTTGTTTCCATGATCACCGCCTTAAAATTACATTTTTGGCCTGATGTCCTTAAAGCAGTCAGAAACTGGGCTACAGACTCTCCTGGTTGCTTTTGGTATGTAGCTACTTTGTGACGTGCATATACGTCGTTAACAGGTTTAACAAATAATCCATGTAATATCCCAATAGCTTCAGTAAAAGTTTGACAGCAGCTTATTTTGTGTCCATAAGCTGCGTTTACACTAAGTAACTTGTTTATAAAACATTTGTTTTATTACAAGTTTCACAAAAATGTTACAAATTCATGTAATTTGTTTTATAACAAAACATATTATTATGATTCTGTTATATTACAAAAGTTATATAACTTTGTTATATAACAAACGTTATAGAAACCTTGTTATATAACAAATGTTTTATAAACAAGTTACATAGTGTAAACGCAGCTTTTGTTTGGTTTTGGTAGTAGGTTACAGAGACTCACAATTACCGTAATTAATCAACATGATGTATTTTATTATCAAATTAATGCACTATAACAATATTAACAATTATTCAATAGTTGGTGGGATTCACACCTCAAAAAGCTCTGACCACATTCTTGGCTTCAGCCTCGACACTACTGCCAACCTAACAGCTTTATAGAGGAGTAGAAAGAAAGTATATCAATGTATCTAATTTATCGATCTCACTCACCACCTTAGTTCTTCTGAAGTAAATTTCCAACGTTCTGAACCAATGATTCCATGTTCCAGAAGAATCAACAGAATTTGGATCACCTTCAAATCTTGTTGGTTTCAATATCGTTTGTTGGTCTTGACTCATCGTAGAAAAAAGATCTGCTTAATAAATTGAAATACTTGCGTCAAAGTTTTATTAAACAGATCTTTTCTACAGAATGAGATAAACTGAAATGTCCTTGGTTAAGACAAACATTCACAGTATTCATAGACATAAGCTGCGTTTACACCGGAGTAATAACAAAAGTCATTAACAATAGTTATTAGAGGCCGTGTGCCCACGGAGCAACTGCTATCTGACTTCAGTTAATAACTTTTGTTAAAACCTTTTGTTATTAACTCCGGTGTAAACGCAGCTATAGTAATCATTAATGATAGTATATTTGTCAGCTGAGTACTGTCACAGAAACTTTTAGAGAATTTTTGTCGAAAAAATGTAAGAATTTTGAAATCGTCTCCTTTCTCCACTCAGTGATTTTGTTTAATTAGTTACTGTGCTTTATACAGTAACCAGTTGCGTCAGAGTCAATTGATACAAGTGATTTGTCGCTGAGTCTGCAATGTTAGAATGAATATTGTGAGACAGTTTTTATGTAAATATTTTTATTAAATCAATGTACTACAGTTGGAACTTTAGTTTCGACTTCGAGAATTGTTTATGACCTGAATATTAACAAAGACTGCAAATTTTCTCATTTTAGTGGTAATTTCCTTCATTGATTGTCCTGATGAAATCATATAAGCATGAAAGCATCACATCCGTGGTAATGACCAATTTTATTTTATTGTTTTCTTTGAAGTAAAGCTTCTTTTTAATTATACGGTGATCTTCACCTTACTTGGTCAATGTTAACAAATTTTAATTAGTTGAAAAATACTTTACTTCTTTAATTCACCTCACCTTCACTTATTAGTTAAATCCACCTTATTAATCTTCACCTTACTCGTTCAATATTAACAAATTTTATTTATTTAAAATTTATCATTTATTTATTCAAATGTTTTCGAATATGTATTAAGTTATTCTTTTAATGTACCACTCTTTCTCCTACTATCAAATAACTCTACCCAAAGTATGGGTTCCTTTTAATTATTATTTTATATAGCTTTCAAATTCTCAGGAATTGAATTGATAGGCCTGTCATTAATATTATTGTCACTAATCGCTAAACATCTTTGAGATTTGAGATGAAGACTATTATTAGAAGTCTTCCTCCACAATACCCTTCATTTACTGTTATTTTAGAATATTATTATTATTATTCAAAAATAATATCAATTTGAAACTTCAATTCAATTGAAGTCTACATCATGCCTTCAAACTCCTTATATTATGCCTTCAAAATGAATTTTAGGAAATGAATAGTTTTTGTTGTGCTTGTATAGATGTATTTTGTAGTGTGTGAATGTGTTCATTAGATTAATTTTGATTATAATTAATATTGAGCTCAGTGCTTTATAAGAGCGTATGACTCACTAGTTGATTGTCTACTTAAAGTAATTGATTATAAATTAATTGTTAGATTGTGCCAAAACACCATTAACAAAATATCAATTAAAGTAATAATATATTATATTTTCTTAATACTCATTCTATAATTTGGTTTTATGTTTACCATACCTAACTTGCCACTGTAGATTCAGTAGAATGTTTTATTTTCTGGAAAATATATATAATTATATATTGTATTTTATTTAAAAACCCCTTATGTTTTAGTTCGCAGCGAGAATAATTTAAAATGTAGCATATTATGATTTTTATTTCAACTTCAAAGATTCTACATAATTAATATTTAGTTGTCAGTTTATTTACCAAAAATACGAATAGGCTTTAATTGATTTTCAATGTAGTACTGAATATTAGAATGTCATTTAGCATTCCTATTGTATTTAGAATTATTAACTTTAGCAGCTTGGAGATTTCACTATTCGAGTGTAAATAAGATATATTTCACTTTTAAAGATATAAAATTCAGTGTTGAATGTAAAATTTAGATTTTAACTCGAGATTTTATTCACATTTCTATTTTACTATTGCTTCATAATTGTATACAATATTTCATAAATGTAAAATTTTATATAAATAATATAGAAGAATATATTAATTATCACAGTTGTGATGGAACTAATTGTGTAAAAAGTTAGATAAATGATGTATGAGATGGATAAATAATATCTGTTTATTTATTGTTGATTATTTCACCTTTTGAACAACTGAATAGTTCTTGATATCAATTCATTTATTCAAGAAAGTGCAATTAACTCATAGGATGAAAACACAGACACAAAGTCCAAAACTGTTTCTTTTTCTAATTTTGGTAAATATTTCAAATGAAGTTATATGTTCACATTCACTATTAATCACAAATTTCCAATTCCGAAGCTAAAAACTATGAGTTATCAATTTATAAAAGTCTATATGAAAGCCAAATAAGCACCAAAAATATGAGTAAACTGATTTCGAAAATATCAAATTTCACTTGAAATCAATATAAGAAACATAATATCAATAGTCTACTTTTGTCTACTAAAAGTCTGCACTACACGAAAAGTACAAAGGCAACAAGTACACGAAAGCCAATTGAATTTAATTGCTGAAAAATGATGTCATATCTGACCTAACCAATACAAGCTCTCTAATAACAAAGCTCTATTGAGCTTTGTTATAAATGACGTCATTTTTGGATACTTTATCCTACAGAGAGTGTATAGTACTGTAGTATAGTATAGTGTACTATACACTCTATGTAGTTTATCCCAAATTTAATTAAATTATGGTTCCTCTTCATGAATCATAAATCAATTGATAGGGCACATTTACTTGATCATTTTTATTACTCATTCTAAGGTGGAAATATACAGTAATGTAAATTTTTAATTGAAAACTTCAAAAAATAAATAATGTTGGTCTTCATCTAAGATTCTAAGGAGTCCTTCATGACACTATTGATACATAGTGACTTATTCATTGTCACTAAAAATACTTCTGTATACGACTTGGAACCACTGTTTTATTCTATTCTCTAGAAGTTTGTTAGAGCAAATTTGATGGAATTTTCAAGTTACTAGTGATAGGAGACTTGATGCCTTTATTCGTGTCGCCACGTGTTACAGGGCTCAGAATATTAAAAATATTATTTAAAAAAAATCTGTCTACACTACTACAAAATATAATTATTTGGATTTCTAGATGTATGGTAACTTCCTATTATTGTAGAGTTCCGAAAAATAGTGATCATTATGTACTTTCTAATATTCAACTAGCAATATTATTCGTAAGTACTGTATTTTAAAACTAACAACAGTTTACTGTGTCGATGCAATATCAATGTCTTCTTCAAGCCTAGATCTAAAGCCAGAATTGTAACAGAATCTAGACTTTATGGCAGTGATTTCATCAAAAGTACCGCATTTGAAATCTAAAGTGAAAGCAATAACATTATTTACGCCACAAGAAACTTCATGCTACTAGTAGGCCTACTACTAGTTCCTAATAGTATTTAATGATCATTATTAAATTTGTTCATTATACATCGATGTTTCTTTCCTTTTTATCGTTTTGAATTCTTCCCCTTTTTCTCCACATTTATTTTTAATAGGAGGATTTAGCCAAAAAGTGAACCTCTGTTGAATGATGAACTGTTACAAGGTAAAACTTGATAAAAATTCGATTTAAATTACTCTTCCCAATATGGATAATAAGATAATACAAACCAAGAGATTTTATAGAAGTCCGGTTATACACTCTTATACTGTATACTGCTCTCGACATAATACCTCCTACATAAGAGAATAATGAATTTTTAATAGGCTACATTACAAAAAATAAATTTGTTCATTACAAATTTTTTTGTACATAAGATATTATAAGAATACATTCTACAGAATGTAAATAATAGAGTCTAACACATTATAATGTATAGACTATACATTTTTACACTCTAGAATGTACCGTATACGTTATAATAGATTGCATTAAATTTAGTCTAATATAATGTATACCCTATACATGTTTACACTCTCAAGAATGTATTTCAATCAAGATATAAGAAATAATCTCAATTGTGCTATAATATAATAATAAATTCGCAATAATTTAACTAATAATAATACTCAATTGCTATAAAATTCATAAAAATTGAACGAAAGTGAGGTAACATAATTAGGATTTTGGTTCAATTAATTATTCAATTCAATTTAGGCAAGAATATACTTCAGCATTTGTGCCAAACTATCCTCATGTAGTGTATCCTATTCAACTTTTATAGACTGCTATATCAATTGTACCAAACCACAGAATAGTTACTACTAGTTATGTAGTTAAATTTAGGTAGTATGTGACCAAACTATCCTTATTTAGTGCATTACTTCATGTAATTGGGATCGTCAGATTTCAAAAATTGTTCATAGTTGCTGCCCTGTAGGAATTTCCCATAGTTCTCCGCTTTATACCACAAGCCCGTTTCTCGAATATAGTTGTCACTCATCAGTAAAGGCAAGAAATGTGTCCTCGCTCGTCTGTGCTTCAGTTGCACCTTTTTGATGAACGCCTTGTCGTAGAAATCATCGACGTTTTTCAGTTTTTCGTGGATGATACTTTCTTCGTTAGTGATGAGAATACAGTTCCATGGTGACCAGTCGATATCCATGCGCCAACGTTTCATGCGAAGCTTGTTGAGATCTGTTATTTCACTGATGACTGAACGCCCTTCCCAGATGAAATTTGTCAGAAAGTACATTCCAACAACCTGTAACACGAGAATTTACCAATTTTAAGGAATTTAAAATTGATTGTTGGATACACACAAACAATAAAAACAACATGTAGAATTCAAATTATAAATGTTAAACTACACAAACTATCAACAGTAATTATCAACATTTTTTACTTTATAATAAATTAATTATGTGTGTTAAAAGAAAAAATGTTCTACAGATTTTACCAGCAAGTATTATGGTAATGTTAATTTTGATGTAGTGAAGTGATTTGGATTTTCCTGATTAATAAATGTTGAAAAAACTTACTTCATCTGTCAAAAAGATTTAAGAAACTCACAATCCACAAGTTATGAGACTTCTTTATCAATAGAAAATATTGAAAACATATATAACTAAAATATTGAATAATATCAAATGTATAAAATATTAATAGGCCTACATATAATATTCCTGAAAAAAGTAGTTTCAAAAGTGGCTCATTAAGTCCTTGTCCAATTTCTTAAATTTTAATAATGAATAATCAGTTTATTATTGTATAGAACAATATATTAGCAGTAACTTATCTTCTGAATTTATAGATTAACATTTTATCTCAATTTCAAAATAATATATATAATTTTACTGATTTATTGACAACAAATTTCTTCATCAACATAGCCTACCTTGTTCAAAAACTACTTACAAACTTTTATAAGATTTTCAGAACGAAGCGAACATACCTGAAGAATAAAGGAGACAGCCGACTTGGTGCATAGCTTCATCTCATCAAACCGGACCAGTCTCAGCATTTTCATGTAAGGACTCAGATCAATACGCTGATGACCCACGTTCCTAGTCCATTCACACGAATGGCACACATCGAACTTGGTCATTTTCACATGAACATTGAACTCACAGGCCGGTTTTACCTTTTTGCACATTTTACATAAATGTTCCATGCCTGCTAATCGGGGACGTTTGGCTTTTTTATAGTGCTCAACTTTTGGGTTGATTCTGTTGTCGTGGAAATGATGTAGAAGCTGTTGTTCAATTCGGTTTCTTAAACCTTCCAGATCAGATGACTCTACTCCAATCGCTAATAATTCACATTCTCGGTTGATGAGGTTTAATAGAGGTTTCACTTTATTGTAGTCGTCAATTGTGTTTAGTAGACTCCGCAATTTGTGAAGTGTGTCTAGTCGTTGTTCAAGGGTCACATCCCTATTTATCAGTGCAAGATACATATCTTGATATTCCCTTGCTTTCTGAGTTTCTAGGGTATCAATAGCTGACATAAATCCATTGTAATTTCGAAACACAACTGGTCGCGCAGTTTCTTCCAAAAAGTTGATCTCCTTTTTTCTCATCGATTCCTTTTTTGCAGTTATCCTGTGTCGTTCAATCGCCCATAGAAGTGTGACCTCTTTGTCTAGCAAGGCAACAAACGCTGCTTTCCTTGTTTCTTCGGATTTCATTGTTTTTATTCTGTCATACTCCTTCTTCCACCATTTACCGACTAGTAGATACAAAACGTAGAAATCGAACTGGGATGTGGGAAAAATGTTACCAGTCATCAGTTTTTTTGTTCGATCATCTTTTGTACTTGTCAGATACTGACTGTTTAAAAATTGTTCGTTTTCTAAACATTTCTCAACTAGTTCCACCTCCTCACGCTCCTCCTTCCTCTTCATATAACTTCTCAAAAACCTCTGCACCACAACCACAAACCCAACAACCTCAGGAAACGTTAACACCTTGTAATCAACTTGAAACCTGCCTGCTACTCCAGTGATTATCCTGTCTGTCAAATTTGGTATCAGATTATCACTAGGCAAAGCTTGTGTGCATTTGTGTATCATGGGACTTGTCCCCTTGTCTTTGTGGGGAAACCCGGGGGTTTGAGTTTGTCTCGTGATAATTTCTGGTGGTTTCTGTCCGGGAGGTAGACCATAACCCCGTTGTCGCGGTTTGGTTTGCACGGCTGCGTGATGGTATTCAATTCTTGTCAAACGGTGTCTATAACCACCCAACCATTCTTTTTCCAATTGTTGATTTTCTATTTCAACAATCACATCTCTAGACCTTCCCTCCCCTTCATCAATTCTCACAGTAATTATATCAACCACTGGTATGTAGTGTAAATATTGGCTGCGTGTAATTTTCTTACCGGGATCTGTTGTTCTCATGATGAGTTCAATTGTGCCCATAGGTTCAACACCGAGACCTGATAACGGCAGCAAATCATCGCATTCTTTCTCATCATAGTACAACCTCATCTCTTCCGATTTTATGTTGAAAATGTTGGAAAGCCTCTCCTTGACCTGTTGCACTGTAAAATGTATCTTGAAAGCTGTAGTTAGTGTCTCATGACCTTCCACCTGTAATTTAACTGTAATTGTTGGACTCGTTGATGGTTGTTCTTCAAAATTTAAAAAACTCCCCTCGAAATCATCCTCGAGTTCAGATACTGGGGACGGTGCAAGCTTTGTTTGAACTTCAGTTGTTAGAAGATTGCTTTCTACCAGTTTATTTTCGTTGTAATTGAGTTGGTTCAAAAATATTTCACTATCTGGATCTTCAATTGGTTTTTCAATGTCGTAATTTTTTCCAATATAACTTTTACCTAGATCGTTCTGTACCACCTCTTGCTCACTGATATCACTGTTTTTCATTATGCTATCATCTTCACTGGTTAGATTTGAAGTAGTTTGATCTTCTTCGGACATTTTTTAAAAATTGTAAAATTATTCAACTCACCAATTGTGTATAATAATTTGGATTTGAGGTGATGGAATCAGTTAGTTATCAATTCCTGAAATTGAAAGTATTTTGTAAAAGTAAGTAAATCATGGTAGGTAGGCACTGTATTCATATTGTTGCAAAAGATTGAAAAAATAAACTTGCTGCAGATCACTTGAGTAAATTACATGAACATTTGAAGGTTCTTCTCAGTAAATACCGTAAAATGAAATATACGGTATAAAATCTTCAAATATTGAAAACTTTTTCAATTTAGAGATTTATAATTAAACCATTCATGGCATTACTAGTCTTACTTAGTATTCTACTTCACAATAGATGAGTTATGGCACTAAACTAAATATTTTCATATTACATAAAATAATTACATAGTAATTTCTGTATTCATTGGTTATGGTCAGTTCATCAAGAAACTCCACATCAGTCACAAATCTTCAATTAATTTGTTAAAATTAATAAAAACTTTGTTAAGATTGCTATAAAATGAATCTTGTCATTTTAAATTAATTTTGATGATTAAGTGTACTGCAATCAATGTGGTGATGTTTATTTTATGAACTGTAAATTAATAAATAATTAATTTACATTGACATTGCAAAGTTGAAGAGATAAAAAAATTATTGGAAACTAAATTTAGATAGGTAGAGTCAAGCCTACCATCATGTTTGAGTTTAAACTGATTGCTTACCATGAGTACATAAGTTTCCAAAATGTGCCATAATAAAAAAAATGTTTCTACTTGGTATTAATTAATGTAAATAATTACTCGCCTCTTGGAATAATTAAGTCATTCTAAATCTTGAGTACATTATAAATATCCATAGAAGCTGAATGACTGATACTATACATGGTTCTATTATTCCAAATGAAATTGCTGGTTGTATTATTTTAGTAATTGCTGTACCGTACCTTACAGTAGAATATATTGAAATGAGACAAAGAAACAATCTTACCTTAGTTTCAAGATAGCGGCTAGTTATTATAGATATCAAATTAACTCATCATGACATTTCATCAGCAAGTTCCTGGCTTCACAACTTTGGAAAGGTTACAATCCATTTGACCGATTCTAGAAGGATGAATCAGGAGAGACCTGATTGTCATGGTAACTGAGATTGGCTTTCATTGATCAAACGCTCAGGAGCTTACAAGGTCGTTTCTAAGTTCCACTTGAATAGTTCAATTTATTAATAAGGTTTCATTGATTTAAAACGAGAAATCCGATCAATAATATTTATGAAATGCTTGGAACAATGAGATATTCGAAAGTTAGTGAAGTCATCGTAATAGAACTATACCTTTTTTAATACTACTAACTATTCTGAAGACTCTGAGTGGTTAGTAACAATAAAAAGTTAATTTTCCACCTACAATTTTACTTACAATAAATGCTTAAAATAAGATATTCCACTTACAATAAATCCTTTCGAATATGGAAAGTTTATGTATTGCACATCGATAATATTATGTACTATAATATTGAAATGCTATTGCTTCACTGAGCAACCCATCGTGGAAAATATGTCTTTTAAAATAAACTTGAATTAGAAATAATGTGGTGAAGAAAAGGTTCCAATAATTCTTCATTTTTGTAATACGATATTATATTATTTTTTATTATTTCTTTATACCAGTTACTCAATATTAAAATAGAAACACAAAAACTTTACATCACTATTAACGATTTTTGTTATTTGTAATTTTGTAATTTGTTAGAGTTCTTTGGTTTTATAAACAGCCGCAATAGCTTTTATGGTGTGATCACTCTGAGTATCTCACAATGAGGATTCTGATATTTTCTGGAATGTCGATACCAAATTCAGAAGAATGGGCCTGGAACAAAGAAAAGCATTTCTGCTTATAATTTAGAAAACATTTTTTTTAATGCTTATAACTTATAAAGGACTCGTTCGGTAGTAATAAGACACCTCCTTGAAATAATATAATTATAGGGCTACCACATAATATATTTCGAGAAATTGATTTTTTTCATTTGAACACTAGTTGAAACTTGAAATTCAACAATATACCAATATTCATTCTTTTAATATAAAAACATTATTTTGAAATCAAATAGATCAGATTAATTAATAATTAATATTTATAATTTTATTATTTTCGCCTAAATAATATTCTGGTGACACTTTCTTATTATTATTGCGATTTATTATATTACTATTACTGTATTATAATGTATATGGTTGTATTATTCTATTTTCCAAAATTTGGATATGTAATATCATAAAATTATACTGTATATAGAATACATAAAAATATAATAAATTCCAAGATGATGAAATTTAATAATCTTGCATCAAAGTACTGTGCAGGTATACCTTTCAATTGAGGGTTCAATAATGCTTGAATAAAAAGAACTTTTTAGTTGAAGAAACAGCAAAGAACAATACCGTACTTACATAGCATCACTTTGCCCATCATCTTTCAAATTGAGTTCTTTTAGTAAATCGCTTCTAGACACAGGTGAATCATCCATGCCAGATTCTGCAATAAAAATGTATCTATTAATTTATTGTAACAGACTCCAAAATTGTACATCAATCTTAGTTTAAATTAACTGTTGAAGTACAATGTTCAATTTACTTTGGTTTTACTGTGCTTTACATTTGCTGGAAATTAGGTGAGTATTACATTAATATTTTTAAAAAATTCTGGTACGGTAAAACACAATACAAATTGCATTAATCTACAAGAATAGTCTTAATTATTTGTGTTTCTATTCCACTGATTGATAATTTTATGCAATTTTCAAAGGTATCTGTTCTCAATCTTTACATTTTCATTAGGCTACTTAGTGACTCCTATCACCTCAATTTAAATATTATATATTTTACATAGAATGAGTTGAACTGTCCAACTTTCCAAAAAATAATTCTCCATTTGAAGGTACCATAATTCAATTTAATAGAATCTAAGTTGAATTTTCTTGAATTTGTAAAACAAAATCAAGTGTAAATCTTACATTTAAACGTTTTTTATTGTAGAAACACTTCAAATGAAGCTAAAAGCTAATTATTATCACTATCACAGAAATTATATTTTTTTAAATTTGATAAACCAATTTTGCAAGAAGCTCATTTTCAAAGAGAATTTTTTCCTTTTTTAGATCATTCTCTATGTTCTCATTTGATCGATTTTGTGAGCGACTTTTACAAGTTGCATATCATCAAGCATTGCCGTCTTATTTCGGTTGAGCACACAAAAATCGACCCAGTGTGGACATACCCAATTCAATTCAATTTGTATTCAATCCTTGACCAGCTTTATGCTGGATGGATATCGTCAAAAATGAAACTTTAAACACAATCACATTCGTCGAGATGGCACTTAGTTTTTATTAAATCAAAGTTATTATATCACCATTATTATAACAACATTTTATTGAATGATGAGTTACCTGTTTGAAGAATTGACGCGGTGCTCTTATATCCTACCCATTTCAAGTATTCTCTAATTAACTTGTTCACAAAATGGATTTCCTTAGGATATTCTGGTCTGCTTGCAGGCTGCTCTGATTTGCTTAGTATATTCAGAAGTTCAACCTTCAAAGCAGCCTTTAGTTTTCCAAAATTTTCAGTTTCTCGCAATGACTCTGTGAGAGCTGAAAACAGACAGAGAGGTGTCATTGACTTTACTTTAAAAATATTGTCTTTGGTCTTCGATGTGAGAAATTATTCAGTTTTTTTTTAAAGCTGAAATGGAACTAAGAATGAATTACTATCATGATTTATTGGTATGAAGTTTTCAAGTTGAATGTTAGAAATAGGTAAGTACCGTACTCTTGTCAATCATTTTGTGCATATACATAATCATTTAGTGCGAATTACAACATAATTTAGAATGAATTTATCTGATTATATACTAACCTTCTATCAGATCCTCTTTTAACGCCATAATTATTTTTGTAAACTATTAACACCGTGTCAAAAGACCTTTGTCTATGTTTAGTCCTGAGAATACTTTCAAATTAATCACTTCTAATTACAAAATAACAGAGTTTTTGCAATTTTCAAATGTCGTTATGTAATAATTCTATTCAGAGACAATTTAAACAGTTCAAAATTATAAATTAAAATGCAAAAAATGTTGAATTGAGCTCAAATTTAGTGGAAAAGAGGAATTTTAACGTTTGAATTCGGGATTCCAACCTGTTTGAAAACGAAACATGGCAAAGGTAAACAAAAGTAGTTGAAATTTTCTCATGTAGGTAGCGCTTCGGTCAGTCATACGAATTACATTTTTTAGTAGGAACTTTGGTGTGTTTTTGAGGTTCTTTTTAGCTTTACATGGAAGTTTTCTTATTATTTTTGATAAATTCATTCAATGTATGGTCTTACCTGTTAACAAAACTTTATTTTTTCAAATATCTCACGTCAAGTCATCCGAAATACAATGCAGCCCAAAGGAATGTCGTTCTTATTCATATTCACCGCAAGAGTGTGTTGCTCAAACATGGCGACAGTTGAATTTTTACATTGTACAGATCTGTGTTGATGTTAAATTATTGAGTTTCTCTTGTTGTTAGCTTATAATGTGATATTATTTTGTTTATATAGTTTATTCTAATTTGTTTGTGAAGTATTTTAGTTTGTATCGAGTGTTGAAACGAAGTTACTTTTGAAGGATCTTGAGAACGGCACTTCAAAGAACATCAAAGGGCAGATGCTAAGGTAAGACGCTTTTCTTGTTTTTCATTTAGATCTTTGACAAATTTTTCAACTTTTAAACTTTGGTAAAAAATTAATTTATATGTTGTTTGGAGGAGGGTTTTCACTTTTTTTTATGTAGTGAGTCCAACCGGTCATTTTCATAACCTTCAATACAAATATACATGCCCAAATATTTTTTAGCTATTTATTATTTATAAATAAATTCATTCGTAATTTATAGTATTTGATAGTTCTCAATTGTAAATAACTACTCTGCACTTTAATTTTGATCGTTTTCGTAGAGCTACTGCTAAACAGTCTTATTTTGACGAAATTTTTAGGTTAAGCATGCATAGAAACACAACTATTAGTTCTTTTTCACATTTCCATCTTTCTTGTTGTATCGTATTCCACTCTTCAGGTTAGATCAATTCTCCATACTCATTTTCAACTGTATTTTACTATATTTTTTTGTTTGAGAGTTTGTTGATGTATTCTGCAACTTGAATTAAGTTAGTCATTAGTCTTTCCTTCTCTGTGCATGTCTTTTGTAGGCATCATTCTAAGTTGTAGAATTTCATTTCTCAGTCCTTATTTTCTTTTCCGTAAATCATGCTGATTTGCTCAATAATTTGAAGTATCTTAAAGTTGTATTTAAAGTAGTGATCTTTAAATTGGTACACATTATTTTTCATCATACATTTTCTGCAGTCGAATTTCAAAATATTAGTAAACGCATTACCTTTTATTATTTTTTGAGGGCAATAGTATGGGTAAGTAGTCTTTATCTTTATCTAAATCTAATACCACGGTTGAAACAGTATCCATGTAATACAGAGAAACTCCATGATTAACTTGGAAGTTAGGCCTTGACATTGATCATTCAATGTCTTATCTCACCTAATATTTATTGCTTAGCACTATATCACTACTATTGATTTCTCAACAGAATCACGACTTTCTGCTATTAACTTACTCTGTCAGCTCAGTTTTTGGAGTGAATATTAAAATTTAATTCAACCTATTACCGGTCGTAATTCACTACATAACTCAGTCAACAAATAACTTCACAACTCTAAAAACTTACAACAGACCAATTTATTTGAATTCATAATATATTTTTCTAGTGCTTTTTTCATAAAGAGAAGGAAAATAATCCTTTATCCACTCTTGCTGGATTAAGTTTTTACTCTATACTGTACTCTGCTTATTAGGGAGTAGACATTGGCCTCATTGATTTAAAAGAATGAAAGCTGAGAACTCTAATGCTATGTGTTTTAAATAATTACTATCACGAATGACTTAGGTCTCAGCATCAATTTGTGTTTGTGATATCTGTTGTTGAATTTTTTTGAGTTCTTATACATCTTATATACATGTAAGTAGTAAGGTAACAGTGGAATGAGTAGGAACTCTTTATAAAAAACTTGTTATGTTTCGAATTCCTCATATTTTTTAATGCTACCACATGTGATTGTTATGATCAATTCGAAAAAAATAACTCAAGTAATTGCATGGTACTAATCGTACAGTCCTAATCAAATTTCTTCCTTGAAATCTTGATTCAGTCTCATAAAGTGACATTCCTTCTATCATCTAAATCATGCAATGCAATAAACATTCCATCACTTGTATGACGATAATTTTAATAAATAACTTGAACTTGTATTACGGCTGAAGCTCGATCAGTAAGTGGTCTTAATTAATTAGCTATTGTACAGGGTAATCAAAAAGTCTCTTCGCAGTGAAATATAATATGAAATACATGATGACTCAAAAACAAGTTTTACTGTACCTGAATATTCATTACAGTAGATGTTGAAATTGCCATTCTTTTTATTTATTATAAATTTCAATTTGTGTACCGTTTATAACCAGATCACAATAATTATGCCACCATACAGATACTGCGGAGAGACTTCATGCTCACCCTGTAGTGGTGCTGTTTATTATTAATCAGTACCGTACGGTAATGATTATTAATCAATTATCAATAATAGTTATACTAATTGAATTGTGCTAATTATCATTTAGTACAAAATGATGTTGAATTCTGTTTAATATTGTTGATAATGTTGGGAGAGTTCTAGGGTCTGTCTCTCACTCTTACAATAATTAAAAATTAACTATCTGCATTAATTTTTAGTGTTAATACAACAGTAATATTGTTATTCTTATTTGAAATGAACACTTAGCTCTCATCTTCTCAAAGGTTTCTTGTATTTTATGAAAAATATTAACCTATGTATTTGCATGCATTTATCTCAAAGTTTTACTAGTTGAGAGATCGTCATGGCTCGTTCTACCTTGCTATAGAGTCATGTTTGAAATTTAACTCTTTATCTTTGTGTAAGGACATTCACTTATCCTCACAGGTAGTTCCACCTGTAGGCTATCTATATGTCTCCATAACTAATTATAGCTATGGAACCTTAAAACCTTGGGTACTGGGAACCTTCCATGATACACAATAGCGCAAGGAATTTATAATGTGAGTACATTTGGACATATCTTTCATTGATCCCAGATAATAAACCACTATTCAATATTAGTTGTTGGAGAGCATTATAGAATACACTATTAATATTGTCATGGTAGACTGTGAATCTCCATTCATGATTGGAATAACATATGAAACCCAGTAGATGCTCAATAGGATACTTATTATTGGAGGCTCTAATAGGATACTCATTATTGGTGCATGCATTGATGAACTTATTTATTCCATCAAACCTAGATAATAATACCTTTTTGAATTAGTGGTTGAATATCTCTCAGTAATGTCTAAATTCTGAATAATACAATAAACCCCAGCTGTGGCTCTGATAGGAGTAGTTATTTCTAATTGGTGGTCGCATTGATGAATTTATTCTGTGAAATCGAACCCAACTATTAATCAACTTCTGACCTATTGGTTGTTATTCGATCCAAATGAAACCGATTAATAGTATGCTGATGTGCGTTCCTCATCATGGATCATATTTCGGAATCCATAGGTGGTTTCGTTTAGGCGCATATTATGTTCATACGCGTCCTCCTTTCTTAGTCGCGCGGTACAGCTTTGATAATAATTTGCGCTAATATCCTTCGGTAGGTAGGTAGGTAGGTAAGTCTTGGCTATTATTCATTGGTGAAGCCTTCGAGGCTAAGCTGACTGCGGGTTGGCTCTCTCGGCGGCGGCAAGGCAATGTCTAGAAGGCTACAGCGATTTGTTATGGCCATCGCTGCAAGAAGAAATAAAAGGAGAAGAAGAGAAGAAGAGTTGTTGAGGAGAAAACGAATAAAAGGAATACTCGGTGCGTTCAAGTGTGCTTCTCGCGGCACAACATCTTACCTCTCTCCTCTCCTCCTGTTCTCTCATCATTTTTATTATTTTTCTTCATCTTAATTCCACTCGTTCTCTCTTTTCATTTATGTTCGCCATCCTTGTTCATTTCGGCACCACTGAGTTGTGGTTGCCCGTAAAATAATTGCGAATATTGTATCAGCGAACATCTTGTGGGTTGCTGTACGTGTACGATATTGAAATTATTTTTACTTTGAAATAAAAATTGAATGAAGTTGAATTCATTGGTCAAAAATTACTTACAGTATCAAGTTACCCTTAGAAAATCCAAAAGTAATGACTGAACTTTATTAAGTTATTTGTTGAAATGAATTTATTCAAGGGTCACTCATGGCTTACTCATATCACATACATGTACCCCAAATGTCAGAAATCAGAAATTTCATTGAAAAAATTACACAGTACAAAATTTTTTTAATAAAATAAATTTGGTGTCACATGGGTTTGAAAAGCATGTGCGTGACACATTTAATGCAATGTATTTTGTAATATTATTCAGTTTAATATTTTGTATAGAGTTTAGTAATTTCTTTTGGATTTTGTAAGGGTAACTTGATACTGTAAGTAATTTTTGACCAATGAGTGTGGTCGTATAGATATATATTATGAATAAAACAACATTGAATTTCATTTAAAGACTTCAATTCATGTCCTGAATCATCTCCTATTCTTGGGAATGACATGAGTTGTAGCCATCAACAGAACATCAAAGCTAGCTCTGATAACAGATGGGAGTGAATTTGATACCTGGAGGTATACTAAAACTAATCCTACTTCCAAACAATTTTGTATCTCCCGACAGAAATCCCTGCATGTCTGAAATCCACCATTGATCTGAACAGATGCCGAATTTCAAAAGTATTTCGTTCTTTTTCGCTTCACCTAATCTTTGCATTATCAAATGTGGGAGGTATTTTTTTTAGTTTGAAAATATTCTTCTCTGTGAAAATTCTGGTATGCTTCCTCTTTTGGATTTTTTCTCAAAATAGTTTCTGGGCTTGATCTTATTTAAACAAAACTTAATTGAACAAATTCAATAAATACAAAGAAATCCTATTGCTCAATAGAAAAATAATAATAATAATAAGGAATACGATAAGGAATTAATGATGACACCAAAATAATTATGTTAATTAGTCTAGATATAATAATTATTAAAATAATTATTTTCTAGTCGGGTCTTTCTGTATTTATAGCTGAAGTTGTTTGTCAGTGAACTGATTTCAGTTCTGTAAGCATATTTTAAAATATAAATTCCACAACAAGCAATATATTCTACACTTCACGATCACTTTAAAGTTCCATCCTCATTTTCCGCGACCACAGAAGATAAGCCTACAATGTGGATGAAGGGGTTATTTGGAATTTTTATATTTTAATAATAATTGTGCACAATATTATGTAAAGAGATGGGGACAGACGAACATAGTGGACATGGGTTTGAATTATGGAATTTTTTAGTCAACCACTCTCTCAATGTTGATTTATTTAGCGTATGGCTTTTAATAGTGGGGAGACCCAATGTTGATAAAGGGGATGTACAGGATTTTTAAAACTATTATAATCATAATTATTATGCATAATATAGGGTCAAACAAACACACTGAACATGGGGTTGAAAAATGGAATTTTTGGGTCAGCACATGTGGCATGGGGTTTGTAGGTTGGTTGGGTGCTGGAATGAGCGATGGATAGATTTTTGCCTGTTGTATTCTTTTCCGAAAAGTCCGTTACATGGTGACCGCCTGTACTTATTCTTCCTCCTCCTCCTCTTCCTCCTCGAAGGCGCGTGTTCAACTGGAGAGAAGAGAAGAACACTGTTGTGGGGGAGAAAGAGAGCCTTCTTCGAAATCTCACCCGCGTGCTTCAAGGCTGGTCCGCCGTCTGTGTGTGTGTGTGTGAGAGCGCGCTTACACACGCGTGCGTTCGTGTGCGCGGCTTAAGTTTAGTTGCCGCCGCCGCCGCCGACGAGCTAGAAGAGTATTCTTTTTTATTTTCTTCGTTTCTTTTTCTTTTTCTTGTCCGTCTCTCTCGAGTGGGCCACGAAAGAAGTTGCCGCCGTAGCAAGACAAAGCGTCGGGACCTCTCAGTGTCGGCGTCTTTGATCTTCTAAGCCCCTTCCCCCTCTCACTCCTTTGCGCCCTCCCCGCTTCCTTCCTAAAGTGTTATACTATCTTTACTAATAACATACATCTTCTTTTTATTTTCCTCTTCTTCGTCATCACCCACCTCTTCCCTCCTCCTTCTCCTCATTTCAGCTCTTCTTTTTACTTTTCCACTTCTCCATCACCCACCATCCTCCTCCCCCTTCTTATTCCAGCTCTTCATAATATAACATCATCTTGAACTGATGGTGCCTTTGCTCTTCCCCCTCTTTCTCTGTTTATATCCTCCTCTCTTTCTGTTTCCACCTTTTCTTCCTGTTTCTTCTTCATTTCTTTCGCACGGCCACTCATTTCTCGTTTCTCTCCTCCTTTTGCCCGTTCACGATTGCTGTCCCATTCCTTCGTTCAGCGAACTTGTATCTTTTATCTTTGTTATGTACCCCTAACACAGCCATCTCTTCCACTTCCATTTTGTGTCTCATTTTCGCTGTTTCTTCAATATGTCCTCTTTCGTCCATCAGTCTCCCGATTCTCCTGTTTACTTCACGTTTTTCCTTTCTTGCTGTTTACATCACGTTCCTCCTTTCTTTTGCTTTACTTCTCTTTTCACCTTTCTTCCTGTTTACTTCACTTTTCTCCCTTCTTTCTGTTTACTTTCTGTTTCTCCTTTCCTTCTGTTTACTCAACTTTTCTCCTGTTTACTTCACGTTTCTCCTGTTTCCTCTTTCTTTCTGTTTTTCTTTTCTCCTTTCTTTGTGTTTACTTCACTTTTCTCCTTTCTTTCTGTTTACTTTACCATTCTCCTTTTTTGTGTTTTCTTGACATTTCTCCTATCTCCCCCTTACTTCCCCTTCTCAATACACCCTTGCTTTTACACTCCCTAACTCTCTCCTCTCTTTTTTTTACTTTCTATCTGTCCGCATTAACCCTTACTCATTCCTCCTTACATCTTCTCGTTTTGTGGATTCCCTTTCTTCCATCTTCAACCATTTTTTTCTTATCATTTCCCTTCACTAAAGACGCTTCTCTATAATAAAATTTGTTAAATCTATACAATAGCATAACCTTGAATTGTACAGCTGACTTGTAAAGTAACCACACAATTATTTTTTTTCTGTTGGACCACACTTTGCTTTCACACTTCTACTCTAACCCTTCATTATCTTTCATCTCCTCATCCATAGTTCTTCATCCATTTTCCCTCCATCTCATTCTTCTAAATTCTTTCACCTCTCTTCATTCATGCTTGTTTTTAATTTTATCAATATTTTCTCTCTTCCTTCCATAATTCAATCTTTAACCCCTTGTAAGACTCTCTTCCTCTATAATAATTCCTCTGTCTCTTTCACATATTATTCATTCTTTTAATTTTCTGTTTATCGCTTTGTTTGTTACTTTCTCATTATTTTTATCTTTCTCTTTAGTCTTCCTTTTTCCTTATTCATCTGTTTCCCTTTACTTTCTTCTTCCTCGTTTATACTCACGTCTAATTCTTTCTTTCAGTTTGTCTCTCTCGCTCTTTTATTTCCTTTTTCTTTCTCAGTTTCTCTACCTCGCCAGCTCTCTTCCTCTTTTATAATTCTTGACAAACGGGTCGTCGCTATTACTTTTATATTAGACGATCTACTTGTTTCTGATTTCAGGCCCTTTCTTTTGTGTCCCCGCTCGGCCGTCAACCTTACAATATTTTCATACCTCCAGACTTTTTTCCAGAGCAGGTCTTCTTCTCCTTCCTCCCTTTTTGATTGCTGTCTGTGCTCAGCAGCTGACAACAATTTCAGTCTTTTTGTTTCTTAAAAGCTCACAGACGACTGACTCTTCACTCTCATTTTGTTCTGAAACTTGATTTGATTTTCAAGATTTCTATTGCGTTACTCTGTCAGAAACAGAAATTGGAAAAAATTCAGACTGTAATATAGCTGAAATATAATTTGAAACCATGATAAAGAGAACCTGCATTGGTTCATCGGATAGTATCAGTTTTTTAGGAGAATTAAAATTATTAAAATAAAAAATCCAATATTAATTTGTGGTACTGGAAATCCATCCTTGTTCCATTAAATTCGTTGTTGAGTTCAAAACAAAAAGAAATCTTGATTTTTGTGGATGATTAAAATTAAAATAACAGGTTTGATGATATTTTCCACTTCTTTACAAAACTTTAGCCCCTGCGCCCACTTCGCAACTGCTATCTGATTTCAGTCAGCAAACCAATGTTGCCAGATGACATTTGGCAGTTTTTCGGGTAATCGGGTAATCTAACCTATCAGCCAAAGTCATCTGGCAACGCTGGGTTGCTGACTGAAATCAGATAGCAGTTGCTTAGTGGGCGCAGGGGCTTACAGTGTACAGCAACTTCAAACTATTTCATTTAATTTATTCATTGATTGATTAACATTTATTTATTATGAGTTTCCAAACCACTCATATATCCACAGTTAAAATGTTCCAATATATTGAATAAATAAATAAATGAAGCCATTAAATAACGATTTCAAAATTTATCATTTCAGTTATTCCAAAACTGAAAATCTTTGCATAGGAGAATACGGATCCCGATCCTAAAAACGAATTTTATCTTATCCACTAAGTAGCAAACGGAGGTACACTTAAACGTTATTTTGGCTTCAAAAACGTTACAAATTGAAGCTCCACCGTTATAGGAAGTCAATCCATTAATAGGTGACTTTTGATTCTTAGAAATCAATGTTTTTGCTTTCTACAAGTGTCATGTGATTTATTTGTAGATTCTTGAAGATTTGCAGCCTTTGAATCAGAAATGAAACCAGTTCAGTATTCAAAATTGAACAATTTCAAAGTTGGTTTTTTAATTTTTCTCTATGTCTAGTTTATGACTAGGAGTCTCCTTGATGGTGGTTTACCAATCTTGTTTGCGACACTAGCGCTCTTGGCGACTCTACATTAACATCCCGGATGATGTCACAGAGTGTTTAGAATTGTCACCACAGCGCTAGTGACAAAACGAAGCTCTCTAGTGTTTGGTGACAGTGAGCTGTGGGGAGCGGCAAAATTCAAAACAAGAGTCGTGCTTCTTATTGATTTTTTCCTAATACTGTCTAATTGTTTGTCAACTCTTTCTTATCATCATATTTCAACTTGGCTGTATACACTAAAGTGAAAAATTGAAATAGGCTTTCCAGTCTGGATTGACTCCATAAACAAAATTTATACTGAATAAATTATATGATTGAATTATTACTCACACTTGAATTTACAGAACAACTCATACTAAGATATTTCTTATCTAGGTCATTCATCATAGATTTTGATTACCTTATTTAAACATTAAAATGATTTGCAGTCCTACTCATATTTTTGTTGATGTTTCTTATCTAAATCATTCATCATAGATTGATTACCTTATTCAAACATTATACTGAAGTGAAGGGGAACAACGCATCTTAAACCCAAAACTTTCTCATTTATAAATATTTTGAAGATACCGTGGTCCAATTCTATTTTTCAAAATGTGAAACTATTGGCTATTAAAAATAATATTCTCTCAATTTAATACATTTTATGAGCTCCAAGGAACATTTTAAAGGGTGGATTCTAGCATAGTTTGTACATGTTCTCTGTTTCATTGTACGGTATCTAACAAATCTACATTGATTATTCTCAATCATTGTAACATGAGATCTCGGCTTAGGAGACACTCATAGACTAGAAAGAAGTATTCAAGACTTCTTATTTTTAGATCTAGTATTGATCGAGTCAATTCTGGAGATCGAATCTTGTACAATTGATCGAGAAAGTATCAACTGTAATTGAGAATAGTGATTTGTAATTGAGAAAACATCAGTTTTGATGTTGTATTTGAGAAAGTATCAATTGTAATTGAGAATGGTCATTTGTAATTGAGAAAACATCAGTTGTAAATGAGAACGGTCAATTGTATTTGAGAAGATATCACATGTAATTGAGAATGGTGAATTGTAAATGAGAAAGTATCATTTGAAATTGAGAAGATGTCAGTTGTATAGCAGGATCATTTTAACTTGTCAGAAAACAGCTGATTTAACGTCAGTAAACGAGCGTACATCAATCAGCTGTTTTCTGACAATTTAAAATAATCCTGCTATAATTAAGAAATCAAATTAAAGAACCAGCTGACCTTTTTCACGTTTTTAATTTCTCATTTATAGTTGGATACAATTAACTTATCATAAATCAGCTGTTCCAGTAATAATTAAACAGTGATTTCGACACAATAATCAAAAACTTGAAATTCTTGAAGATTTGAAGTCTTTAAAGACCTTTTAAAGGAGACCTTTCAAAAGAATAACTTTTAAAGACCTTTTCAATAATCTGCGAGATTCAGCATTTGTAGGTTAAGTATTGTGATCATATGTTTTATGTCAAGTTAAATGGATCCTGCTATACATGTGACAATTTCTCATTTACAATTCACCATTCTCAATTATAGCAGGATCCTTTTAACTTGTCAGAAAACATATGTTTTACTCGGCCACCAGTACAATACTTAACCTACAAATGCTGAATCTCGCAGATTATTGAAAAGGTCTTTTAAAAAGTTATTCTTTGAAAGGTCTTCTTTAAAAAGGTCTTTTAAAGACTTAAGACTTTTAAGCCTTTTGATTATTGTGTCGAAATCACTGTTTAATTATTATCGAAAAAGCTGATTTCTGACAAGTTAAAAGGATCGTGCTATACATGTGATATCTTCTCAAATACAATTGACCGTTCTCATTTACAACTGATGTTTTCTCAATTACAAATCACTATTCTCAATTACAACTGATACTTTCTCAAATTGAATTGGCACTTTCTCAAATACAATTGGAAAAGGTGTGGACTGTGAATAAAATATTCCTATTTAGTGTAATGTCTCAAATTGATCAATACTCATGCTCTCTTGTCGTTTATATCATGTATAGTTCATGAACGCTGGGTTGCACCAAGCGTGGTAAATTTCAATTTGAAATAAAAACATTGCTAAGTAGGTTTGATCAGCTGATTCAAAATATATTATCCCTAAGGCTAGGCGTACACTGATTAGTCAAGACAAGACGAGATTAGTCACAGTAATTCACATAGTTGCTTATGAAGCAGCACACACCGATGCAATGACTAATCGGTGTGTGTTGCTTCATAAGCAACTATGTGAAGTACTGTAACTAATCTCGTCTTGTCTTGTCTTGACTAACCGGTGTACGCCTAGCCTAAGTCCACAATTAGACGATTTTGTGTGCTACTCAAACATGCTGCTTATGTTTAAGCATTGGCCGCATGCTGTGCAGCATACGCAAATCAACCAAGAGTGGACGTAGGGATTGATCCCGATTGGTGCAATCCAGCATACAAAATGCATTTTTTTGACCAGCGATCAGACAAGTCAATAAAGTTGCCTACTGGCTATATTATAAATTACGAATAATTATGTAGTTGAACAATTGAATAATTGTTAGTTGAATCTGTTTACTGTAATGTTTTAACCCTATTTTATTGTTGTTTGTTTCAGTATTCGAAGAAGATTAATGTCCTGTCGCCACTTGTACTGCAGCTACACTCCCGTCGGCCGTCCGAGTGTTCAATCAGCTGTTCGATCGCATGAATCAGCTGTTCAAGGCGTGCGGGTGCCTGTGCATGTGCGTGTGCCGGTTGCGCGTCATTCATCTTTCTACTTTGGCTTACACAAGCCGATTGATCAACAATTAAATCCCATCTAGGTAAGCGATCATACGTTACAGTTTGATATTCTGGGGTGGCTATGACACTCACCTTGGCGTGGTTTTCAGGAAGCAGAAAATAGCTCTGAGAGTAATGTTTAGTCTTGGAGTCCGAACATCATGCAGGCCTTATTTTGTGAGAGAGGGTTTATTAACCCTACCGGCCATGTACTTCCTGGATGTATTAACATATGTAGGTAAGAACTGGAGTGTATTCTCAGCGTCTGTGCTTGATCATCACTATAATACGAGGAACAGTGGCTCGATCCTCGGTTACCCGGTGCATAGACTTTCCCTTCTAGAAAAAGGTCCATACTATTGTGGGATAAAATTAGTTAATGGCCTCCCCACAAGATTTAAAAATCTAACTAACTTCCCGGACATGATTAAGAGAATAAAGATTGTTTTATTGGAGAGAGCCCCGTACTCGGTCGAAGAATGTCTTAGATTTTTAAGGGAAGAGAACTAGTTGTATTTTTTTTCCTTTTTCTCGCTTTCTTCATTTTTATGATCTCTGCCTTTTTACGTCTCCTCCCTCCAATTTATCACCTCAATGAATATTTCAGCATGTTATATTTGTGACACTTTCAATGTTGTTGAGCGTAGACTCTTGTAAATGCAACTTTATTGAATAAAATTTTTTTTATATATACTGTATAGCAGGATTAATTCAACTTGTCAGAAAACAGCTGTTTCGGCAATAAGGAAACAGTGATTTTGACACAATAATCCAGAGGCTTAAATCAGCTATTAAAATCGACAGATGGCCTAACAGCAAAACAGGCTATCGGAGTAGCCAATTCCCAAAAAATTGAAAATTTGTTCCCCAAGATCGCCTAAAAACAAGATGGATCTGACACAATAGGCGACTTTAATAAGTTTTAATTTATTGAGAAATTTCTCTACAATATTCAAGATTCAATATTTTCTATGATATAGTATTCACAATCAGCATAACTTTATAAGTGCTTCTCAATCAGTTTCAATGTCCTCTTAATTTTAATGAAGGATGCATAAATCTTGCATTTTTTTCTACACGTATCTAATCTAGTACACTAATAAGGTGGGTTGCCCGTGGAAGGAATGAAGTGAAGATGATAAAAGAAGTAGAATGGGGTTCAAGATAGTATGAGAAGAAGAATTCAAGTATGATACTTGTGTGGCTGTGAATTGCTGGTGAGAGAAAATGAGTTGAAAAGAGCCGTAGCTGTGTTGAAGTGTTGTGAAGGAGGGAGGGGGGGGGGGCGAAGAGAGGCACTACAAGTCGACGAGTAGTCTGATGAACCTGATACATGACTTCAGCATCCCATTCAACCAGTCTAATACATGAGAACCTATTAGCATGTAAGTAATACCAACAAACGTCCTTGTCATAAGATGCTCACAATGTCAGTGATCTCAATTATCAAATTCACTAGTCAAAGCATCACTCAAATCATAAGTCACTGAAAAAATTCCTCAATAAAAATTGAGCTTTAAATAATTATGTATAGAAAATTATTTTTACTTCAATGAGCATTTTTGAATAAAGAATTGGGCTAGTGATAGTACTAAACTAGAAATTTCAAATGATGATGAAGAATGCTGCCTGGAAAACAATTATTCTAATAATCAACTTTTAATAGACAATAAAATATTGAAAAATGTTTATTATTTAAATAATGAATTAATTACTGTGTTGAACGTTTCGGAAAAATAGAAGAATCGATTTATTTGAATAAATTAATTTCAAGGAGTACAGTTGGAATAACCTGTAAGAATTTTTTAATTAAAAAATTTGCCTTAAAAAATGTAGTAAAACTGCTAAGGAAAACAGTAAAAATCCCAGAATGGTCGGCCTGCCTAATAATAATAATAATAATTTGGAAATCCTCAATGTCATTTGTGTTTAAACTCATGTATAGGAAGCTTCCTTGCCCCTAGCCTGATTGGGAAAATAAAAGCATGTTTAGTAGAAAGATAAAACATAAATGAATATATTTGAAGAGTTGAAGAAAGAGTTGGAAAAAATTAAAAAATATTTGATGGATTTGTGTGGTACAATAATTCATTAACTTAAATATAGACAAAATCATAAAAGACATATACTAAAATCATACAAGACACAATACTATGTTTGAATTGGAGTTTTACTTCCTCATATATAAAGATTAGATAGGCCATTGTGTTGAAATCATCCCAAATTAAGTCTACCTGGAAGAAGAAATCCATTCAAGCAGAAGCTTCCATCAGAAGTTGGCAGGTATTGTCCTAGAGGGATCATTTTTTGGCTATTATGATTGACAGCTCCTTTATTGTGGCTGGAGATCTCTATTCTTTCCATCAGCATCTGCCAACTATCATTCTCCAATATGATATACCTATTCAAATATTATTAAGTGGTTTGAGTGTTCATACTAGAGAATCGATCCTATTCCATTGCGCAATGTCTGATTTTGAAGTTTGACTTTGCGCAGATTTTGGACCATTAGAGGGGCGGATCATACCCCTTCCTCCATCATACATCAACCCTCCTCTTGGTTTATGTTTTGTTGTTGAGTGAGTCTAGTTGAAGCAGTTTTTATGCTGTGGCTTTACTAACTTGAATCCTGTAATAGTTGTTCACACTCCAGGTAGCACAAAGGAGAGGCCATTCTTTACACATTGAAAATTGAAAAGATGAAGGTATGTACCAGGCTTTCATTTGAAAAAATATGATTTTAAATGCTCCTGACAGCTCAATTTGTTGATAGCACAAAAACTCTCATTCATGCGCCTTCTAAAACATCATGCGTATTCCATTTCACTTTCTCTAAAATATATTTTTTGCTTGATATCTCACCTCAACCCTGAAGCATTTATTATTTGTAAGTTTTTCTGTATTGTAGTCTGTTTTCATTAAATTTTTATAATTATCTGTCTTTTGAAAATGGCTTCACTTAATTCCTGATGCATAATGGGGGCTATCTTTGAACAATAAATATTACTCCGCTCTCCAGGAAGTTTGAAGTATAGGGTACTCTTTAGACTCTGAGAAATGAAAAATATATCTATATACTAGGATTATATTTCAGAAATATGATTCTAAATGGTTTTGACAGCTCATTCTGTTTCTGCTTCACAGTTCTCTACCATTTCATAATATATTGTGCGTAAGCTTTTTCCTTCTTCGCAACATTTCCTTTTCAGCAACATTTGGCTTTATCTAACAAAGATTCATAAATGTTTGGGTTTCTAAACATTGCATCAGTCTTTTTTATACAATTTTTTTCATAAGAAAAAATGTTTTAAACACTATATTACCAAGTGGTGGGGATATACTTGTTGAAAACCATCTATTGATTGATGCTGCCATATTGCGCGTTGTTCTGAAAGGCTCCCTCTCCAACTCTGTTCAATAGTCCTCCATTTTGTATGACTCATTCGATGAATAGCATTGTATTTTTTATATTGGGGTTGCTATTATAGATTTTTAGGAAAAACTTCATCATTATTGTCAATATTGTCTTGAAATTTTGAGGTTATGTTTACTCAAATTGACTCACAATTACTCTGGTTCTCCATTAAGAGTAAAAACACTCATGGTTACAGATCTGGTAGTATGTTACAGTGATGCTTATCATGTTTATAGAATCATTTTCATTAAACTAGACACTTTATACAAAAATTTGAAAATTTTGAGGTTATATTGAACTTTAATTTCCTTAGAATTCCTCTACAATCACATTTGCTGTTAAAATGGTTATGTTAACTGATCAACCTCTCATGAAATGATATTCTGTTATTTTCCACTATTGTGTTTTAGAAATTTATATATTTTTCTGACAATTTAATATGTAAACAATGCTTTATCCACATAATGTTGACTCAAAATCATTCACAATTCCTCTAGCCCTCATTTTTTTGTAAAAATTCTCATAGGTACAGGTCTGTTACTATGTTCAAGTGATGCTTCCAATGTTTTAGAATTATTTCCAACAAACTAGACAATTTGATCCAGAATTTTCCATATTTTAAGGTTATATTGAGCTTGGATTTGATTATACCTCTTTCACAATTGTATTTGCTGTATAAATTTTCATGTTCACTGATAAATCTCTCTGATAAGATTACATTTTTTGATTTTCCTTTATTATTATTTATTGTTTTTGTCTTTTTCTGACTGATATGTGAACAATTCTTTATGCACCTAATGATGACTCTAATGTATTGACAATCTATCACTTAGCATGGAAATACTCATGTTCTATTTTGTAGGATAATTTTAGGATCTATTTTGAGGATAATGCTTGTAATCCAAGAAACATTTGTAGAACTATTTCAAGAAACTAAACCATTTTATTAAAAATTTTGCAATTTTTGAGGTTATATATTATTGAACTTGAACTATCTTACTGTTATTTTCAGTTATTGTATTTGCTCAATAAATTTTTATTTTTACTGATGAATATCTATAATAGATAATATTTTTGGATTTCCCTCAATTGGTTTATTAGAGATTTTAATCTTTTCTGATTTGAAGAAAAAATGTAGAACAATGCTTAGTGCATTAGTGTACTAACTCTACTGAACAATGTTTATTTCAACTCTAATATGAACAATTTTTTCTCCTATTATATTGTACTGTATCATCATTTAAGATCAATTTTTTGAATTTTTCCCCAATGAATATGTAAAATCAGCTAAAAATAGAAATATGAGGTGTAAAAATAAGATGTTTCAGTATTAGTGAGGGATAAAGGTGTTCATAAGACTAGAACTATTTTTCTTATTAAGTCCAATTACATTCCTTTCATATTAATAATGAAATTGTTTCCAATAATCTATAGTTGTCTTGATAAATTTAATACTTGCACATTAGTGCATTCCCATTGTGATACTCTTTGAAACTTTTGCAAACTAAATGCAAAGTTAATGTTTGTCTTATTTTAATATAAAACTTCAATCAATCCATTTTGTCAAATCAATCTATCCTTTTTTGTCAAATCTACCTAACCTAACCTAACATTTGAAACTATACAACATGCAAACAATTTGTTTGAAATGTATTTGAATCAGATTATGGAAATGGTTCGAGTATTAGGTAGGTTTATTTTATTGATTATTATAACAATATTGTTTTAACAATCAGATTGCAAGTTAAAATACTAATAAACATTATTTTTGTTCAAAAGTTTTTTTTTTATGTATAGGCTAATAAATCTAAAATTTTATTCCAGTTAAGTGTTACAACTCAAGAAAATTTTTGTCTCACACCTCACACAAGCCCAATTAGTAATTCTGATTTATAGTATCAGCTTCTACTCCTCTTCAGTAGTCTGATATTTGTATCCAATCAATGAAATTGTTTGGTTTTCAATTACTGTATTCAATTACAATTTGTATCCCATTATTTGTATAGAATAAGTTCAATTTGTTCATGATGAAATTGAACAAACACAACTGAAATGAGAGAGACCAAACATAACTTTCTGCAGTAAAACAAAATCCATGGCAGTGTGCCATAAATCAAAAGTAATCTTTTATTTCCTGAAGGAGTGATGAGATGCAGTATAGAAATTACTCAACTGCTAGTAAATTCATTACTGTTCTCAATTGATAACAAAACATTGTTATCCATAATGTTTTGTTTCAGGCTCAGCATAATGCCCAGCTGTAGACTCTGCTGGGAGAAGCTATTACTCCTGGCTCTGCCATGAGTGTTCCTGTTCGTACAACAGCAATAGAGAACTCCTTCCACGAAAACTCGCAGAGACCCCCTGTCGAACCAGGTAAACGCCCTAGCCACTTTATACATGAATAATATTATTATATTATTCAAACCTGCCACTATATAGGTCGTATCATGCATCAACACACATTGTATGAGTGAGTTTTAGAAAACGTTCAAATGATGAATTAGAATTGAATAGTGCTATTCAATTTTATTCACATTTGTATATATGTATATTATTATATTATATACCAATTATATTCGTATATATATTCGCATTTAAGATTTGAATATATATACAAAGAAAAAATTCTGCAAATATTCAATATATTCAAATATATAGGCCTACAATATATACAAAGATTTGTAGATAATGATTTCTTCCATCGTTTGGTTCGTTTAACTAAGGTAAGGGGCTCTTCGGTTCTTGTTGAAACATTTCTTTATTACTGGTTTAAAGTATTGCTGCAATATTGGAAAAAGGGTCCAAAATATCGAGTCAGTTGACACAAGCAGTTTTGGACGTTGTTTTGACTGGCATGATCAAACATTATTTCCATTTCTGACAACTGACTCGTGTTACTATCAAAAGGTTTCAAAAATGTGAACAATCGCTTACATTATTTAAAAGTAGCATTGATGGAAAAATAATAGATTACTTTTGGTTCGTTTAACGAAAGTAAAAAGTTATTCTTCTGAAAAACAAGTTTCTTCGTTTATTTGGTTAGTTCTGTGAACGTGCGTGAAAATGATAGCTCTTAATAATATTGTGATTATTTTGATGTCCTTTCTGATCTGATAAACCTTTTTGACAATTATCCAAAATTTTCTAATTATTCCAGAATATGGCTGTGATTTTACCTACAGCTATAAATGTTGGAGTGTAGGCCTATCACTTTTCAGCATTGGTTTCTAGCTTGTTCTCGTTTAGGCCAGTAGATTTTTTAGTCATACTCATACATAGTGCATTTTTGTTGTTATTGATAGTCAGTGCAATCAACTAGGCCTACAGTACATTATATCAGTTTATTGTATCAACATTTATAAGCCCAACGTTTTTATTAATTTTATTGACTAGTAAACGATCAATAACTAACCGCACCCAACCTAACATGCATAATATAAAAGTAAACATGTTATGATTATCTCGTAGGCTATAATTATTCAATATGTAGAGTATATTATCAAAGAAGGTATCCACAACTAAAAAATTTTTACAGTTTGAAACCCCTTTGGTAGTTTATATTGTTGACAATCATTATCATTCCGGTTTTTGAAAATCTTAGGTCCTAACCAATTGTGTTTTATTTGTTAATAGTTCGCTGGAACGAATGTTTACATTTTTGGGCCCTTTTGGTAGTAACATTGTTTGAAGACTTCATATCTCCTGTTTTTAAAAATATAGGGTCTTTTAAGAACATCTTTAGGGCCCTTCTAGTAGTGATATTGTTTAGACTACATCACTGCTATTGTATCCCTGCTCTTGAAAATATTAGGTTCCATACAGTTTTGAAATTGATATGCTTTATAATGGTGAAGACGAGTCAGTACAGTACCCTCCAATCATAAAAGTCTGACGGCTGTATTGTGTTTTATATTTGACCCTTTTCTCATTCAGGCCATTCAACTTGACTACTACCCTCATGTTAGTTGAATAGTAGGCATTTCTTTCAGCTTCAGAAAGCATTATAAGGTGAATTTATTAATGCTGCTTATTATTTTTGTGTTCCAGTATTAGCAAAAACATCGTCATAACTTGTTCTGAGTTTAGTATACCGGTAATCATAATAGGAGGGTTTCGCAGACTATGGGGATGTCAGAAAAAGCACAATTGAGTCTGCGGTTGTATAGAAACACTAGTTTCTATAGGTTGCTTGGTCATTTCAGAAAGCCAGTAGCGTCAAGTTATGGTTTTATAAACAGAGATTGTATAAAAAAAATTGGAAAATTATGAAAATAAACTATGAAAATATTATTGACCTTGTATTAAAGTATAAAATATTACAATTGACTTTGTTAGCTTTATAACTGCATACTGCAGTATTAAGTAATTATTGAAATTTGTTAATTCCAGAGGGATAAAGTGCGTGATTAGGATACAGTAAATGCGATAGTTGTAGAATACGGTAATGTAGTTTATTGATATTTTTCAATTTCAAGAACTGATGGTTCTGATCAGAAGTGATTCAAGTAAAACGTTATGTGAATTTAAGTAGAACATACGTTTAAGTGAATGAATATTGTGCAAGTAGATATCTGTCAACTGTCTAGTATTCATGAGATTTTAGATACAACTCTTGTCTTCCGAATTTCTCTTAGATAGGCTGACAGAAGATTTATTACAATCTTCACCAATCATACAATCTCTGTAATGTATTTGAATTTAAAATAGTGAGATGAATGAATATTAAATAATAATTTTATCTTATCGTATTGACAGAACTCTGATATGTATTGTCCTATTAAAATCTGTCACCTTTACGATAGTGTACCTATTCGAATACTTGATATTTTAATAACATCATATCCTCGTCATCTACAACCTATTTTCATTATACCATTACATTGATGAATTATTGAAAAATCATTTCTTTTGTTAGAAAAACAAAAGTGAATAGTAAGTTCTTTTCAAACTGTGAATTGCTGTTTTCAAGTTTCTCATTAAACTCTTTTTTTCCTCATGACGTTTTTTCAATTTTCTTTTTCATTCTTTTTCATTGTGATTAATATTGTTATGTTTGTAGGCGCGGAAACTGTGCAGAGCGGGGAGCCAGTGGGGAGTAGTGTATCAGGATCAGGATGGGGCTCACCGGGCAAATTTACGTCGATGGGCAGAAGCTCACCAGTCTCCATGCCAACTGTCTCACATGCTCATATTGCAGGTAACACGCTCGTTGAAATCTAAATCCTTCATGTCTAAATGTGAAAATTAGTCATACTTGAAAATTGATGAGTTAATCAAATTCAAACTCAATTTATTTACCATAATGCAGTAACAAGCAACCCTTTAAATATGATACAAAATCAATAATAAAGTTTATTTAATATAATAAGAGATAATAAGGCTGACAATGAGAGTTTCTTACAAATGAGTAGAATAGGTACTCATTCAATTATTATGAGATTAGATACCATATGCGGTCAAGCTAGATAAAGCTTTGCATATGTGTAATTCAATCAGAAATACAGGATAATATTATTTTATTTTACTTTTATTTGTGCTTTTATATTTTACTTGAACATGAGTTATTATATTATTGCAAGATAAATGTATATTTCTATTCTAAATCATTATTTCAGATACATTAATATTTTATATGTTACATTACTTTAAATTCTCAACTAGTATATTATTCAATTACTGTAATAATTACTTTAATTTTTCACAAATATGTTGTAGAAATTAATAATTAAATTTTAAAAACAGAACGGAGATGATCGGAAACTGCACCGATATGTGTGGATATCACAATAATCAATCAGTAAGATATCAATTTCAGTAAGATGAATCAACAACATAACCTCTGGACTATTTATCAAAATTTGGGAAAGAAGCAGTTTTGGACAAATGTCTGTTGATTCTTCCCACATTGTAATGTATCTTGCCAATAAATGAATGATAGTCTTTGAATAGAATCAATATGATAGAACTCGTCGTTGGAGAATAAGCTGCGCTTGGCTAAGGCTCCATTTATAATACTGAAATATGTTGTAATGTGGAAGTTTTGGGAATAAATGGGTAAGATTTTTATTGATTAATATAGTCCGAAATTACACATTTAGAAAGATAAAGACAGTCCGAAATTACACATTTCAATTCAATTCAATTAACAAGATCATTTCAGTAAAGATAGTCAATGAGTTACACAGGCTCATTTCAATTACACATTTCCTGATTGTTTGAATTCTGTTTGTATCACAGAAAAGCTGACGGCGGCGGTGCCGCATCATGCATCGTCGTCGAGACGGGGCGGGGGCGAGCATCGGGAGGCGTGCGAGGGGGGTTGTGGCGGCGGTGGAGGGGGCAGCCGCTCGCCGCCCGCCTACCTGCGCTGGGCGCGGCACCTGCACATCCTGCTGCAGGACCCGGACGGGGTGGCGCTGTTCCGCCGCTACCTGGAGTCGGGCCGCGTGCGTGACACGCTCGAGTTGTGGTTCGCCTGCGAGGGCCTGCGCAAACGGCACGATGCCGAGAGTGTCACGCGCCTTGTCAAGGTCATCTACAGGTGCGTGCTCCAACACACTTGTCAACTGATGTGTTTATTTATTTCAGCGCAGTAACACAGTCTCCTAGCTACTTGTGCACTGATACTAGAGTAACCTCAAATAGGCTAAATGTGTTGAATATTATCTGCAAAACTCAAAAACTACAGATATCTGTAAAAAAAACTAGTTTACCCAACCTAACTTTGGTTAAGGTTGCAAATGTTGCAAATGCTATGTATGGTCGAATTCATATGGCAGCTAATTGTGAACTAAATTAATGAATATCTTCAAAATGAATAAATAATTATTTATTTTCCAATTAAACCTATAATATAGTATTACAAATACAAATTCAAAAATATTTACAGTTAATACAAAAATTTGTTAGTAAAAAAAATAATTTATTACATTTGTTTGAAAAATACTAGAGTAACTTTAAATTAGGTTACTTGCTATTTAACATTATCTGGAACTCGAAAACTAAACAGATATCTAGCAAAAGTAATAACTTACCAATCAATTGATAAACCTAACTTTGGTTGTCGAGGGCAAATACACGTTGCAAATTGTCGATAGCATGCACAGCATGCAAATGCATGTTGGCATGTCAACAGCAACCCAATTGCCACCCAACTATTCAAACCATTTTCATCGTGTATTCTCAAAGTATTTTAATTGTAAGTAGGCTAATGTTTTAAGAGATCCCTGTCATACTTTCCCTGTTTCTAATTATTCTGTTGTTGTTGGTTGTCAGGCGTTACTTTGTGAAAATGGAGCTGGGTATTGGCAGCGAGCTGCGCAAAGAGGTGCACCAGAAGATCAAGGAGGGGGGCGGGGGCGGTGGTGGGGGCGTTGGGGGTCAGCTGGCAGTCAGTGTGTTCGACCGCGCCCAGCAACAGGTGGAGCGCCTCATCACCGACACCATGTATCCCAACTTCCTGCACTCCGAACTCTATCTGCAGCATGTGCAGGCCATGCAGAACGGATCCAAGTCAGTGCTGCATCTAATTCAGTAGAATAGAACTTCTTGTTTCATGAAATTGGTGCTTGGATTTAGAGCTGATTCAGAAGGATTACTCTGAACCCATTTACTCATAGATCAGATTACTTTTTCATAAAAAAATTACATTTTGGGCATTTGGGCTGAAAATGTTTACAACTAACGGCCAGTTGCATAAAAATCTAATTTCAATTTCAATTCATTCCAGACAACTAATTTACATAAGGCTAGACACCGGTTAGTCAAGACAAGACAAGACCAGATTAGTCAAGTTTATTCACAGTAATTCACATAGTTGCTGGAAGCAACACACCGATTAGTCATTGCATCAGTGTGTGCTGCTTCATAAGCAACCTGTGAATTACTGTGACTAATGACTAATCTCGTCTTGTCTTGTCTTGACTAACCGGTGTACGCTTAGCCCAAGTATTTTAACACTAGTATTAGCTGGATGATAATGATTGAATTTAACTGAAGTTATTGCGGTTCCTGAGATTCGTTCATTGGTTCTGTTTGATGACGTCATTTTAAGGCGGTTGATTTTAATTGGATTTTCTTGTTACTAGCCGCAAGTATGTTTTTTCTAACAAGGATGTATATTTATTTGTTCTTATTCTATTTTACTTTTATTAATTTCTCAATAGAACATGAAAATATTTAAAAAAAATGTATTACCAACATTCAGGTTTAATCAAACAACATAAAGGACTATTCAAGCACATCCGTACCGTGTCCGATTATATCGTAACTGATATGTGTAAATAGTCCTTCATCGTCTTCCCTTATCATAATAACAATAATAATGAACTCCAATATTGAAATTTAACGATATTCATTTATTATCATCTCATACGGATAATGAACCTGATAATAAATACATAGATCATCTTGAAAATATAATCATACCGTATTGTTTTTTGTTACAAATCTTTAGTGATATATCTCGTAGATTTTAAACAAGCAATTGTATTACTGTATTTTATAATTTTTACACTAATAAGAGTTATTCATCCATTCACTTATATTTGTTGCATTCCTCTTTTAGTAAAGCTTGTGATAAGTAATGGTGAATCTCTGAAGGCTTCATAATAATATGAAAATATAATAAAAATTAGCCTTTTTTATAGACTTAAAAGAAGAATAGAAAGTATGTAGAATAAGAACATTCGAATTCGTACTATAAAGTTTGATTGCTTGAAAATACATCTCAATATAGCACGATCCATTTAACTTGTCAGAAATCAGCTGTTTCGGTAATAATTAAACAGTGACTTCGACACTATAATCAAAAGGCTTAAAAGTCTTTAAAAGACATTTCAAAAAAAAACTTTTTAAACACCTTTTCAATAATCTGTTAGATTCAGCATTTGTAGGTCAAGTATTGTGATATTGCTGGTCAAAACATATGTTTCCTGACAATTTAAAAGGGACCTGCTATACCTTCTATATGTCTATAATGTCTATACCATCTTAATGTCTTAAATGTGTCACGTTGTGATGGTTACAGTACAACATCGACCGGCTCTGACAGTAGTCTGAGCAGCAGTAGCGGTAGCGGGGGCGGAGGCGGCACTAGCAGCAGCAACACAAACAGCGGCGGGGGCGGCAGCCAAGCGACAGGTGGTGGCTACCTGGCCACACTGCACGAGGACTGTGAACTGGAGTCGCCTGCCGCCGCCCCCTGCACCGCCGCCGCCGCCTCCCAGCCGCGCGGTTCTGCCGCGTTGCCGCTCACGCGCGACATGCTGCTAGCCACACAGAAGCGGCGCGCCAGCGAACTGCGTCCTAAGCCGGAGGCGTATGCTGGGTAAGCGACGATGTTCCTTTGCTGTCTTGTAAATACAGTAGCGCACTGTAGCTATAGTGCTCCCACGAAGAGAACAAGGTTGGTTGGTCAGTGGCATGGAGAGAGAAATGCTACTATGCATGCGCAAGTCTTAAAATTTTAGTATCAAATTAGTGTGTTCAACATTGTGTAGCTTGCACTAAGCGTGATAATGAACAGACAACTGCCCATTTATATAGCTGTCCACAGTGCCCAGTCTCCTGCACACTGGATGATCTCCTGATGGCGAGGGAAAATGCAATTGTGGTAGCCAATTTCTGGTCTGAAACAGTTTAACTTATATCTTGAACAATCTGATCTTAACTATCATTTTATTATTACTGACTGATGGGAATTACCCATCTATATAATTATGCACGTTTTATCTAATATGTTTTATGTATATGTACGTTTATTGCTGTTCACATGCAATGCATTGTCTCTGACACGAGTAGTAGTAGTAGTAGTAGCGTGATATTCTGAAACGACTTTACGAGTTTGAGGCTAAGTTTCATTCTTTACAATCATATTTCTATTCATAGTCAAATGTACGTATATTACTAGGGAGTAGGCCTACTTTCATACGAAATGTTGGGGCATTGGAGCAGACGCATCTTAGATCTCGGCCAAGTTTGTTTTCTTTGTGAGAGCACTTTATCTTGCATCAATACAGTTTTGTCTGTAATATTCGACATTATTGTATGATATATTTGCATTGTATTATTAATTATTCTAAACTTGTGAATTGCGGATGTTGCTGTTGATGGAATTGTGTTTGCTATTTTCATTTATTGTGAATTGTTATGATCAATTTAAATCTTTTGATTTTATGGCTGTCAATGGAGTTGTATTGATCATTTTTATTTATTGAAATAGTAGGAGTCCATTTACCATTTATACAATTTTTCTCTATAGTGTATTGTACATAATGTTTGTTCAGAGTATGTTGATGAACATTGATGTGTTTGAAATTTAGATTGTCACTGAATTAGTTGAAAAGATTCAAAGTCTTGAACGCAATTTTTCCCCATTAGTACAAGTAGTAAAATTGTTGCGGTATGCTATTTTAGCATGTTGTAGTGTAATCTATAAACTTGCTCTGTAGATTTTTATTTATATTTATATTTCATATGATTTTTATCATATTACTGCAGCCATGCATATTATTTGCCATCATATTACTACTACAGCCATCGTATTACTTCTTATTCCTTTAGGCTTTAGTATAAATTCGATTGATTTGACTTAGAAGTCACCGTTTTTCGTATCAAGGATATATTTTAAAAACTGAGTAATACCTTTCGGCTTGGTTATTGAGTTGTGTATCCATACTTTTTCTACTGATAAATAACACTATTTTAAAAACTCCTTTAAGTGTAGAAATATCATGATTTTCACTTACATAGTGACGATCGTTTCATCCTGGTGTAGGGCATTATCAGACTCAAATGTCCGAGTCTGATGATGTCCTACACCAGGATGAAACGATCGTCACTGTGTAAGTGAAAATCAAGTTATTTCTTCTTGAAAGTATTTTTGAAATAGTGTTATGAGTAATACCATTTTTGAACAAATGTAAAAATTATGTAGAGAAGTAATGTAAGAAGTCTGTAGAGAATTCAGCTGTGTGAATATTATTTTGGAATTATGTAATTCTTCGAAAGTTATTGCTTCAATACCTGTTGCATGGTTTACCACCTGTATTCTATTTTCATAAAAGTATTTATATTCTTCCGTTTCATAGTTTTCACATTTTACATTCCCGTAGATTATACAAAATATGTTGAAATTAGTTTAATTATAAGTTTTCCCCCTGTTTTGAATACTAGTTTACTTTTTATCTTGCTATTCCATTAGCATGGTCAAGAAAGTAATTAAATTTGGTAAACCCAGCATTATCCGCTAAACGACAGTCCTCTGATTGGCTGTCTCCCCAATTATTTTTTCTTAGAACCTTTTTTATTTTGTTTCTATTTTTGTATGTTTATGTTGTTGTAATGATTGATTTTGTCATGCGCTTTGGTGTTGAACCACATTTAGGCTGTATTTGCAATCGCATGGCAAGCCTTCCCACCACCAATCCAACTGGGTGCATCACTCGTCCTACAATCCGGTTTCGAGGCAAGACTCCGAACTGCAGAGTTTGAGCTCTGATGCCAGAACCGATTCCGACTGTCTATCAATGACTGACACTAGTAGTATGTAAGTACAAATTATTGCCCAAAGAAAAGCATCTGAGCTACTTCCACTTTGGTATGAATAAATAATAATTGCTATAAAACGTATAGATCATTGCTTAAAGAAAAGTTTCTTACACTTTATAACATGATATAACAAAAGTTATTATCATAGAGAAGCAATACTTACTAAGTCGGTTCTCTGTGCTATTATATTATTGATTGTCCAAAGAAATTCATCAATGATTTAGTTTCACTCGGGGTGTTTATAAATATAATTTTGTGGAGCTGCATTTTATTTGTGTGCAGTTTAGGTATTGTGAAGCTGCAGATTATTAGTTTGTGTACAGTTTAGTTATTTGTGAATAATTTTGTGAAGCTACATTTGTTTTGTTTACTTGTAAGTGATAATTTAAAATGAAAAAATACAGATTTTGTCAATTCTACTCTTTAATTTTTTTCTTATTCTAGATTACTTGTAAGTACTTTGTAATTTTCATATGAGTTTTGGCTGATTTGGCATGTTTCTTTTGATATTGTAGCAGTACGTAGTTTTCCCAAGATATACAAATTTTATAATTTCAAAGATGTTTTGTGATTTGAAGTACTTGGCAAATATTCAAACCTTGAAGTTGGCAAGTTCTAAACAACTTTAATTCCCAAAAAGTCCGATAAATTGGTTGGAAGTTTGTACAATGCATTAACGATTGTATTGACTCATCAAAAGTCATCTTGTTCTCTCTCTAGTCATCTTGACTAAAGTGTAATTTCAATTTGTATTAATTGTAATTTTCAGTGTATCAATTTTATGAGCAGTTCTATCGATCTTAGTGAAATTATATCTATTTATTCACTTCTAAGTTCACTTTATTCACTTTCTTCACCACAACCACAACTTCTAAGTTTAGGATTGTGGAAAGTATGCTTCCAGTACAATTCTCTTGAATATATAAATAAAAATGTTACTGCATTATATATAAATTAAAATTCAGTTATTATAAAATAACTCATAAAAAATGTATTCAGTGACACTGTTTAAGGACATATTTTTTAAAAGCATATTATTTTAAGAACTATATTCTATGAACTATTTGAGAACTATATTTTATGACACTTGTTTAAAACAATTGAAAATTTCAATTCAAACGCTTCACTAACACTATAATACTCAGTAGTGTATAAATACCCTTAGCACTATAATATTTCATGAAATTGAACACAGTAAAATGATTGAAAAGCGCAATTTATACTTTTCTTGAAGACTAGAAGTAAAGGCTACTTGAAGCTTTTCCTCGTATTGTAGCAAAGCAATGAAGAGATGTAATAGAATGTCGAGTGTATCGATTCACTTGTTAATTTTGAGGTTTGCTCTCAATTATCTTTAATTTTCTAATATTTTCGACGTGATCAATAATTTCTAATCGTATGTATTACAGTAGAGAAGGCTCTGGATCTCACCACCGATATTCGAAAAAGCAGTATCAGCTTCATTGCAAACAAGTCAAGGAGAATGCCAGCCTCAACAGAGATCCGTACATGTATCACACTGTCATTCCTAGAACTCAGAGAGTACAAAAAGAACAGGTCAGTACTGTTTAGATAAATTCTAATAATCTAAAATCATAGTAATATACAAATCCTTGAGTTTTATTGTCACTTGATTTAGTGAACAAATTTATTTTTTATGTTGACAGTGCCAAAAAAATGTATTGATAATAATGTTATGACACTTGGTTTTTTCATTTTCTACTGTATTTGTGTATTATTAAATAATGTATTTCATTTTGCACATGTATTTTGTTTTTGGCAATAAATAAATTCAATTCAATTAGAAAGTTTGGGTTGGGTTGATATTTATATAAATTTATTTAAGTTGAAAAAATTACAGGAATATGCGTTGATATTGAAAGTATATAAATATTTATTTTTTTATTTCAGATTTATCCTATGAAACCTGATGAGTTTGCCGCCATCTTGATTGAAAAATTGGAAAATCTCAAAAAAGACCAAGAAACAAAAGAGAGTTTAGACAGGAAGCTGATGGAGGTAAGATCATTTATAATCATATATATTATTTATTTTTAATTTAGCCTGACTGTACGAGAGAAAAATAACTTGTTCTGTAAGAATGATTCAAATTGAGAATTTAAATCACGCATGACCAATACTGTATGACGAATACTCTATTGTGGTCCTGCCTTCAATAGTGGTTAGTAGTAGCCTAACTTTGAGGTCATGGTTATAGGTTGGCTAACACCTGAAAATCGTAACGGAACTTGATCTTCAGTTGAAATTACATTAAGTTGATGACATTTTGTTATTTATTTATTATAATTATTACAATCAAGTAATCAAACCAACAGGCATTTGCCTAAAACAGATTAAATTACAAATTAGTCACATGAATAGTCCAAATTAGGTTATGTCCATAGGTTACCATAGGACTGTAGGTTATGTCCAAATTTCTGTTTTCATCAAAGATTTCCATTCGAGAAATAATCCGAGAGTAAATGATCACTTTCGATGACAATTTTGATAACATTTGAATTGTTAGTGTATAACAATTGATTTAGAATAGATCTTTTTGATCAGTTTTAAAATTTCACCAGCATTTCAATGCTTACTAAAAAACATGAACTTTTCATGCTTTCACCATAAAATTTCACCAGCTTTTCAATGATTTCTAAAAAAACATGAACTTCTCAATGCTTTCTAGAAAACATGACGACGTGAACGTTGAGATTAACAGTTGAAACGATACTGTTCGATCGTCGAAATCATTTTCTTTGAGCTGGAATTTCATGAAAATTCAGCTTCACTCCTTTTATTAAAGATATTGTAACTCTGATATAAGAGGAATTTCATAAATAAATGCAAAGCTCTACAAATTCTTCTTTTCTTCAAATTCTTCTTCAGAAGTTTTTTGTTCTGTAATCAACGATCACATTTTCTTGCAGACTGGAGAGCTAACCGACAACGTGGGATCGATTGGACCGACGACACTAGCCGACGCAATCCGGGGGAAACTGCGTGTCGAGGATGATGGAGACGATCAAGATATTCTTGGTACCTATTATAATATTATCAACCCATAAAAGTTTACACGAATGTGACAAAAAATTTCGTTTTCAGTGTAATTTACGTTATTAGTAATTTGTCTAATTAAATTTTGAACAGAGTCACCATTGAACGACTTGAAGTCAATATTGTTGATAGTTTGTATTTGATATTATTTACTTATCATCTAGATTTAAAATTGAAGTTTTCAATATTAGTTTTCAACTGAATACTTGAATTAGCAATAAGTATCTTAAAGGAAATTGCAATAGTCTCCAGGCTATTGCCAAACAGTTTGTTTTATTGGTATAGTAATTTTTTTAATTTGGCGGATGGCGATTGATTGTTCAGAAACTTCACGTTTGTTTCCAGATTTTTAATTGACTGATTTATCCACCAAATTAAAAAGAAATCTACTATAATTTAATATGCCAATACACTCTGTCAATCGTACGCTCTGTTGTGTGGTGTTAATATATTTTGAATAACTCTTCTATTGCAATCAGTTATTGTCTTTATTTTCTTTGTATAGCAGGATCCTTTTAAAATTTCAGAAAACACCTGATTGATGTACGCTCGTTTACTAACGTTAAATCAGCTGTTTTCTGACAAGTTAAAAGAATCCTGCTATAATTTAATATTTTTATTTAACAGATCAACACGTGTCAAGAGTGTGGTCAGACCGAACTCCAGGCTTAGCTTCGCCTCCTGAATTTCTTCGCCGTCCGCGTCCACCTATCCCTCAGAACCATGGCAAGGTGAGACTACTTGAAATATTATAAAATCCTGATAATTATATTGTATTGAGCCTTTCGAAATAATTTAATTTATTTGGGAAATATATTTATGATAATTATTTGTGACATTCTATCTTTATATTCAAGCACATTGGAACTATGAATATCTGATTCGAATCCCCTGAGACGATACTTGAGTTTTAAAATTGTTAATTTCTCCAATCTTGTGTCTTTTATTTTTTAAAGATAGTTGATCTCATTAACCAAAATGAAAGTTTGACGTGAACGAGGTTCAAATTAGGAGAAATTATTGATGACTGTTACTTGATAATAAATTGATTTATATATATATTTTTTAATTTTTCAACAGATGAGTTCGAACGTTCCGCCATCAATGATGAGTCCGTTTTCAATGCCGATGCACATGTATCAGTCGAAAACACATCAGCGATATTCGCATTCCCATTCCAGGAAAGAAAAGGTATGTGCTACATCTGTCCTATTTTGTAAATAGCGATTCCATAGTTTTATAGTATCGAGTCAATAAACTTTTCAAGTCTAAAGTAGTTTAGTTAAGACTGCTTCAGTTGATGGAATCCTAAATCAAGAATATTTCAGTTGAGAATCCTTCAGTTGATGGAATCCTGAATCCTTCAGCTATTGTAATTAGATTTAAATTGATTAACAGTATTCTTAAAAAATATTACTATGATTGCTGTTTCAATTTATGTCACAAAGTACACAGTACCAATAATGTGTTAGTTGTTGTTTTCAATTGAAAAATACAGAAAGGTGTTTCTGTTCATAAATGGCAATTCCATGGTTTGATATATCGAGTGGCCAATAAACTTATCAAGTCAAGAATAGTTCAGTTGAGAATGCTTGAGAATCTCAAGCAGAAAGACGAAGCATTGAATCTATGGATTCCTCTTTGTTTCTCAATTGAATGTTAGTCAATTATTGACGTTGTTATAACATGGTCCATGATTTTTGGGCAATAAACTATTTGATTTGATTTGAAGAACAATTATTATTATTCGAATTATCTCGATAGTATAAAACCGGGTTATTATCAGGTCAAATAACATCAATGTTAATCATAAGTTATTGAACATTTTGGATTCAACATTATAATACGCAAAATTTCAAGAACTAGATTCTTCTAGACTATTGGATTCTAGATTATTTTAGGTTATTCTTCAAAATATTTTCAATCTCGTCTCATCTCTAATGACTTCATTATTTTGGATGTTTTAGTATCTAGCCTATTCAAATTTAATATTTTCTGGAATTCTGATTTCAACTTATTTTGGTTTCTTTTCTAGGATGTTTTTTCGAACTTCTCATCGGACTCAGGAAATGTGCATGACTTCACCGAAGGCTCTGAACATCGGATGCATGTGCCCAAAAGCAAATCGATGCCTGAATATACTGACACGCTACAATCAAGTAATATTTCGCTCATTTTCATATTTCCAACAGTATTTTAGCATAGAGAAAGCATTAAGAAAGTAGATACCTCGTGGGATAGGGAATGTTGTTGCGATTTTCGCTGTATGGTCAAGATTCTAGGCCACATAGCTCCTGTACGGTCAAGCTAGGGGCTCTAGAGGTCTCGCCATTTAAACACATATGCTCACAACAAGCACCATAGAGTCCATAGAGATATCGCCACCATCTAATGTTTAAAAACAGGCCTTCACTCTTCAACATGGGCATGAACCATCTACTTGTGTAATTCTTTCTCTATGATTATAGTTCTTAAAGTATATTCCTCTACTACACAGCTCTTCAATTTTCAATTTTTCTGGATTTCAAATCGACTGAGTTGGAATTATTTACTGTTTTTTCTCTCAAAAATTATTATCCTCACCTTGAATTACTTGAATGGTAATCATAATAGTTTTGCACATAATTAGTTTCAAGGAACAAGGCTCTCCAATTTTATCTTAATTTGTCTCTCAGGTAAAAAATAAAGGCAGTCATTCTGTTCTGTTCCATCTTATTTCGATTGCGCTGAGGTATTGAAATTGATTCATTACTAAAAAGAAATACAAAAAAAAACATGATGTATCAAAATGTTAAAAATGACAATAAATAAACTTGCTTACAACGATCATCGTTGGTCAATTGCAATGAAAGAATTGGCTATACTATAAAATACTGATAATATAATACTATATTATACAATTATATAAATTATATAATACTATTTTATACTATACAATATTATTGAATTGGCAGATGGAAAATCCATGTTCGCTTATGGGAGCTTCAGTATTAACAGCCCAAATACTGTACTTTTAAAATGTTGGAACTAGTGATTACATGAATGTTGTTTGTTTCAGGTCACGACGGCCGATTCAGACAGAGCGGTTTCAGGGATTGGAGTGGCAGTGGCAGTGGAGGGGGCAGTAGGCGGTGGAGCAGTAAAAAGACTGAGCTCACGGATAGTGGTGTCAGCGTTGTGTCTGATACACCATCCCTGGCCCACACCAACAAAGACAGGTATGTCATTTACCTTGATAGTTATAATCATTATCAATTTCAACATAGGATATTCAGTGTTATTTCACAACTCTATAACAGATTTTCTTAAGACTTCTTGCAAAGTTGCTAACTTTTTACCTTGGACATATTTGTGAAAACACTGCTTGTTTAGTAGGCTATACATACCATATTCACTAATTAATTTACTGTAGATTACTATTTATTATATGTTTGAATTTTATTAGACAATCTATTCAGCCGTACCAAATAAGGTCAGTTGCAGCGGATTTAGTCCGGAAAAACTGGGAATGGGGCAAGAAAGGCAGAAGTATCGAACTATTGGAGAGGAAAATTACATGGCAAAGGGTCTGTAAGTCAATATTGGCCTTTAATAGGAGTAAAAAAATGTTTTGAATAACACTTTTGTGGATACAGAGCAGGACAAAAAAGAATTGAGAAATAATTAAAAAATTAAAAAGGAGGGGGAAGGGCTTTCAATATCGATTAAAAAAATCGATATTGAAAGCTGACTTTGGTATGGCATAGATCAGCATTTTATCGGTATAAGCACAGACAAGATATACTGCCTTTTCTGTGTTTACATTTTCTGACTCGTCTTGTATCTCTTGTTTGTGGTATAAGTTGATTGAATAATTTTTGTTTGAAATTTTTCTAGACGTGTGCTATCTTGGTTGATGGAAAGCGACAAACAGCACATGGTGAGCGGTCTGAGTCAGACGCTGTGCGGCAGTGCTTACTCGGGAGGCGGTGGCGGAGGCGGCGAACGCGACTCTCTGTCGTCATGCGGCGGGAAGTCGCACCGGTGCGGATCGTCGCGGTCCGGATCGCTGGAGCGGCCTCGGCCCGTGCCGACCGGCGGAGGCGGCTCGACGGGCGGCCGCCGCGGTGCGGCAGCACAGCCCGCGCAGCCTTTGTGGCCGATCCGTCCATGCCGCCTTCCCTTGCCGCATACGCCCGATCAGCTGGAGGAGGCAAGGAGGCGGTTGCTAGAGGATGAGACGCGTACCAAACAGCCTAGGCCTAGGTTAGTCAAGCTGCAATTTTTTTTTTTTAAATAGAGAACCACCTATTTCATAATAGAATGATAATACAGATTATTTAATAAACGAAATACATGTGGAGATTAATTGCAAATTCTCACTGAAAATTATTAAGAGTGTTTAGTATTTTATTTCCAAAATTCAAATTTATGTATGTGAAATGTATAACATATTATTGTTTATCATTATTTTTTCCCCTTCGACCATTTATAATTGATTTATTGTTTGAATAATGTATGTTGAAAATGGCAATAAATATTACATTCATTCTTTCAATGTCTGTTATTTAACTGCCGTGATTCTAATGAGTTGATTTCTATTCAAAATGTAACCATTGTTGTTCTTTATTAACCTATTGGGGCATCTGCATTACTTTCATTTGACCAGAATCTTATTCTGATGTTAAGAAAAAAGATAATATTACTGTACTATTTTTTCAGTGCGAATCACAAGAATCATTCATGTGTCTCAATATTGTTAGGCCTATAATAAAGACTAAGGAAATAATCTAGTGATACATTCCATTCATTTTGAATGATTCTAAACACCCATGACCTAATTTTTAGATCCATGGTAATTGTAAAGACAGAATATTGTTTTTTATTTTTTTTAAATCTATTTTCTATTTTATACTTCGTGTTCAAAGTACGTACATTGATGAGTTTTTCCCGCTTGTAAACAAATTTCACCAGCAATTTAGCAAGCAGTATCTTCTTTTTGTTTATATTATACATCTTTTAAAATTAAAGTGCATTATTTCTCTCTATTAGTTTGTATCTTCATAATATTGCTATAGTTTGTGCTTTATATCTCAATTAAATTGTCAGGTTTTTTTGCCAAAATAGAGAATTATATATTTTTCCCTTTTTTTCATTGTTACTATAGCACCTAGTCAGGGACTAATAAGCTATTCTAACTTAAAATGATAATGATTGTTAAAGAAGGTGAGACCCATTGGTTCAACATTCTATATTGAATAAGAACTAATTATTTTTCACACATTCACATATACTCTGCTTTTGCACTTTCACTTTCAGAGAATTATATGGTTTAATTCAATTATCTAATTTTTCAGTGAACTTACACTTTTAACTAGGCCCTAGTAAAAATAAAGACAGCAATAAAATTCACTCAGATCGGACATCGGGCGGGATGTGACTTGAAGTCTTCTCCATCTCCTCTATACAAACAAATGTTGTAGTCCAATGTATGCCAAATTCAACTCAGATGACATACGACTAATCTCGTCTTGTATTGTCTTGACTAACCGGTGTACGCCCAGCCTTAGGATTTTTTGCAAATAAAATGAATGTATTTGGATGATAATTATTGTGATTAATATTGGTTTTATGTTGCAGGTTTCCGAACAAAAGCCTGGAGCCATCAGCAACACACTCGCATTCGAGCGGGTCTACGCTGCGTCGCAGTGTTGGAGGCGGCGGAGGCGGCATGAGAAGCAGTAGAGGGGCGGAACCGCCCCTGCCCACACCGCCCCCCGTTGCCGATGCACCCTGCACCATTGTCGTGTTCTCCTTCTGCGACGAACAGTTTCCCTATCGCACAAAGATACCCGGACACCATGTCACCCTTAGACAGTTCAAGGAGTATCTGCCCAAGAAAGGACTATACAGGTAAAATGTTTATGGCCCTTCAAATAAAATTTATTGTTTATACCCAGAAGGCAAGAGAGACCGAGGGCGTCCAAGGAAACGATGGATGGATATGAGGTTCGGAACAGGCAGAGATGCCTAAACCCTGATAGGAAGAAGAAGAAGACAATTAAAAGAACATTTTTACAAACTAATTTGAATCTTAATGTACAATTGAAAGTCATTAACATCAAAGCAAAGAAATAATTTTTTGAGGGGGTTACTAAAGGCGTATGTGCACAAATTTTTCATCCAGAAAAACTAAACAAAGGAACTTCAAACTTGTTTAATACTTGACTAGATAGATAGATAGATAGAAAGATGATTTATTCGAACCAAAACAAACATACATAATAATATTGTACAGAATAAATTTTTATAAAGTTTTCCTTAGAAGACATAATAATATTATAAGTACAGTACATTTAGCAAACAAAAATCATCATAGACTTGGCCGAGGCCGTCAGTCGAGTTGATGAAGATATCATTTACTCAATAATACAGTGATGCCTTATCTGCCTTGAAAAGAACAACCCATGATAATAATTTTGATTATTAGCTAAAAATTTTACAAGTATAGTTCTTCCTACAGATTAAAAATAGGCGCATTTCACCAAACTTTGTAAACAAGTTGTAGAACTATCGCTGCACCGCGTCTTATCTTGTAACAGTAAGAAAAATAAAAATAAATGGATCTCCTTCCACTTTGATTGAATTAATAAAAGAGATAACAGATAACTTCTTATATAACTCCTATAGCCTACTGTATTACTAACACCCTTTTTTTAATACTAATAGCAGGGATAATTCATTTTATTAATTGGTTACCTTATTTGGCTAGCATATAAACAATTGAAGATTAAATTTAGCTAAAGAATAAGACAATACAGTAATAAATAATTAGGCCAGTACTCTAACAAACGGTTAATATAATGTACAAAAATATTCTAATTTTCTGAAATGTATAAATAATAACGATAATAATAATAATTCAGATTAATAAATAAACAACAAATTAAATCGAAAACTAAGTTGATTAAGCCTACTTTGGCAATAAAATAATATTCAATTAGCCAACTTATATAAATTCAGGTATTGAATTCCCTTATCAACCACTCCCTGTAACGCAGTGCATCCCTAAGATAACCAACAAGGCGGTACCAATCTCTTCCATTCAAATAACTAATTATTGAGTCCTCACTCATGTTGTATGCGCAGCCAAACCAATTCTGTCTTATCGCTCCCAGTACTTTACATCTACCCATAAAGTGGACCATATTCTCACGCTCTCTACTGTTACACAAGGAACACATATGCCTATTTTCTTCCCTATCAGGTCTGAAGTTTAGTGGAAGCATAGATGCTCTTGCTTTAAAAATTAAATTCATGACGCTTCTTCTATAAGAGTCACTCAAATAAGTACGGTCTCCTAAATTTATCAGTAAAGAAGGGTACATACTATGGTATACTGACCGATCCGCACGCTCTCTCCATGCCATACAAGTTTTCTGACTTACTTTTAATAGCATTTGGTTCATGGAGTTTAACCACCTGTCCACTTGTATTGTGTTATCAGACCACTCTATGTGTATATCATAACTCTGACAGAGACTTATCCAAACCTTATACCAACCGCATTTCCTGATAAAAAATTCATAGGCAATTTTGCGTGGATACCTACTCTCTCGCATGTTGAATACTTTAGAAACATAATTCAAATGAAGCCTAAAAGTGTAGATCCACATCAGCTCCAATCCACATTCTAAATAAATTACATAGTCTGGGGTGTTTTTGGGAAGACCAAATAACCTTTTTATGAAATATTTTTGAAATTTCTCAATTTGGTCACACTGAATATAACCCCACACTTGAGCAGCATAGGTGACGGTTGATTTACATGCAGCACTGAAAACCTGCCATTTAGCTGAAAGGGGCACTGAATCATTCATAATCAAGTTTCTCCAGACACTATTAATACCAAACCTTGCCGCTGTAACCCTATCATCAAAGTGCTTCCTCAGTGAAAGAGATGAAGTAAATATTACCCCCAAATATTTATAGTGATTCACTATCTCCACAATCTCATCTCCGTAGAACCATTTTTCACTTTTTCTAAGTTTACCCCCTCTCCTGAAAACAACAATTTTAGATTTATTCATATTTACAACCAAATTCCATTTAATGCAGAAACTTCTTAATCTATTTATCATTTTTTGCATAAGAGTCGGAGTATCAGCTAATATAACGACGTCGTCTGCATACATGAGCCCATTTATGTCTAGGTTACCCACAGATACTCCTCCACCTATAAAATCACAAAGGTCATGTACAAATAGAGAGAATAAAAGTGGGAGGCTAAACAGCCTTGTTTTACGCCGCTATTTATTGTAAATTCAGCTGACAGACCTTTGCTGCTGTTACACCAAATTCTACACTTATTATCACTATAAATTCCTTTTAAAATGCTTATGAATTTACTAGATAAACCTATTTCATGGAGTCTAAAAAATAACGCATTCCTATCAACATTATCAAAAGCTCCTTTGAAATCAATAAAGAAACTGTACAGCTTTCTTTTTTTCACTTGCAAAAGTAACTAACAACGCTATGGAGAACAAATATATTATCAACAGTCGAGTAACCAGCACGAAAGCCTGCCTGGTTCTCTTTTATAATACCTCTTGTTTGCTCCCACTTGACTAATCTATTACACATAATGCCCATAAAAAGTTTTGTCATAATATCCATACATGAAATACCCCTATAATTTGATACCTCGGCAGGGTCACCTTTCTTATGAAGAGGGAAAATAATCGCATTTTTAAAAGATTCCGGTATGACTCCATAGGTGAAAATATTGTTGAATAATCTCAGCAACAGTACTCTAAAACTCTCTGGAGCTTTTTTATAAAATTCGGCTGTAATTCTATCCTCTCCAGGTGCTTTACCATTACCCATTTTTGCAATAACAACGCCTAGTTCAATCATATCGATTTCCTTATCTAAAGATTCTACTTCGACGCAAGGTGCTGCATATAAAACGGGGTCACTTAGTCTAACAGGTGTAAATAAGTTTGAAAAATAATTTATCCACATGTCTGATTTAATGGCAACGGCCTGAGCAGAACGACTACTCTTAAAAATATTTACAAGGTCCCAGAAGTTTTTAGAATTATTCACATTTCGAAACTTATTGTTAACATCCACGTAATACTCTTTTTTTCTCTCACAACAGAGAGTTTTATATTCTCTAACTGCGTTCAAATAATCATTTTTAATTGAGATACTACCAGATTTTCTGAACAAATTAAGTAAACTAAACATCCTACGCCTAGCTCTTTCACAATTTCTATTAAACCACGCCTGTTGCTTATTTGACTTTTTATATGTACTGTGTGTGAGTTGACCACTACTAGCCGATGAGTAAATTAGGTTTTTTAAAACGTTTACTGCAACATCTGGTTCATTCGGCAGATCGATATCTCTACATTTTTCTAAAATTTTACGGGAGAAGTGCAAATCATCTAATCTACCAAATCTCAGCTTAGGTGGGAGCTGAAGTAATTTATCATCACTCTCATTCACAATATCTCTCACACAACATAATTTGAAGCTTATTGGAAAATGGTCTGAGAAATGCTCATTGAGCACAGAAAAACTATTTTTGGAATTGATAATATCAAGCGGTACACAGCAGTAATCGATTATTGATGATCCTCTCTGATTCAAAAACGTTAATTCACCGTTTTCATCCCCTCTAGTTCTACCATTTAATATTATATAATTATATATTTCACAAAGAGATAAGACTCTTTCCCCTCTAGTATTAACTACTGTATCTTTTGATTTTCTAATACGAGACACATGATTATTATCAACAGGGACTTCGACTGGAATATTTTGTAATGATCCTACTCTACAATTCCAATCTCCAACTAGAATAGTGCTGATATTATTATCAGAGGTTGAAAGGTAATCCCATAGCTCATCAAAATCTTTTTTCCATTCGCCTTCCGACCCACCATTAAGGTAAATTGGCAAAATAAGTATTTTTTCGTTATTTAATTTGACTAAAATTTTAGATTTACCATCATCATTATTGAAAGAGAGATAGATAAGGAAGTTTTATATCCCATCACAATCCCCCTTTGCACGACCAAAACGGCTACTTACAGCATACTCCCAGACCAATTTATATTCTGGTAAATAAAATTCATATCCTTCCTCTTGTCCTTCCTCTACATGTGTCTCCAATAAAATAAAGCAATCAAACTCTTTTAAAAAACTAAAAAATTGAGGATAATTCTTACCTCTTATTCCACAAACATTATACACTAAAATACTCGTTTCATATTCACTTACACTAAGCCTACCTATACGACTGACGGCCCCACCTCATTCATTATCAAGTCTCTGATGCTTGTTGTTTTCCTGCACTTCCTTGAAAGATTTAAGAATTTCTTCGGACCCTCCTCCTAATAATTCCTTGAATTTCTCTTCACCATTGCTGTTGCCGAATTGCAGCCAGCCTGAATCAGCATTCCACGTGAACGATACCTCTCCGATGATCAGACGGTTGTGGACGACCCGCACCTTCAAGCCCGGTTTGATGCCCATAATAATTTTCCGCAAGGCCAATAATTTTCCTCTGCTTTTCCGGGTTTCATACGAGTAGTCTTTGTCAACAAAATAGCGGGTTCCTTTCAGTTTATTCACATTAGCTAGGATATAGATAATACTTGACTAGACTTAGATCGATTTTTAAATGAAGGAATGTTTTATTTTTACCATAAATTATTATAATAACATTTCTAAAAAAATAATGTAATACCGTACGAAAACATGTCAAAACAAAATCAACTATAGTGCGATTCACTTCAAGTCAGCATTGCTTAGATGGGAGTTTGCTATCCTTGTTCAGCACAAGGCAGTTGCTGATGTCTCTATCCTATTCACACTGTGCATAGTTGCCGCACTGTGCATTGTTGTCGTACACAATCCCAACAAACACGTTTGGTAAAATTTTTCTCTTTCTCTCTCAATGAAACTTGGCATTCATGCTCCTCATATAAACAATACTAACTTTTTGACGTGAATCGGACTATAGGTATCACGATCAATTATTGTTAAATAGAAAATTTCATGAATTTTCAGGCAGGTTAGAGGCATTGGAGAGGCAGCAAAATGGAAATTCTTGTGCGCCAGTGTGAGAAGTAGAGTAGAATTTCTTTAATTTGGCGAATGGCGAATGATTGTTATCCAATAAACATATGATGTTATGCTCAGCTCCGTCAGGATAGTCTAAGTTCAATCTATAATAAGAGAGTATCGGGCCAGTTGGCAAGTGCATAAGTTAATAGCAAAAGTTTCCAATAATTAATCTAGCATACAATTTTGAACACTTTCGTTTTTCAAAAAAGTCTGAGATTGTTAGTTGATGGTATCTTTTTTAAGGTGAAGGTTCTTATTTCTAATATTGCTTCTCTTCATATTTTAATCTTTATCCATCTTTTTCTATAATATTTTATAAATTCCATTCGGCCTATGTTGTTTTTCATGGCTATGTCAAGGAGGCAGTTGCCTCCAAAGAGATTTAACAAATAATTCTTTTTTCTTAGACATTTCAGATAATATTATTCTCCCAACAGTGTATGCACAATTGTAACAGTAAGTGTAGTGTAGTGTCACAATTGAACTGCATGGATCAATAGTGTGTTTTTACAAAGTCACTATCAATCCCCGTGACTAATAAAATGGTTATGTTTTGTTTGTCCAGGTATTTCTTCAAAACTGAGTGCGAAGATCTGGACATGAAGGTGATCCAGGAGGAGATTGTGGACGATAACGAGGTGCTTCCGCTGTGGGAGGGAAAGGTGATGGCCCAAGTCAAGCCAGTCGAATGAGCCCATCTATTTATTTTTTGCCAAGTTGACACGTTTTAGTGTGAGTTTCCTGCCAACCAGTAGTGTTATTTATTTAATTGTCTAACGAAATCGAACTGTAGCCATTACAGTGAAGCTAGGCCATGAACTGAGTCTCCTCGGAGATTCTTGTATCAACCTGAGACTATTGTCAAATCATCCATCAAAGATTACTAGTTTTATTAATCTTCGACACGATGATTAGGGAGAAAAATTGGAAATGTGTGCCTTGTTATTTTTTATCGATGTGGAAATGTAATCAGAATATCACATGACCAAATTAACTTTAAATAACATAGAAACTCAGCCCTGATTCAATTTTTCTACTGTGTATAGAAATGTTTTTCGTCTGAAGATCAAAAGTTGAAGAAACTTATTTAGGCTAAACTAGGTTATAAACGATGTAAATATGAAAATAATAACTAATAACCTAAACCGATCAAGTCATTTTATAGATTTTAGCCTTATTTAGTGTAAGCGTAACAATCTGTTCTAATGTATTGATTTTTATATTTTTGGAAACCTGTTACTATTTGGTATTTATTATTTATTTTTGTAATCTGCAACGAAATGCTTTATTTGATGCGCAGTTAGAACTTGAAGGAGTTTTGCATCTTCATGACTTTTTAAGAATTATTTTATCTGAAAAAAAAACACTATTATATACCTGAAAACTATTTACAAATTATTATTTTATCTGAAAACTCTTTTATTCATCATACAGGTTTTTACAATTTTATCTTTATATTTTTTTTAATTTCTTTAGTTTAACAAAATGCTACCCAGTACTAAATGTCCAAATACGATGTAGGTTTCTATTTTGGAATACTTTGTAACTTTCTCCAATGTGTGGAACACATGCATATAGATAGAATTTACACTGACGATAAAAATAAATTAGATGCTATACGAATTTAGGCTATGCATTGTTAGTTTGACAAATACCTTGATGAACACATTGTTTATACAGAATTGACAAACAATTGAATTATCAATAATTATTAAACAATTAAATTATTTAATAGAGTGTAATTTTTGGATTCAAAGTGTTTTGAAAATCTGTAAAAATAGTGGAATAGTGTTCATTTTAGAAAATAGAATTCGTACTTGTCTTTATTTTGGATAAATGTTCTTTTGAATAGTTGCTTTAAAATCTATAGAACAATTTAATTCGTGAACCAAATTTTGTTTTAAGAGCGTAGTCTGGTTTGTGTTAGAAACAGTTTTTAAAAAATGTGTGCATTCAAGTATTTGTCAAAACAGTTCACTTGCCTTCCTTATATGCCGGCCAGTCATTTATAGATTGCTAGAATTCACTGATGATGCTCACTGACATGGAAGAGTCGTAGGTAAATCTCTAAAACATAAATTAACCCAAATTCTTAGCTTTTCAACCAAATGACACTTCAATGAATGAAGTTTTCATTGACAAAATGTATTATTGTAATAATCGTAGAGAGATTCAATCCATCTTCCAAAACCAAATTCAATAAACCGAAACAACGGAGAATCTAAGGACCCGATATCTTAGTGTACAGAAAAAACAGGACAGTACTTTTCAAGAATCACTCAACTAGTAAACAAAGCAGCAATTTGTACAGACGGACGAACAGACACGATTACGATCGCATTAGGGCCCTATCGGGTCCTTGATAAATCATTTCGACGATGAAGTTTTTAATTATTTCAAACAAGCTCGAATCCTATACATGTTCTGAATCACGCACATATAATTATTAATTCTAAGTTACTCATATTAGCTCTGAAAAACAGAGCTATTCATGTAGTGATGTTTCAAATAACCTCTTATGTTGATAATATTAAATTTTTCCGTGGGTTGACAAATTGATTATACCATTTCTGTACTGAATTAAAACTCAAAATTTGAGTTCTTTCTATCTTTTTTATCTCATTTATTGAAAGTAAGGCATAAGCATTTTCGAAAATTAGTACAATACTAAATTTTATTAACAAATAATTTATGTTGCTACTTATTTCTAATATGGCAAACATCTAACTTGTTCCTCAGTTAGATAATGTCATTTGGCCTGGTTAATTCAAGCCTGTTGTCTGTTCCTACATTGTAATGTATATTTCTATCAATAAACGCAATAAATTTATTTATTTTTCAAGTAAATTCTGGAACAGAAGAAGTTTTGGGCTAACAACTGTTTTCCACTCCTTGATATTGTATTTTTTATCAAATGAATGAATATGAATAAATACTACATATTTTAATTGTACATTTCTGTTTATGTATCAAGTATGTGAGCATCATCATGCTGATCTATTTCAAATGATAATAATAGTGTATCCGACAAAGTTCCTTAAATTACTCGATGAAAAGATATATTGTAACAAATACGATAAAGATTAATAATATGGTTACTGTGTAATTAATATGTATATTCTATTTTAAATAATTTATGGTTTTCCTTGTGAGCCCTGAATCAGTGTACTGAACTGTAAGCTTTCTTCACTAATGTTTTTCTCTTTCGTTTTTCAAGTGACTTACAAAATACTTCTCAACTTGATTTCTTGTTACCTTGTTATTTAGCTTCCTTCACGATATTATTTTAATGTTTGTAGTTTGTTTCAAGTGACACAAAATGTTTTTAACTTAATTTCTAGTATTTTTGAACGATATGTAGAGAACAAAAACCTTTATAAATATTACTCGAAGGTCAGTTACAATGCTTCGATCATATACCTTTTCGGTGCTAAGTAAAGCTATCTATAACCATCAACTTCTTGAAATCTTGTCAACTTTTTTAGACCTACCATTTAATTTTTGATTTTCAAATGGTTCCCATAAAGTCATCAATTGAGACTTTATCTTTTACTACCTTATCTTTTAATACCACCTCCATTACTACCAAATTTAGTAATATAAAATTTTCCTACATTTTGCGCAGTATTACTGTAGTTTATTTGTGCCATTTTCCTGTAATTGTCCTAATTTGCTCATTTTTTGTTATAAAGATCAATATTGTTTCACAACATTGTAATGTTACACTGGTTTAATAATTATAAAGACTTATTCCCGAGTAATGTTTGATTAACTTTATGAAACTGGCAATAAGCTGGTATGTCTAGGTCTATTCAAGACTGTCCATTTACAATTACTATAAAACAAAGAATCCAAATCGTAGTAAGGTATCGCTGTTTTTATCATGTGTATATTGTTGTTTACAACATGTATAAGCTGTTATATTTTTAATGATTAATTTTAGTTCTTAAATTATAATAATTGAGTATTTATGAAATATTTTAAATTTATGTTTAAGAATTTTCGTTTTATTCTTTTGAGCTCGTACTTTCGTCAGAATTAGTTTATGATCAAATTCGAAATTTTAGTGAACGAAACTTTTAAAAATTGTTTCATTTTAATTAACTATATTTTTTTTAATAGAGTGTGAAACTGGTGAAATTATAATTTAAAAATTGTGCATTAAATTCGAATATTTTTAATTCTATATTCATGCTTGTTTTCTCTACCTAATCAACACCTATTTTCCATACTTAATTGTTCCCTCAACAGTAATGATAGATTCTCAGTCCTACGAAACTAACTAGAATAGAAAAAAAAAACAGCTTACTAGTGATCTGTTCTAGTTCGATCTGAGGAGATAGTCGTAGGTTGTTCCACCTCGCCTTACAAACCAATTTTCTCACCTTAAAATATAGGTTAGCATTAATGTACATATTATATTATAGTAATATTCATTTAATTTGGCGGATGGCATTAGATAGAGAGATGTTATTTTTTGCAATCAGACTCTACGGTCATCAGCAAAGCAACGCCAAGAAATAATATCTATCTATCTGATGAAAGTTATTCGCCATCCGCCAAATTAAATGAATCTGACAATACACGCCCTAACCCCCTTAGCCTCCCCCCTTCATTCAATCCTGGATCCGCTACTATTAATATTAACAATAATATTGGCCAATAATATTAGGTGATGGAAGGTGAAGGTAGGTTTCCTTGTCGATTCAATCGTTCCTAATTGTGTCGAATTATACCTCGGAGTTGCACCGAGTGAGGTTTGTGTGATCCGTGACGGGGTACAGTCCGCGCCAAGATCCTCTGCGACCCTCTCATCACACCCCCCCCCCCAAACAACCCCCCGGGTCGATGCTGCTGCAGTGCTCGGAGCAGCTGAGACTGACGCGGCGCCAGTCGAGAGTGACTCCTGCCGGCTCGCCCTGTATACAGCACGAAACGGAGCGTCGCTCACAATAAAAAATATTCGAATTGGCTTGCTATAAAAGTATTGGAATTGGCATTGTTGATTTAAGCGTTGTGAATCATGGATCTATGTTTTCCTTCTGTTTTCATTATCTCATGCTAAAATCGATGACTTTATTGTGCCTTCGATCAACTGATGATGAATTCCATGAATAAGGTATATTCATTTAATTTGGCGGATTGCAAATAACTTTCAGCCAACAACATTTCGATGGTAACTGTTGTCCTGTTATTTCTATGTCTTGTTGATTTTTTTTCATTTTAACATTTTAAATAGAAATCAACAGAACCCGATAGCTTGGAAATTTTAAATGAAAGTTATTCGCCATCCGCCGAATTATATGAATTTATACCTATAGAAATAATCTACTGTACTTGAAAAGATTGAAATTTCAAAGTTGAGGATGAAATTGATAATACTTTAATGATAAATACTGGTAATAAATGCTAGACGAATATTGAATAATTATAATATTTATCTCGCCAAAATAAAAACTACTAGGGATTTGAAAAGGAATGAATTTATAATGAACTGGAAGAATGGCAATGAACTCTACTTGAATTATTAATATGTTGGAAATTGATGAAAATAATTAGAATAAATTTGAACAATAGCTTGAATTCGAAAACACTATATTACTCTATTACTAACACTAATACTATATTGAAAAGATTGAATTAGTTGGAGACTGATAAGTAATGACACAGATTACACTAATTTGGCAAGTCGATGCTAATGAGAATATGGATCTGTATATAAGAGATCTAAATTGATATTGTATTTGTCTATCTAAATTGAACTGATGAATGAATGAATGAAACCCTGACAATAAAATTGTATGTTAGTTTCTTCCTATGAATTCAGTTGAAATTGATGAATTATGGAAATCAATTCAAACAATAATATTATGAACTTGGTCGTGGGAGAATTCTGACAAAACAAAACGGCGATAAAAGTGAACTAAATTTAGATAGAATTGTTAATTAGTTTTGGTTCCAACGTATAGTCTATAAAAAAATCATTACTACACTGTTGCCCGGTTTTTCAGTCGTTCAATAAACTTATTGAACCAATAACTTTTTTGCATTTGAAAACACATGGTTATTGATTCAATAGTGCTATTGGATCCATAAACTGTCTATTGAGCGACTGAAAAACCGGGCATGTGTAACTTGGTTGAATTGAAATAATTTCAATGAAAACTCTTGTATAATTCAAGATAATGAAAATTATGAGAAAACTACTATTCTAGATAGTTAAATTGATTCAGCCAATCAATTTCGACCAAATTAACATGATAGTCAATGAATAATTGAAATTCCTTGGAGATATTTTAAAACAATGTTTTATTTTTTTTCAAGATGTTTCATTTCCAGGAGAAAATTAAATGACAGAACTTAGAATGGTGGGCTTGATGTGCAAAAAGCCATTGCTATCTCAATGAAATTCAAAATTATCACACATTATAAGCTTAGATGAGCGAAACCAGTACCTACAATCCTACATGCTCTATGTTGGAACTTGCATTTTGTGTTTTTGTTGCGTTGGTTTTGAATTACTACCAAGCCTTGTCATGCAATCAGACTCCAACTCAGAATACCTATCAATATAAGCTGGTGGATCTCAAACTGGTATAATTGAGATTTAGTAAAGTTGACCAAAACTTTTACTGAGGACAATGCTCAAACGAGCTTCTGACTTGTGCGTGGGTAATGGAAAGATTATGGTGAGAGATGAATGAACCCAACTTTAGGTGGGTTTCGAACCACTGAGAACTAATTAGAAATAGCTTCAAAATTGTAGTCCTTCATTCAATGCCATAAAGAATATTTATCTCTCTCATTCAAGACTACATGAACACGATCTGTTTCTCTCAAAACTGAGTTAGATAAATTCTTCTTAAAACGCCAAATATTGGCAGGCATCACCTTTTGATACCCCCACAAACGTATTTCTGGCCTCATTGTTGCTATATTTGGGTTCAACAAATCGATTGCATTTGAATTTGGTGGGTGGTGAATTTATAGAAGGAATGTTGAGCATTCGTGTCGCAATACTTCCAATAACACCAGCATTTCGCCCCTGTGACTCAATTATTTAGCAATAAATAATATGGTCCAGGCTCCCAAGTTCAATATTGTTTGGTAATGGAGGGGTTCATCGTATTGTATGCAATATATGGTGCAATTATTATACGATACCTACTCCACATATGTTCGGTTTTATTGGAATCAATGTGAGCTCGAATATTGGAAGTAGCTTCCCAATTTCATAGCAATATAACTATTGCTCTAATGTTGATTAATGTAAACTGCATTGCAAACTTTTTGTTGTAAATTGTTTCTGTACTCTGTACAGTATTATAGTATTGCAATTTACTATCTTATCATACTTTTCAATTCTTCATTTCTTGATATTATATATTGATAGAATAGTTCTTGATTATGAACAAAAGACTAGCTCATTTGGACAATACAGTATTTCTTATTAGAATTAAAGAAACTGCGTTTTCTCTAGTGAGTTGATTGTACACATGATCTGATAGTAAATTAATAATTTCAGGTTTCTTTGAAAATAGCCAAAATTTACCAGGATGAGAATACGGAATAATTTTGAATAACAGGATTATAGTTTAGGAAGTCTAGACCTTATCCCAGATAGCACCCAACCTTACGACAACCTTTTCATTATAATTTTCATGCATTTACGGCGTAAACCTTTTGACTGAACCTTATGAAAACCTTACAAAAACCTTTTCATTATCCTTTTCATACCTTTACGGCATAAACCTTTTCACTTAACCTTGTGAAAATCTTATGAAAACCTTTTCATTATCCTTTTCATACCTTTACGGCATAAACCTTTTTACTTGACTTTTTGAAAACCTTACAAAAACCTTTTCATTATCCTTTCATACCTTTACGGCATAAACCTTTACTTGACTTTTGAAAACCTTACAAAAACCTTTTATTATCCTTTTCATACCATTACAGCATAAACCTTTTGACTCGACTATTTTAAAACCTTACAAAAACCTTTTTATTATCCTTTTCATACCTTAACGGCATAAACCTTTTAAATTACCTTGTGAAAACAATGTTGTGAATGGTGAAACCAATGGTTTTCATCAGAACCTTATGAAAAGGTTTTGACAAGGTTCAACTTACTTTCACTGTTCATACTGAACAGTTAACTCTGTTCCTGAGCCAGCCACATAACAGGGAATTATTATTATTACTGTTCATACTGAACTGTCCAGTTTGTTGTAAAAGATTTGTTGTGAAAAACGTATTTTGCTTTAGAAATGGTGAAACCTTTTTAGAAGCTTGTCAGTGAAAAGGGTGCAACCTTGTGAAAAGGGTTTTGTAAGGTTTTGTCAATGGTCCTACTTGACATTTTCTGAGGTTTTTCTAACCTTTTCATGAGAGGTTTTGAAAACCTTAACATATAAACATTATGGAAACCTTTTCATGTAAACATTACAAAAACCTTGTCATGTAAAGGTTATGTAAACAATGTCATGTAAAGTTTATATATAAACCATGTCATGTAAGCATCATGGAAACCTTGCATGAGAAGGTTTTGACAAGGTTTAACTTACTTCCACTGTTCATACTGAACAGTTAACTGTTCCTGAGCCAGCCACATAACAGGGAATTATTATTATTACTGTTCATACTGAACTGTCCAGTTTATTGTAAAAGGTTTGTTGTGAAAAACATTTTGCTTTAGAAATGGTGAAACCTTTTTAAAAGCTTGTCAGTGAAAAGGGTGCAACCTTGTGAAGAGGTTTTTGTAAGGTTTTGTCAATGGTCCTACTTGACATTTTCTGAGGTTTTTCTAACCTTTACATGAGAGGTTATGAAACCCTTTTCGTGTAGGGGCTATGAAAACCTTGTTATGTGAAGGGTTTGAAAACCTTAAAATGTAAACATTATGGAAACCTTTTTATGTAAACATTTCAAAAACCTTGTCATGTAAAGGTTATATGAACTATGTAATGTAAATGTTATATATAAACCATGTCATGTAAGCACCATGAAAACCTTGTTATGTAAAGGTTACAAAAACCTTGTCATGCAAAGGTTCCAATAACCTTCTTTAGTAAAGGTTTCAATATCCTTGTCATTTAAATCTCATGGAGTAAAACCTTACAAAAACCTTTTTATTGTCCTTTTCATACCTTTACGGCATAAACCTTTTGAAATACCTTGTGAAAACCATGATGTGGATGGTGAAACCAAATGGTTTTCATCAGAACCGTATGAAAAGGTTTTGACAAGGTTTAACTCACTTTCACTGTTCATACTGAACAGTCAACTGTTCCTGAGCCAGCCACCTGACATGTAATTATTATTATTATTACTGTTCATACTGAATTGTAAAAAGTTTGTTGTGAAAAACGTTTTTTGCTTTTGAAATGTTGAAACCTTTTCAAAAGCTTGTCAGTGAAAAGGGTGCAACCTTGTGAAAAGGTTTTTGTAAGATTTTGACAATGGTCCTACTTGACATTTTCTGAGGTTTTTCTAACCTTTCCATGAGAGTTTGTGAAACCCTTTTCATGTAGAGGTTATGAAAACCTTGTCATGTAAAGGTTCCAATAATCTTATTGAGTAAAGTTTTCAATAACCTTGTCATTTAAATCTTATGGAGTAAAACCTTCACAAAACCTTTTGCCATGAATGGTAGAACCATGTCAGTGACAGAGTGCATTTATCACTTTCATGCATTTTGACATAACCTTGTGAAGGGTTGAATAAAGTAGGTGAAAGAAGGGGCGGACCCGGTGGTGATTTTCTTTGGGAGGGGGAATGGAAAAGAATATTCACTATATTGATGTATGTTGCAAAGTATGTTGCTTAGATTCTAGGTCATGATAGTTATTACAATGAACGTCATTTGAAAATAGTAATTACAGTATCATATTCACTGAACAAAAACATCAGATAAGGGAGATTTGAAATGAAAATATATAGGTATAAGTTCTAAGTATAGATTGTTGAATTCGACTTGAGTTCTAGTTTATGATATACTCTTTTATTTAAACTGAAATGAACGTCATTGAAAATAAAAGTAACTGCAATATGGTTTGTATCTACATGAAATGGCGGAGTTTGGGCATATAATGGCGGGAGGAATAATGAAAGATGTATAGGAGGGTGGGTGATTGGCGAAGGTGATGGGGGGTTGCTCGGGGTTCCCATGAAAAAGATTGAAAATTATTGTCAAAATTAGTATTTTTATGGTCTTCCAATAAGCCATAAATGTCCAAATCAAAAATGTGATTTTATTTTTAAACATTCATTGTTTTCAATTATTGGAAAATAGTATGTAAATTCATCAATGAAATAAACTGACACAAACTTCTCATTCTCATTTATATTATTATTTCAAGATAAGATATTCGAGATAGTATATTACTGGCTTCAACTAAATCTCAACCAAGGATCAAGAACTAATAATAATAGAGAATTTAATCAATTTAAATCATTCATGAATACCAGGGTACACATAAGATAATTTAGGGCTCGAATCCAGGATTTTTTGAAGGTGGGTCTGAACCCATATATATCAGCTGTTGAAAGACTGCAGGAGTACAGGGTCGGGGGTGGGAGGAGATTTCCCTCATCACCCGCGCCTTGGTGAAATCAGATGGTTTTCATCAGACCATTACGAAAAGGCTTTGACAAGGTTTAACTTCCTTCACGGTTCATTGAACTTCCCCAGTGTCCAGTTTGTAGTAGCATTGAATATATATATCCTTTAGGATATATATTCAATGGTAGTAGGAATGTCATCCTTTCAACTACAAGCCCTAGCTGTTGACAAAGCAAGAAGATAGATAATACATTCTTCTAGGAAACTTTGCCTGCTAGAAAAACTGTTCCGATTTCGAAACAATACACAAAACGTTCTACCTGTTTTTTTCTGCCAAAGGACTTGTATAGCCATAGCTTGTACCTCCAGCTTCTTCATTATTTATTCTTGCCCTTTTCACATACTCTTCCTTCTTCTTTTTCATCTTCATCGCTACTTTCTCATCCCTCTTCTCTGCCGCTTACTCTTTGTTCGTTTTCAGCAATTCTCCCATTTCTGTCTTCCTCCTCTCCACCACCCATCTCCTTCTTCCTCATTATTTATAATCGATTCTTCCTGATGTACAGTACAATGACTCTTTCGCTTGAATTTCAACTTTAATAATTTGATCATGTTGTTCTGAAATCAGTTCATATTGGTTTTATTTAAATCCACAATTAGACAAATAATTATCTGTAATATCTTCCATTAGGTTATAATTATTGTAGTCCTTCTTCAATTGATCCGACTTGCATTTTTTTACAATTTTTTGGAAGGTAAGCTAAGCTTTCCCATTCTATTAGGCCTATGCAATGCAGGCTATCACTAATAAATGACAAAAATATCAGAGCTTTACACGTATGCCACACTTGTTATTTTATTAGTTAAGATAGTTCTAAAATAAATATAATCGTTTTAGACAATCCAGTAATCATATTCAATAGGAAAACTTGATGATTTCGGTAAGAAAACCGCTAAAAACGGGAAAAACCATCACCTCGAGTGGCGCGAAATTCAAAAACTGAGAATCAAAAAATCTGCTTCACCTTTTATTTGAGTTTTTACCTGGAACATTTGAATATTTATCGTAATCTTTTACTATTAATTTTTCATCATATATCTGCATAGCAATCGATTGGCATGAAAATTAAAATTTACCAAAACTCTATCTATACCATTTATCTTGTTACACAATGCATTTATTAGAAACTTTTTTGGGCCGAAATTGATTGTCTCGTCCTTATGTATCTTACTTACGGATTTTTTTGCAACCCCCCAAAATTTAACATAGGTGAGAAAAGTTTTTTATTTTGCGAAAGATTGACAAAAAAGAATCTTGCATATAGTGGCCGAGTATTTGCTTAACTGATTTTATACAATACAAAATTTCAATGATTGATCTGTTTAGCTCATTATGTACAATATTGTAGTGTGAGGCTACATGCTGCAATCCATTTAATGACAAATAGAAAATATAAATTTTCCCTAGTTGACAGGGAGATAACTATTGTTGCTTAGTGGGCATTTTTCAATTGAATTCGATTTGAATTCAATTGTAAAGAGTAGTCATGTTTGCTTACATGATTATGAATATTTGAGAAAACATGACTGTGAATTTACTGTGAATAGTGAATTGTATCTTTCCTATAAAAGCATCACTTCAATTTGAGAAAGAATCTGACAACGTCCTATCATTTCTTAAAGTCAAGAATTGGAATGATTTCGCGAATACAATTCACCATTATCATTCAAGCTCAGTAGGGCCTAGTAGTAGTAGTAGTAGAGTTAATGTTTTATTTTCAAATTCATTTCAACAACATAATACATAACATTCAAACATCACAAGCTTGGTCTTCGCCGTCAGCACGACTTGAGTTTTATTTTTTAATCATTATTTTTCAAACATAAACGAATTGAATATATATATTATAAGTTTAGACTAAACATTGCATAGAGAAAATTTGAAAGACAACATAAATACAACAATCTTCAGAATAATAGGCACTAATATAATGTATGACAACAAAGTGACGTGTTGATTTTCATTGGAGAGTGAATTTCTCTCAGTTTAAAAAAAAATAATTTTGTGATGTTTTGAAATTTTAAACTTCTGAGAGTAAATTTCTAATGACTATATTACAACATCCTGAGAATAATGAAAATTATTTTCTTCAATAGTTGAAATTCTCAATTAACAACAAACGATAATGCCACGCTCTCCTACAAAACTCCACCAGCCCATACCAATTTCTCCTGTTTACAAATTGAATAAATTCATTTATTACCCAGCCACTTTCGTCTCTATTCTCCCAAGATCGAATACCGAGCAACAAAATGTTCCACCCTTCCCTCCATCCACGGTCTATCATTCAAATTCAACATTTACTCTCACTCTTATTATTCACCTGATATCTAACAATGGAAATTCGCCACTCAGATAACCGTCATCCTCCAAGTTCACACTCCTAAGCTCCTTATAAATTGTGTGGTATATGGCTGTATTTGCTGCAATTTTAAATTCTTCCATGTTTTTCAACTTCAACTCAGCTTCCAAGTTTTATTGAATTCATGCTTCTAATCATCCAAATTTTCCAAGCTTAAAAAATGAACATTGTGAAACATTTTCACAGAAGTCTGTGAAATTAGTATGTTGGTAGCTAAAAAGTGTAGTATTTATTTCGATTTTTTGGGGGAGAGGGGCTTTGGAGGTTCGCTATCCATTCATTGGGGAATGAGTCATAGGTTTTTGGGGGGGGGGATTGCGCAAACAGCCTTTGGGGGAGATGGGCACCCCTGTGTGTAAGCTTCGATTTATACAATTGTATAGCCTATTATTAAAAACTTCAGAACTTCAATATAAAACTATATAGAACTCAAGCTCTATGGATAAACCTCATGCCTTAACTAAACTTTATGTCTACAAATAGCAATTTAATTTCAGTGTAATCAATTTTACAGGTGTGAAATTGGTGTATCAATTCTGAACAAGTCTGTGTGCTCAGACTTGGAATTGAATACTTGGAATTTGAACATAATTATTTATGTTATTTGGACTTATTTTACGGTACTTTTTGTCGAGAAATTCAAATATGTTATCGTAAATTCACTATTAGTGTTTTTTAACGATGTTAATATCTCGTTATCCGGTAAGCAATAGCTACCTGCCGAGCAGGTAATTGGAGGGTTCTGGGTTCAGCAGAGCTAGAATAGGAATAATAGCGCCTTGTAAACAATACATGGACGTAAAGCCTAGAACAATGAAGTGCCAGACTGGCTATTTTATTTAGCTCTATGAATAGTCGTGTTGCATTTGTTCCAGTTATGTTCCCTTATCTTCAAAAGGGAGGGGTCTACTACTCTTCGCGCGCTTTTTTGGAATACGGTACTGCAGTATCCCAGTGTGTCTTCTTCGCATTCCACATTTCCACTTTCAACATTTCAGCTCAGTTCACTCAGTTGGTCAGTGTCAGTGCATACGGATACAGTGTTTATACTTCAGTCATTTAATAGTTTCGAAGACACACGAATATTGAAACTTCTTAATGTAAGTACAAAACAATTTACTTTTTTAATGTTATAAAGTGAGATAACTTCCATTAATATTAGTCTATAGGATTTATAAGATGATTTATTGGTCTTATCACGGAATACCTATTAATTCTTGAGTAATGAACTTACAAACTACTAACTCATATAATATTATAGAGGACCTATTACAGATTTTATTCAAATTTCCAGTTCTTATTACGTAGAACTTATTAATTCATAACTAGTATATGAAAAATCACAAGAATCTGTTATAGATTTTTGGTGAAGCGTTTTTCGGTAAATAATTACCATAAATGTACTGATCCACTCTCTCTTTTCAGGCTCTTACTGAAGAAGTTCACGTTGATCTATGTATTGTTTAGTTAAGTTTTGTTTTCTCAAGAATATTGACTGATTTAGTGCGGCTTTCTTTCACAGGTGAAGTACTTAACAAATGTTGGAAAAAGGCTTCACTGCCAACCTCATGAGACAACTGTTCCTGGACTTGGATGAGGTTGGAGACGAGTATTCTCTCAGCGGGAGATCTGGGAGAGAGGGAATAGGCAAGAAGGCCTTGAGTGGAACAGCAGCATATCAGCTGATACTAGGTACGTTATTACCTTGCTTAATCATCACAATAGTATTATCATATTATGTAACAGTGAAACCCGAACTTCTCCATGCAAGTCATTTTTTAAATAAAATTCGATAATGCATTAGATTAATGATCAACAGTTCGTTAAGTAGGGATGAAACATATTACAGAAGAAAATGTAGGGAATGAATATTTATCCTTTAATTATTAATATCAATTTTTCTCAACTTAAAATGTAGTACTCATACTAATAATTAAAAAACTTACAAATCTAATGAGAGTCACTGTAAGCTGGAATCGAATTACATGTAGCTTGTACCAGAACAGAGGTTAGAGGCTCTCTATGGGCAGGTTATATTTATTTTTAAAAAGAAATGCCAATTGTGAGGAAATAGAAAATGAATATAAAATACACATGCGCTATTAAACTGATTTTATAACTGCTTGCCCAAGATATGAAAGCAATCTTTGTCAGTCACGGTTTTCAAACAAGACAGTTGAAAGCACTTGGCTTTGCATGGGCAGCAGCCGTGTTATTTTTCATAATCTATTATATTAAAAACTTTGGTGCATTCCTTTCTACTGTACTTCCACCACTGCGAGATGTGATGTGGAATCTAGAGGAAACTTACACTGATACAAGTCTGTTGCAATTCATTCATTCGTATGGTTTTCTAGTAATGCTTACATAACAGTCTGTTATATATCAGACCTTTGTAAGCATCTTTTTTGCTGTGAGTTCGCAGAACGTACAGCACCAGGAAGAAGGATAGGGGTTCACCATTTGTACACCTAGTTGTTGTTTGGCTCCTTCAATGTACCTTTCAGTTTGTTTATTTTTCTTGTATAGATTATGTACAGTTGCTATGGGAATTGAATCAAAAAATCTAAGTAAAGAAAATTTTCAAACACCAAATTAGTTATGATACTGTATTACCAAACGATATACAGTACTGGGCAAGCAAGCGGCGCTTTGCGCTGCACGGGGTAAACTCGTTATTACATTATCTATTCCTATCATTGAAACTTACAATACAACAAAATTGAGCTCCAAAAATTACTTCACCTCATTATGTTCTATTAACAACAATTATTACGCAATAATACACAAATTGAATATAGACAGAACATTTTTTGCAATTTTTCATAGTACCGGTAGCCTACTGGGGATTTAAAAATTTTGAAGACTTATTACGATATCAGTAATATTTTTAGTCCATTACGATATCAAATAGATTTGTATTTCTTCTATTCAATCCTGCCATCTGTTGAATTTCAGATGTCTGTCAGCGGAAACTCAAAGGAATGGCAAGTAAGCCTCTCATTAGAGGAGCAGTTAGTGACTGGCTAATGCAGGGGAAGTTTAGATGAGCGCGGAGGTAAGAAATTTCCCAAAATGGTTTATTATTATTTGATTTGAAAATTATGATGGGAATTGGACATTAATTAGTAACTAGGACACATCAGGTCGCATAAAACTGCGACTATTGAAATACATGAAATAGTTTCCAATCCTCCTCCTCCACCACCTCCTTTATCTACTTTTTTCAATCTTTTTTTCCATCTTCTGCTTGTTCTTTTTCTCTCCTTGTTGTCGTAATTCTTCTTTCCTTCTTCTCCTTCTTCACTTTCTCCTATTTCGTCTCCTTTTTCTCCTTCTCCTCCTTCTTTTCAATATTTTTCTCATTCTTCTACCTCTTCTTGTTCTTCTCCTCCTTTTCCATGTTCTTCTTCTTGTCCTTCTTTTCTATCTTCTTCTTCTCATTCTTCTTCTTCCTCTTCTTCTTCTTTTCCATCCTCTCCTCCTTCTTCTTCTTCTCCTTTTTCTTCTTCTCCTCCATTTCCTTATTCTCCAAAATTTTTCTTCTCCTTTTTCTTCTCATTCTTCTTCTTTCTCCATTTTCTCCTCCTTTTTCTTCTCCATTTTCTTTCTTTCATTTTTTCTCTTTCTTCTTCTTCTCCTTCTCTTCTCCATTTTATCCTCCTTCTTCTTCTCCTTTTTCTTCTTCTCCTGATTTTTCTTCTTTTTCTTCTCCGCCTTTTTCTTTTCTCCTCATTTTCTTCTCTCCTTTGTCTTCTCATTTTTCCTTCTTCTTTTCCTTCTCATTGTTCTGTTCTTCTTCTTCTCCATCTTCTCCTCCTTCTCGTTGTTCTTCTTCTTCTTCTTCTTCTTCTTCTTCTTCCTCTTTTTCTTCTTCGCATCTCCTCATTTTTCTTCTCCTTTTTCCTTTTCTACGGTATCTCGTTCTTCTTCTCCTTCTTCTTCTCGATCTTCTTCTTCTCCTCGTCTTTCTACTTCTCCATCTTCTCCTACTTCTTCTCCTACTCTTTCTTCTCCTTCACCTTTTTCTTCTTTTCCTTCATCTTCTTATCCTTTTTCTTCTCTTCCTTTTCTTCTTCTCCTTCTCATTCTCCATATCGTTGTTCTACTTCTTCTCCTCCTTCTTCTCCTTCTCCTCCGTCTTCTTCTTCTCCTTCTCCATCTCCTTCTTTTCCATTTTCTTCTCCTTCTTCTCCTTCTTTTCCATCATCTTCTCCTCTCCTCCTCCTCCTCTTCCTTCTCAACTCCTCTTTCTTCTTCTTCTTCTTCTTCTTCTTCTTCTTCTCCACCCTCTTTTCCATCTCTCCTTCTTCCAGTTCTTAATCTCCTCATACTTCTCCTTCTCGTTCTCACTCGCTATCTTTCTTTTTTTTTCTCTCTGCTCAAATGCCCCTACCGGTGAAATGAACAATGGAAAATTTAATTTTTGTTTCAAAACAGCTGATAATCAAATCATAAGTTGAAATGTAAAAATTTTCGTCTCACCTACTCCTATGGTTAAAACATCAATTGATTATAACATTAGTTAAAGCAATGGAAAAAATTGAAACTTTGATCGCTCATTTCTCATCTCCACGATAACTTTTTTCAAAATGTAAGACCTTATCAAACATCTACGGAATGAGATCTTTGAAATGAGATGTGAACGAACAAATTCGGTTGAGAAACCACGGAGGAGTTCTGATTACAAAAAAACATGTTCGCCTATTAATAATAGGCTATAGATCTTTAATCTTACCTACTCAGGAATGATTCTAAAATTCCAAACCTGAACTCAGTATAAGTGAGTATAAATATTTTTAAAATAAAATTTGTTACAAACTGGAATATTTCAACTTCCTGTTTAGTAGCGTAGACTATCATGTAGCACTAGAAATTCACATTGAATTGAAAACTCTCACTTTGAACTTTTCTCATAACTTTCCAATTCAAATTACTGTATTTAAAATCAGTTTCAGTTTCTACACCATATTTGGAAAACTCAGAGATCCAAAGTCTCTGTGGTGTTTATTAAAAGTGGTGCAACCAAAGTGGTATCTCCAAAAATGGGGTTTTAAATATTTTTTATTAGTATTGTACAGTTCCAATTACTAGGTATGACTATTGCACAGTTCTTATTTTAATTGTCATGAGCCCATTAACATATTGGTGTGACATTTTCAAGTTTACTTATTCAAAATTGTGAATAACGAAGTATGTTGTGATATGAGAGCCTACTGTATTACAAAGATTTCGATGATTTCTCAATTATGTCAATTAACTAATCAATGAATTTTCCCATCAATAATCGATTAGAAATGAATTTGGAAAATCAATAATGGAAAAAATTCATTCAACTCATCAGAGATTCATGTGTGTTTTTACAGAGAGCAGAGAAAACCAAAAAATATGAGTGTGGACCGTCTACCTGATGCCTGATCTACCTGATTGTTCTCATTCAATCTAGTTTTTTAATTATTCGTTTGGTTTTAATCTTAGTTTTCTAGTTGAATTATTGTTTTTCATTTCCGAGTTATCTAAAATTTGTAAAATGTACTTATATCAATAATAAGTAATATTTATTCACTGTAGTGTATGTAATAAAGTTTTCTCCTGCATTGTCATTTAATTATTAAATAATGATAATTATAATAAGATACAATAATTGACTTAGATATTTAGTATTTTTTGTCTATCTGTGTAAAATTAATTGCTCAGACAAAACTGAATTGAATAAATAAATTTTTCAACTGAAGTGCATTTTTAACTTATTGAAAATTAATTTGCTTGTTAGCCTAGTAGTAGAACCTTTTATGATCAGGCTTTCACAGCCTTCATTTCTCAATGTTATGGCAACCTTTTCATGACATTGCTGAATCTACTTTCTTATATAATGGTTGTGGAAAACCTTTACACAGAAAGGGTATTGTAACCTTCACATGACAAGGTTTTCATAATCTTTACATGGCAAGGATATTGAAACCTTTACTCAAAAAGGTTATGGAAACCGTTTCCTGACAATGTTTTCATAACCATTACCTGACAAGGTTCCCATTACCTTTACATGATAAGTTTTTTATAACGCTTAGATGACATGGTTTTCATAACCTTTACATGACAAGGTTTTCATCACCTTCATATGAAAAGTTTAATGTAAACCATTACATGACAAGGTTTCCATTACCTTTACATGACAAGGTTTTCATTACATTTACATGGCAAGGTTTTCATAATGCTTTACATGATATGGTTTTCATAATCTTTACTTGACAAGGTTTTTATAATGCTTACATGACATGGTTTTCATAACCTTTACATGACAAGGTTAAGGTTTTCATAATGTTTACATGACAAGGTTTACAAACCCTTTACATGACAAGGTTTTCATAAACTTCACATGACAAGGTTAAGGTTTTCATAATGTTTACACGACAAGGTTTTCAAACCCTTTATATGACAAGGGTTTCATAATGTTTATGACAAGGTTTACAAACCCTTTACATGACAAGGTTTTCATAACCTTTACATGAAAAGGTTTTCAAAACCTTCATGAGAAGGTTAGAAAAACCTCAGATTTTGTCAAGTAGGACCATTTTCAAAACCTTACAAAAACATTTTCACAAGGTTGCACCCTTTTCACTGACAAGCTTTTGAAAAGGTTTTACCATTTTCAGCGAAAAGGTTTTGTAAGGTTTTGTAAAGCTTAAATTGCTATCTGGGATAATATGCTTTAGAATATGATGATAACTTGCACACAAGGATGTTTGCAAACTTTGTCAATGTACGAAAAATAAAAATTAAAGGCTATCTAACTTGAAGATTCATGGTATTCTTGACCAAAAACTGTTTTGTTTTTTTTTGTTTATAAAGTTGTGGAAATTATTTCTTGGTAGATGTACTTACTAGACCATTGTAAACTGTATACTTAACGACTGAAAACCCAAGCATTATTATCTTGAAAATAATCAACTTCAAAATAACTATTCCACTTAGAATGGATTTGGACAATCGAAGGATTGGGTCAAAGGATCATTCTTCTCTTGGAAGACCATTCTTCTCTCATCTGTTTTTTCAAGTATTCATGTTTCTATTCAACTTAACTTACTATCTTTAACCTGTAAACATTTTCATCAATGATTATTTCAACATAAAGGCTGAACAATTCCGCTGGTTATGAAATTGATAAGGGCTAAATAGAGGCTTGTCTTTGGCAGATCTAACGCTCATCTCATAAGAGAGATTTTAAATTTCGCGGTTTAGCTAACAGCTTCATTTCCTGGCGGAAGTCGCTTTCAACATCGGATCACGTGACCCACGATCTTCATCTTGTCAACAAATTTAAACAAGTCAACGCAGGCTCATGCCGGCTCGCAAACAGGTTTTTTTAGGTTATAAGTGATATCTTTGCAAATACATTTCTATTTTTACAGTTTTTAATGAAGTATTACATGCGAAAATGATGAAAAGTGCTAGATTCATGATTAGTATTACTGAATTAGTTTAAAATTCTTTGTAATTTCCAATAACAGTGTTCACGTTTGAGACCCGGTTCCCAACGTGTTTCTATTCAAGTCATGATTACATGTGAGGTAAGTGAGAATTCAAAAAAATTATATGATTACTGAACTCGTTTCAATTACATTGTAATTTTCAAAAGTGTTCAAATTTTGAGACTCTGTTCTCAATGTGTTTACTATGTATGTCATGATTACATGCGAAAATGTTGTAAAGTCCTGTAATCATGATTAGTGCAAATGAATATTTGTTTTAACATTGTAATTTCTAACGGTGTTCAAATTTTGAGACTGCTCTCACTGCGTATTCATGTCATGATTACATGTGAAAATGATCAAAAGTCCTGTAATCGTGATCATTTTAACTGAAGTACCGCTAGAAGCGGGTAACTTTGAACAGGAGATTAAATTTGAACGGTATAGTTTAAAGAGCATTGTAATTTTTAACAATGTTTAAATTTTAATCCTCTTTTCTCACCGTTTTTACTGTTCATCATGATTACATGTGAAAATGATCAAAAGTCCTGTATCATGATAAGTACAGTAACTTATTATCTACCGGTATTTTATTTGTTATAATTTCAATGTAATTTTTAAAAGTTTTCAAGTTTTGAGAATCGATTCCCAACATGTTAAAAGTCATTATTAGCCTTGTGATGTAGCCTATCCTGTGTCTATAACAGCTACAGATGATACATGATACGCAAACATGATACTGGGATCTGGTGGAGCCCAATGTAATTTTTTTCCTAATTGCTATAAATTTTGAAAATTTTCAAACGTATTTCCTATACTTCTTTTTCAGTTATATCATGATGTATTGACTCAATTTTTGTGCAAAATCATTCTTGTAAAGTTTTTATGTGGGTTCTAAGTCTGCATTTTTATCTAAAAAATGTATTGTTCGAAAAAAATGTTATAAATTTTTCTAAGTTTATAAATATTTTTATATTTTCTAAAGCACATGGAAAGTACATCATTCAGTATTCTTTATGCAATTGTTTTTTTTTTTTCATTTTTATTAACTTGATTTTATTTTTATTTTTTATTAACTTAGAATCAATAGTATGGAATTGTATTAATATAGACTATACTGTTGGTACTCCCATATGCGGACAAGCCCTTGAGCTTTGCATATGCGTATTATTTCTGTCAGAAATTTGTTCTGTTTCTATGAATTTATTCGATGTATTGTTTTTGACTGGAAATAAAACTTTATTTATTATATAATGTATAATACCTAAAAGAAAGTTGTATTATTAGGGTCAAGTTATTCTCTCCAAAATTATCATAAATTGGAATTAGAAAATTACAGGCATTTTTTATTGTTTGTACTTCTTCAGCTGCGCACTTAGGACTAGGACAATGTCTACTCCAACAATTGCATTAGCGTTCAATTCATCTCTAGATCGGCATCTGAATTGACAGTCTGGGTCGGAATCAGTGTCATCACCAAGCTTTCTGTTTTCTGGATCTTCTTTCTTACTTTCATAATATATTCTGAATCAAGCCTAGCCTATCACGTACATTGAATGCTACGTTGTGTGTAAAAATCTGAAAAACTGACAAATAGACAAAAGTTGACCATTTGAAAATCACACACGTTAATGTATTAGAATACTTAGTTTCCTAGTTTTCCTAGTTTAATAGTTTCCTATCGTCTTTGCTCTGACAATAAATGTCAGAGTCAAATGTCTCCAAAATCTGACAATACTCTGTGGACTGGACAGTAGCACACTGACAGTCGGTGCCAATAGTAAAACTAATGAGACATCATAGTGGTACCAAAGACAATTAGAATACTTATAGTTAATAGTTTACTATCATCTTTGGTGGTACTAAGTAATGTTTAAGTAAAATTTATGTAGGAGTGAAGAATCCCCATATTATGTTGATAAAAAAAACTTCAATAAAAATGTTTGGGGTCCGCTGGACGCTGGACCCCATTTTATTTAATTCTATTTTATATTTAAGTGTTAAATATATTAAATAATAATACAATACAATGAATTACAATTAATGTATTTAATACATTAATATTTAATATATTTGAAACTTCTTTAATCTGGGTTGTATTGGATTAGAAGAAGTTTTGGGCTAACACCTGTTTTTTCTGTCCTCGACATTGTTTTTGTCATGAAATAAATAAATCATTTCAATTGTCGCTTTACTTTTCAAGTTATGATTACTCTTGTGAAAATGATCAAAAGTCCTGTATCATGATAAGCGTATTACCTATTGAAATTGTTATGATTTTTATTTGTTTTAATTCGAATGTAATTTTCAACAGTGTTTATTGAAAATCGGTTCCCAACGTGTATGTACTATTCATTCGGTGTAATGAAAATGCAGGCGGTTTTCGAGTAATATTCCAGTTCTCTTACCTGTGAACACAACGATTGATCAGCTTTGAGGTAAGTTAATGTACTTACACTTTTTCAAATTAGTTTTAGATTGAATTCTATTAATTACCATGGATTCCCATTATGGTATTTTTCAAATGTACTTTGCACTATAATCCCGCATTTCTTGATAATTTTCTATTCTATCAAATTATGTTAAAGATATTCATCTTCAAAGAGGCTCAAGATAAATTCATAATACATTTATTTCATTCATTTATTACAGTATTGTTATCGATGGCATAATAAGCTACATCAACAATCGTCATACAATAATGAAAATTACAGGATTAGGTACTATTAAACGAAAAGTTGGTAGTTATCTATATAACTTATAGTTGGTATAATTAGTTATTCAACAGTTATCTGATAGTTATTATTCAGTAGCTCATTTAAGCCAGTTTGGCTTCTAGTTATGCAATGAAATCATTACAAACATTTATTCAGGGTTATAGTGCAAAATACTCTGTTGAGGCCGCACTGCTGGATGGTTACCTGGATGCTAGATGGTTTATCTATAGCTCACACAAAATCCATAATAATAGAACATGTAGAAAATGATCACGGCCTTCTTGATAAACCGTGTCAACCATCCTCCAACTACACACTTGCAATGCGACCCATGGTAAACCGTCATATAAAATTAAAAATTTTCAAAAATTCGCACCTACGCGCCAATCGGCTCACAAAGGGGTTGCGCTGACGCAAGTCGCTCCATAGTGTGCTGTCTTTAGGGGCGATGTGGGGTAGCGCGTCGTTTCCCGTTGGCTAAGCCAGTTGAGGCGCGCTGTCCCTATTGGTTGGTGTTAGTCGTGAACTGGCTCTGACAGACTGTTGTCAGACGGTGTTGTCAGGATTTCTGGGGCTGAATAATTTCGGGGGGCTGATGGCTGATCTTATTTAGCAGTCGCACGTCTGTGTGCGTGCGTGCGTGCCAGCGAAAGAGCCAACACACTCATTTCAAGTGAGTGAATAATAATACCATACAACATTGCCTAACAATAATATTTGTTAAATTAATTATCTCTGGTACATTGTAGTGTACTGATTTTATTGTTCTATCAAATTCTGTTAAAGATTTGCATGTTCAAAGAGGCTGAAGATTATTTCATAATACATTTATTTTATTAATTTATTACAGTAGCCTATTGTTATGGATGGCATAATTAATAAGCCACATCAACAATCGTCATACAATAATGAAAATTACAGGATTAGGCACTATTACACTAATACGAAAAATATTTACAAGAACTTATGAGTTTCAATTAATTTATATTTGGAAAATTGTCAAACCCCACTTTAATAAACACAATGTCAGGACCATGGTTGTATGTTATACCACAGAGAAGGGAGAATACTCTCTCCTCTGTGGTTATACTTAACACATCCTGAACTTTATGGAAAGATTTCACAACATAAATATTTGTTCTACAAATTTTATTAATTTATATTTAGTTCTTTGAGGTGCTCACAAACTGTATTCAAAAACTACTGTACTGGTTTTATTGTATTGATCTTATATTCTTATACTATTAATTATTATCAAACAGTATTGTTTTTGTGAAAATAATACATTGGTCCGTGATTTAAAATACAGTTTATCAACTCTAGTACATTATACTGATCTTATTCTTCACAATGTGCGTTTCTACAGTACATTTCAGATGTAGTGTTGTCTGTACAAAGTGTACATTGTCAACGCACTTGGATTTGAGCCGCATTCGTATTGAAAAGTGATAATAATTATGATAAAATCAACATTGTTAATTAACTTAGATTTTCTCAATCCCCGCTATGTGAATGATTCCGGTAGGGATTTGTAAAACGTTGTACAATGTTAAGTAATTTGTAACATTAAACTTTCTCTAAAAATATAATTCCTTCAAATTATATGGTTCTCCATGTAATTATTTCTCTACAATAGGATTTGATAAGAATGAATAATGTTATAAATACTGTTTATTGGAAACATATATGTTATGACAATCGGAATGGGTTCATCCTTTCGATTTATGATAATTAATAATACAACCACAGTCTTAACTACCTCAAAAATAGACCCCTATAATCTGAGATCAAACCTAATTGTCGCTTAAGCAGAAAGCTTAAAGCCTCAGCACAACTAAGCTGATTTATGAAATATCAATATCGCATCTTGAAACATCGATGAATGCTGTTGGAAAGTGGTTTAAAAAACATGCCTCTACCAATTACAATTCAAGATTATAAATTAGTGCTTGAATTCGTGATTTTATGCAATGAACTACTATAATGCCTTCAAATGCACCAAACATATTTTCTTATCCTTCATATCTTCTGTGAATGTATTTCCTCAAATGCTTCAAACATCATCTTGATGTTTGAAGCATTTGAGGAAATACATTCACAGAAGATAGGAAGGATAAGAAGGGTTGAAATGTCTTTCTAGGAGTGGAAATAATATTAGCAGAATAACTTCATACAGTGGATGTTTACCTTTTTTATATCACAATATCTTTTTCTCTCATTATCATCAAATTTGACTTTACAGCACCCATTTATTTTCGAAATGCATAGATTAAACATCTCCGTCTCGAGACTGATAAGAGTCTAATGTTTTTTGAAATGATAATGCTGTAGTTATGGTGATGATGATGATGGTATGGCAACTCCTCTCAGTTAGAGGCAGCAGCAAATTCAAAGTGTTGTTTTTATGGAGGAAAGATAAAAAAGTGAGGAAGGAAAAGCTGACGAATTTAGTGGAATGGGAGATGAGACGCTTTGTTTTGAGATGCAGCAAGAAAAACATGAATAACTTGTAAAAGGGTGAATGAGTGCTTTTCTTCACTATAAAAAGACAAAAGAAAGCCTTTGTCTCTTATCTTCTACTTTGACGGCCTGTATTGCGAAGAAAATTACGGGGCGGGTTTATCTGTGAATGACAACAGCCCCTATATTAGACATTGCTTTGTTACGTTCTTCAACTAGAAGAGTTTGGGGTCGGATGAAATTTGAAATATAATCATCACACAGAAAATTAATTAAGTTTGTGTTTCTCAAACTTCTCTCAATTAAAAAAAGATATATATTACACTGAGAACAGCATTTTCAAAGCTTATTTGATCTCACACACTGAACACTGAAAATATTTCTCTTTCTTAATCAGCAGATTATTATTATGACAATGGATTGTAATAAAGAAGTATTTTAGGTATCCATATGAAACTGGTTCCATATCACATACAGTATCTGGAACTGAGACTAACTAGTTGTAATGCATGTTGCCTATGCCAACGAAAAGGCGCTAAGTATTGATGAAGAGATTGAACAATGTACTCTTTATAACACTGTTGTTGGACTTTGAATTCAAATGCTGATGATCAGTTTCTCATACGCTTTTTCCTTCTTCTTGTGGTTCCTATCCGTTACGGATGTTGGTGACCAGCTTGGCAAGCTTAATTTTGTCCATAGCCATGCGGAAAAGTTCAATGGACGTTTTCCCGGTCCACTTCCTGAGGTTATGCAGCCAAGATAGTCTTCTCCTGCCGGGACCTCTTCTTCCATCGATTTTTCCTTGGATGATTGTCTGTAGTAGAAGGTTTAAAGCTTTTTCCTAATTTATTTTAATTCCCACGAGCATAAATTTTCCAATCAATTTTTAGCACCAGTAACACAAACATTATTTCCAAGTTAATTCTAATTACTCCCATGGTTTGGGAGCTTTGAAAGTGATCGTATCTACTAATACATAGTGTAGGCCTAATTAAAACCATAATTCCTATATGAAGTAATATATTCCATCATTCCATCTTCACTTAAGTTGAATATAGTTGATTATGCCATTTTTATATTCTATTCTTACTTGAATAGTTTTTACTTGAAGACTCCGTCGTTTTACAATACAACTTTAATTTTCCTCAATTCTTCGATCCTGTTCCACAAACTCATGTACTTCCATTCTAAAAACCTGTATCCATACAAACTTGTGCATCCATTCTACAAACTTCCTGTATTTCAGTCATAAATAGGACTTCAACTTGACACCAAACAGCCATCATCTCCACATTGGTTCCGTATGATTTTTTATTATTCATGTTTCATTTTTCCATTCTCGGGGCTCATCCTTCCATCTCACTCCTATTTTTATTCAAAAGTTATCACACTTGGTGCAAGGCAGTAGACAAGTTGCCTGCATATAACAAGAACAGAATTTATTCTGCGCTTTCTGAGTGGAAGACATGGGCCCCAGCCTAAGTTTGAGTGCAAGTTCAGTTTTCCTTGGAAGATTTCTGGAGAAAATCCTATTTCCACCTTGCCTTCGCAGCCATTTGTCTGCTAGGTTTTGAGTATGGCAGTCACGGCACGTTGACATTAAGCTTGCGAATAAAAGTTGATCGTATATCAAGTTGAAATTTATATGCGGCCGCTCAAGGCCAAGCCATTGAATTTATTCCAACTTTTCAGCAATTGCAGTCTTCCTAGTTATTATTCTAGGTCCTAGTCTTCCTAGTATTATTCTAGGTCCGTTCCTGGTTATTGTAGGATATCAAATCTGAATCGGATTGAGTTTAAACAGATCAATTGCCCAACAGAATTTGAACTGTGTTGAATTTGAAATCAACAGAATTTGAATCTGATTCAACTGAATCTTGAAAAATTAATGTTGTTGAAGAAGTATGTTTGAGATTCTAAAGTTATTTGATACATTTATGATTAGTTAAATGAGATCCTCTTAAACTGTGTTGAAGAACTCCGATGAAATAAATATTCAAAGACGTCTTGATGTTGGTGTAACATAAGAGTATCACATTACTATTACTATACTAATTACGCATTGATATAGTTGGTTATTAGTATAGTAAAAAAATGTGTCTCTGGTGAAATGGATGCTTGATATTGCATCTAGATCTAAAATGTAAAGCAGGATTAATTCAACTTGTCAGAAAACAGCTGTTTCGACAATCAATATCACAATACTTGACCTACAAATGCTGAATCTCGTAGATTATTATTGAAAAGGTCTTTTAAAAATATATTCTTTGAAAGGTCTTCTTTAAAAAGGCCTTTTAAAAACTTTAAAGGTCTTTAAGACTTTTATGCCTTTGGATTATTGTGTCAAAGCTGCATAAAATCACTGTTTACTGATTGCCGAAACAGCTGTTTTCTGACAAGTTAAATTAATCCTGCTATATGAGTTGATACACAAATTTTCTGGCAGTTCACCATAATTTGATTAGACGATTAACAATGGTTGAACGATGTTCTTGGAGAAAGCCTGCCTATTGTTTTTTTCAAGATAAGTCTTGAAGTCTTTTGGTTGAATTTGATTAGTAAGAATATTTTCAATAATGGAATTATTATACTATAGTTAGTTTTGTTATTTTGTTTGTATACTTCTCAGTTCAGCTTGAATCAGCTCATTTCCCCTCTATTGGGTTTTAAAAAAATATTTGTCTGGAATAGCTGAATATACTGCGATGAAGTAATTTTTAAAACGTAATTGCATAATATCCATCAATCATAACTTGCTATATTAAAACATGAACTTTTAGGGTGCATTCACAACAGGAGCTTTTCAAGCCCATGCTAACAAAATTGTCTAAATTGGATCAGCTGTTCATGGATTGTATTGTATCAAGTGTGTGCGTTCACAGACAGCAGTAGCAAGCGCTTGAAACCATCTATAGCAGAATCCAATTCAACTTGTCAGAAATCAGCTGTTTCAAAGAGCAATATCACAATACTTAACCTACAAATGCTGAATCTCACAGATTATTGAAAAGGTCTTTTAAAAAGTTATTCTTTGAAAGGTCTTCTTCAAAAAGGTCTTTTAAAGCCTTTAAAGGTCTTTAAGACTTTTAAGCCTTTTGATTATTGTGTCAAAGTCACTGTTTAATTATTACCAAAACAGCTGACTTATGTCAAGTTAAATGAATCCTGCTATATTTTTGTATTTGTACCCAGCTGAAGAATGCTTTTTTCCTAGCAAAGCCTGAACCATTGATTTTCTGTGGTTCGGTGACTACAGATGTGGAAATCCTGTTCGATTTCCTATGTTATAGAATGTGAGACTTGGGGGAAAAAAGTGACCTCACTCTCGACCGTAGCCCAGATTGATATTAGTGTAAGTGCTTAATGTGAAAGATGGGGCAGCTGGCCAAATATATCTCGACGAAACTTTCCTTTCTTCATGAATAATGAAAGCGGGACTTAAATGAATAAAAACTGTGGTCGAGAAGTCTGGGTTTCCCACTCGAATCCCTTTTCCGCTCGTCGTTTTTCTCGATTTTCCTACACGGAAAAACTCGGGAAAGCCCCTGGGAAATCTGTACGCGATTTGAATGCTTCGATCAGAAGAATTTCGTCAAAAAATTAATGTCGGCCGTGGAAGCGAATCTCGGCTATATCCGAAATTCATTGAGTGTCTGCTGGAAAACGGTTGATCAATATTCAACATCATGGCCGTTCCGTTCCGTGCCGTGCCGTGCCGTTACCGGTGCATTGTCTTATGTATTTGCAAAGGCCACTACAGTTCGGAAACAACGGCTGCTATTATTATTAAACGGGCTCTGAGCTAGTCTGCTCGTTTTAACAGTTGAATGCGACCCCAACATAAAGCGATGAATGATTCATCCGTACGTTGCTGCCTTCACCTCATCTCAACTCAGGATTTTGTAGAGTCACCGTCCGGTTGATGTCTGTTTCTAACAAGTCGTTTCGACCACACCTCACGACTCAAATTCGCTGCATTATTTGATAGATAGTTTCTCATGTCTCTTCTCTTTCATTCAATCCCTCTTTTGTTACTCATCTCTTCATTCTCTCTTATCTCACTCAGTTGAGTGTAAATTCATCAATTAATTTGTGAATCCATTGTAAGTATAGTGTTATTTGATCTACTAGTTTTTTTTTATCGTATGGCTTTTTATCGGTGGGGAGACCGTTACGGGTAGGTTCCACCTCGTCAAATTGCACAATTTTCTGTGTTGGTCACCCATCCAACAGCAGTCTTGAATGTTTGTTACTTAACCACATGATTACTTAGCAACCGCTCTCACCGAGTGACCACTGATATTAATCAACTAGTAAAATGATATATTGTACTAAGGAGGCGTAAAGTGTTGTCTCAATGTTTTTAAATAAAAAATATCATTGAGTACAAGCTTCATTTCGTTACTTGATTCTTTCATAAACATTCTTAAACGTGAATTAATTTAATGTGGACCTTATCTTGATTAGCTTAGAGCTTAGAGTATTTGAAAAGCCTTAAAAGTATCCAAATAGCCTAAGGTATCCAAATTGCCTAGAGTACTCAAGTAGCCTAGAGTATCCAAATAGCCAAGATTATTAAAATAGTTTAGAGTGTCCAAAAAGCCTAGATTATTCACTTTGGTTTGTGAATAATTTTCTTCAACTTTGTTATTTCTGGATTAAAGTTTTATCATGCTGACTACCTCAGTATCTATAAATATGTAGTTATTTTTACGTAATTATGAGTCAGTATACATTTAAACTAGTACTTATTATAATTATAATTGAATTACTCAAGTAAATCATATCAAGACTCAAGATAACGGCGAGAGAGAGAAAGAGTGTGAGTGAGAGAGTCTTCTATGTCTTTCTTCGTATCGTTCCCGTCTCCTTCTGTCTCCAAGTCTTTCGCCTTTAATCACATTATTTATCCTTTCTCACTTCTAATGATGACAATCTTCTCTTTGATGAGCTATCAAAGAATTACGGCGAGAGTGATGGCTGCTTTTATCACATTACCGTGCGATCTGTCTTCAGAATCTTCTTTACAGATTGCTGGTGTTATGGAAAAATCGATAACCCTTTGATAGAGTCATGTCTCTACAAGATGATAGAATGTTGTTCAGTAATGTTTTCTTGAAAGCTTAAATTTGAAGCCTCTGCAGACTCAATTATCTCTACAAGCTCTTATTTTATATTTTCTTGCAATGAAAATTGTGTTGTTATGGAGAATGAAAATGAAGAGTTATGAAAACCTAAAGAGGTCATTTTCATCTATCTTCCGGTTTTTACCGTTCAGGAACCCTTAGCCCCTGCGCCCACTTCGCAACTGCTATCTGATTTCAGTCAGCAACCCAATGTTGCTAGATGACATTTGGCTGTTTTTTTGGGTAATCGGTTAATCTAACCTATCAGCCAAAGTCATCTGGCAACGCTGGGTGCTGGGTTGCTGACTGAAATCAGATAGCAGTTGCGAAGTGGGCGCAGGGGCTAATTCCCTATTTTACTTGTACTTATTTCAATCTGTCTTCCCGTTTTCCATAAGAATACAGTACTAATTTGAAATACGATTTAGATCTAATTTTGAAAAAAAGAATTAATAATAAAAAACAAAAACAAATTACTTTTAAAGAGTTGTTAACCTAAAAATAAACGTTGTTTACAAATTATCTACATAAACACCATGCTATTTAGTTATAGATGAATAAATGGATTGAGTTTTATTGCCATTGAATTCAGTGAATAAAAGATAAAGTCGAATTCACTCTAGTTACAAACTACACTAGAAAATACTATCAGATTCATTTAATTTGGCGCTTGGCATTAGATAGATAGATGGATAGAGAGATATTATCTCTTTGCCATCGTACTCTACTGTCATCAGCAACGTCAAGAGATAATATCTCTCTATCTATCTATCTAAATTGTTGCTTTGTAGTTTTTTGATCAATATTATCAGTGGAAAAAGACTCATAGTTCATATCATGATACAAAGACTCATAAGTACATAACCTATAGAACGTGTAATCCAAATTTGGGATTGAAGTAGTTTTGGGCTTTGCCTGTTATTTCTTCCCACATATTGTGCAGTATATAATTGTCAAATAAATAAATAAATAATGCCAAGCACCAAATTAAATGAATCTGATTATAGGCCTACATACTATTACAATAAGCACTGCTATTCTTCAAACGTAAAAACTATGTAGTGATTTCACATTTATGTCACCTTAATAATATTGAAATGTATCGTAACACAACAATGAATTCACAGTACACATCACTTGAGTGAAGAATTCATGTTTTAATTCCAACTCTGCAATTTTCTTCAAACGTATAAACCATGTAGTGAGTTCGCATTTATGCTAACTTAATATTTTATTGAAATGTATCGTAACACAACAAGGAATTTACAGTACACATTACTAACTTAAAGAATTCATGTTTTAATTTCAACTCTGCAGATAATAACGTGTATGAAAGGATAGAACTTAAAGGATAGATTGCTCGCAACTTAGAATGACTAGGGGTAATTCACCTTGAACACTGCTCTCCTATACCTACGGGAACTTCTTCGTGTTAATCGTATAACGCTAATCTCGCCTGTTCATAGGGAGCCCTTTGCAGTCCCTTATAAAGCCCAACAAGGCATGCGTAGAGATAATGCATAATTAAAGCTATTATTTCCTATTCATGCAACTGGAGTTCTCGGGAGAGTGCTTTGTTTTCTAGCCTTATCTGCCTTGCTTTGCATATTGTTGCATATTTTAAATAGTCTGTCCTATTTTTGTTTTTGTGCTAGGGTACTCATTAAGGTATATTAAGATGCTGGCTGGTGAGAATGCGTATAGCCTCCTCTAATACAGAGGAGGCTATATATGTATTAGAGGAGGCTATGGTGTTAGTCTAAGCTTGGGGGTCTCTTCAAGCTAGAGGGATAGTTGAGTAGATGTTATAACAGTTACTGTTGATGCAAATGAAAAACATTAAGAGGAGTGAATTCAATTGTTTGTCTCCGAAAACAGTTTATTTCTTGAAAGGAGGTTTCAGATAATAACTCAGTATGAAAATTATTGGAATTTTTTGCCCAATCAACATGTACATCTGTACATCATCCTCAGGAGAATCCATCTAGTAGAATAACATTTAATTGTCTTGTAAGATACCCATGCTCTATTAGATTATGCGGTATGAATACATCCTCTGTTATGTGATGCAGCAAACTGCGTGATGTGTCTATGGTCAGTGTATGGTTACTTTACAAGGTAGCTGTATAATATTGCAGGATACTTGGGTGGAATTTGATGGAAAATTTAATCATTTACGAACGTATTTTCAGTTTCTAAATGATTGAATGTGTTCAAGCATTAGATAGATAGGTAGATAGATAGATATCATTTCTTGACGTTGCTAATGACCGAGAGTTCGATGGGAAATGAATAATATCTCTCTTTCTATCTATCGATCTAATGACAAGCGCGAATTAAATGAATATGACTGTACGTGTTTGAGTTCGTGTTAGCATAACCTAATGATTCCTTAGTTTCAGAATGTGAGAATTAGCCCGTGTGTTAATTTCTTCAAAAATATTCCATCTTTCGAAATCAATGTTGTGAAATATTGAAGGAAATAAACTATAAACTATTCACTCATCTACTAAGTCGAGGTTGATGTCTGTACTGATGAAGTCTTTTAGATGAAGACTGTAGCCTACTAGTGCAAATGATTGTTGTGAAATAAATCTTTTTGAATAAATTTATTTAGTAGAGGACAGTGAATGTGCTGATGACGTGTGCAAAAGTTGAATTTTATCAGAAGCAAAGTCTGTACTAGTGTATAGGTAATAGTGAAGAAGTAATAATATAGATAATAGTGTATGTGATTGTGGAGAAGTAATAGTATAGGTAATAGTGTGAAGAAGTAAACTACAAAGATCAAGGACCTGCACAAGGAACTGATAAAGTAGCTAGAGGAGAACCGAAAGGAGAATCGATGAATAGGACACGTGCTAAGAATGCTGGGTAAAACCATAAAAAAGATTTATGGAGGGTTTGCAGATGGAAGTAGACCCCCTAGGAAGACCTCAAGTTGGGCAGGCTTTACAGGAGTTCTTGAATGCAAGATAGGGTGGAGCTTCATGAAATAAGCCAGAAAAGGAGATCATGAACCGTCTTGGCTCAAATAGCCAGTTAGCTATGTTGAGGTGGAACCACCGCTTCAGAGAGCGTAGACCTCTCTCACTATATACGCAAGAAAACACTCTGAATGGAAAATTGGATGGCATATTCCATGCATTATGGTAGTCGACAAGATGGGAATCGTTTCAGGTTAGTTTTCTTGGCTAAGAAAAGTAGGTTGGGAGCTGAATAAGTGCAGAAGGATCTCCAGTAATCGCTAACCACTATATTCTAAATAGACTATATACTTTTTATTATTATAATCAAATTTCTTGGATAAATCGAGTACTTATCATAATCTAGTTGAGTAGCTTTGTTTCGATTACGGGGAATCCCCAGTGCAAGTTTTGAAACTAATATTATAGTGAAGCAGTTTTCCCTATTCTAGTTCAAAGATATAATAGGAGAGATCGACCACTACCACTATGAGTTTTAGGTATTTCTTGTGCTGATAATATTCATATCTAAGAAGATTCCCTCTATTCTAATAAATTACAAATCTGCTTCAGGTATTTGCTGAAATTATACACCACATAGATTTTGTTTCTTTGTCATGAATATTAAACAATCTTGATAGAAGAATCTTTGCTGAATCTCCACTCATAGAACTCCCTGCAAGATTCTGTTAAACATTTTATTTTCAGTTGAGTAAAGACTCAATACGACCAGTTGCGGGTAATCCAATTTCTAAAGGATATTTATGGATTCCTAACATATTTTATGGAGGTTAAATTCAATTGGATTTCCAGTAGTGGCGAATAAGTATACCACGCTTCGCCACGGATTTCAACCTTCAGTCTTCAATGACTGATAACTGTTGAAAATCCATGGTAATTCATGCAAAATTGATAATAATTTATTGTGTTCCTTTATTGTATGCATTGATCATTGAATTTCTCTTGAAAAAGTCCGTGATTAAAGTCAGTGATTTAATGTGATAATTCGAAAGTCTTTTATCGTAGTTTTCAGTTTATCAGTAAGATATAACTTAACACCTTGTGAGATTGGACTTCCCGCATCGAATAGCATCAACACCTTAGTCTGCGATGAATCATGGAATACCTAACTTTAGATACACCATAGAAGATTAAATTTAGCAACGCATCAATACCATTCAAATACAATCCTGATCCTTCCAACCTCAACATCACAAATTCTTTAAAATAACCAGAAACTGACTTTCAGGAAGCTTGCATTGCAAACACAGCAGTATTTAGGTGATAATGTAAGCTACAAGGAGTGCAGCTCAGTGGGAACTGAGTAGCAGCCACGCCACCATTTTGGAAACATGCATTTGCATTATTCAGGTTGCCAGACTTGGGTTGAAAGATGGAGAGAGATGGATGCTAAATGCTTACTGCATTGCTGTATAGCGCTACAAGCCACAAGATAGCTATATAGCTACGTGCGAGCTACCTTTCTCCCAAATAACGTTAATCTCCTAATTTCTCTCTCACTCTTTCTAATGGAACATTTGTTTTCTCCCTTATTTCGATCTATCACACTGAATTATTATCCTTTTCTCTTTTTTCCAGGTATATCAACTTTTTCTTTCTTCTCTTATCCCAACACCCTACCTAGTCACTCTTACAACTACAACACTATAACTCTCTCTCCTCTCTTCCTTTCTCTCACACTCTCTCTCCTCTCTCTCTTTCTATCTCACGTCCTCTTTCTCTTTCACTCTCTTCCTCGTAATTACTTCTATTACTTGTATTACATTTACTAAATGACGTTCATTGAAATAACCCATTCCCAATTCCTTGATCTAAATTTTGACATGTTGTTTCTAGACGAATAAGTCATTCCAATCTCTCTCTCTCTCCATTTTCTCTCAAACTATTCTTCGTTGTTTACCTTCGGCATTCACTTCAATCCATTCCGTTTCCCTTGTTTTCATGATAGTTCTTCTCTCTTCCTAATTCCTTATTATTTTTCGACGTTTCTACCTTTGTCTTCGTGATTTGTTGTGCTACCAAAAAACAATTTATACTTTCGTGACCAGAGCTGTGATTGGCAATTGAGATGATACAAAGCTAACAAAGGTGAATGCCAAACTGCCATTGAAAGAAAACAGATAATATACTCCCGCGATGGGTGGTTCCCACAACACAGTAAGTTGTGCGTTGTTTGAACAACGCCCATTGCTGAATGACAAATTTATAGTAAAAGCCGCCACATTGTGGGAGGAACTTATCTGGAGCCAATGGCAGTCGTTCACCCTTTGTTGGGCTCGTCAATCTACCAATCTCATCGCTCTGCTACACGAAATAGATTTTTTTTTTTATGCCACTAACTGTGCACAGATTTTTTTTAATAGCATAGTTTTTAGTTTTAATTTTAAAGAGATTGATAATGGTGTTACAAACCCAGAGAGTATATTGGTGTTACAAGCGAGAACTGCAGTATCTCGTTGTTTTATTAAATATGATGATTTTGACGGCAATGAAGTCTTCTCAATTCAGTAAAAAATTTAAAAAGTCATGTAATAAAGGCTAAAAAAGGCTGACACATAAACTAGACATCAAAAAGTACACGTCAATACTAAAATTGAAAAACGCACTTTCATTTCTACGATTTCTTGATTTTTAAAACATGATTCCCAATAGCATCACATTCTATCACCATAGTTGAGGTACCACTACTCTTCCCCCAATTACCACTACTCTTCCCACGACAGCGTTTTTTGGATTGGCTCATTAGCTTCCTAGTGTTTTATGTACCATCTTTTCTGGGTGCCATTGCAAATTGCCGTGGAATACTGTGCGATAAATGTTATGTACTTTGATTCATTCCTTGTGGCCTATATTCTCATTATTTTTGTTCTTTATCTTAATTTTTTACTAAGCATTTTTTTTTGCATAATTGTTAATAATATTAAGGGTCTACAACTCTGTGCCCACCGCACTCAGACGCAATAATATTGTCTTGGCATATTCTATTGTCTCTTCCAATTTGAATTTGTGTTATCTGCTTTTTGCAGAAAATATCATAACGTTTATTGGATTAATTCAATATTATTACTGTAATTTTATGTAATAGATTGAGAATAAATTTGATTTTTTTGATTTTGATTTTATGTGTGTGATAACAAATAGATTAAATAAAATATACTTTAAATTCCTGTTTGAAATCTGAAACACGAATCCTCGTTCTTGGAGTACTTAGCTTCAAATCAGTTTACAACGCTGACAAGTGTGTTCCAGCTTCTAATGTCAAGGGTTAGTCGGCCTAGGCCAACCTCCAAGGAGAAGGGGGGGAGGAGATGACTGGCTTCTTGATAGCAAAGCCTCTCGTGATATCACAGGGGACCAGACTTCATCTCAATTGATTTGCCCAATTCAATTTAAGGTGGTAATCATCAAGAGTTGAGAAGGCCGTGCGTAACCTGCCATGATTTAGCATCTACACCCGCCATCACTCGAATTAGCGTTGCCGATTACACAAGAGACTAAGGGAGAGAGAGAGAGAAAGATAGAGAGGAATAGTGAGAGAGAGAGAGAGTGTGAGAATGTGGGGTTGGTGTGTTGATGTAGCAGTCCTTGTCTCTCGCAGTCACATTAAACTTGCCGCTACCAGTCGGACTGTATATTTTCGTGATGTAATTGATATCGCATCTCGGTTTCAATCGAGGTATCACTCACTGAGTGGTAAAACTGGTTCGCTGAGATATGATGCTCTCCATTGTCACATAATCAAGCGCTCCTATGTAGGGATAGTGTAGTTGTAGAGAGTGTAGTGAGATGTGAGGATAGTTTGAAGGATAGATTGTTTTTAGGTAAGTGTTGAGTTATTTGATTTGATTTTTTAGTTGAAAGTTGATTTGATGAAATTTTATTGAATAGTAAGAAATTCTTTAGAAATCTACACAGACTAATAGAGTAGTACAAAGTAAATTATTTCAGTTGGTGTTCAGTCATGAAGAAATGGCTGCCTTTATGAGGGGGGGGGGGGGGTACGCCATCTGAACAGGTGAAGTTCAAAGGTTAAATCCTTCATTAAGACCTAGAATTCCATGCCCATACATTGACAGTGGGATCACAGCCACTCGTGATTTTTCTACATGAGAATGCATGTGTGGCGCTAACATTTTTCAGGTCGCCATAGTTTTCTTTCGTCTTTCGGGATGTGTTGATAAGCATAATATTATAATGCATTATTTAGACCCCTACAGCCCCAGATAGTAGTGCAATTTCATGAACTTTGAAAATCATAAAAGGTACTCCCTGACCAGTTATATGAGGACGAAATTTCTGTTCTAACTGAAATTTAAACATTAAATTAATTAGCTCTGCTTGAATTGTACTTTATAAAGAAAGTGTGCCCGTTCCCAGACAGCTGTCACAAGCTCTTGAAACCAATTTTCTTAGGGCCGGTTCATGAGCTCGGGATTTAGCCAAGTCCTAGACTGAAACGGGTGGCCACCTTAGCATCGTTAGCCTCGAAACTATGTACTGAGGGCTCTATGCTGCTAACCCACTAATCTGTCGAGACAAACGTTTGTCGATGCTACGGTAGCCACCCGTTTTAGTCTAGGACTTGGCTAAATCCCGAGCTCATGAACTCCCTTGGCCTTTTCCCCAACAAGATGCTGTTTTTGAACGTGAAGATTCCAGAAAAAAACTTGTTAGCCTCTGGAGAGTCCTTTGAATTGAGCCCATTCATTTGTCACCAGTTTGTTTATGAATATGAAGCATTTGATCCCACGATAATGAGTGGAACCATTGTTTTTGAAGAATGAGCCAAGAGTGGAGCAGTTGATATCTGATTTTTGTAGTTTTATTGGCTCTCAACTCGACACTTCTTGGGTACTCATTAATTCGATACCGATTGAGATTGATCGCATTGGCCTTCTCAGAGGATGCTAAGAGAAGGAAATGATGAATAACTGCTCCGAAACAGGTTCACACCAAGTGCTGCTTCTTGACTAATGACTTTACTCGCTAACTTTCTCCTCACCCCTCTCCTTATAATCACTCTTTTCCATTCAATCTGTTACAGAACTGCGCATGCGTAAATCTTTTACCTGTCAATTTGGGTTCGATCATTTCATTTCCGTTCCAATCAGCTACTTGAGTGGATTGTTGAGTGATCGGATTTGTGGAGTGAGCTTGTTAAAAAGTTTATTCTTGTTGCTATCTTTCTACGGTTTACTCATTTTTCGTGTCTCATGATGCCTCCTCATGTAAAAATTTAGAGGTCTAGTGCTCGGTTTCTCAATTGTTCAGTAAAAATGTATTTCTCCGTTGGAAGTTACTGGACCAATAAACGGGTTTTACTACAGGCATTGGTGGTGATCTACAGCTGAGAGAAAACGTAAAATAGAAATTCTCATAGATGGCAGTTACAGTATAAGGAAGCGCATTATTGAACCTAATTTTTGGAATTTTAGATGGTTTCAGTGATTCAATACAGGTACGCTTAGGTTATATTCAATAATTCAGATTTGACCGATTATAATAATTATATATATATTAACCGATTATAATAATTAATTTGTTGTTAGATTAAAATAAAATATGAAAGAACCAAGTAGTTCCGTGAAAACATACAGTTAATGTCTATCGTATATGGTAGTACAGTCAAGGCTTATGTACTGCGTACTAATAGTAGGCCTATAGGATAGTACAGTGTACTAAATCTTCGTAGTCAATCACTCGTAACTTACTTCTTCACTATGTACCAATTTCAACAAATGATACTTTCAATGAAGCAAAGTTCAAGGATTAGTAAAATTGCTTACCATTTAAATCTCTGTTGTCTTGAAAGATACTATGAGGAGTAAGTATCATTAGGATACTATAAAAAGCAGTCTATGGCTATAATTTTTCTTTATGTTCTGCGCAGTAGCTTAATTATGCGTTTTATGATGTCCATACATACATCTCGTACGAAGAGAAGTTAGCAGGTCAGATTCAGTAGTTTTTCAGCGACATTTTTCCCTCTGAAATTAATTGCTGAGTCAGAATATGGCGTGTGTATGCATTGGGATCGTGCCGGTAGCAGCGACATGTGTTGCGTGACAGCCGAGGGTTTTTCCACTTTCCACGTGAATTTTCCCCAACATAACAGCTGAAACACGATATTTTGTGTGAATTTTTATGATTTCTATCTGCAGTTTGCCTCTACAATCGGCGTCGCTTATCCTAGCACACTTATGTTCCATTTTCCTAGCGGTTTTTCCAAGCGGTATTTTCAGGCAGCTTCTTGGAAAAGCTGTTTTTCCACCTTTGAAGTCGGCCGGAAGTAGGTGTCATGGTGGAAAGTTTTCTCTTCTGGGTAGTCGACCCATTTTTCCAAAAACAAAACAAAGATGGAGTCGTAGGGTTGATTGACTGAAGATTCTGAAGAAATTTGGAATGGACGATATTTTTAACACTGTGAAGTGGCTGCTATTTTATGATCCAATGTATTATCAATCAATAGATGTCTGAATGAATACATTTAGTTTTATCGATATTTTCAACAATGTAAAGTGGTTATTTTATGCTCAAATGTATATTTATCAATGAATAGATGACTAAATGTATAAATTTATCTCAACTGATATTTTTAACACTGAAAAGCTTTGTATTGAATGCTTTGAAAGCTCCAATGTATGCTTATCAATGAATGTACTGTACTGTAAAGTAGATAACGCTATACAAACTCAAAAACTCACAAACTCAGTGTCAAAGTCAGTCGTGTAGCATGACCTACTGCCTCATTAACTTTTTACAATTTCATTCGATTTTTTAAATGATAGTTCTTGGTAATGTTGATAGAAATTTTGAATCATTTTCGCTCTCGCAATCATCAATGATGAAATCAGCGAATCATTCTGGATTCTAATCTTGTAGGCCAGATTAAAATGTTGACAGAAATACATCTAATGAAATTCTTTAGAACAATCAATCTTTTGTCACATGTTTTTCTATTTAGTGTTCTGTACTTCTCCTTAACAGCAAACCTAACAATAGTTACTAGAATTATAACCATTCTCGGATTTAATCAAAATCAAATTTATTGCCATTCTTTTTTTACAAACAAGTTTTTAACAAACAAAACAAAAATATTCTTATAAACTAATTTAATCTTCATGTACAGAATAATTGAAAGACATAATCAAAGAAATGAGTTATCAAAAAATCAAATGAATTTCCCATTTAACAACCGAATTTGTGAATTACTGCTGGCTCTTTTGCAAGTTAACATAGACTGGGTTGAATTTAAAATCGCGCTATTATTCCAATTATCAAGGATAATGTAATATTTCATAACAATAGTCGATTTGATTATCAGATCCATTGATTAGTGGGATTAGTCTATTTGTTTATTTTAGATCCAGATTGTTAGGTATTTTGTTATTTTAGATTAAATTATTATTGATGAATCATTAAGACTTTTGGAACTGAAAATAACTGTAAATATTCTCAAATATAGTACGTTTCTTTAAATATTGTACATTCTGCTTGAAAAAGATACTATGAATTTCTTCTCCAAATTGACAATGAAAAAATTTGCGTTCTAATGTCAGTAAACTTTTCATATTTTATTACAGTTTGTGTGACACAAGAATACAAGAATCCAGCAATAATTGTTGTAAAAATTTACGAACTTCCAATTTTCCTGTTTCTGTTGAGATTAAAATATTACGATGAATACTACAGCCATCTCCGTAGAGTAATAATATTTATAATACGACGTATATTACCAGATAGATCACTATTAAACATAAGATGTGGAGGCGTATTCCTTATTATACTAGCAATCAATTAACAATTAGTAGGTTAAAAAATTATAGCAGAGATCAAAGGTTATCCGTGGTGTTTATTTATTTTTCAGAATTGAATCATCAATAATTTTCCAATTAAACTTGTTTACTTTCCTTTTAGATGGTAAAAACCACTTTTATCACTTTGAAAGTGATATAACTTTCCCCTCCATCTCACCCACTATCGCCCCTCTCTCAAAATTGCATTATTTTATTATTTCATTGAAAATCATTGAAACAAGCTTCAGTTTGCAAGTGACAGCCACAGAAAATCTGCGTAGGCTACATTAATATGGGTGAGTCAAAATAAGTTATTTCAATATAAATAATATTTTTTGCTTCCGAAGTACTAGAGCTCCTCAGTTCCTTATCAGTACTACATCATTCCTTGCAATTGCTAAAGTCCAACATTTGTTTGTAGACATGGATCAGTCTTGTTAGACACATTAGTCT